>CM070790.1:36343208-37018208 GCA_036346955.1 Dipus sagitta | reverse complement strand
AGAAAGAGAGAAAGAATGGACACACCAGGGCCTCCAGACACTGCAAATAAACTACAGACACATTTGCCCCTTGTGCATCTGGCTTACATGGGTCCTGGGGTATTGAGCCAGGGCCCTTTGGCTTTGCAGGCAAACACTTTAACTGCTAAGACATCTCTCCAGCCCCTAATTCCTATTCTTTAATGGTGGGATTTTGTATCTGGGGATCTGTAAGGACTATATCAGACTTTAAAATAAAATAACTGAAAAATCAGAGAATGTTGGAATACTGAGAGGTAAGTATCTCCCTACATTTTTGTTATTACATTTTATTAGGAAATGACAGTGTAATGTTAAGAACAGAGACACATAATATAATTTCACTGATTCAAAAATATAAATCTCCACTGAGCCATACTCTCACTAAGTGCTGGGGATAAAGTGATAAACAAAAACAAATAAAAATTTGTCATCTCATAAATTTCCATATGTTGATGTGGGAAGGATTACATGAAAAGGAAATTGTTAGCCGGGCGTGGTGGCGCACGCCTTTAATCCCAGCACTTGGGAGGCAGAGGTAGGAGGATCGCCGAGAGTTCGAGGCCAGCCTGAGACTCCATGGTGAATTCCAGGTCAGCCTGGACCAGAGTGAGACCCTACCTTGAAAAAAAAAAAAAAAAAAGAAAGAAAGAAGAAAGAAAAAATAAAAAGAAAGAAAAGGAAATTGTCAATAAAATGTCACATTATAACATTATACTTGTGAGATTATCACATGATTACAAGGCAAACATTGAGATAAATCAAGAAGTCTTTGCTGAGAATGGCTGTATTTTCTAAGATATTAAAATATTAGGTAGGCTAAGAAGGGGTGGTGGGAATGTATAGCAGCGAAATCAGCACAGCAGTGCATCTCAGGCTGGAGAGGACATGTAGGAGCACAATTAGAAGATGGCAGCAGGGTGGACACAGGGCAAGCCTGTGGTACTGGGCCATGTTGAAATGGTGAACATGAGTTAAAGGAGATATGGGCAGAGTTTCATTTCTGTCACCAATTTTTCTTTTCAACCAAATAATAAAACACTCTGTAATAGCTAAGGATGTGGTTTCGTATTTGAAGGATTCAGAATGGAGAGGAAGAAGGTAACTGCAAATAGAGTTCTGTTTCCAAAACAGGACGAGTGAGGAGTTTAAGACTTGCACAGGAGTTCTTGGCTACTAACTCTACCAACTTGTAAATACATATACCACTGGTCCTCATTTAGTGTCTTTGTTAGTCCTTTTCATCTTTTCCTATCCAAAGACTTCTTTCTTAGGAGTCTTTGGCCTTTCAAAATAGACTCTTGCACTGCTTGGCCAATGCACCAGGTGCATCTACTCAGACTGGCATGTGAATATAAAACCAAGTAAGACCTACATTTCACTCCTGCTACAAAAAATTAATATCTTTCGGGCTGGAGAGATGATTTAGCAGTTAAGCTGCTTGCCTGTGCAGCCTAAGGACCCCGGTTCAAGGCTCTATTCCCCAGGACCCACGTTAGCCAGAAGCACAAGGGGGCGCAAGCATCTGGAGTTCATTTGCAGTAACTGGAGGCCCTGGTGCGCCCATTCTTCTTCTTCTCTCTCTCTTTCTCTCTCTCTCTCTCTCTCTCTCTCTCTCTCTCTGCCTCTTTCTCTCTCTGTCTGTCACTCTCAAATAAATAAATAAAAATAAACAAAAAAATTTTTAAAAATTAATATTACTTTCTACTGTATGTGGTGATTACAGCATTTGGAAGTGATGTGTGAAAGCATTTCACAAGCTCTGAACCACGTGTACTATGCAGGATTATTTAACTTATCCATTTTTTTGATACTTTACAACACTACTCCATCTTTCTAATATTGATGCCTGGAGGAATATTAATTCTGAAGGCAAAAAATTAATTGCTTGTCAATGCAAAAGAGTCGCCTCTCACCTCAAAGGGGATAAGAGATAGTTTATTCTGGAGCCAAATATGGGAGAGCATGGCCCTGGAACACAGATTAGGTTGCCTCAAATTCCGTGTTTCAACTTGTTAACAATTTCATGAGGGTCTTATTGTTATAGAACAAAGATAGTCATAAATCAAGGCTAAAGCAAATACATTGGCTGACCATCTGGTAGGCAGCTTATAGCAAAACAAGAAAAATCTCCACCATTGGCTTAAGATGCTAACTGATGACATTCTCAGCCCTTGGGTTAGTGGAAGCTGGGGGTCTGTTCTTATATTCCAAAAAAAAGTCACACATGATCAACTCATAGTCACCAGGATATTGAAGGAGGAAGGGAGAAAAGCTAGCTGAAGTATATATATATATTCAGATATAAATATATATATATAGACAACTTCTATACTTACAGACAACAAACCATGGTATTTCCCTCCCCTCCCTTGCTGTCCCCTTAATACCTCTGCTCTCCATTATATCCCCTCCCTCTCTCCATTAGTCTCTCTTTTAATTTGATGTTATCATCTTTTTCTCTTATTATGAGGGTCTTGGGTAGGTATTGCTAGGCACTGTGAGGTCTTAGATATTGAGGCCAATTTCTATCTGGACACTTGCATGTAAGGAGTGGTACCCTTCCTTTGTCAGGCAGTCTGAATTAGGGATTGAGGCGCAAGGAGAACTAAGAAGTACCAGCTTGCTAGTCCTGACACCAGAAACTCTTGGTAAAAATGACTGAGGGAGATGAATCCACAAAGGCCCCGCTGCTGCCTACAGTCTACTGCACTACCTGGGTCAGCTGACCCAAATGGGCTGAACCTCAGATCATCCTCCAAATTTATTAGACAATCAGGTCTTCACCTTACATACCTAAATCTGATGCTATAAAAGCTGTGGCCTTCCAGCCCCTCCTTCTCTCTTGACATGGCCTTCAGTGTGTGTGTGTGTGTGTGTGTGTGTGTGTGTGTGTGTGTGTGTGTGTGTGTGTTTCTCTCAAGCTCTTATCCTGTGTTGCTGAACAAAAGTGAGACTGGCCTCTACCCACAATAGACTGTGTGGGGATGGAGCACCATTGCATTCTTTCTTGATCTAAACTTTTTCACTTGTCTCTGCTTTATAGCTTGGTGTAACTACTCTCCTTGATTTCATGCATGACTTCCTTCTGGTTTCTGAATCTTCCATGTGTGTACTTTTCTTACACTCCAGATTTACACCATGATGCTCTCACCAACTACAGGCTTTCTGCCTGTGAAATTTCTGTAAACTTGGGGTAACCATGAGTGTAACTCTAATTATTACTATGTCTTTTCTTAATCTCGTGGTCTCTGTTTTGATATCTGCCCTCTCAATATTTTTCCTGAGCCTCATTGTTTGTCATCTTAACTGCTGTGTGGGTTCCTCTCAGGTTTCCCTACACAAGGTCCTAGATTCTGCTTTTCATGTGCCAGCTGCTTTAACTTCTCTTTAAAATCCTCAGTTTCTCTCAAGCCCACATGCTTGTAACTTTACCCTAATTTCTCTTTAAAAGCCTCACTTTCTCTCAAGTCCACTTGAATGGTGGTTTAATTCAGGTGTCCCCCACAAACTTAGGTGTTCTGGATACTAGGTTTCCAGCTGATGGAGATTTGGGAATTAATGCCTTCTGGAAGCAGTGTATTGTTGGGGGTGGGCTTATGGGTATTATAGCCAGTTTCCCCTTCCAGTGTTTGGCACACTTTCCTGTTCCTGTTGTCCACCTGATGTTGGCCAGGAGGTGATGTCCACTCTCTCTGCTCATGCCATTATTTTCCCCTGTCATCATGGAGCTTCCCATTTGAGCCTGTAAGCCAAAATAAGCCCCTTTTCCCCCATGAGCTGTTCTTGGTTGGGTGATTTCTTCCAGCAATGCGAACCTGACTGCAACAATAAAGTTGGTACTGAGAGTGGCATTGCTGCTAGATACCTGACTGTGTGGCTTTGGCCATTTAAAGCTGATTTTCAAGAAGAATATGGAAGAATTTGAAACCTTGGCCTAAGAGATGCCTTGCAGTGCTATAAATGCAGATTGGTGTGGTCAGAGTTGAAAGACCTGAATGCAAGAAGAACTATGGACTTTGAGGTTGGCTTATGAAGATGAAAAAGAGCTTTGCCTGGGCTGGGCTATAAGCAGTTTGTGTGAGAGGCTTGCTATTATCCCTGTGTCCAGAGAACTTATGCAGGTTTGCAGTGCATAGAAACAGACTGGTGTGAGCAGAGGGATATGGCATGGAAAGAAATCTTTGGGCTGAAACTGCTGCCTGTTCAGCTGCAATTATATGAGAGATTACAACTATTGAGATTGGGCCAGCTGACCTGCACTTGGGCAACAGGAAGAATGTAGACTCTTGTAGGGGCCTGAGTGCTCAAGGAATATCTTGTCCTTCAAAGTCTGCTTTATGCCCCATGGATTAACAAATTCGCACCCTACCTGGTATTGTGGAGTATAAGAAATGGAGGAAAGAGAGGGTTATTAAATTTGCAACATGGTCTTGTGTTTTGGAAATGTCCATAAGCATTGTGAAGCAGGTTTGCTGTATTGCCTGCACAGAGAGGTGATGGAGCCATGAGGACAGACCATGGGTTGCAGTGGAGACTCAGTTGAGTTACCAGGACCATGAGTCAGCTGCTAAGGAGAGCTGCTGGCACTGGATGAAGTCTTCCAGGACTATGAATAGCCTAGCAGGAGGGGCAGAATCGAAATTCCAGAGACTTGTTGCTGCTTAGTATTATTGACCTTAGAGACTTGTCACTGACTCAAATTGTTGAACTTGGACCTACAGAGTTTGATGTTTGCCCTGTTTAAATCTTGTATTGGTTGAATATTTCTTTGCTATGCCTATTGCCATCTTTTTCAGTGTGTGTGTTTATTCTGTGCCATTATGGTTTGGGTGGGGGGAGTTTTGGGTATTATGGCTCAGTTAAAAGATTTTGAACTATGGGGAATGTTTGAACATCATTAGGATTGATAAACATTATGGGGACTTTTAAAGTTGGACTAAATGCATTGCATTTTACATCATGCATGGTTATCAGTTCATGGGGGGGCCAGGGTCAGAATGTGGTGGTTTTGATCAAGTGTCCCCATAAACTTAGGCATTCTGAATGTTAGGTTCCCAGCTGATGGAGATTTTGCAATTATTGCTTTCTGGAGGCAGTGTATTGTTTTGGGCAGGCTTATGGGCATTATAGTTACTTTCCCCTTGCCAGTGTTTGGCACACTCTCCTGTTCCTGTTGTCTACTGATGTTGACCAGGAGGTGATGTCCACCCTCTGCTCATGCCATCATTTTCCCTGACATCATGGATCTTCCCACCTCGAGTCTGTAAGCCAAAATAAACCCATTTTCCCCACAAGCTGCTCTTGGTCAGGAGATTTCTGCCATCAATGAGAACCTGACTGCAACAAAGTGCTTGAAGGTTCACCCTAATTCTCTTTAAGAGCCTCAGATTCTCTCAATTCCACTTGCTTGTGGCTCTACTCCAGTTTTTTCCTAGAGACCCTAAATTTCTCTTCTGCTTTAATACTTTCCCTCTTCAGGAAAGCACATGGTGGGTGTTATGTGTGTTTTCTGAGTCTCTCTCTCTCTCTCTCTCTCTCTCTCTATATATATATATATATATATATATATATATATATATATATATATTTCTACGTTCCATGAGCTTACAACTCTGTTCAAGTCCTTTCCTAAAGATTTCTCCTAAATGAACCTTATAAACTATGCAATGTTTCCATATGAGAACATGCATCCTAATTTCCATATGCTTAGCCTCCCTTTCTAGACCCCAATTTTCCTTAAATAAAGCCCTCAAATTTGTGATTTTCCTATAAAGTTAATAATTCATTATTTATCCTTCTTGAGTCCATCTTCATTAATTCTTTATTAAAGGTAGGGCAGAACCCAAAACTTGGAGTTCATAAATTCTGAGGGATCCCTCCTGAACCCCAAAATACTGCATCAGTGTTAGGTCAGAGACAGAGGTGTGAAATAAATGGCTATTAAGGGGCTAAAGTTAGCTCAAGCTAACTTAGCTGACTTGCAACACTCTATTTCTCTGATCACAGGAATGTTATCATTCCACTCAGCCTGGCTAGAAGTGCGTATAGCAGATGCAGTGCTTTTCTGGGAACTTTGGTTCACAGGCTTAAAATCTACTCTTCAAGATTGAAAGACATCTTCAAGATTTCAAATGCCAAGTAGTCATAGTAATAACTATGGAATAGATTAAGATGGAGCTTTTGATCTATAATAAACATATTTTCTCGTGGGTCAGGCATAATATAGACAAAGACATTTTGAAAGAAAACTGTTTGGGTGAAATAAGTGCCAAAATTAAATAAGTGATTCTAAATAAAATTCTTGCAATATAATAATCTTTGCCTATCCATTTTTTTTTAATTTTACCTGGAAAACGTTTGTTCACACTAGGCATGGACAATGGTTGTGGTCCCTGCCTTTTCTTTTCTCTTCAGTGATGGGGTAGAAATGGACAGATTGGTGTGGCATGTCTACATTTCTTGGCAGTACAGTCCACTACGCATGAGCACTTTCTTGAGTGGCAATCATAAATTGATCAAAAAGGACAATATAAAACTCACTTCCAGATTTCAATAACTGAGGTCAGTACAACAGTGGATTTAGTGGCAGTGGACTTGATGGTAGTATGTCTGCATACTTTTGCATGATTTTAAATACTAAATAAGCCATTAAGCAATTAGAAAATAAAAGTCAGACAAAAATAAAATTTTCTGATTGACTGAAGATGATAGTTTACACTCCCCTCCTTTTAGAGATTATTTAAAGATTTCTTTTAAATAAGTTGAGGTGAAAGAAAAACATCACTAACTCAAAAATCTCAGCATCACTGTGCAAGTTTTAGAGAAATACTGCATTCCCAAAAAATCTCCCAAGCTCAGGAAACAACCTCTGCTATATTTTATCTTCAAAATTAACTAGCGACATTACCATTCTCCTCCGGCCATTCTATTACATACAGTCTTTTCTTTCCGTGATGAAAGATCGCACAATAAAAAATGAAGAACAAAAATTAACAAAAAACTAACAAAAATAAAAATAACAAAATTAAGATATTGAGAATAACTAGTCTGCACTGAAAAAGTGTAATTTGCAGTCAAATGCTTCAAATGTCTTTCCTTTATTACTTTTTCTGTTCTGCTACCTAGAGGAGGAAAGATCTTTATGAAAGAATTGATGAAAGAATAGAAGTAATATTTGCTATACATGAAAATTGGCTAAGTGATCAATTATTTTTTTAATTTTTGTTTATTTATTAAAGTCAGAGAAGGGTGGGGAGAGAGAGAAAGAGAATGGGCATGCCAGGGCATCCAGCCACTGCAAACAAACTTCAGACATGTGTGCCCCTTGTGCATCTAGCTAAGGTGGGTTCTAGGGAATTGAACCTGGATCCTTTGGCTTTGCAGGCAAGTGCTTTAACTGCTAAGCCATCCCTCCAGCCCAATTATAATTTGTATTATTTGTTTCTATATATGTTTACCACTAACTCATTAAATAAGCAATGGAAAAATAAGAGTGGAAAAATATACCTAAACAAATGAAAATAAATAAAAAACACATTCAGAGTCAGGGACACAACAATGTGTGTATACTACCTGAGCTGACCTATTGACTTGAACACAATTCCTTTTTATTTGCCTGAATGGCCTGTGTTTCAGCTACTTGCTCTTACTTAAAGTAAGTTATATATCACTGTGGGAATTTACATGACACTCAGCTAATGTGTAAACCAGAAGCTAGAGTTAGTATTTTTCTGAGTTATATTGTTTCTTCTTGAGAAATATTCTCAAAATCATAATGTACACAAAGATCTCTGTAGTTTCCTCCTTAGCTATTTGTTTTCATATTGTCTGACATAACTCTATGACCACTTTGATGTCTATTTGGAAATAACTTGAATTGGAATAGGTGCCCTCTGCCGTGTCAGGTTGAAGATTGTTCTCTTATGTAGGGTAGAGTCTGTCTGGAGCAATGTTCTTAAAACTCAATCATGTAAAATGAGATGAAATGGCAAACATAAGACAGGTCTTGACACAATGACAATGGATATTATATGGGTCATCTAAACTAAATTTTACATGCATATATAGGAAATTCTATCCAATACACATAGAATATACATTATTCTCAGCATCTCATGGTACCATCTCTAAAATAGAGGACATCCTAAGCTCCAAGTCAAGTCTTACCAAATAAGAAATAAAGTTACCATTGCATTTATACTTAAGTACAAAAAGAACTTTCATTATTCTTTTCTCAATGAAAAATCAAAGTTTTCAGTGGTCTTTCCAATGAAGCTCTTCCACAAATTTACATTCTGGTTTTCATCCTTTCTCTGATATTATTACTGTCACTGTAGCCTCAAGGACAGGTTTTAAATGTCAATGAATATTTTATGTAAATTATAATTTAATCACAAAATTTTGGGTATTTATAATGCAGTACCTAAAATATAATTTTTAGCTTACTATATACAGGTCTATATTGTAGAATAAAAATGTTTTCCTGAAAACTAAACTAAACTTCTGCTGCCAGAATATTTATTTTCTGTCTGAGAACTTTAGGGTAGACCTATTTCTGGGTAAAATTTACATAAATTTAACAGCCCATTTCCCCCATTTCTTCTTAATCTGACCTAAGAGAAACCTAGAACTTTGGGACATTGTGAGCACTGTAAGCCATGGTAGCACTGACAAATCTTATGCACATGCCTGCAAAGCCAGCAGCACTGAACCCTTGTTCACTTCTGCAGGACTCACCCTGGATAATGATAATTGCAAATAAAGAGTTATACTATGTCCCACACAATCACAACATGGAAAGACAGTAGTAATTCCTGGCTATTTTCTTTTTAGGTTTAAGCAGCATGAATGACAACCAACTCTACTGAACAAGCATAACCACAGAAAAGCAGAAGCTAAAAGTTCCAGCCAAGGCACCTGGGGCCTATCTCAAGTTACTTTCATGATTTTTTAATGTTATCACTTGTACTCAGCCTCAATGCACTGCTAAATTGAGTAAATTTAGGAGTTGTTAAATTATATAAGTCCCAGCATATTTGTATAGCTGGGACTATAACAGGCAAATGACTTACATAGTTACTTTAATATTTGAGAAAATGTGAACTCACTAAAAATATTTAATCAAAACTGGCTACTTATTGATAGGGATGCAAAAGGGTCAAATAAAATGGAGAATCACTCAAATTTACACATACAGGTGCATTTGTAGGCCTATTGCTCCTTTTGCATCCCTCACTGTCCAGTAAAATTCCATGACTTTAGCAAGGGGTGAAATGGAGACCATAGGGACAGTGCAGAATATAGAACAGGTTATGTGCATATGTAGATTGGCCTATAAATCATATTAGAATGTTTCATATTTACCCTGAAGGCGGAATTAAGGGAATGCAGCCAAGAAAAATATTGAATGTTAGAAAGTTGACTGTGACTATAGAGAAAAAAAACAACTCTCAAGACTATTCCTTACCTCTATTTTAAAAATCAAGAGGAGAAAATTTAATATTTCCTTTTTCCCAAATTCCTTATAGTGCACTGAGAGCAGGCTCCCAGGAAGTGATGTGCTGGCTGATACCAGATTCCTCATGTGTACAAATTAAGCACTCTCTCTGAGCCAATCTGAAAAGAGTACTTTGAATTGTACTTGCATTCCTCATTATGAACCAGGTGCTCAAATTAGTGTGCAACAACTTCATCTGTGAATAGCGTTTTGGATTCTATGCCAAGGGGGATACACCACAGGGTGATGGAAGCAGACGTTTACTGAGTGGAAGGGTCCCAAAAGCAAAGATCATATTTGGACTTTGAGTAAAATTCTCATTATTTGAGTATAAGTATTACTAGAATGACTTAATACATATAATGATAAAATGATAAAGACCCAGATACTAAAGGTAAATGCCAGGCATTTTTATGTTAAGTTTTTAGTACAACCTTTGGAACATCCATTTCAATGAAGTATTTCCTAAGTTTTCCTGTTCATCAAAGAATGTATTCCAGTTCCTCTTCTGCAGTCCAGTGTCAGTCTGGTGTATGGAGATTTAAGTGTCTTAACTGTGGTTCCCCCAGACTCTTGTCCAGTGAACCCAGCAACAATTTAGCTAAGTTTTGTAATTACGAATTAAGAAAATCCTTTCTGTTACATTGGCAATGGTTCATATCTTCCCCTTGTATTGTATTTTGCCTTCTCCTTTCTCTACCTAAATATATAGTCATGTATATTCATGCCTAATTTATTACCCATTTTTTCTAGGCTTAAATCCTCGCATTTCTGATTTCATCCTATCATGTCTATTCCTACATGCCATTGAGTTTACAACGTTGAAGGTATCAGTTCATATCAACTTAACCTCTCAATAAATCCAGGTACTATTCTACAGCCTTCAAATTAATTGAGTAAACTTGTGTTTCCCACTTTTATATACTTAAGAATATGATTAATATGCAAATATACAATTTACCATGAGTACAAATATGCTGTAAGAAAATTTGCATCTTGTAAAATAATATATTAAAAATAAATATTACAATAAGAAAGAAAGATAAGATGTAAATGATAGAAATATACATGATAGATATGGAATAGATGATAGACAATAGATGACAGATAGACAGGTAACAAGTACATGGATAACAGAGTATAGATAATAGATTGTTATGGGATAGATGGTGATAAATAGATGAGACATATAAGTGGGACAAACATATGCAGAAGTGAATTTATTGTTAGACTCAAATTAAATTCAAATAATCATCAACTATGTGTAATAAATAGCTGAAATATATCCCACTCTACAGGGAAATGTAAAAGTAAATAGAGAAATGAACATTTTAACACCATTTTAAGCAGATCAAGAAATCATTGGATAGCAGCATTGTTCAGCTGAGCATGTTTTCACTTTTCTCTAGCAGGAATAGGAAAGGCAACACAGGTGAATAAAGTGAAGAGGATGATTTATATAATTAATCACAAGGCTTTGATCAATAGTGCCTTAGAGACCACTTTCCATAATAAAGGGATGTACTAGTCAGATGTAACTGACTCCTAGAAAATTCAGATTGTTGATGCAGTCTGAAAGGAGGAGCATACATTGAGAAAACAGTGGCTAGACATGAATTCCAGACAAAAACAGTTGAAGCTAACACACTGATACCACTGAGTCAAGGGGACGTGTGGCTGTTTTGATGTGGGGTCCGAGCTATCGGAGGTGCCTTCTACTCCTACAGCAATTTCGCTCTCTTTGTGAGCATTCTTTTTCTTTCTCCTTCATGTCCCCATTGTCATTGTCAATCTTGCCAAACAGACTTTCTGTGGGTTTTAGGATGGAATACGTTTGCTAAATATTTAAGGTTGCTTTTACTAAGTCAGGGATGAGATAGGTTATGCACGTTTAAATTTATCAAGTGCAACTTTGGCTATTCTGTTATTTTGGTACCATTTTTCACCTAATACATTAATATTCTCACCATGAAATAATTTGTGGAATTGAACATTGGCTCACAACAAGAACACTATATTTTTGACATTCTTAGTTAAGAAATATTACTTTTTTATTAGTTTTGTACTCAGTGAATACAGTCAAGTTGGTACCATTGTTAGCCTCCTGCCTGTCCTCCCTACTGTTCAGGGTCCCTCCTCGTTGAGGAATATGGGTCATACATTGTGGGGGTTGCCATCAGTTATGGATAGGAGGCAATGTCTCTGTATATCATGACCCAATGTGTGGCTCTGACATTCTTTCCACCCCCTCTTCTGCAAATTTCACTGGGCCACGTTGGGTTCATTTTAGGTCTGTTTCAGTGATGAGATCTTGGGAGCCTCTGTGCCTCTGGATATCTGATTTGGTAGGAGTTGATTGTTCTCTGTGTCTATCTCCTTCACCCTTGTACTGGTACCAGGTTCACCACGAAAACAGCGCTCTTGCTTGTTTCCCCACTTATTCTTAGTTTCAGAGAAATATTACTTTTACAGATCAATGTAAAAATTGACTAAGCTTATAAGTATTCTTTCCTAAATTAAAAGATATTCATGCACCCCGCAGAGTTTATTTCCACCATGGAAAGATATGCATGCACCCCCAGAGTTTATTTCCACTGTGGAAAGCCGAGGTAGTGTCAAGCAAGTGGCCCATAAGATATGAAGAGGCATTTCAGGCATCAATACCCCTGAAACCAGACTTGCTGACCAATCTGTTGAGGTTGGCTGCCTCTTACGAATACAATGGCTAAAGCAGCCTGTTTGCCTACTGGATCAATAATTAAAATTCTAAAAAAAAAAGGCCAGGCATTGTGGTTTACTCCTTTAATCCCAGCACTCCACTCTGAAGGTAGAGGTAGGACAATTGCTGTGAGTTTGAGGTCACCCTGAAAGTACATAGTGAATGGCAAGTCAGTGTGTGTTAGAGAACAATCTTACCTTAAGAAAACAAGAAAAAACATAAAATAAAATCAGTATGCCCAACTGACTTGTTAGCATACTATGTGTTTTTTACATAAAAATGAGAATTTTCTACCATCTGCATATTCTTCCTATATATGAAGTAACTGTCAGACTTCTTTACCTTTATTTGTAAATTTCCTATCAACTTTTAACCACAAATTCCTACTTTTCTTCAGTAAAATTCTGTCCATACCTGTCATATGTGCTACAAACAGCTACTTTCAAAAAGGGAACATTTATTAAGATATAGTCTGTATATCATTTTAAAAACAATGGCTTCCATATCTTCAAATCTTAAGAAATTCTATATTTGGAAATCACATGCTATTCTAGTAATTATGAAAATAAAACACATCATAGATCATAAAAATAGTTACCAAACTGTATTATGGAAAAATAGACTGAATTCCTCCTTTCTATGTTTTGGCATTTCTAACTTAAATTCTTCCCTGAACCTATCTGTCCCAGGTAACAATAACCATTTCTCTATTTCATTCTTCTATGACACCATATGTTAATTTTCTCAAATGAACTTGAAGATGTGGTGCATTTAACTTCCTTTCACTGTCTTATGTAAGTCTTGGCTTGCTAGTCCAACCACATTGCTACAACGGACTGGATTTCATACTTCTAGACAATATTTTCATCACAGTAGAATTAATAGATCAGAGACACCAGACCCAATCCCTCTGAGTGATGGTCAGGGTGGCCTTGGGCACAGTATTCAGATGCTGGGCAGCTTTTGGGGGACTTCTATGCTGCTTAATGACTTTTTCCATTAACTCACTTAACTTGATCTATAACATAAAATATATTGAGAAAGGAAGAAATAGTGTTAACACACTCTTTGTGACAAAGAGTTATTCTTTTATGATAGTTTTTTTTACCTGTGAAGTTGAAAATCAAATATAGCACTTAGGTTGCTCCTTTGTTGCAAATTCTAAAACATTTGTGTGGAATGGTGACTGATGGAATCACACTGTGGCTTTTCTACTCAAACAAAGCCTCTTGTTTCAGGTATACTGAAAGTTTGTCCTATGCACAGGTTGCATCTCCACTTACTAATGCCCCCTCCCCCAGGATAAATCTGTCAGGAAAAAATACAACAGTGTATAAATAATAGCTTAGTCTGTATTATATAGCTCAACAGGAGAGCAGCACTAGACTCTGGGTCTAACCCCAGCATATGCCTGTGCATGTATCAACACACACACACATATACAGGTGCACACACACAAACACAGTCATACATGCATGCACACACACAAACATGCCAAAAGATATATTTTCAGTGCCTTATATTTGCTTCCTGTTTGACCTTGGAATTGATAGTGATGCAGGATTTGGGGGTTCAGGAGGAGTCTTCCAGAATTTATGAACCCTAAGTTTTGAGTTCTAGGCTACCTTTAATAAAGAATTAATAAAGTTGGGCTCAAGAAAGATAAATTATGAATTATTACATTTACTTAGGGGGAATCACATATTGTGGGGCTTATTTAAAAGAGACTGGGTTCTAGAAAAGGAGACTAAATGAGTGGGGGGTAGGAAACCTACTTTCATGTAGAAACCTGTATAAGGTTCATTTAAGTTAATTTGAGGTCTTTAGGAAAGGACTGGAGCAGAGCCACAAGCACATGGATGATTGAACTTAGACTATATGTAGAGAGACTTAGAAAGAATAAACACGTACATCTATCATGTGCTTTTCTGAAGAGCAAAAATACCAATGCAGAGAGCAAGAAATTCAGAGGAGTGCAAAAGAGGGTTACACTCATAGAGTAACTACATAGCTAGTAAGTGTAGAGCTGGTGAAGTACCCACATGGTAGATTCAGAGACCTGAAGAAAATCATGTTTGTAATCAAAGTGACAAGTTAGCCCAAACTATAAAGCAGAGACAAGCATAAAACTTTTAAAGCAAGGAACAATTCTATGCTCTCCCACACGCACCAAGCCTGGAGTGGGGGTAGAGGCCAGACGTACTTGTGTCGGAACAGCACTAGGTAAGACCCAGAGATACCCCTCCCCCACATAAACACATGCACTGAAAGCCATGTCCAGAGAGAGGGAGGGGATGAAAGGCCACAGCCTTTATAGCATCAGATTCAGGTATGCAAGGAGAAGACCTGATTGGTCAGTAAATTTGGTGGGTGGATCCTAGAGCCAGTCCATCTGAACCATTTTATTTAGATAGCTTGTGAGATTGTGGGCAGCAGGGTGTGTAGTAGATCAGTCCCTCCATTCCAGCCAAGAGTTTTGTTCTTGTGCCAGGGCAAGGTGTAACCTCCTCAATCCCTAACTGAAACTGCTTTAAAAAGCTAGCTTTCAGGCTGGAGAGATGACTTAGTGGTTAAGGTGCTTGCCTGCAAAGCCAAAGGACCCAGGTTCGATTCCCCAGGACCCACAAAAACCAGATGCACAAGGGGCACACATATCTGGAATTCATGTGCAATGTCTGGAAGCCCTGGCAGGTCCATTCTCTCTGTCTCTCTCTGCCAGGCTCCCCCGGCAGGTAGTACTGAGGAAGGACCAGGCCCGCTGGTTCCTCCCAAGGGGTTGAGGAGGAGGATGAGTGTCGACGACTCAGAACCTCTCCTAGTCACCGGAGAAAAACCGCACTGAGTCAGGAGTCTTGTAGAAGCAGGAACTCACTTTATTGTTATAGGCGGTTGCCTATATAGTGTTGAGAATGAGGGTGGGGATTCTAGGATTGGGGGGAGAGGTAAGGGCCAATAGTATACAGCGACTTTTGAAATGATTGGTCCCAAGTGTGTGCTTACTAGGGAATTCCAACTCCTATGTGGAAGTAACAGGCCAGAGGCCATTTGGCACCCTGTTGAGTCATAGCTGGCTGGAGGCAGTTTGCCAAACTTTAGCTAGGCTCAGGAAGTTCCACTAGGTCTCACGTGCGGGCCTCTCAAGGCCCAACATCTCTCTGTCTCTCTCCTTTCTCTCTCCTTGCCTATTTCTCTCTCTCTCTCTCACACACACACTTTCTCTTTCTCTCACTCTCAATTAAATTATATATATATATATATTTTATTTTTTTGTAAAAGCTAGCTTTCTCCTATCTTCCATCAATAGTACTCTTAAAAAATGCAACATAGCCGGGCATGGTGGCTCATGCCTCTAATCCCAGCACTAGGGAGCAGAAGTAGGAGGATCGCTGTGAGTTCAAGGCCACCCTGAGACTGCATAGTTAATTCCAGGTCAGCCTGGATGGGAGTGAGACCCTACCTCAAAAAACAAAAACAAAAATAAAAAACAAAAAAAAAAACAAAACAAACAAACAAAAAAAAGCAACATAATGCTTACTTGTCTCAGTAACAACATTACCCTATTACAAAAGTGGCACAGAGCCAAGATTCATCTATGATACAAAGGTCACTACTGTACTTCATATTTCTGGGATGATCCTTAAAACCAGACACAATTTATGGGAGGAATGGGATTTATTGAAGCTTACAGATCTAAGGAAAGTTCCATAATGGTAAAAAAAAAAAAAAAAAAAAAAAAAAAGTAAGAAAAGAAAAAAAAAAAAACCCACCACCCAAAGCAAAAGCAAAAACTGGCAACCTAACAGCAAGGAATCAAGGCAGAATTACAGTACTTTATATTCCTTAGGCTGAAATTCAGATCTGCCTCCAATAACAACTTAGGGCTGGACCCCAGGTCTGCCCACAGTGACACCTCCTCCAGCCAGGCATCTGGAGATCTAAGTTATAAGCTTTAATAAACTTCTGAATCCACTGGAAGACATCCATTTATACCTTTTATACATTTGTACATTTATAAATATCTTTAGTCAGTGTTCACAACTCTGTGATTATGGTAAATGTAAAAGTAGATCAAGGACAATGTTCCATGAGTGAAGAAATGTTTTTCTTATATCAGTTTTTTGCAATAAGAATAACAATCTCATAATTTTTTGTTTGAATGGAAATGATTTTTTCATATGTGATTCCATTTCTGAGGTAATGATTTCAGGCTGGTATTATTCTGTTGATGTGATTAAATGTAAGATAGCAAAGGGGCCATTAATTGTGTATGTGCATGTGTGTGTGTGTGTGTGTGTGTGTGTGTATGTGTGTTTAAAATGCTGGGCCTGTGGAGGTCAGGGGACAACTATGAGGAATCTGTATTCTACTCTCTTTGAGACAGGGTCTCTTGCCTCTCGTGCAAAGCTGTTCCCAGACTCAACGGAGCTTCATGTCGCTGGCCCATGAGCTTGCAATTCTTCAGGCTGTGCCTCCCATTGTCTTAGTCATGTTGGAATCACAGATGCATTTGCCATTTTGCATCTGGATTTACCTGGGAATTAAAGCCAGGCCCCAGGCTTTGCAATAGAGTTCCTTTAACTGCTAGCCATCTCAATCTCAGTTCTGCCAATATTTCTTTTCACTCTGAAGCATTGCTGCATCATGTCAAAGCAGTTCTTATAACCTGGCAGAGCATAACTAAGAAAATGTTATCTATTCTTGTAGTTTTCTTATTGTCTTAAGAAAAGCTGGGAATTGGAGGTCTTGAGAAGTCTAGTCTAGAATGTATTAAAATAATAGAATTTCTTCTGGACTAAATGGGTGAGGATCTTAACTTTACCTCTTGGGAATAAGTACACACATCAATATGTGCATTTATGAAATGGAATGATATTTGTGCTTTCCACACAAGGTTTTCAATTGTTACTGAATGTACTAAATGTGGGAAAGGCACAACAAAACTGCGACAAATAACTGTGTTGTAGCTGCTATCACGTGTTATGATGTGGTGTTAACTTTTACATTAACTTATGGGAGTCTCATGTCTGTGAATATTAACAGCTTGAACCAAAGAAAAATAATTTAAAATATTGAAAGCCAGAAATTACAGAAATTGGACCTTTTTTCAATTCTTGTTTTGTTCCCTCTTCCATTGGGTAACAGGTTGTTCTGAGTGTGCACAATCTCACACATACAATCAGATGCCTGTTGTGTTTGTGACAGATGGTATATGGGAAAAAAAGATTTTTATTGTTTTGTAACCTCTATATAAATCTTCACCTCAAAGACTTGTGGTTATGAGTTGCATTAAATACCTACTGTACTTGGTGAACTGTTTTTTATTCTAGAGGAAGAGTTAAGGAGCTGACAGTTCTATAGACTTTATCATAGTCAAGGTACTGGGCATAACTTCAGTACTCAGTGAGTATGTATAAGAAGTAACTTTGAGGGCTAGATAGAAGGCTTAGTAGTTGAAGGTGCTTGCTTCCAATGCCTGATGGCCCAGTACCCAGATTCTCAAAGTGGCACATGTATCTGGAGTTTGTTTGCAGTTGCAAGATGCCCTGGCATGCCCATTCTCTCTCTCTCTCTCTCTCTCTCCTTCTCTCCCTCCTTCTCTCAAAAAAATAAGTAAAATATTAAGATAAGAAGTAACTTGGACACAAGGCCCTCTCTGCTAGGTTGGTGGACTGGGAGTATTATGAGAGTCACAGACAAGGACGCTAAGCCATGAAGCCCTGTCACAGTGGCTGTGAGGAACTCATTCAAGCAGATCAACATGTAGAACCATGACAACCTTAAGGTGAAACAGAAAGGAAAATAAAAAGTTGAGTAATAAACACTGGTCCACAGGCACATGTTTTAGGAACAATATGAAATATGTCTTGGGAAGTCCTTCAGTCTTTGGAGACTTTAGATTGAGAACGTACCCAGAGGTATGTGGGTGTAACTCTTAGACTGAGGATATCTCCATGCATCTCTGTGTCTATTTCACTAGAGATATTTCAAATGTGTAAGAGTATTTTATCAAAGTTACCACAAGGAATAGGTCCATTCTCCTGCTGAAGGTGTGATTTACTAACCAAGTTGTGTTGACTATGGGACTTTTAAAGTCAAAAGATCTTTCTTTTATTCACTGATGATTTTAAGTCATCACAAACCCTTTTTCCTACTTGTACATATATATGGTCATTATTTTTATTACTATTCAAAAATTTATATTTAAAAATTATAAATTGACCTTATAAAAGATATTTATAAGTACATGCATATACGTGCAGAATTTTAAAAGAAAATATTCTCATACAAGTAATATTTCTATACTTATTTTACTTTATTGCTATAGATACACTGGGGAAAGAGGTGTGAATTTAATATTATTACATTACCAAATACACACTATTTCATCTTGTTTTATGTTAAAAGGATTATGCTTTTTCCCGCCTTTTGAATATTTTGTCTCTACCAACTCTTGTTGCAGAAGCATGGTAACTAAATATTGTAATGTCACATTTTTATAAAAGGAACCTTGCCATAATTGTCTTCCCAGAAAATAAAATTTGCAGAATCAAATCATAGGTACACTTTAAATATTCATACATTTTATCATTTTAAAAATGATATGCTCCTTTTCTAAAATTATACTTCTTTGTTTGTTATGGATAATTTATCTTTTGGGATTCTCAGTTATAAGAACCACAGACTGACTCAGTCAGAGTTATAAAAAATGAAGTAGAATTCATTAGGGAATACCGAGTGAGTAGCTCAAAAGCTCATTGGAAAACCTAAGGAATATGGAAAAAGTTCTGCAAATCATCTCAGAGAATTATCACTAGTAAGCAAGCTTCTGGTGAAACACACAGACAAAGGAAAGTGCTTATCCCTTGCAGGCTATATAAACGGCTTTGCAGTTCAAGGTCAGTAGTTCCACCAGGGTGCATTAATTGAAGAGGTTTGCTAGAAAACAAGTATAGAGCATTCCCCATCTCTATAATTCCTAAAGTAGGAGTGCATCATAAAAAGTATGGCAAATTTTTCCTGATAGGAGCCCAGCATGGTGGGGCACCCCTTTAATCCCAGCACTCCGGAGGCAGAGGTAGGAGGATTGCTGTGAGTTCGAGGCCACCTTGAAACTACATAGTGAATTCCAGGCCAGCCTGAGCTAGAGTGAAACCCTACCTTGGAAAAAAAAAAAAATCCAGGCAGGATAAAGCACCACTTCAATGACTAAAGCGAGGATATGCTCACAATGGTGGGGAGAGTGCAGCTGGGATGGTCCCTGGGTGGTGAACACTGGAATGACTGAGTTCATATGTACAAGGCTTAGCCGGCTAGCACAGTTATGGTGATTTTCTTTTAGTCAGGGTTGAAAGCACTGCGGACCTTTGAGTAAAATCTGAACAAAGTAATTAAACAAAGAAAAGACTAACACGTTTCAAAATAGAAGACAAGAATGCAGACACAAGAGTCAGACTTATATAATAACCCGATTTAGGAAAGAAATCACTAGAGTATTATAAGTTGGCCTGATGAGTAAAGAGGTGTTGTTAACTGTTGTTGGAAGGTTGAGGCAATATTATTTCTAAGGGACTTAAATGTGGGTATAAGGAAACGTAAACATGAATGAAAGATGATTACAAATTTTAGCCTTAGAAATAGAAGTCAGAGTGCTCATTGGCTGGGGTAGGTAGAACATAGGTCAGGAATTCAAAAACCTGACCTTAAAAAGACATAACTGCCACCTGCTCATCTTTCAACGGGGCTTAAAAGTACGAAATCATTGATGAAGTCATCAAAAACAGTAGCATGTTTTAAGCAACTGTTTTAAGCCCTATTTTTAGAATAATAATATAAAAACAAATAAACTGGAAAAATGAAAGCAGGTGGTTCCCTGGTTGAAGGAGAAACAGTAATGTTGTGCAAATGAAAACTTCTTCTTTCCTGCAGGCCATCTACCAAGGGCCTGCCATGAGTCTGAGACCATTTTACAGATGAGGGAAAACAAACTTCTCAGGTTCTGGAAAATCAATAAACTAGAAGTCATCATGTTAAGTGAGGTAAAACAGACTCAGAAAGAGAAATATGCCCTACTTCCTTTCATATGTGGAATCTGGTGGGAAGTGTGTGAGAGGAGGGGAAATGGGGAGATCTGGAAGTGAAAGGAACTAAGGGGGGGCGTAGATGGGATGAGAGACAAGTGAGGAAAAGGGATAAGAGGGGTATGCACTGGTGGGATTGTCAAGGCACATGAGATGCATACATATACAACTTCACAATGACTCCTTTGTATTGTACAATTAATATGTGCTATTAAAAAGCATTTATTTTTAAAAATGGGCTGTTCCTTGTGGCACACTACTACCACCTGCTGGAAACAATTTGGAAAATCTCTACTAAGACAATGGTCTTGTCAATTTTCTCAGCAGTAGGCTTTGAAGGTGTGTGAGATGGTCAGGAAAGTCCAATACTCACAGCAGATGGAGGCTTCTACTTACTAGGAACTCATTCAAGGATTAAGCAACTTTCAGAATGTTGTGACCCTGAGAAATTCAGTTTTGAAAATATTGAAATGAAGTCTAATTACTGTATGAGTTCTCAAAAAGAACTGAAAAAAATAATTGGAGATAGGGACAATTGACAGTTCTATCAAGGAAGGGGAACAAGATCGAAAGTCGTGTTAAGGGAGTAGGATGGAAAGTTTTGTATAAACAAGAAACAAGAGAACTTAGTACAGTAGTATTCCATCATGCATGAATATAGAAGGAACTCAGGTACAGAGGGAGAAAGGCCTGAAATAAACTCATCCATAGGCATGGGTGACAAGGCCCACATAGCAGTACAGATGCTGGGAGGGGCAGGTTATGTTTGGACCATTTTGTCATTTTCTTGCAGCACAGAAACAGGAAAGGTCAGCAGATGAAGGTAAGAATGAGTAAGGTAAGAAGGAGATTGCAAAGAGCCTTGGGGAGCATAGGCTAATGTTCACTATTGCTATATGAGATAAGATAATCTCAAAGATGTTCTTATGCAGCCTGGACAAAGATGTGCTATTTTGTTTTTCTAGTGAACATTTGGTAATGCTATCCTCTACAAAATTATTGCTATTTATTTTTTATTTTTATTTTTTTGGTTTTTTGAGGTAGGGTCTCACTCTAGTTTAGGCTGACCTAGAATTCACTATGTAGTCTCAGAGTGGCCTCAAGCTCTGGGCAGTCCTCCTGCATCTGCCTTCGTAGTGCTGGGATTAAAGGTGTACACCACCATGGCCGACTTTGCAAAAATTATTTAATAGAAAATGCTTGTATTTGGTAACTGACTACCATCACAGTGCTGTCCCTCAATTCAACAGGGTGGCTTCCCTCTAATATCAGACAGAGATACATGGTCCAATTCAATCTCCAGACATAGCGAATCAAATGAATAATAGTAATCAAATGGATAAAATAAACCCAGTTATCCTGTCATACCTATGTAAGAAATGCGACTTGTACTTCAATTGTCCTGATCCTCTGAAGTAAGCCAAACTCAAATGAATCCTCCACCATCTTCAAAACCCTTCTCTGCCAAAAGCCAACAACACTATCATACCTACATCATTATATATTTTTGGTATTTCCTCTGCCTCATTTACTTCTGAGGGAAATGTTTTCTTTCCATAGACCTAAGTACACGATATTATAGGGTTAATGCGGGGGATAAAATATTTGATGAAAGAAGTGATCACAATACATATTAGGTATCCAAGGCCAGCCAGCACAGACTCTCCTGTCCACATTGTTTACATGGTGTTGGTAATTCAGTGTGGTTTCTAATTTCAGTTTTATCCTTGAATTTATCTTCTAGCGGTGACTACTACTGCCATCAAGATGTAAGGGAAGCAACTGCTCTTGATTTTGATAACTGATCCCCACAGTGGACTTAACCCATAGCTGGAGCTGGGAAACAAGTCAGAACCATATCCAAACCTAAGCCCACTCGCCAATATCAAGCTACCATCAATCATGGGCTACAAGAGGGCCTACACCTATTAAATTCTCTATTAAAAAAGTAAGGGTTATCTCATTTGTCCTGGTGGTAACTTACTCTCCGTTGGAGAATCTGCTTCTCTTTTTCAGATAGATGTAGATCCTAAGGAGAGAGCTACCCCATCATACCTCCAAAGGGCCCTGGCTGAAACTAAGAAAAATTGGCTAAAGAAGCAAGGGTGCTGTTTTCCTGATGAACCAGATACCAGCACAAGGGGGAAGGAGATCAGCACAGAGAAAATCAACTCCTACCAAATCAGATAGCCAGAGCCTCAGAGGCCCCCAACACCTCATCACTGAAGCAGACCAAAAATGAACCCAACATGGCTCAGGGAAATTTTGCGGAAGAGGGGGCGGAAAGAATGTCAGAGCCACATGTTGGGTGATGATATGCAGAGACATTTATCTTACCTATAACTGTGGGCTAACTCCACAATGCATGACCCATATACCTCAACAAGGAGGGGTCAAGGGGAGGGGGTAGGTCACAGGTGAGCCTAATAATGGCACCAAACTGACTGTATTTGCTGAATACAAAACTAATTAATAAAAAAATAAAAAATAAAAAAAGAAGTAAGTCATAATAAAGACCCAGGGGCAATAATTGCCATTCCTTTGTCCAAAGCTTCCAAACCCATTTGCATGCCTATTAACTTGCTACCTGTAATTAGTGTTTTCTCCTTTTTCAGTTACAAAATTTAATTAATATGACCCAACTTGAACCACTGTGATAATTACATCATTACCCCAGAGCTGTGTCGATGTGTATGGGGATACACTTGGGAAATGTGATTTTTCTATTTTTTTAAACTATAGTTTGTTTACAACTTTAAGTTTTCATCCAATACAGTGGATATGAATTGTTCCATAGTTAGTGTTTGTTTTATATTTATTTGTGTTGTTAATTAGCTTGAGCCCTTTTCTTATTTTTACTTCTCTATACAATACACTGCTATCTCCTCTTTTTTTCTTGATACTTTGAACTGGAATCAGGACTTGTTATAAAGGTATGATCAGGTCACCCTCAGAGGGATTCACAAAAACCTTGCCTAGTTTTAACATGCATGATGAACCTTCCAGAAAGGCAACTACATTATGAATGAAGACTCCAAAGTATGATGCTAGGGACTGAACACGAAGGTATTATCAGATAAGTAAGAAGGACTTGAGATAATTCAGGGGCATGTGCTATGAAATCACACAATATTATCACACATATATTTGTGATTTGAGTCCAATAGTCTAAAATATTTTATTGTTACAATATAATAGATATATAACACAGTGAACTCTAGGGAATGACTTCAGAATGCCAGTATATATAAAAAGTGTTAAGTGAGGTATGTTCCACTTGAACCATGGATTTTCACTTTGCCTGCACCTTCAAATGTGCATTTGAGTTTTATATGAGAAAAATATAATACATCAAATTGACATATTGTAACACAGGGGATTCTTACTGGATGACTGTGATAAGCATTGTTAGTATGCATAATCAAGTGCAGGGTGGACAAACGAGCCCAGCAGAACAGTGGGGAGCCACCCAGGAGAACTGTAGTGCGCCGGGGAATAACAACAAAAAGAGATTGCATTTCTAATACAAATCCTCCTTGTAAATAAAATCCTAACAAACAGAACATCTCTTTTTGAGATTCTTTTTACTAATTTTCAAGGAATTAGAAAAATGTGAGAGAGTGAAGCATTATATTGAAACAACAGACTTTCAACTACAAATGACAAATTATTAACTTGAGACTTCAGCAATCCATTGGCAGTTTGAATATATGTTGCTGACTCCAATTTTCTGATTTGATGAATCTCATTCTGAATTTATAGATATAATGTTTTTTTTTAGGTTAAAGATCATTGTATTAAATAAAACCATGTAAGAATTGATTTAAGAAAGAGAAGATAGCCAAAATCATTTCAGCTTGAAGTTTATTATCAAGAAAAAAGAGAAACAAGAAGATATTAGTTTTTATACTTCCATACTAGATGCAAAATATGTGTGAGATAATCTCAAAGGATTCCATGAGATTAAGCAATGTTAGGGCAATTAAACAATGTGAGGGTTTAAATGAAATGACCCAGTTACTTTTAATTAAAGTATTTAATTCAGGCTGCAACTTGCTAACTTTATGACTTACAGAAGACATAAGAGGATAAAATAACACATGGGATCATAAACTAATTATCTCTTATCAATATTTCTTTGCTCAAACAGACAGTATGTGCCTATTATAATATCTGATGACTAATGCAAGTCTGTCCCAGCTTTGATCATTTGATAAAACTGATTATTCTACTACAAATTTAGATTTTAGTAACCAAATTCTGATCTCCAAGTGAGAGGATCATATTTGACTCTATGAATTGAAGCTTATAACATGATTAAGCCAACATATTATCCAATGTTGCAAGAAAACTTAGGTGTAAGTAACAGACTTTGGAACTCTTATATACATCTTTCATACAGTCATGATTTTAAGATGCAATGCCATTGTTAGAAACGCAATAAAAAAATTTCGCACATTATATGACTTAGAAAAGAGTTGTACTATTGGATTAAATTTTGAATTAAAAAAATATGGTATACTGATACACAAATAAACAAGTTACACCTCCTTGATTTTGGTCCAGCAGCAACACTTGAATTTATCTTCAGGTTTCAAGTGTCTTCCTTATCTTTGGATCATAACACATAACTTCATTTAAACCCTGGACTAGCCTGATGTGGTGGCACATGCCTTCAAATCCAGCACTTGGAAGGCAGAGGTAGTAGGATCATTGTGAGTTTGAAGCCAGCTTGGAGTAAAAGAGTTCCTGATCAGCCTGGGCTAGAGTATGACCCTACCTTGAAAAACAACAACAACAGCAACAAAAATAAACCCTGCTACTTATATTTTTTTTTTACCCACCCCAGACAATACAGTCACCTGTCCATTGTAATTTTTTAGCATATTTGCAGAGGACACACTCTTTGCCATCACTGGATTCCATACAGGAATCTCAATAGTAACCCATCATTTTTCCCACGTCAGTAAATGGCTCTGAGCCAGCCTACCTCAAGCTCAGGTTAGGCACAGTTATGGGTCAGCTAGGTAATTTGTCTTTTAGCCATAAAACCATAACTTATTGACCAAAATAATAAAATAGTTCACATCAAAGGCAAAATTATGGCAGATGTTTAAAAATTAGAGTGACAGTGAATGACTATTATAAAACAGAAAATACGGAAACCTGTTATAGTTAGATGCTATCAAGTCACTTATAGTGGAGAAATTGAACAGTTTCACAACATGAACACTGCCAATTATGGAGATCCTCTGGGACAAAACAATGCTTAAAATGTTCTGAACTCAGTGAAGCCAGAGGTTTCGAATCTATTAAATGCCAAGCTGTTTACAAGCTAGAGTGCCTACTGTTGGGAAATGCCTTCTGTGGTGTGTACGCTTAGTACAATGTTTCAAAACGTAATCATTGCCTACTTAATGTTACTTTGCCATGTTGGATAGATGGCTTTCAGCTCCTTTTATTTTTTTACTTTATTTTATTTTTTGTTAAAGGTAGCTTCCGGAATTTGTCAATCAACCAACCAAACTAAAGTATTTAGCAATGCCTTTGCCTCAGGACCAGTGAAAAATCAACATTCCCACAGCTCAACAATCATATGCAGTCTGCCCTGTCCTGCTCCCATTGTGTTCTGTGAGCTGCAAAATATACCTTCCAGAACTCCTGTGATGCTTAGGCTCAGAACCCTGGATTGAAGGGATTAGAGAGAGACTTGGCACCATTGTGACACTGCCAATTGCCTTTGCTTAAAGGTTCTAAAGATATATTCATGCAAGAATAGCTTAGTGAGTGTCTTTTTTCTTTGGCATTAAGAACCATGCTTAGACTCGCACCTCTCTGTATCAATCCCAAAGGCTGACACTCTTTTTTTTTTTTTTCTTTTCTTTATTAGTCAGTTTTGTATTCAGCAAATACAGTCAGTTTGGTACCATTATTAGGCTCATCCGTGACCTACCCCCTCCCCTTGGCCCCTCCTTGTTGAGGTATACGGGTCATGCATTGTGGAGTTAGCCCACAGTTATGGGTAAGCTAAGTGTCTCTGCATATCATGACCCAACATGTGACTCTGACATTCTTTCTGCCCCCTCTTCCGCAAAATTTCCCTGAGCCATGTTGGGTTCATTTTTGGTCTGCTTCAGTGATGAGGTGTTGGGGGCCTCTGAGGCTCTGGCTCTCTGATTTGGTAGGAGTTGATTTTTCTCTGTGTTGATCTCCTTCCCTCTTGTGCTGGTATCCGGTTCATTAGGAAAACAGCCCCCTTGCTTGTTTCTCCAATTTTTCTTAGTTTCAGCCGGGGCCCTTTTGAGGTATGATGGGGTGGCTCTCTCCTTAGGATCTACATCTATCTGAAAAAGAGAAGCAGGTTCTCCAACGGAGAGTAAGTTAGCACCAGGACAAATGAGATAACCCTTACTTTTTTTTTTTTTAATAGAGAATTTAATACGTGTAGGCCCTCTTGTAGCCCACAATTGATGGTAGCTTGATATTGGAGAGTGGGCTTATGTTTGGATATGGTTCTGACTTGTTTCCCAGCTCCAGCTATGGGTCCCATACCAGTGAGGGGATCAGTTAGCCAAATTGAGAGCAGTTGGTTCCCCACCATGGCTGTGTGCCACCACTGCACTTGTGTGGGCATCACACCAAGTTATTTGCTGCTAAGTAGGTTAAACCATGCGTTGCTTCGACAGATATTGGTCATTTTCCCCCAGTCGCCCATGTAGCACCTTCTGGCAGTAGACGCTCTACTGACTCTCTTCCAACTTCCAGCCATGCCATTCTAATTTGCATGTTACTCTCCTCTTTTCAGAAAGCCTTTTTCTTTACATTCATGGTATAACTTATATCCATGGTATATCCTGGCATGTCTATAACTATGTTCTTTACCTTTTTCTTTCCTTTATTGTTTTACCTGTCTTTGTGTATACCGTATATTAAGGGGAACTTAATATAAACAAAGAAAGGCTCATATTAATAAATTTACCAAAGAAAATATCATTATGTAACCATGATATCAATCGCCATGTATGATGCTTGAAGAACCTCCAGTTTCACTCTGTGGACTCTCCATGTTCATTCCCTCAAGGCAGTTTTTTCACAATTTTTCTTATGTTAACAGTTAATTTTCCTTTCTAAATTCAACATAAATGTAGGGCACCATCTACCTCCCTCTCATGACTTTTTCTCCCCAAATGCTAAATAAATGCTAATAATTTTGAAGATTACTTCAATGTTGTGTGTAGATTACACAAATTCTTCTTACCTCAATGGTATTATTTAACATAACTCATGTATCCTATTTTTAATGAATATGTGCGTAGTTTCTCAAGTATCTATCTAGTACACTCAGAGTTTAAATGAAAATTCTTATATTTTTGGAAAACATGTATTCCTATTATTTGAGTCATAAAAATGTAAAACTGAAGCATTTCTCTTAATATTCGTACCCTTACATTAATGCTACTCTAACTTTTGGTAGAGAATCTTCTCTTTTCAGATGGCAGTGACCTTGGGACAACTCAGGAGGTATCATGGTGCTGGAAAGAAGTGACTGGAGTACTGAGTAATATCTTAATCACACCTTCCAAGGCTCAGGGTCTAATGCGGAAGAGGTGGCAGAAAGAATGTAAGAGCCAAAGGAAGGGTAGGACTCCTTACAACATGCTCCCTCCAGACATAAAATCGCCTGGATACCCATGACCTCACAGTGCCTGACACCACCTACAGAAGACCATCATAAGAGGAGGAAAAGATCATGACATCAAAATAAAAGAGACTGATTGAGATGGGGAGGGGATATGATGGAGAATGGAATTTCAAAGGGGAAAGTGGGGGGAGGGAGGGTATTACCATGGGATATTTTTTTATAATCATGGGACATGTTAATAAAAATTGAGAAAAATGTAATACTGAATGACCCTCTTATTTCTCCTCACTGGAGTTTTGTAGCTCTTAATGCACAGTCCTCTTATTATTACTTATCCCTTAGCTATTCCTACTGCTTCATTATCTGCTAGAAACTACCCTGGAACTTTTAACAGTATTTGCCAGTATTCAATATTTAATTGTCTTTTCTCTGAGATTAAGTTTCTTTCTATAATTTTCCTTAGAATAATATATACAAGGCACATCATGGAGTTTTAAAAATCTTGCATTATACTTCCTCCTCAGATGAGTGTTGATGTTATTTAATTTAGGCGTCCTTGGGTATCTGTTTTTGAAATTTCCTATATTCTTCTGACATTCCTGTCACCATTGTACTTTCTTCTTCATCTTTACATAAGAGTGATATAAGCAGATTTCTTGGCAGCAATACTCATATTTTGTGGAGTAGACTAGACTATATGTCCTGTTAAAAATTAGTCATTATGTGTCAGAAAGAAATCCACATTCTTCTCAACTTTGTAGTATGCAAGAAAAGGAATGAAATACCAATTGAAAATCTCAAAAATACTGAGCAGCAAGAAGTTTGAAAGAAAGAAAATCCTTGAAAATCTGTTTTTGTCTCTATTTGGTAGATATATCCCCTGAAGAATTAATGCCCTGATACCCTTGCCTCCACAGAGATCAAACTGAGATAAAAAGAGATCTCAATTATGGCAAAAACAAATTGATCCAAATGGATGATGGCTGAGAAAGTATACCTTTGTCCCAAGTTCAAAAAAGACCTTGGCTGAGCAAGGCAGCAATTCAGAGGATAATAATATCTGTGTAGAAAATTGAGAGTCTCCTGGACTCTGTGTGAAAGAGGACTGAGAATGAGGTGCTATCAAAATACTGGTGAGCATAACTCCAGGCTCACTGTAGAAAATGCCTCATCAAAGGTAGCACCTATCTGAAGATAAAACACTGTCATTCAAACAATGAAATATTTGAATTTTATACTCAGAACATCATTTTAAGCCTCACTTCCAATAATTCTGTCACTGTGAGTGTGTGTGTGTGTGTGTGTGTGTGTGTGTGTGTGTGTGTGTGTGTGTTTCTAGGCTTAAAGGTACATATGAGTGCCTGGTCAGATAACTCAGACAAGAGGACCTGAGATTTGATCCCCAGAATCCACATTTCTGGGTAATACGATAGATGTTTATAATCCCAGGAATGAGAAGTTGAGACAGGTAGATCCCTCAGGCTCACTGACCAGCCAGTGGATGATACCTGAATTTGTCCTTTGGCCTCCATAAGCACATGCACATATGTGAACGCACATCCACCTATACCTCCACACAGTACACCTTAATATACATAAACGTATAATACCTATATAAATTAAATAAATGAATACTATGTAAATGGAAAATATGAATTTGTCCTATGATCTAAAGTTCTTTATCATTTATGTCCAAACACATTGCGGTAATTTGCCTTTATCTCTAAGTAGCTCCCATGCTACTAGAATCAAGTTACACCAAATCCTGAGGTCTTAAATACTTGGTATTGTTTCAGGCTCCTCAGACTTGTGTCACATAGCTTAACTTCCCTTGAAAAGTCCTAAACATTTCTGAAACCCAATTTATAGGTCTGCACATTTTAGACATACTCAAAGTGATTTTTATTCATTTATTTATTTTTTGGCAGACTATATATCCTTGGTTCTTGAGCTTTAGCATTTGAAGAAAAAATATTGGCATTTTTTAGATAACTGATTCTAATCACAATATCAAATTTGTTCAAAAGAATTCTTTTTCTTTAATGTTTTATTTTTATTTATTTATTTGAGAGCGAGAAAGAGGGTTGGGGGGGGTAGAGAGAGAGTGAGAGAGAGAGCCTCCAGCCACTGCAAACAAACTCCAGACACATGAACCACTTTGTGCATCTGTCTTACATGGGTCCTGGGGAATCCAACTGAGGTCCTTTGGGTTTGCATGCAAGTGCCTAAGCCATCTTCCCAGCCCCACAAGAGTTCTTAAAACACATTCAACACTTACACTCAGGAGATTTTGACAGAAGTTTGCTTGGAGGCCTTATTTAAATTAATCTTTTCTGGTAGGCTGTATTTAACTTAACAGCAGAATAATCACTCTTTAATTATACTTTAATCTATTTCAGGGTCTAAGTAGTATGGATTTAATAATTAAATTATTTACTTACAAGGAATTTGCTTAGAATGTAAGAAAATTTAATGTAAATATTTTATACATATTAATCTAAGTTAAGTTTCACTATATACCTGGGTAGATGGTACTATGAAGGTGGTATGAATTCTCTTTTCCTGTTGAATAAGCTACAGAAGATGCTGACTTCCAGACTATTAGAAAAAGTGGGTATAATAAGGCTGATGGCTCAGCAGTTAAGGTGCTAGCTGTCAAAGTGTGATGGCCCAGGTTCAATTTCCCAGTACCCATGTAAAGCCAGATGCACAAAATGGAGCATGCATCTAGAGTTCATTTGCAGCAGCTAGAGGCCCTGGCATGTCCACTCTCTCTTTATCTCTTTATCTCTCTGTGTGTGTGTGTGTGTGTGTGTGTGTGTGTTTACAAACAAATAAATAAACATGTAAAAAAGAAAAAAGTGGGTATAATTAAAGTACAAGGAACATGACTTCATTCCAAAGGACTTTATTTATTTTTTATTTTATTTATTTTGGCTAAAAGATATTGCTGGGCTGGAGGGGTGGCTTAGCCTGTAAAACCAAAGGACCCAGGTTCAATTCCCAGGACCCAGGTAAAGCCAGATGCACAAGAGGCACATACATCTGGAGTTTGTTTGAAATAGCTGGAGAGCTTGGCATTCTCTCTCTCTCTCTCTCTCTCTCTCTCTCTCTCTCTCTCTCTCTTTCTCCTTGCAAATAAATAAATAAAAATATAGAAAAGATATTGCTACATAATCTAATACTGATATTTAAGCTGCTGTCAAGTGTGTGGCCTGATAAGTGATCTAAACACTTAAAAAATTGTTAGGAAAATTACTGATGTGAAGCTATTGTTGATATATAGTTTCAATTTGCCTGAGTGTTTCTAACAAAAGCTTAGCATAATGGCACATGTAGAAATAGTAATGTGTGTTTTCATGAATATATGCATATATATTCATGTGGACATTTATATCTCTATACATATATTTAAGTGTGTTTATGTATATGTATAGTATGTATTCCATACATACACAAGAGAACTTACACTGAGATAGTACAGTCATGGAACATGAGGTCCTAAGTGTATGTCCAATGCTGCAATACTCAGACCTACAGTTTTGAGCCAGCTTGGTTTTCCCAGTCAGTGTTTATTGTGTTATCGAAGGCTGAAAAAACTGATATTTAATATGTGTAATTGTTCAATAACTGAATCAAAGTAGATATAGTACTTGGGTCTTTCTATGTCCATATGAATAATATTGCAAAAGAAATATCCTTAATGATTAATGCAGAAAATTGGATGAAATTAATCTCTTTAATGCTAGCCAACCTAAATGAAATGAACATTTTGTGCAAACAGATGGTCTGAAGTCCTTGGCATGTGATAGTGCAATTGAGTCCAGTTAAACACAGTTTGAATATGTTTCTACAGTCTTTTATTCAATCTGTTTTAAACCCACATAGCAAAACCAATAGCACTTGTGTAATGCTTTCATCTACTATGTAATATTTTTATCATAATTATGTGAGTATCTGAAGTTATTTAAATGAGTTAGTAGTTTCACATGTTAAACTAGTATTAGATTATACATACTCTACATATTTCATGATAAATATGTTTATAGAATATGAAAGGAATGACTAGATAGGTGGTGATTTTGTGAATCATCTAGTTAGCTGCAGGTATCTACAGGGTGCTTGGAAAGTATGTTGTGTGCTCTCTGACTGCTTCTCACCGATACTTGGGAGTGGACATACAGTCATCTGAATGCTAAACCATGTTAATGTTGCTCTGTTGTTACAATGTTACAATGCTTTGTACTAGTGCCTAGGCAAAGTCCTAGGCCAAATACATCAGACAGGCTTTTCTCAGGGGCATGAGAGTGACATAATTAAGGTTTTAAACACAAATATTTCTTTTGTTGCAAAAAACAATTCTGTTTAATTTTATTATATTCCAAAATTTTCAGGCAAGACATAACAAAATCTTAATTTTTTTAATTTTTTTAATTTTATTTTTTTCATTTTTATTTTTTATCTTATTTTATTTTATTTTTTTTACAGTCAGTTTGGTACCATTATTAGACTCATCCGTGACCTACCCCCTCCCCTTGGCCCCTCCTTGTTGAGGTATACGGGTCATGCATTGTGGAGTTAGCCCACAGTTATGGGTAAGCTAAGTGTCTCTGCATATCATGACCCAACATGTGGCTCTGACATTCTTTCCGCCCCCTCTTCCGCAAAATTTCCCTGAGCCATGTTGGGTTCATTTTTGGTCTGCTTCAGTGATGAGGTGTTGGGGGCTTCTGAAGCTCTGGCTCTCTGATTTGGTAGGAGTTGATTTTTCTCTCTGCTGATCTCCTTCCCCCTTGTGCTGGTATCTGGTTCATCATGAAAACAGCGCCTTTGCTTGTTTCTCCAATTTTTCTTAGTTTCAGCTGGGGCCCTTTTGAGGTATGATGGGGTGGCTCTCTCCTTAGGATCTACATCTATCTTTCTTTCCCCGGGATTTGCAGCTCAGCTAGGCGTGGCCATCTTGGCCGGAAGTCTCCTTTTTGTTTATTTTTATTTATTTCTTTGAAAGCGACAGAGAGAAGGAGGGAGAGAGAGAGAGAGAGAGAATGGGCACGCCAGGGCTTCCAGCCACTGCAAATGAACTCCAGATGCGTGTGCCCCCTTGTGCATCTGGCTAACGTGTGCCCTGGGGAATGGAGCCTCAAACCAGGGTCCTTAGGCTTCACAGGCAAGCGCTTAATCGCTAAGCCATCTCTCCAGCTCTCTTTTAAAATTTTTAAAGAAACTTTACTTTCACTTACCAAGACAATTAGGTATTGAATGATTTAGCAGTAGCACGGGCCTTTAATGTGTATAATTTTTGAACTCAAATGTATTCTCATTACTCTTGCAGTTTCTTATTATCTAATCATCACAGTATTTGAGAATTACATGTTATAATTCACCATCATAAAGTAAGTACAAGAGAGGAGGTGACACCTCATTTAACTGGACACTAATACAAGTTTGCATTACTTGTGCTCTTATCTCAGTGTTCACTGCGAAGCCTCGGCTACCAGTGTGGCTGGCTGAACAGCAGGACGTCTGCCCTGAGACCCAGGGGCCTGAATGCAAATGGCACTTGTGTCATGTAAGGCAACACAGTGCATAGGGGAGTTTACAGTTTTCTCATTACAAATGGACCACAGAATTTGGCTGTGGATGCTTACAAATTTTGTTCAATCATAGAAATTTCATCAAATTTGATATCTAACAACAGAAGTTCCAAAAGGAATGAACAATTCAACATTTCTGGACTGTAGATAGACAAAGATTTCTTAGATACAGTTCAAAAGAATAATCCATGAAAGACTGTTGAAAGTAATAGCAATAAATATTATTTCATTTAAAAACCTTTACTTTATATGTCACAAACCGGGGAAAAATATTTTCCAAATTGTATGACTCTCAATGGCTGTCCATACTTAAATGTGTGAATTAATTAATTAACATGTGAAAATACAGCCCAATATAATGATAACAAAAGATTTCAACATATATTTTCCAAAGAAGAATAGACTTTGCAAATATGTGCACAAAAATGTTTAATATATTTAATTATTAGAGAAATGGGATGGAATGAGTATGACTGCTCACATATTCAAACAAATGCACTAAAAAAGACTGATTTCCTTGGGTGTTGGTGGTGAGTTAAAGCTGGTCTCATATACTCACAGTGGAATATAATGTGATTTAATCAAGTTGTAAAAAGCTGTTTAGTTTCTCACTGTCTCATACGCCTACTCTACCTCTGCTATAAAAAACTATATCTGTCGCCTTTGGGCACAAATGAATAAATCAAACACTGTATTTCTATATGGTGGGATAAAATAGCATTAAAAGAAACACCTCTCAACGAGTAGTGCCAGGATGACTAGACATCCATATGCAAAAAACAATGAGTGAAATGCAGACTATTCAGAGAGCAATATAGAGCCAGATATAAATACAAAGCCATGAATACTTTAGAAAGTAAATAAGAGAAAGTGAAGTGACTTTAGATTTATTGAAACCTTGGTTAAACATCAAAAGTATAAGCCATGAAGAAAAATGCTGATAAATTGTGTTTTGTTAACATTAATAACTATTCTAAGAAGTATAGTTGCAATCATTAAAAGAAAAGCCCAAATCTGAGCAACAGTGTTTTCTACATGCATGTGAAATAAATAATCATCATACATATTATAAAAAGTAGTCTTTTAAACCTTAAAAATATTTAAAAGTATATATATATATATATATATATCACTCCATCAAATCAGGTACAATGAAGATGCAGCAATATCCATGGATCACTAAGAGTTAAGACAACTCTGAGCCCCCGTGGTGGCTACACCTTTAATCCCAGCACTCAGAAGGCAGAGGTAGGAGAATCGCCATGAGTTTGAGGCCACCCTTAGACTACAGAGCAAATTCCAGGTCAGCTTTAGCTAGAGTAAAACTCTACTTCATAAAACTAAAGAAAAAAAAAAAAAAAACTCAACCACCCCAGGCACTTGTAAGGATAAGTTTGACCACTTTTTTGCAAAACTAACAGCCAGTGCACATGAGCCTATAATATCAGCAAGCAAATGCTTACAGCAGCCTTTCTTCACACAAATTCTGAAGCTATCAAATGCTCTTACAGGTGAGTATAGGCTAATAGACAAACTCAAAAATTAGTGGAATGTTCTTCTGTAATGAAGAACATGCTGTCAGCCTATTCAGTGCATATCAATAAAGGAGAGAAGCCACTCTGAGAAAGCCACACAATGTGAGGTTCCCGAGATGAGGCAGCATGTAAAGGAAGAAAGCCTTGCAGACCATGAGGAGATCTGAAAGGACCAGTTGTCCATGGGTAGAGATGGGTAAGTACAGCAGGCTTTGAGGGAAATGAAACTAACCTTAAAATACTGAGATAAGAGATAAATGATATTACACAACTGTTCTAATCCATAGAATATACCACCCCAAGAGGGCACCTGATTGTAAGTGTTGTAGTTGGCTTACCAATGATGTGTCATTAGCAACCCATCAGTTCTAACAAATGACAACGATGGTGGGGAATATTATTCATGGAGGACGCAAAGAGTGGGAACACACATTATTTTCAATTTTCCCCCAAAAGCCTAAAATTGCTCTAAAATAATGCCCATAACTTATAAAGTTTATAATTAATGAGCTATTGTTGCATGTTTCAACATTCATGAATCTCAAAGTAATTATACCGAGTGCAAAAGAGATGCCTAGAACAGCATGTGTTGTATAGCAAACTACGTAAACTTCTCTTCAAAACAGTCACACTTCAGTATCTGAAGTACATTAAGAGCTAAGCAGAGAGTGAGAAGGGAAGAGGAAGGCATGGCTACAGGTGTGGGAAACATGTTGGAAAAGCTCTTTGTCTCCATCATGGTGATGCTTTCACAAGTTCCAATATGTCAAAACTATTCAAATCACATATTCATTAGATATGTTTCATTGATTTAGGGCCAATTATGCCTCAATAAAAAACATGTTGAAATAATTTATGTTTATGCAGAGAATTTTTATTTTTCTTCATCTTTCTCAGTGTAGTATAGAGATATATAAACAAGGCATTTCCAATATTATTACTTGTGTGATAAACACAGCTTATGTTGAATTTTTAATACTTATTCTGTATCCTCTAAACATCATCATTGAATATTCCCCATATTTCCAAATGAATCCTTCTTAAAACACTATCCTAACAATGCAGTATGTCAAACAAAATATAAAGTCATTTTATATAGTTTCATTTTCTCATTGAAATATTGTAGTATAAAATGTTTTCAAAAACATTACCATACATATACAAGTATACTATGTAAAATCAAAAATTTATAATTATACTTAATTTTAGTCATAAGTTACAGAATATTGAATGTATTTAATTGTAAAATATAACCCATGTTGTTAATGTTTTTATGATTATTATGTCTTTAGCTTTATCCTAGGTTACATCTGAAATGGAATAAACATATCATATTGAGTCTGGAATACTCATAGTATAGTTGTTCTCAAGTCATTTTCTATAGCTGTTCAAATGTTCAGACTTATTTTATAACTCCAGTAAGTGAGAGAATAAGTAACTACCCTGTAGTTTAGTTATATTTATAACAGTACTACTTTTATCTGTGCTATAATCATTTATTCCAAATGACTTAAGAAAATTGATATTGTTAGATTTTAGTTTATTAAAATTATTTTTATTGCTTTAAAAAACCTTATTTTACTTACTCAAACAAAAAGAAGAGCAAAGGAAATAACACACATTTTTTTCTTTAATGGGTGGCAAATATAATACACAGAATGTAACTTCACTTACACTGGGAATGCAGCATCAAAGTATTGCATTGGCAATTTGTCATGGAAAAGATGTTTCCTTTGGTATGCTGCGTTGGCAGGTATATTGAACTAAGTAACCCAGAGCAATTAACACATTACTTATGGCACTGAAAGTATTCTAGTTAATAAGTTAAATAATTTTCAACTATCTATTAATCAATCAAAAATATTTACTCATATCACAGAAGTAACTCAAGCCAAACTGAAGGTTTATAAACACTGCCCATTCCCTAAAGAGGGAATTTTAAACATGCTTTTTTTTCTTAATTCCAAACCCTCCTGTTGAAAATCATAATTACAAAAGAGACAAATGTGGAGGGCACTTGGTGCACATGAAATTAAGTAGGCTAGATTTCCCTGTATCCCTAACACCTGATATCAAGTATTAGCCCATGTTTTACTGTCATGATTCCCTTAAAAGTTCAAGGAGTTATACGAATACATTATATCATAGAATTATACTTTTAAAGGCAGACTGGAGTAAGATCTAATCCAGACATCATAGTTGAAGGACAGCTACCATGTATGATTCCAAAGTACCTTGTCTATTGATGTGGTCAATAGATGGACAACTGATTAAAGTGGAATCAAATATTGGCTATTTAAAAAAAAAGTAGTGGCTGCTTGATATGTGAATTCTCACTAGGATGGAGGACAAGGGACAGGGACAGATTCTCAGAATATTTGCTTAGTAAATTAGTAAAACTAAGTTAAAAAATTGATGCTATGAATTGACTATAGTATTCTTACAAGTCAGCTAAATATAGATACAATAGAAAAAACTATAGAAACAATGCATTTTATATTTATGCTGAAGCTAATTTTTTTTAGAAAAAAATTACCAAAATAATTGGCAAGATGCTTTCAGTCATTCAGGTGAATTTATTTTGAAATTTGAAGGAATTAAAAGTTAACACAAGATTCTGGAGTGCTTTGTTGTCAATAATTGCAATCTGTTCTCTTGGTAGGAATAAACTTGTATTAAATTTTTAACTTACAGGAGGGAGGGTTATTAGTAGTTACCATATGAAGAAAAAAGTGCATATTAGTAGATAAAATATAACATATCATTGATATTAATGTGGCAAAGAAGGAAACAAGAGCTTCTAAAACACAATCCTCTTTCTTAATGTGAGTATTTGAATTCATTCTTTCAATCCAACTAGCTATTAATAACTCAAAGGCAGAGAGGATCAAATTCATCATTTTATCTTGCTACAGCAGTCCCCAAGCACAGATCTCTGACAAAGGACTATTTAAGACATGCAAATGGAGCTCTGGGACCTGACACAGTAGATGCCATTACATTTAATATTTTCCTGAAGCCATTTTAAAAGTCCTCTTCAGAAAGTATCATATCTCCACAGGTTTTCAGTCTGCAAATGGGTTACTTAATGAAATCAAAAGTTGTATTCTAAGATAAAATTACATTATTTACATGTTTGTACTTGAATCTTCTTTTTCCAGTGCAAATACACATAAAAAAGACCCTAATATTATCTGCTTACATTTCTTAAGAAACAACATTTTTCTCCTAATAGATGATATTTACCTTCCCATTTACAGTACAAGAAGGAAGCAAATGTTATTGCCATTTACAATCATTGAAACCAACAAAGTAACAATTCATTAATTCTTGTTTAAACACTTTTTTTCAATCAGCAAATTGAAGAGAAAGGCCAAACTTATAATTTGATGACAATCACATTTATTCACATTAGGGCTTTTTCTAAGTCAAACTGATTTAATTAATGAAGTATTAGAGCATCTGATGCATTAGAGAGCCAATCACTCTTCATGTCTTGATGCCCTGGTTTATTTTGTCATTAGTATGGCTTGGGGCTAATTGTCTCACTGCATTCAGAAAACTAAGACAGTGCTTGTGTTTTATGTAAGGTCAAAGGACTGGTGTTTAGAAGCACCCATGTCTGAAGCTGTAGCTGTAGCTGTAACATTTGCTTAGCATTTATTACTCCCTGAGTGCCATCCCCAACATGACAAATAAATTGATAATAGATGATAGATAGATAAATAGATTAAAAAGGAATTTTAGACAACAAAGAAAGAACTGAATCTATGACCATGTAAATCAAAGCTTTAAACACTGGCAGTTTCATGACACAATGTTGGTGGACATATATGATGTATAAATTTATATTATATTTACATTAACTATTGTATTTATATTATATATATATTTATGTGTATATAAATATGTTATATACGTAAACCATTTCAAATTATATATGATGGTAGGACCAGATGAATTATATTTGTATGCATAGATCTAGAATTTACTTAATATTTATCCATCAATAAATTGAAAATATTTATGATTTTAGGAGATAGTGAAGAAAAATCAGTCATTAAAGATATATTCTTTCTACCCACCATTTTCTGAGAAAAATGAGGACAACCAGTCATACACAAAGCAAGATCTCACCAATTAAGCTAAAGCATCACAAGAAAGAAAAAGCATTACTGTACATGGTGAAACTAAAAACATGAAAATCCCAGCACTGAGAAATTGTATGCTATAGGCTCATGAAGGACATGAGGCCATAGGACAGCCTGCAGCATCCAGCCTTAGCACAGGTGATACATGTGCCCAACATGCAAGCTGGATATTGTCCCTTCTCTCATCATAGACTGATCAGAGAACACTTGTTACCTAGAGGTGGACCAAAGCCACAAAATGTCACCACCTATAGTCCTAGGCATGACCTCTGGAGACACATCTTCCCTTGTAGAAGCTTGACACAGGAGGCTTCATAGGCTAATCACACACTTCTAACTATGAGAAACCATTGACAGGTTGCAATTATTTATTGCCACCAAATAACATAGGCTGCTTGGATAGATAGAATATGATAAAGTGTTAAAGTTAGATGTATAAAAGAAAGTTGATCATGGGCTGGGGAGAAGTATCAGTGGTTAAAAGTGCTTGCTTGCAAACCTGCATCCCTGCTTCAATAGATTCCCCAGCACCCAAGTAAAGCCATATGCACAAAGTGGCACATGAATCTAGACTTCATCTGCAATGGCAAGAGGCCCTGATTTGCCCAGATTCTCCCTCTCTCTTCCTTTCTCTTTTTCTCTGTCCAATAAATAAATAAAATGTTATTAGGAGAAAAAAGTTAATCTTTATGAAATCAACAAATATTAACATAAAAATACATAATTATCTGGGGATAAATATTCATGCCTGTAAACATATATACACACTCCTGAATATCACAAGAATAAGTATGTCTTATGATATAGTAAATGCAGGTAATAACTGTCATATTCCTTGTTTTGTAGATATGCTTCTAAGCATTTCCTTTTGTGGAAATCTTTTTTAACCCGTAATATAACTCCTTTAGAAATACACTGCAAATGTTTCATTTAATCCAGTTATTGAAAATGAGATACTTTGCTGTTCTGGCTCTACATTATGAATCTTTGTTAGCAGCAAAAATAAAGAGCTGAAAAATTTGTATGACCTGAGTTGATAAAGTATGAACCAATCTGCTTAGAGATTAGTAGAGACAAAGAAATGAAGGCAAAATGCAATTTTAAGTTACACATATGTAAAGGAATATAGAAAATATATGAGTATGCTTGCAATCTAACATCCTAATATTTTAAATTAAAGCTTCATCTGGGCATAGTGGTACATATCTTTAATTCCAGCACTCAAAAGCAGGGGTAGGAGAATCACTGTGAATTTGAGGCCAGCCTGGAACTATAGAGTGAATTCCAGGTTAGCCTGGGCTAGAGTGAGACATTACCTTGAAAAAAAATAAATAAAATTTTGTAAAAGTGTAAAGTGTTTACATAGGAAACACTGTCAGTTCATATCATTTTCATGAGCAGAAAGGCCATTGCACCATATAATTTCTCAATTACCTTTTCCTTTAAAAAGTGAACAAAAATTTTCCCATTCCTCTTTTGTTAGCTATACTTATCTAATTACTATTGCTATTTTTTGGCTGAGGTTTTGTGTGATGCATCAATCTGAAACATCACAAGCCAACTTAAGTATATGTGAAAGTATCTGAAATATGGGATGTTGAAATAGTGGTCCATATATCACAATAAGATGGAATAAGTATGTGCAGACAGATTCTTAATACTCTTAGAGCACATGCTGTTGGCAGTATTTGCAGACACGTTGGTATGTGTCCCTGAGGGACAGCTTGTATGGATGTCAAAATTTAGAGAAATATTAAGTTATGTGCTATTTGTCAAAGTATCAATACATCGCCTGTAGAATCAATAGGCCATTTGTACCTATTTTGCTGAAAAAACACAGGTTTCTGCAGTAGAGAGTTATAGCCTTACTGTACCACACCTTTTGGTTTAGTGCATGTTTGTGTGTGTTTGTGTATGTACAGGTGCATGTGTGTATGCAAATGTGAATATACCTGTGTGTGGGTGTTTGGAAGACATTGGACAAACTCTGATGTTATTCTCAGGAACACCATACATATTTTTATTTAAATAGAGTCTCTCATTCTCATTAGCCTGAAACCTGTTTCACTTTGGTTTAGAAAATTAGTGTGTTTTTTTGGCTTCATTAATGAAATACTAATACCAAATAAACATTCAATCAGCCTTAACATTCCTATATTAATTGCTTGCTGTTTTTTGGATTCAATAATTCATAGTCATTTTACACTGATTGAATTAAGACACTCTTAGTATTTAGAAAAGTATTTTCTCACTAAACACTACTTACAAATCCTTGGAAATGTCTTGACAAAAGATAGTCTCCCACTCTCCCCAAACCTGGTTCCTAGCTAAGAATCCCCATGGGAAGGAAAATATATTTTACAGGAGAATTTGATCCTTGAGGAAGTATAAACCTGGTCTGGTAGCTGTGTAGAAAACTCAAATCCAACGCCATTATAGATGCTAGACTTAATAGTGATGGTTTCCAGGAATACTATGTCTCTGCTTATAATGTTTTAAGCTTCTTTGACACGATTTATTTTTTTAGGTTCTTCCCTGAGGTATCCATCTGTAAATGCTGTTTGCAATATCCTATACCCCAATACCTTCAATAATGACCCTTGATTATCATGTAAATGTATCAAAATTTTTTCTAATATATTCATTTGCCTACTTTGGATGAAAATAGGTTTTAGCAAACTACAAACAAATGAGAAAAGAATATATAAAATAGGATTTGCATATTAAATTTTTAGGTTAAGAATTTGCATGACCTTTATAGCCAAAATAAATCACCATTTAGAAACAGTTGATTTTATTCTGTGTACCTTGGAAATTTTGGAACTTGGATAATGCATGTATTTCTATGATTGCTAAATAAGCATTCAGCAGTAGGCTGAATTCATACATAATATTTGCAAATAATAGTACTATTTTAAGCTTACTCCGGGATTTCAGATCATTTAAATAAGATTTTGTTGGCTTTTTAGCTCTATTGAAGTAAATATTTATGGCATATGAAATCTATTGTGAAGTCCTTACAGAGTTCTATTCAAACAGCACTCTGTGATAACTCATGTTGTTCACATTTTCATTTAATTGCAGATTTAATAATTTTTCCCAACCATCAATACATTTATGAAAAGCGCTACGGAGAGTTCATACAATGAGAAACATGACACAAAACAGACTTCTCATACGTGATGGTGGATAGTGTTTCCCTGTATTATTTCTTTTTTTTAACTGATTTCATTTTTAGCATCCAAAGTTAGAGTGGTTTGCTAGAAGAATAGATAAGGCCAGTGTAGTTTGAATGTAAATGAAAAATGCCCCCACAGGCGCATGTGTTTGATCTCTTAGTCTCCAGCTGGTTATGGTGGTTGGAAAGGTTACGGAACCTTTAGGAGGCAGAGTCTTGCTGGAGGAAGTGGGTCACTGGAAGCAGTCCTTGAGGTTTTATAACCAAGTCTCACTTCCTGTTCATTCTCCGCTTTTTACTCTGGCTGCAATGTGGTGAGCCTGCCTGCTTGTTTCAACAGTGGCCCTTAATTATCATGTAAATGTATGAAGAATTTGCAAAAAAAGCAATGCCACTTTTATTTTATTTTTTTCTAATTCACTTGCCTACTTTGGATGCTATGATGGAATGTATCCTCTTGAAATCATAAACCAAAATCAACTCTTTCCTTCCTTCAAGCATTTTTCACAGCCATTAGAAAGTCACTCTACAGCCAGTATGAGGTGACTAAGCCATCTGGTATCAACATTTACAACTATGCTCCAGGCCCACATTGTTTAAGAAATTAGTGTACTGGATTCTTCTGTATGATCAGATGAGAAATGCAAAATTTACATATATCTGAATATTACCACTCTAATGAATTGAGCTGTAGGTAGACTCTTTCCTTACACAGAAATAGTAAGTGTATGGAATAAACAATTAATGGGTCAGATAACATCACGAAGTTTAATTCTGCTGCCCACTCACTCCTGTTCTTGTGAATGTTATCTTATTGGAAACTAGAGGAATTAGGAATTAGAGATCACAGATTGAGCCCAGCTAGGTTTAGTGAGGGTCCCAAATCCCAATGGTGGTGCTTTTGTAAGAAGTAGAGGGGATTTGAGAAACAAAGGCCAGAAACCAGAAGGTCATGCGAAGACAGAAACGAAGACTGGAACTATGTTCACACATGCCATGGAGGTGTGCGCACAGACTAGTGCTGGAGGAGGCACGGGAGCATATCTCACCTAGTCCTGCAGAGTGCTTCTCACCCACTCTACACCTTGATTTATGTCTTTGACTTCTACAACTGGAATAGAGAATACTTCTGTGGTTTTTATGTACAAATTCTATAGTACTTTTTTCTTGTATCCCTAGAAAACTAACGTCCCTAGAATTGTCAGAGGCTAAAAGCATCATTCCACATTTTCATAGCAATAAATATTAGAGTTGATTGTGGCAAGCACAGTTTATATGTGTACATTTGCAACTTAAGCATTTATTTTCTTGAACTGATTCTTTTATGTGTTACAACCTTGCCTGAAACCAGTGCCCATGACCACTCCCTTGTTCCTAGTTTAATTTATGGGGCTTTGGTATGGATTGAAGATTCCTGTCCCCCAAAATCTTATGTTGAAGTCCTAATGTCCAAAGTGGTGGAATTGTAAGGCCTTTGAAAAGCCGTTCTATTGGGATTATCACTTTGGTTGTTGTACCCATATTAGCATTAGTGTTCTCATAAGAAAGCAAGAGACCATAGCTCTTTCTGGAATGTGAGAATATATGGGAAAGGCATATGTCAGCAAGCAAGAACAGGGAACTTTTCAGAATCTATCAGCAACTTGGTTGACGACTCATAGCTTAAAGTACTGTGAGAAAAAAAAAAGTTTATTGTTAAAGCTACCAGACATATGATATTTTGTTATAGAAGCCTAAGCTAATTCATACAGGCTTCAACAAAGAAGAGAGATGATACAAACTCTACTTCAGAAAAGCTATTTTTAAGTTGTAAGACCTAATGAAAAACTTCACTTAAATCTTACCATGTTCTCCATTTACACTACCAAATTAAGGAAGCTTGTGTTTTAATCAAGCCTTTTAAAGTAGCACATTCCCCCTGAAGAAGTAATTAATAACCCATGAATGTTAATTATGTTTGCCAATTTAATTTTCATCTAGCATTGCATTGCAGGGAAGATGAGAAATTGATGGATCATGTTCCATTTGAAGTGTCATTTAAGAACTTAGAACCGACTACATGAATCTTGGAGATGCACCTTGTCAAGCCTGAGATTCAATTGTATAAAGCACCTCAGACTGGAGAATGGGAATGACAAATTATGTGCAGAGTGAGATCTGAACTTCAGGTTTTCCAACTTGATTCGGACTGAAATATAGGTTGTTATCTAGTTTGCAAAGAAACAGCTTCCTTTTTACCTATCATCTATTATATATACATATATTATATAATATATATAATATACATATATATATATATAAATGTGTGTATATATTATCTACCTATCATCTGTTTATTTATATGTATGTTTACAGACACATAGATGGAGATCAAAAGACAAATTTGAAAAGTCTGTGCTCTACCTTCTTTGACAACACAGTGTCTCTTACTGTACCACGTGAACTTTTAGGCTACCAAGAAACATCTTATTAGTTGGCCCTGCAAGATGTGGATTCTCATGGCTCCACTTCACGTTATTATAGCATTATTGGGGACTGGGGAGATGGTTTAGCAATCAAGGTGCTTGCCTGCAAAGCCAAAGGGTCCAGGTTCGATTACCCAGGACCCACTTAAGCCAGATGTACAAGGTAGCACATGCATCTGGAGTTTGTTTGCAGCAGCAGAAGGCCCTCTCCCTCTCTCTCAAATACTTGTAAAAAGAAAAATAAAATAAATAAATATAGGGTCATTGGGATCCCATATATATGTGCCACTTTGCATCTGGCTTTACTGCTTTATGTGGCCATCTGGGGAACTAAATCTAGGCTAGTAGGCTTTGCAAACAAGTATCCTTAGCTACTGAGTTGGACAAGCCCCACCACTCCAATAAACACAAATACTTTCTAGAGATCAGTAGCCTGCTCTTGATTGAGAATTCCACCAGTTGTCACATGTCTTTTTGATGTCCAGAGTTCAACAACAATACTTTATTCTGACCATGATATTTTTTTCTAGTTTATGGCTGTTAAGGTATATATGGTCTGTTCTAATTTTTAATATAGCAAATGTAAGAAATATTGATGGGTATACGTGTACTTATAGAAAAAATTTGATGAGGAATTATTTTGCTAATTTCCAAAAGTGGATTATATGCTATTCTATGACTATTAGATATATTTGGTATGACTTCTAGTAAAACCTTTTCTGCAGTAAAGCCTGTGTCTCTCATTGATAATTTGGATATAAAATGTTCCCCTCACATGCTCTTGATTTTGACTAGTAGATCTCCAGCTGGCAGCTGGTAATTCTATTTTAAGAAGAACTTTTAGGAAGTGGGAGTGCTTGAAGGGCAAAATTTAAGAATTATTTCAATCTGACTGGAGTTGTCAGGTTCCTGATTATCAATGCAATGTAGCCAGCTGTCTCACTCTCTTACTCTAGCTGTCCAACTCCAAAGAAATAATGTTTACATGGATTGGATGGGTAATAGCAGTCATAGAAACTGCTGAGATATTTTTGATTGAGAGTAGCTGAACAATGACTAATGTATGTAGGAAATTATATTGATAATTATATATTGTGTACAATAACAGAAATAGGTTGGGTCAATAAATGTTGGGGTGTGGTAATAAAGAGAATAATCTGGAAAGATGTAAATTGATGTTCAGCCAGAAAGAGGCTTAAGTTGGTTTGTAAACATTTCCATCTGTGCAGCACAATGGGCTTGAGCTCAGACCATGGCTTGGAGTGAAGAGGACCTAAGTTGGCAAGAGACTAGAAAGAAGTGGTGAAATATCTAAAATGATAGGGAACTTGATGCAATGACCAAGTCATGAAGTTCTCAAAGCCTTGGATAATGATAACAAATCAAGACATAACAAGTGGGGAAAACTGAGGAAACAAAGTCAAGATAAAACTAGGAGTAAAGGGTGGACCCTATATTGATAAAAGTAGGAATAAATGGAGGACTCTATCAAGATAAAAGTTCAAGTGAAGAGTGGACCTTATCAAGGTAAAAGCAGGAGTAAAAGTTGGACCCTATCAAGATCTAAGTAAGAGTTAAGGATGAACTCCATAATCATGATAGTACAAATCAAAGGTTTTCAGATAAAGAAGGCAGACCATCCAGGAAGAGACCAAAGGAGCCACAGGCACCCATAGGCAGTAAGGAAGGCTGTCACTCAGAGAACTAACCAAAATGGAGCTGGTGCCCAAGAGAAGGTTGTGACCATATGAATGAGAAAGTAAAGGAAAATTTGGCAGACTTCTGAAAATCAAGAATGTGCTGTGTATTCTGAATATTTGTGATGGACTTTCTCAGCACATTTAATCTTCTTAAGTATTGAATTCAGGTATATTATTATTTCCTTTTGCCAAAAAAAGCTTATGTGTCCAAAGTAATGCAATTTACTTCATAAGGCTCATAGAATCACATTAGAATGCAGAAATAAGACTTCAATCCATTAATACTATAAGATCCTCATCATTTTTGTCATATTAAAGGCACGCTAACTAATAACTGAATAATCGTCAATAGGGCTTGTTTCAAAGGATCTTTTAAATTCGTCATGTTGAAAAATAGTGAACAATTTATTTGGAAATAAATATGGGTTAGAGCCCCAACAGCATCATGGGAACTATTTAGCTTTAGGCAAGTTAAGTAAAATCACTGTGCTACTTCAATTTAAAATGAAGGCCAACATTATGGAACTGTGATATTTACATGCACTACTATTACTCAGTTATAAATCACCTACCCAATTTCAAATTTATGGTAAACATTAAATGGAATACTTAATCTTAAACCACAAGGTCTTCTGGTTGAAAATATGCAAATGCAAGGTATCATTCATATTTTAATAAGTAGAAAACTAAAGTGAGTTATAGTCTTAACAAAGGATTTGGAAGTAAGTTACCAAGACTAATTTTATATGCACTAAATTACATAAATCTCAGATGTTAGTGATTAACTATATAGATTTTTTTTATTTTTTTATTTTTTTCTTTATTAGTTAGTTTTTTATTCAGCAAATACAGTCAGTTTGGTACCATTATTAGGCTCATCTGTGACCTACCCCCTCCCCTTGGCCCCTCCTTATTGAGGTATACAGGTGGAGTTAGCCCACACTTATGGGTCAGCTAAATGTCTCTGCATATCATGACCCAACAACTATATAGATTTTGCAACCATGTTCAAGGCACCTTTATCAAAGTCAGATACTGAAGGAGGTATACCTGCGAAGATGGAGAACAATTTTCCTCCCTCAATATGTTTTCTAGAGCCACACCCAATCAGTAATAACACTGTGCTGAAAGTATTCTAAGTTCTATGATCACAGGGTTTGTTTTTACACATTGTTGAGACTCATTTATCTGTAATCATAAAATATTTAAGCATTTGTGTCTGAAATTTTACTTGACATTAAAGTTTTGATGTTTGTCTGTGTTGTTGTATATTCAGTTTCACTTTTACTCAAGGTCTCATACTTAATAGGCAAGCACCTTATCAGTGATCTCCATCCACAGTCATTTTCTGTTTTAATTTATAGTACATACAGTGTGAAGGAAGTATAAAGTTGTCTTCGCCTGATAGTATCCTTTGTCAGGTAGAAAACCCTGATCACTGGCAAAGACCTGGTAGCCTGTATGATATGTTCTGTGTGTGTGTACCTTCTTCACAGACCTAATCATCGTCCCCATCAGAATGCATGCCAGCTTCTGCAGGTGAGCTTGATTCTGCTGCACACCGATGATGGCTTGAACACTTAACTAATTGCTTGCCCCAATTCAGCATTTCTTTGAAAATGACAAGATGCTTCTCCCCATGATATTGGATCACTTTTGAATTACTGAGGGCAGAACTCAACCCCGCCTCACTCACGTTTTTTTTGCCTTGGGTCTCACATTAAATGTTGTCTTTATCAAAGGATGCACATCACTCTTTTGCTCATCCACCATCATTTAAATCCAAAAGCTACAGTGCACATGTCTGGGATCTCTACCTTATTATGGAAAGAGAGCTTAATATAAACACTTAGAAAATACCATCTGTTTAATGTTTAGTACATAATAAAAATATGCTTATACCATTTGCTATTGAAAAATATTAGCCTAAACTCAGCTAGTCACTTAACTTTACCAACCATGGTGGGTTACTGAGGAAGTAGCAGGTATGTTTTCTCCTTGGGTATTTCTGTAGAAGTCCCTCAAACAATGTGATATATGAGGACAGCCAGCCTGTCTCTGGATTCCACATTTGCAGCTTGGATCATGCTAATAACAGTTGTTAAGTGGGAAAATAATGTGTACTCAATGCACTCCATCAGCTGGCCCCAAAATGGGCCTGCCAAGCACTTAGCTGTGACTGACCACTTTCTTCACATAAAGGATGAAGGAAAACAAGGTTTTCAGCAAGCTTTTATTGATGTTAAAGTTCAAAATCCAAAGAATTTTTATTTCTCTCTAAAAATAAAAGGGAATACCACAGATCACAAGGTCTCATACTTATATTTCTGAGAAAACATAATTATGGTAGAAAAGAGGCAAAGCTCCGCCAAGAGCCTGGGCCTGGATGGCAAAGCTCTGTTCCAGCCACACCTCATTCAGCATCCTGCCAGGAGCACAAGTCATTTCTCTCACTTGAAAGTTCTCTCTTTTGGGCTGTTTCCAACCCATGTCCTATTACTTTGTCTTGGCTAGATAAATAATTCTAAATGTTTATGGCAATTTTTGGTTTAAACAAAACACAGAAGATCATTTTGAATATAGCGGAATATATATAATTACAATATAAAATGTGAGAGTGAGTGGTTTTATTATTTTAAAGACACAAAATGTCAGATTCTACTAAGCCCTATACTTTAATGAATATCCATTTGTTTCTAAATGTTTTGAGAACTACTATAAAATTGATTCATCTTGGGACATTGGATATAGGGAGCATGATGGGGTGGACGAAGTATGCTGGACTCATTCTGGAGCAGAATCAAGTTTCAGTAGTGATTCTAGAAAAGAGATGGTGAAACTAATACTGAGAGGGAAGGCCAAAATGGATGGACTATTCTGTCTGATGTGCTGATAAACAACTTCAATACATTCATGAAGACCTACGAAGATTTTGATTCATTGTACATAGCTGATGGTTTTATTATTATCACTTTAAAGAATAGGAAAGCTCATTTAAAGAAGTTAAATAACCTGCATAAGTTAAAAAGATCTATGAACCCCATGAGTCTTGCCCTTAGAACAGAGTTATTAGCATTGCACTCAACATTACTGAGCATGACATCCATTCGATGGATGTTTCCTGAGAGAAAATAGCATAGCTATCACAGGGTTTCATCTCAAGCCCTCAATAACTTGCATTGTTTATTAAATTCCAAAGCAGAATGTTGGATAGAAAATATGCATCTAAAAAGCCCAGCCAGAGAAACAGACATCAAATAGCAGATAATGGAATATTAGTCCAAGATCATAGTTTTCAGAAACCTCTTTTAGAGTGGACAGTAAGGATGGTGAATGGAATGTAATCTGAGAGAACTACTGCGAAGCAACAATGACCTTGAGAAATCTAGGGAGCTCACGGGAAGGACATTTAGGTTATTGCAAATATTGTGGAACAAATTGCTTATTCTAAATGGAGTCATGGACATAAGACAATTATAGATACTTTAAAAGGTTTATTCTATTCAAGAAAAGAGAATAAATTGAGCTTCAGAATGAGCTCATAAACAGTAGGACAAGAAATGGGGCATGCCCTTTAAAGCTAATAGAACATTTTCAATCATGCTAAATGTTACTTACCTCTCAAAACCTACAGTATTCAGACTAAGTTAAAAATAGTTTAACATGACAAAACCCAGACTTAATTTGAATATCCAGATATGTCTGTGAACTTAAGAACGACAGGTGTACCACAGTGTTGTGGTGAGTGGGATGAACATGTGTACAACAGTGGAGTGGTGAGAGGGGATGAACATGTGTGTACAGCAGTGGTATGATGAAGATCAACATGTGTGCAGAACAGTGGTGTTGTGGGTAGGGATGAACACTTGTGAACTATATCCAAATAAAGAAAGAGTATGTGATGCCAAAGGAGATATATGTGTGGGTGAAAAAAACTCCAGCCATACCTACAAAACAACTGAGTGATAGTTTGTTGCCCTAATGGGAAAGTAATGGTATAGGAAAGCAAAAAATAATCAAATTTCTACAATATTACTTAAGAAATGGAAGTAATAAATTAGATAGTAATGGAAGGAAAGGAGATATACATACATATAAAGGCAAGGGTGATGGTTTCATTGTAAAAGTGCTTCCTGTGTAAAAGTGGCTATCTGAGTTTCAATCCCCAGAACCTACATGAAACCAAACATAGTAGCCAGCTTCTATAATTCCAGCCCTGCAAAGATGAGATGACAGGCAAAGACTTGAGAATCCAGAAAGCTCATGGGTCAGCTCTCCTGGTGACTCAGCATAAACCACAGAAACCCTGCCTCAAACAAGGCATAAAGAGAGGGCAGGCACACAATATTGTCCTCAGAATACCACACACCTGCACTGATACAGATGAACATATGTGCATGCACGCACACACCTGCACTGACAATAATAAACATGCACACACACATACTGCACTCACACTGATGAATATACACACACACACCTGCACTCACACTGATGAACATACACACACACCTGCACTTACACTGATGAACATACAAACACACCTGCACTCACACTGATGAACACACACAAACCTGCACTTACACTGATGAACATACACATACACACTGCAATCACACTGATGAACATACACACACACCTGCACTCACACTGATGAACATACACACACACCTGCACTCACACTGATGAACACACACACACCTGCACTCACACTGATGAACATACACACACACACACCTGCACTCACACTGATGAACATACACACACACACAGCTGCACTCACACTGATGAACATACACACACACCTGCACTCACACTGATGAACATACACATACACGCTGCAATCACACTGATGAACATACACACACACCTGCACTCACACTGATGAACATACACACACACCTGCACTCACACTGATGAACATACACACACACACACCTGCACTCACACTGATGAACATACACACACCTGCACTCACACTGATGAACATACACACACACACACCTGCACTCACACTGATGAACATACACACACACCTGCACTCACACTGATGAACATACACATACACACTGCAACCACACTGATGAACATACACACACCTGCACTCACACTGATGAACATACACACACACCTGCACTCACACTGATGAACATACACACACACATGCACTCACACTGATGAACATACACACACACACACTGCACTCACACTGATGAACATACACACACCTGCACTCACACTGATGAACATACACACACACCTGCACTCACACTGATGAACATACACACACACACCTGCACTCACACTGATGAACATACACACACACCTGCACTCACACTGATGAACATACACACACACCTGCACTCACACTGATGAACATACACACACACCTGCACTCACACTGATGAACATACACACACACATGCACTCACACTGATGAACATACACACACACCTGCACTCACACTGATGAACACACACACACCTGCACTCACACTGATGAACATACACACACACCTGCACTCACACTGATGAACATACACACACACCTGCACTCACACTGATGAACATACACACACACACCTGCACTTACACTGATGAACATACACATACACACTGCACTCACACTGATGAACATACACACACACCTGCACTCACACTGATGAACATACACACACACACCTGCACTCACACTGATGAACATACACACACACACACCTGCACTCACACTGATGAACATACACACACACCTGCACTCACACTGATGAACATACACATACACACCTGCACTCACACTGATGAACATACACACACACCTGCACTCACACTGATGAACATCACATACACACCTGCACTCACACTGATGAACATACACACACACCTGCACTCACACTGATGAACATACACACACACCTGCACTCACACTGATGAACATACACACACACCTGCACTCACACTGATGAACATACACACACACACACCTGCACTCACACTGATGAACATACACACACACCTGCACTCACACTGATGAACATACACATACACACCTGCACTCACACTGATGAACACACACACACACCTGCACTCACACTGATGAACATACACACACACCTGCACTCACACTGATGAATATACACACACACACATCTGCACTCACACTGATGAACACACACACACCTGCACTCACACTGATGAACACACACACACATGTACACACCTGCACTCACAGTGATGAACATACATGCACGCAGGTACACAAAGATACAAAAATACATGTAAATAGCTTTTGTAAAATTCATTTATTTGTAAGAAGAGAGAAAAACAGGAAGAGAAAGAGAGAGTGAATGGGTACTCCATGGCCTCCAGCCACTGCAAAAAATCTCCAGTGTGTCATTTGTGCATCTGGCTGTATGTGAGTTCTGGAGAATTGAGCCCAGGTCATCAGGCTTTGCAGGCAAGTGTCTTAACCACTGAGCAATCTCTCCAGCCCTAAAATGACTTAAAATTTTTTTTGTTTATTTTTATTTATTTGAGAGCAACAGATAGAGAGAGAAAGAGGCAGAGAGAGGGTGCACCAGGGTTTCTAGCCACTGCAAACAAACTCCAGATGTGTGTGCCCCTTGTGCATCTGGCTAATGCAGGTCCTGGGGAATTGAGCCTCCAACTAGGGTCCTTAGGCTTCACAGGCAATCGCTTAACTGCTAAGCCATCTCTCCAGGCCTAAAATAACTTTTTAAGATGAAAATTTGTAAGTGTAGTAGCACTTAGCAAAGACAGTAATAATTCCATCCATTTGCTCACTGATAAATTGATACTCAATGATGTCACAGAGAATATACAAGCACAAATAGAAACAATGCGTAATAACCCAGTAGCCATGTGGGTTACAATATGTGACTGAATGAATAATAAATGAATAACATAATCAAATTAGCTACCCACACATAAAGTGGCAACATCTCACACAGAAATTGTATTTTATGTTGTTAAAACTAGTTCATATTCTTCACATACTCCCAAGCCTTCACCTCTGCTGCCATAGCTAGAGCTACCTCCACCACTCCACAGTGCCCGCTAGTACCACTCTTGGCTTTGTGCACAGTGCCCGTTAGTAGCCAGATGGACCTTTGTTATTTATCACGTGGTGTAGCTTAAGTTTTCATACTCAGCATACTTCTGAGTCTTATTTTCTTGTTTTCATGTGGCCTTTCTATTCTTTACTCTTCTGAGATACACGTAGCTACTTTTGGTGCAAGAAATTACATTTCTCTTTCATTTTATAAGACCATGTTCTTTCTGTAAGAGTAGAACCCAATAGGCTTCAGATAATATATATAAACTCAATCACATTTGGTGAAACAATGAAAATTTGTTAAAAAAACAAATACAATAAATGAGTTGCCCCCAAACTGAAAGCTAGTGAATGACAAACCTGAAAATTAAGTTCCTGACACTTGACTTCTACCTAGTGGTCCTGAGAAGGGAAATCAGTTAATATGACTAGATTATTTTAATAACTGAATTAAATTGCTTAATGATCAAATATTTTATACTTCAATACCTAAAGTACTGATGACATTATCAAATAAGTCTATGCTTTAATTTAAAATAACAGTGTGTGTCTTTCTTTTGTCTTTTCTTACAAAGTAGTAAATCTTTCATGAAGACAGTCATCACATAATTCTGAATAAAATGTTGAAATATAAAATGGAACTGATCCAACCAGAGCTATGTTTGATTATTAGTAGTATGCATTGCCACTGAAAAATCAATTATTATGGTAACCTTTTAAAGGAACTCTGGGTACATGGAGTATTTTTTATAAATGTAAATAAAAGTTAATTCCTACAAAATAGTTATTACATCAACAATTTTAGAGTTATATATCATTTAGTTTTCCTGAATATTCTGTCAGTAGAGTGAAGTTATTCATTTTTTGATATTTTAAAAATAATTTTTTATATTTTATTGTTATTAGTTATGGACATACTCAGCATGCAAACAACTAATGTTGGTTCCATCCCTTCTCTCACCCCTACCCCCTTCCAAAGGGACCCTCCTGTTTGGGAATGTAGGTCATCCTCATGGGAATTGTGGGTCATGCATTGTGGGGGCAGCCATCAGTCATGAGGAAGAGACAAGGTCTCTGTGCATAGTGTCACAACTTGTGGCTCTAACAATCTTTCTGTCCCCTCTTCCACAAAACTCCCTGAGTCACACTGGGTTTGCTTTAAGTTTATTTCAGTGATGGGCTCCCAGGAGCCTCTAGATCTCTGCTTTTGTAGGTGTTGAGTGTCCTCAGTGTCTATCTCCTAGAGTGAAGTTATTCTTAATTTGTGGAAAGTGAAGCTTATACAATAGATCTAGTAAAATTTCTAAAATCAATGCTTCATAAAGTGAAAATAAAATATATTCAAGTTTTTCAGGTAATGGCTGTTTGATTAGTTCAGGCTGGTGCAACACATAAACACAGACTTGTTAACTTAAACAATAAATATTTATTTCTTCCTGATCTGAATGCTGAGAAAGCCAAGATAAGCAAACTTCAAATGTCCTGTCTGGTGAGGGCCTGTTTCCAGGTCTGTTGAAGGCTAATTCTTTGTTTATTGGAAAGAAGAGAGGCAGAATGGTGATCCCCCCCTCCCCACTTCATCTCTTTATAAGAAGGCATTTGTCTTGCTCATGAGGACTCCACCATCATGACATAATTGCCTCCAAAATCCCACTTTTCCTAAAGCCATGAGAATAGGAGTTGGGACTAGCATGGCTAGATTTTAAGGAGGAATGAGATTCAAGATAGAGTCGATTATTTCTCCAGGAAAACAGTTCATTACAAAATGCCAGAGTCCCCGAGCGTGGTGGCACACGCCTTTAATCCCAGCACTCGGGAGGCAGAGGTAGGAGGAGTGCTGTGAGTTTGAGGCCACCATGAGACTACATAGTTAATTCCAGGTCAGCCTGAGCCAGAGTGAGACCCTGCCTTGAAAAACAAGACAAAACAAAATGCCAGAGTCTGAAGAAAAGCTTCAGGCTGTTCAGGAAAAGCAAAGCCTTTTCTTCAAGTTGCCCTAGAAGAGAGGTCAGAGAGATGTTGTGTCACTAGAAAAAGATCCAAGCCTCTGCATCACTGAACTAGACTTAGAACAGGCTGAGTCAGGTTTGGATAGTTATATCTATGTTCATGGCTAAGGGGCATCTGGAAAAACAATGCACCTAGTTAATATAGGACTTATGTAATGGGACAGTGGCTAGTCTGTCTCTAGAGCTGAGGAGAGGAGAGTTGAAAGTGTTCTTTCTGAGATTTCTAGATGTAGGCTTTGCTATATTGCTATCTAGAATGGCATGTCATTGAGAGGAGAGACATGGATCCTTATAGCAGCATGCAGCTTTGTGGACACAATTTCAGACCATAATGATTGTTGGTGACTTTTATCCTACCACTCTTTTCCTCAACTATTTCCATTAAATGGCTTAATGAAAAGGAGTGAAATTACACTTGGATGCATATTACAGCGTTTGTGAGGAGGAGGGTAGTTTGTGAAGTTAGAAAAAATACCTTGGAATAACACTAACCAAGGAAGTGAAAGATCTACACAATGAGAACATTAAAACACTCAAAAAGGAAATTAAGGAGGACTTGAAAAAATGGAAAGACCTCCCATGCTCCTGGATAGGCACAATTAACATTGTGAAAATGGCAATCCTACCAAAGGCAATATACAGATTTCGTACAATAACAATCAAAATCCCAACATTGTTCTTCACAGAGGTAGAAAAAAAATGATCTCAAAATTCATATAGAAAGGCAGAAGGCCTCGGATATCCAAGTATATCCTCAGCAAAAGAAACACCTCTGGAGGCATCACCATATCTGATCTAAAGTTATACTACAAAGCCATAGTAATAAAAAAGCATGGCACTTGCATAAAAACAGGAGTATAGACCAATGGAATATAATCGAGGACCCATACTTTGGGACAAGTAACTATAGCTACTTGATATTTGACAAAGGCCCTAATAATGTAGTCTGGAAAAAAAGACAGCATCTTCAACAAATGGTGCTGAACAAATTTGATAACCATATGCAGGAAATTGAAACTTGACCCACACATCTCACCATGCACAGCAATCAAATCCAAATGGATCAAGGACCTCAATATAAGACCAGAAACTCTGCTACTGCTGGAAGAAAATATAGGAGGTACTTTCCATGATATACAAATGGGAAAAGAATTCCTGAACAAAACCCCAGTAGCACAGGTTCTTAAATAATCACTCAACCAATGGGATCACATGAAGCTGAAAAGTTTCTTCACAGACAAAGGTACAATAAACAGAGCCAATAGATTACCCAAACAATGGGAGAAAATATTTGCTGAATATCCAACTGACAGAGGCCCAATCTCTAGAATCTACAAAGAATTCAAAAACCTAAACAATAAAAAGTCAAACAACCCACTCACAAAATGGGGCAAAGAACTGGACAGGCAGTTCACAGAGGAAGAAATACAAATGGCAATCACACACTTAAGGAAATGTTCATCATTCCTAATCAGTGAAATGCAAATTAAAACAACTATGAGATTTCACCTTACCCCAGTAAGGATAGCAAACATTAAAAAATTAAATGAAGGGCTGGAGAGATGGCTTAGCGGTTAAGCACTTGCTTGTGAAGCCTAGGACCCCAGTTTGAGGCTCTATTCCCCAGAACCCACATTAGCCAGATGCACAAGGGGGCGCACAGGTCTGGAGTTTGTTTGCAGTGGCTACAGGCCCTAACATGTCCATTCTCTCTTTCTCCCTCTATCTGCCTGTTTCTCTGTCTGTTGCTCTCAAATAAATAAATAAAAATAAAAATAAATTTAAAAAAATTAAATGAAAATAAATGCTATAGAGGATGTGGAGAATAGGAACCCTCATCCACTGTTGGTGGGAATGTAAGATGGCACAACCACTTTGGAAAGCAATATGGAGACTCCTAAAAAAGCTGACTATAGAGTTACCAACTGACCCAGTTATTCCCTTACCCTAAAAGCTCCACACCTCAGTTCAGAGAGATTTGCTCAGCCATGTTTATAGTTGCTCAATTCATAATAGCTAAGAACTGGAATCAACCCAGATGTGCATCATTAGAGGAACTGATAACCAAGATGTGATATACGTACACAATGGAATTCTACACAGCAGTAAGGAAAAACAACACAATGAAATTTAAAGAAAAATGGTCAAACATGGAACAGATCTTTCTCAATAAACTCACCCAATCTCAGACAGAAAATTGTCATATGGTCTCACTTATCTGTGGTTCCTAACAAGGATCTGCCTGAGATCCTGACATACCTAAGAAGGATCTTGAGGACCAGACAATAGAAAGAGTGGGGTGAGGAGGGTAAGAGGGGACACAAAACTGGACCCAAACAGTAATGGTATCATAAAATTCTACATCCTAAAAGACAGACCAAATGGTTGAACCTTCACCAGGCCCTTAGAGGGAACACCTGAATCACAAGGCCCTGGAGAGGGTATGATGAAGACTGACCTTAATCTCCTCCTGTTTTTCCCTCCCTCTCTCTCTCTCTCTCTCTCTCTCTCTCTCCTTCTTCTCTCTCATCTCTCTATCTCTTTTATATTACTTATCTTTCTTCCCTCTCTTCTTGGTCGCTGACCGGTAACTCCCAGTACCAGCAGGTGGCTATCATCCACAACGAGCTTTTGATCAGAGACCTACGAGTTTTCCCAAAAGAAAACAGATTTTTGTCAGAGTACTTGATGATCCACCAAAGGTTAGTGGTAAGACCCTATTGCTGGAGACACCATATGCTGTTGGCATATAACATGGAGTGACATGGTTGGAAGCTGGAAGAGAGTCAGTCCTCAGACAGCATGTCTAGTGCCAGAAGGTGCTATATTAGCAACTGGAGAAAAATGATCAATATCTGTCCAAGCAAGTCATGGTCTAACCTACTTAGCAGCAAACAACCTGATGTGTTGCTCACACAAGTGCAATAGTGGCACACAGCCATGGTGGGAAACCAACTGCTCCTGATTTGGCTAATTGATCTGCTCAGTGGAATGGAACCCATAGCTGGAGCGGGGAAACAAGTCAGAACCATTATCAAGCTCCCACCAATTGTGGGCTAAAAGAGGGCCTAGACCTATTAAGTTCTCTCTAAAAAATAATGGTTATCCCATTTATCTGGTGCTAACTTGACACTCCATTGGAGAATCTGCTTCTCTTTTTCAGATAGACTTATATCCTAACGAGAGAACCACCCCATCATACCTCAAAAGGGACCCAGCTGAAACTAAGAATAAGTGGGGAAACAAGCAAGAGTGCCGTTTTCTTGGTGATCCTGGTACCAGCACAAGGGTGAAGGAGGTAGACAGAGAAAAAAATCAACTCCTACCAAACCAAATATCCAGAGGCTCCCAAGACCTCATCACTGAAGCAGACCTAAAATGAACCCAACATGGCTCAGGGAAATTTGTGGAAGAGGGGGCAGAAAGAATGTCAAAGTCACATGTTGGGTCATGATACACAGACATTTCCTCCTACCCATAACTGGTGGCTAACCCAACAATGCATGACCCATATACCCCAACAAGGAGGGTCCCTGTGGAGGGGGGAGGATAAGGAGGAGGCTAACAATGGTACCAACTTGACTGTATTCGCTGAGTACAAAACTAATAAGAAAGAAAGAAAGAAAGAAAGAAAGAAAGAAAGAAAGAAAGAAAGAAAGAAAGAAAGAAAGGAAGGAAGGAAGGAAGGAAGGAAGAGAAAGAGAGAGAGAGGGAGCGAGGGAGGGAGGGAGGGAGAAAGGAAGGAAGGAAGAAAGAAAGGAAGGAAGAAAAGTGTGTTGGGTCTCTAGACCTGATGATAAATGCATACGATGCATTCACCTGTTCCTTGTGATTTTAAGGAAAGACTTGAGTTGGCTCCCTGTGGATCCAATCAGTCAGAACTTCAGGAAGAGGCATTTTTGATAATTATCATTTTCACCTGAGGTTAAAATTGACCTAGATTAAAAGACATAAATCCACTTTGAAACATTTGTCTTTGCCTACCAGTTTTTATAAATATGACTGAGAAATAAAGTATACAGTGATTACCTCTCCCCAGGGATTTGTGGAATAATTAGATGTACTCATCCAACAATTATAAAAATCAAATTAAGATGGAAAATTATTCAAAGCAATGAAAACCTTGTACATTTGTTGAAAACTTTCTGTTATATTTTTTTCTTCTTAAAAGTGTTAGGAGAAGAGCAAAAGAATGTAATTGGGGGTGGCTATGGCCAAAGTAAATTATATACATGTAAGAAATTGTCAAAATTAATCAATTAATTAAAAAAGAAATAGAGTAAAGAGGAAAAATGTTTCAGGACAGCAAAAATAAGATATAACTGATTCAGGTCCAGACAAAAAAGAAAATCTACGGCTGGAGAAATGGCTTAGCGGTTAAGCGCTTGCCTTTGAAGCCTAAGGAACCCGGTTCGAGGCTCAATTTCCCAGGACCCACGTTAGCCAGATGCACAAGGGGGCACACGCATCTGGAGTTCGTTTACAGAGGCTGGAAGCTCTGGCGCACCCATTCTCTCTCTCTCTCTCTCTCTCTCTCTCTCTCTCTCTCCCTCCCTCCCTCCTTCTCTCTGTTGCTCTCAAATAAATAAATAAGCAAACAAAAAATTTTTTAAAAAAGAAAATCTAAACGTTGACTAGTCTTTTATAAATTCCATCCATTCGTGTGAATGTGTGCATGTGTGTGCATGGTTATGGGTGATTTCCAGTGGCCACATGTACCACTAGATACAAAATCCAGTCATATGTTTGGACATGTGTGTGCATAATCAGGTGAGCACTGGAACTGCTATTCAGATGTAAGCATGTTCAACAAACACAAATGGTACACAACTAGTATTGTTACCTATGCCATATAAAGAGCCCAAAAATATTTGAATAACCTCAGAAGAAATGTTGAAAATAAATACAGAGAACTATATTTAGAGTGAGTGAATTATAGTCCTGAAAAAGTAAGTAAGCAGATACACTGGTTTTAAATCTTGGAAGGATTGAAAATGTTGCCATTAGTGTCTGAATTATATTTTGCCAAATTAACAGCATGCATCCAGGGACACTGAGTCCTGCACAGCTGACTGACTGTATTTATTTCCCATTCAGAGATGTACAGACCTCCACCTTGGGTTTACTGCTCATCAGAAATGTTCCTGCTCTCACTGAGAAGCAGCCTGAAATGAAAAGCTTTCTTTAAAATATGCATGAGATATTGTTAGGTTTAGATGATTTTATATATCAGAATGCCTACTTCAAAATTTCAAACACTTTTCTGTTATATTCCAATTAACATATTTAATTTGCTCAATTTAACTATAATCTATGCCTCTCTCTGATCCAGCATCATCTATCTATATAACTATTGTGTTCTTCTATCTACTATCCACAATTATTCATCTATTACCTATCATCTGTTGATATGTATATACATATATCAATCAAGCAATCTATCATCAACAGCTATCATCTATCTTCCTATCTCTATCATCCCTCTAGGCACCCTTTGTACTTTCTTTCTTCTCATTCAATCTTTAAATGATTAATTTAATTTTAATTTTAATGGATTGTGTGTTGGCTTGGTTTATGTTAATGTAGGCTCATGAAGGTGAAACGACTAACAGACTTTTCACTCTGGACTCTGTATTCCGCTTTCCCTGTACCGTTCTCATATCAGACATCTGAGGGAAGCAAGTGTGCGGCCAGAGAAGGGTCTGTTCTTCATTGCTGTCATGGGATGTCTGTAATTTTGTTTAAACTTCCACTTCCTCTCTTACAAAGTGAGGTTGATAATTTATCTTATTTTGGTGAGTGCATATGTGTGGGTTGTGTGTGTGCGCATGCATGAATATGTCCATATGTTTGTGGGTCCTATGTGTGTGCATGCATGAATATGTCCATATGTTTGTGGGTCTTATGTGTGTGCATGCATGAATATGTCCATATGTTTGTGGGTCCTATGTGCGTGCATGCATGAATATGTCCATATGTTTGTGGGTCCTATGTGTGTGCATGCATGAATATGTCCATATGTTTGTGGGTCCTATGTGTGTGCATGCATGAATATGTCCATATGTTTGTGGGTCCTATGTGTGTGCATGCATGAATATGCCCATATGTTTGTGGGTCCTATGTGTGTGCATGCATGAATATGTCCATATGTTTGTGGGTCCTATGTGTGTGCATGCATGAATATGTCCATATGTTTGTGGGTCCTATGTGTACACATATGTGTGGAGGCCACAGGTTGATGCCAGTGTCTTCCTCAATCACCCGCCACGTTATTCTTTGAAACAAGATCACTTTTTATTGTTTAAAATATTTTATTTATTTATTTATTTGCAAGAAAAAACAAATACATAGAGAAAATAGGCACTCCAGACCTCTTGCCACTACAAATGAACTTTAGGTTCATGTGCCACTTTGCCCATCTGGCTTTATCTCAGTAGTGGGGAATCAAACTTGGGACATAATGATTTACAAGCAAGCATATTTATTGGTTAGGCCACCTCTTCAGCCCTAAAACAAGATCTCTCATTGAGCCTAGCGTTCACCTATTCACGAGATAGCCAGTGCTGCCTAGGGATTCCCTGTCTGTGCCTTCTCAGCACAGGGATTATATTTGTGCTCCATTGTGTTTGCTATCTGAACTCATTTCTTCCTGCTTGTACAGCAAGCCCTTTACACACTCAGATACCTCCCCATCCTTGATTCCAGTGTTAGTGTAAAACTACAAAAATTTCTTCAGGAATGCAAAGAAAATAACTAATTGCCATTGGGTTGCACATCTCAAGTAGGAGTTGGAATTCTCAGGAGTGAAACAAATTCAGCAATTCTCACATGGCAACTGGAAAGGTCAGTTGCTTAACAGATATGCTGTTGGCCTTCTTTTCCCCCCATGATGTGTCCTGTCACAACTTGTCACCAGCAGGCAGAATGCCAGGCTGCATAATGTTCACTTAGTATATGGAATCTGGGGCAAGGTGAAATGAACTAGAGAAAAAAAAAATCACTTCACATTCAATTCTTCTCTTCATATCCACAAACAATAGGGTACTTCCAGATGCAAAATAACTCTTCAGTAATGTGCATTGAGGAGAAGTCTCAAACACATTTTGGAATTAAATATAATACAGTTGTCAAGTCTCTGCCATTATGGCTTAATTACAGAAGCTGTCAGGAATCTATAGCATTCATCTTTCACACATAGGCATCTAAAAAACATATCCATTTGTCTTATTTTAAATCAATAATTCATCTTAAAATGCTATTTCAATGGGTGCTTTGTTAAAAAATTATGTTAGTTATTACTATTCTCTCCTTTAGTGGTTGAAAAAAGTTAGAAATCCCCTGGCCTATTGATTGTTGAGTCGTTTCAAATTTCCAATACTTATTTTATGAAGTCATTACAGGACACCTTTTATAGAAGTGATTATGGGGCATATCTGTGTTATAAATTTCCATTTTCTACATATTAGATCTGTTGCACAAACGAAGGAACAGCACATGCATTTGATACTGTTTTTCTCAGAAGAGACAGGACTTGACCAGTGGTTTTTTTTTTTTTTAATTGTCTTGAAATAAAGAGGGGAAAATCATTCCATAGTGGACTATGTTGGCTTCTCTATTTAAAAAAAACTGGCATATGTATGCTGTTTATGAGGATCCTTATCCAGAGATTCATCTTTATATGAGGGACTATAAAAAACTCATTTATTTACTTTATTTCCTGCAGGAAGGAATGAGATAACTCAGTGAGAGGAAAGTGCAAGTTTTATCCTCCACATTTGCTTTTCTCTCAAACTTTTAGGGATTTCTAATATACATGAAAAAAAAAAACCTGCAACATATGGATCATCCACAGCTATCAGTCACCTATTATATATCTATTGCCTATCATCCATATTTAGATACCTATCATATATTTGCCATCTAACAATCTGTAATCTATGAATCATCTATCATTATCTATCTTCTCTTTATCAATCTATCATCTATATCTATGATCTATCTTATCTACCCATCATCTATCAGTCTAGCAACTATCATTCAATCTCTCTTTCTATCATCTCTCATTTTTATATGTGTGGATAGTTATATACAGACAATGCTTTTCAACTCATGACAGATGGTCATGCGACCAGTGTGAGTCTGCCATATAAGCAATCCAAGGTAAAGAATTTAAACATGTGAGTACAGAAAGTATTGTTAGTTCAAGACTGGCATATGTGATAACACAAGGCTGCCATACGTTTTGGGGCTTTTTTTTTTTCTTTCTGAAACTGTCTATATAACTTAAATCAAAATTTACTCAGAAATAGCTAGAAATGGTCAGCAATACTGTAACAACCGTATGTTATTATTTCAAAAAAATAAATAAATACTCTTACTTGATATCCATGGGTGGGGAAAAAGTATGGGAAGTTTATCACATTGCCTATATTGCCCTCACATCTAGAAAATCTGTTCTTTCTTGAATACAGAGGAAACATCCCATGGCAGCTTCAGGGGGAAGAGAATACTTATTGTGAAGTGCTCTCATGTATATTAGAAATCCCCAAAATTTGAGAGAAAAGCTAATGTGGAGGGTAAAACTTGCTATTCTTCAACACAGAGAGGGTGTTTCAGCCTGGACCACTGCATCTCTACTGTTCAGAATCAGCTACTAGCCTCATAAAGTAGAACTGATGCCAGGGCAAACCAGAAAAATGAAATGTCAAATCAGCCTTCCAGAACATGTGAACTGTGAGCTGGCTTGGGGAGGAAAGTTGAGCTTTTTTTTTTTTTTATATTTGAAAGACAAACTTAATGTACCTCATTAGGCTCATACAATAAGACATAAGCACAAGGGGATGTTCTTTTTATCTACAGCTGTCTTTAAATAGGCTCAATGACATTTGAAGCTATCTCCTGGGAAATAATCTGCTTTTGTAAATTCAGAGTAGTATTTCTGTGTGGAAATTACTTTTAATTCGGGGAGTAAAGAGGTTACTAAAGACCACTGAGGTCGGAATAATAATTGGAAGAAATCTTGTGAAACATTAGTTAATGTGTGTGGGGAATAAGGGTGGCAGGAATTTTGGAGAGATCGGTCATCGTAGGTACTTTTGAAAAAAATCAACAACAAAAATCCTTTTGGTTCTATAATAACGTATGCAGCTGTTAAACTCTAAATACTGCTATCTGTGTGTATTTCTAACAGAAATGAGTGGCAGAGTCAGCACCTTTTGTAATGGTATTTTGAGAATGATTGCTATGTGCAAGATATTAAGCAAGGGGGATAGAGAAAAACAGTATTCAAAGGCTACTTATTTGCTTCAAGAAACAGTTTCCCAAAAAGGACCCCAGAAGATGGAACAGTTGATGATAACGCCATCTTTTTTAAAGAAACATTTTTTTAAGTTTTATTTATTTGAGAGAGTGAGAGAAAGAGAGAGTGAGAGAAAGAGAGAGAGAGAGACAGAGAGAGAGAGAGAGAGAGAGAGAGAGAGAATGGACATGCCAGGGCCTCCAGCCACTGCAAACGAACTCCATATGCATGTGCCACCTTGTGCATCTGGCTTATGTGGGTCCTGGGGAATAGAACCAGAGTCTTTTGACTTTGCAGGGTGATGCCTTAACTACTAAGCTCTCCAGACTGATAATGCATCTTATTTGCCATCTTATATATGGTTAAAAACAGGATATATACTCAATAGAACGCATAGGACTTAGGGAGATTTTGTACAAAATACCAAAATTTTTTTGTAAAAATTTAATTACCAAATTAAATAAGTAATTTTAAAAGCCTGTTTGTGTACACTTTTAATCCCAGACATTTTGGAGGCAGAGATGAAAGGATCGCTATGAGTTTGAGGCCAGCCTGGAAACACAGAGTGATTCCCAGGTCAGGCTATGCTAGAATAAAACCATACCTCAAAAACAAACAAACGAACAAACAAAACGTTAGCAACCAGAGCAAGTACATAATGCACATATAATACTGGAGAGACAATACCTTTAGACACACATCTTTGCTACTCCTGAGAATTTACAACATATTGCACCTTATTTGTTTTGCTAATTATTATCAGAGTTAAGAGTAGAACCCAAAGAACCAAATATGGCTCATTTAATTTTTCTGATTCTATTAAGTCCACTGTGAAGGCTGGATATATTGCTCCTAGACTGCTTGCCTAGTGTGGTGATTTGAATAGATGGCCCCCAATATATTTAGTTTTTTATTTGTTTGTAGTTTGCATCTGCAGCTACCTGGCTGGAGGCAGTGTTACTGGGTGGATCTTAAGGTGTGGTGGTGGGTTTCAGATTTCAGTCTAAAGATATGCAAAGTGTGCCTAGCTGGAGCTCCTGAAGTGTGCTGTGTGGATTTTGGCTTTTGGCTTGTGCTTCTCTCTCTCTGCTTGGTCCTGTGAAAGCAGGCCAGCTTCTTCTGCCATTGTGGAACTTCCCCTGGATCTGTAAGCTTCAATCAATCCCTTCCTCCATAACTGTGCTTGGTCTGGAAGTTCATCTCAGTGAACCTGAATCTGTCTGCTACAGAACTTGGTACTGAGGAGTAGACTGAGATGAACCTGACCATGTGGATGTTGATCTTTTGGAACCTTTGTTTTGGAGGAATGGGCATGGACTTGGTGCTTGCAAATGAAGATGCTTTCTGGAGTGGTAAGCTAAGTTTTACAAACTATTCTGATGAGAGTTTGAGAATTCTAAGTGTAGACAACATTGAACTTCAAGGCTTGGCTCATGAGCTTTCTAAGGGGAAGGAAAGACTGCAGAGGATTTTGTTGGAACTGGGTTACTGGCATAAGGGCTGGCTGCATTCTGCTGCCCAGGCCCAGAGAGTTTGATCAAGGTTACATTTGTTATAGACTGATGTGCTTGGCTAGAGATATTGGACTGAGAGATTTAAGATTTTTAAGCTGGAAAACTTTAAGCAAGTTAAATTTACTGGCACAGAGACTGGTTTTAGGTTACTGAACCTGCTATTGTCAAACACATTAGCAATCTTAAGGAAGATGGTCCAACTGCTTTACATTAAAACAATGGAAAGGATGCCTGAGGAAGGACTTTCATAGAAATGCAAACTCTTTTGGAAACAGTTGACTGGAGAAGGAACCTGCTTTTCAAGGTTATGATTTCTTTCATTTATGAATTAAGAATATGGATGTGTCCTGCAAACTTGGTATTAGTTTCAGAAGCATGAAAAATGTGAGGAGTGGTCATGAATTGCACACGGTTCCAGGAGCTGCTGCTGAGATGCAGCATGAGGCAGGGCATGATGCCCTGATAGGCTGAAAGAGCCTTTGGAAGATGGACCACAGTTTTCATGAAGAACTGAAGACATTTTTGGATATACCAGGACTATGCAAGGGCTACCATAGAGCGCACTGTTGGCCTAGGATGGAAGTGTTCCCAGGCTACTCTGCCCAGCTGGAGGGGTGGAATTGGAAAATCTGGAAAGTGTTAGTGTCCAGTTGTATTGAACTTAAACTGCACAAGTTTGATGTTTGATGGTGGCTGAGTTTTAATTGTTTTAGTCTCTCCTTACTATACATTATACCAGTTGAAAATGTTTACTCTGTGCCTTTATATGATAGAAGTGTTTAACTTGTTTGATTTTACAGGTCTTAATGTCTTAAATTGGTCAAGACTGTGTGAACCTTTGAAATTGAACTGAGTACAATTTACAATGTGTGATAGTTATAAATCTGTTGGGGGCCAGGGGCAGAATGTGGTGGTTTGAATGGATGGCCCCCAATATATTTAGTTTTTTATTTGTTTGTAGTTTGCATCTGTAGCCACATGGCTGGAGGTAGTGTCACTGGGTGGATCTTAAGGTGTGGTGGTGGCTTTCAGATTTCAATCTAAAGATATGCAAAGTGTGCCTAGCTGGAGCCCCTGAAGTGTGCTGCGTGGCTTTTGGCTTTTGGCTTGTGCTTCTCTCTCTGCTTGGGCCTGTGAAGGCAGGCCAGATTCTTCTGCCATTGTGGAACTTCCCCTGGATCTGTAAGCTTCAATAAATCCCTTCCTCCATAACTGTGCTTGGTCTGGAAGTTCATCTCAGTGAGGCTGAAGCTGTCTGCTACATCTAGCATGCATGAGGCCTTCTTTGGGTTCTACTCTAGCACCACATAAACTGGACATGGCTGTGCATACCTATAACCTGAGTACTTGGGAGGTAGGAGGATTAGGAGTTCAAAGTCATCCTCAGTACATAGCAAACTGGAGGCCAGCCTGGGCTACTTATGACCTTCTCAAAAATTAATAAATAATAATAAAATAAAATTTTATATGGAGTCAGAGGAAATTGAATTTTTAGTGTAAAAACTTTTCATACTCATTTTTCTTTTATAATTTTCATATTTGCTACTAAATATGAAATATATAAAGATAAAAATAGGAATACAATAAGTAACCACTTAATGGCTTAAAACTAAACATACAAACCCTTACAGAAGTTTTTACTGATGTTCCATCCATTTAAATGGAAAACCAAACTTTAGGACTCATCCTTTGTTAAAGATGAAAGAAACTACATTTGTTTCTGTGTCTGTCCCAATTAGTGTGAAGTTTAATATTTACTGTGTTAAATTCTTTACCTTGATATCATGTAATATAATCTAAAATACATTTATGATGTTTCCACTGTCTTATTGTGAGCTTAGTTGACTGACAGTCTGCACTACATCTGTGCTATGATTTTTTTAAGGCTCACTTTTATGATTAAAGTAAGTGTTAGCTGGTCAGGTTAGTAAACCTCAGGAAAGTAAAGTGGTCATACTGGACCTCCATTCTCACCAAGGGAAGTACGGGGCGGCATCATAAATTCTTCTAGGCTGAGATTTTCCATCACAATAACTATCAAAGCTCATGAGACCCAAACTGTTACTGTGACCATACCTTTAAAGCCACAAATGATGCTTAGTTCAAGTAGAAGCCAATGAATTTTTAAAGTCAACTTTATCTAATATGCATGCTCAAATTAATTACAGTATTGACTTTACAATCCATTGCATCTATGTTTAAATGTAAGCTCTGAGAGAGATTAAAGTTCTGAGATATTCCTGAGAGAATGGTCAAGAATGATTATTGGGTCTGAAGCAGTTGGTGCTCATAGTTATTGCAACTGAAGGTGGACTATAAGAACAGTGGAAAATAGAGGGACAATTTTCTCTTTGGAGGAGTTTCCAACCTCTGCCTTTAACAGCAAGTTGTGAGGGTCAGCAAACCTTCTTGCAAAGTACTTTGTAAACTCTACAATTATTGCTGAACTAAACTCATTGTAGCCTTGTAGTAGCCATACACTATAAGTGAATGAGTAAATGAGATGGTTTTAGTCTTACATTTATATCCTAAAAGCTGAGAAGAGTGGATGAGATTAGAAAAATGTGAGATTAGGCAACTCCAAGCTCTTGGTCCTCCAAAGAAAGACTTCGAAATTGAACAGACCATCGGAACTGAATAGACCATGAATGATGAAGAAAATATCATGTCATGTGCAGAGGTGCTCTGTGGGACGCCCACTCTACATTTCCTTATTCACTCTCAGCTGCAGAGCCATATTACAGATAGCTGCCCATGCCCAGTGTGAGAGATGAGTCCTTTTTTTTTTCCCCACAGAGCCAGGCTTTTCAACAAATAAGTGTGTTTTCTGCTCTCACATATTTTTCTTATATAGTTTATATAGATTGAAGTTTATCAAAGACTGATTACAAGTACTTCTGTCTGGTTTGTCTAGCTCAGAACTCACACAGAAAAGAAAACTTCAGGGATTTCTCAAAAAAAAAAAAAAGTAAAACTGGAAAAACAATAAATGAGTAAATAAATAACAAATAAATCATGTTCTATGTGCCTGAAACTGATATTCACAGCTGATTTGTACAAACTACCAAGAGGTGAAGCTTAAGCATGGCTTTTGAAATTTAGGAGAAATCAAACATAACCATGAATGAGGAGGGGTTTTCAAGGTTTATAGATGTAACAAAACCAAGAAAATAGCTGTAATATCTGAAGCTGTCCTTTACCTTTAGATTAATCCCTCACTTCAGCCCAAGCCTGACTAATAGACGAGGAGGAAATCAGCACAGGGACTTAGCTCAGAGACCACCAACAGAAACAGGGAAAGGATATTGCTTGATTGTTTGATTGCTTTGTTTCCTGGTTTGGGCTTGGTGTTCAAGGATTGCTCTAAACACTCGTGGAAAAGAGACATCATTGCCTCATATGACAGACGCATACTACAAAAAGTTGATGGTAAAAGCCACCAAGAGCTTCATATAGTCAACACTATCTTGAAGAAGGCAGAATTGGGGTATCCATTAAAAATTTCTGCCTAAATGCTACATGAAGAAATAAAAATAATTTTGGCAACATGGCAGATAAAGAGATGGATGGGAATGAATTGATCCAAAAGTAAACCCATATATCTATATCAAAACAGTTTCAATGATGATGAAAGTAGGTAGCTCACAAAACAGTCTTCAGCAATGTCATACAACAAGGTTTACACCGACAGAGGAAGAAGGGTGTTCTCACATCATAGAGATCTCCACTTTTGTGATCTATAAGAACTCAGAATTTTAAAAAATGATGCAAATGTAGGATTAACACCCTGATACTCATAGGGGTTAACATGAACTTGAACTTGGCATGATGAACTTTGAAAATATTGTGATAGCTGAAATAAATGTGATACAAAGGACTGGAATGTTTTAATTCCACATGCATTAAAATAATCTTGAGTAGGCAATTTCATAGTTCTGTGCCTCATCCCCATAACATACAAATATTATGTCTCAATAAAATGGTGAAAAATACTTCTTAAATAACAAAATAATTAGAAGGTATCCCCGTTCATATGGCTGAGACTGTTGAATCTGTAGCAGCTCCCCAAAGTGTCTGGCCCATGGGCTTTTGTTATTAAAAAACAAAACAAACAAACAACAACAACAAAAAAAAAACAGGCTGGATAGATGGCTTACCTTAGCGGTTAAGGTGCTTTCCTGTAAAACCTAAGAACTATTCAAACCTCCAGGTGCCTCTTAAACCAGACGTAGTGAGGCAAGCTTGCAATATCGCACATGCGCACAAGGGGGCACACGCATCTGGAGTTAATTTCCAGCGACTGAAGGCCCTGACGTGCCTATTCATTCTCTCTCTCTCTCTCTAAGTAAATTTTAAAAAATTAAAAATGTTTAAAAATATTTCTGGGGCTGGGGAGACTGCTCAGTGGTTAAGGTTGTTTGCTGCAAACTTGGTAACTTGAGCTTAGATCTCCAGCTCTCTTGTAAAACCAGACACAATGTGGTTTGTATTTGGATACTAGATTAGAAATTTCACATACGCAATTAATTCATTAAATCTATGCTCACATTGTGAAATATGTGTGTTAGTATCCTTATAAGTGTTTGGAGTCACACATACTTATCTAAAGTGAAAGTTTCAAATAGACATTTCTCAAGGAAATAAAATGAAAATCAAACCATGTTCAAGAATTAACATTTTTTTGATGGAAGACACCATGTGAGAAACAGGTGTGCATGCCAATATAATGTTTAAATTAAGCAGAATTTCCATGCAGAATAATTACCTATGTCATTTACTCAAGTCCCTTTTTGTGAATGACATAAACACTTTTGTAATGTACTAATGTACTTTCTTCCCAGGCTACGAGTTAGACTCTTTGGTATTTGCTTGCTTTATGAAAGAAATGCAAAAGAGAAAATCCTAACTGAAAACAGAAATAGTGCATCCAGGAATTAGAGCAATCATGTGAATAGTCTTATGTTTGTTATATATAAAATCTGTCACAATTTCATTCTTGGGAATTATGTCTGGCAATGTATTGAAATGTAAAACATTGTTTGAGATATCCTCAAATGAATATTTTGTTCCCAGTAAAAACTTACTCAGCTCATGCTAACAGGAAGAATGCTAAGGATTGCACCGACTCACCAGGCTTTCTACTCTGAACTACACAACTCTCAACCAAGTGTAATCCTTGCACATGGAAACTAAAAAGGAAGTAATGTGTTTCTTTGGAAAGGACTCTTAAGAAATCATTGCAGGATTTTCTTATAAGCAAAAGAAATCCTGTATATTTTAAAGACTTGTAGTTAGTGGACTTTGAGAAAGTCAAATTTCCATATATCTACACCATTAATCCACAGTCTGTTCCGTATCATAGAAAATGACATAAATGAGTTTTCTGAAAGATATTATCATGCAATGTCCCTTAGAAGAAACCTATAATATGTAAAATGTTGACCTTGATATCTATATTCTTGTTTCTGATTTTGATCCTGAAAGAGTGAATTTCCTATGATAGGGTTAGTATATTCAACATCAGTATTAGTCTATAGACATAAGACAAGCCACTTAATTAGATCTAATTAGGGAATTGAAAAGAGAAGTAGCCTGTGTCTCCCTATCAGTTTTATCAATTACTTTCAAAATGCTTATAGACATGCTTAAAAGAACTGTTTGGTAGCCAGAATTTCTAAAAAAAAAAAAAAAAATCAAGTCACACCACTCAAATTCTCATAGGAAGGTGTTGGTTATGTATGGTGATGAGTAGAAATACCATGTTTGGCTAAATTGTAGTATATGTCTCTGAAAAACTGGGCTTCTGAGGCAATTAAAGTATGATATTAAAAATTTACAGCATGAAAATAAATATTAAGTAAAAATCCCCTTTTAATGCATATGTAAATCATTACAATTAATATTTCACACATTTTATTTACAACAATCATGTTCCAAAGAAGATACCCCACTCCTCAGGCCCTGTACCTAAAAAAGTGTCCTATAGAGATGACAAGGCTGCTCAACATTACAGATTTTGCAACAAAAAAGTTTGATGTGATTTCTCAAGTAACTGTCTGATATTATAGTCATTTTCCTTTATAATGAAGTATACAATTTTCTCTTAGGATTTAAAGTCAATTGTAATTTACTGAAGCAATGATATACAACTAAATTTTAGATGAGAATTTAAAAGTTTTCACCTTATAATTTAGTGAAATGATGAAGGTGTGGTAGAGAGTAATGTACATGTACATGGGAGAGGAAGAAAGAGAGAGGAAGCAGAAATTGTCTTGTATTTATTTCTTTCCCTCCATTTTCTGAAGGTTTTTCCAAATATTATTATTTTAAGGTATTGGGGTGAAGAATTTGCCCCTTAGTTCTACTTAGTCAAAGATACAAAAACCACGACAATTAGCACATAATACATTAAGTGAATTTGGTTGTAATTATATGTTTTGACTTTTATAAATCTTATATCAGAGAAGAAAGATAAATTGCCCTGGATCTCTTCACTTGTGTTGTTCTAATATCATCTGCAAGTTTTATTTGCTATTGAGTGATATAACCTGACTTTTACTTATGCAGTTTCTCAATTGGATGATAGGGTTATTGGTCACTAATTTTCCTGTTCTGATCTCATAAGCTTAGTGTTCAGTAAAGACATATGGAGGTGCTATATAAAGTGCAAACTGTACCAATAAAGAGAGTCGCATGTTCTGAAATTTCATAAAATTTCTACATTGTTTCTCCTTAATACTACTATCTATAGTATTTTCAATGGCTGCATAATAAAGCTTGATAAACTGAGTGCCTTAATTGAAGACAAAGGTACTTTTTTCTAATGCTCGGGAGCTTGGACATGTAGAGGAAGGGTGTGGGCAGAGACCTGCTCCCCTCAAAGTTCTGACAAAAGGACATTTCCTTGCCTCTTCAGCATCTGGATACTTCTGGTGTCACTTTGGATTCTAACTTTCTAATTGTTATATTATTTTCCATCTTCATGTTATTGGCTACCTCTGCATGCCCCACTTCTTGCAAATACACTGACTGTAGTGCATTATGGTCTATCCTGCTTCTGATGACTTTTGGCCACAGATCTAGAGGCCTCATGCATCTCGACAGCTGATCCTGGAAAAAACCACTTTCCAGTGCAACACCCTTCCGTGTCATTTTCTATCCAGGCTCCTACTTTTCAAAAGGATTTTCAATTTTACCATCCATGAGCAGTGTCTTGCCTTCAGGACACCTTTTGTATTTTCCCAATGCAGAGCAAGAGGTCCTTTTATGGCAAGAATCTTTAACAATTTCACCTGCTTTTTCTTCTCTCTCTCTCTCTCTCACTCTCTCTCTCTCCCACACACACGCACACACACACAATAAAGATAGCTAAGAGCATGGATCAATAAAAATTTTACAAACTTCATGTTATTCTATCTTGACATTTCCTCTGTCAAACAACTTAGGCCATTAGCTCTAAATTACAACTCACCAAAATCATCAGAACAAAGGCAAAAGTTAGCCAGGTTTTGTTTTAGTTGCTGTTGTTGTTGTTAAAATATATTACAAATGACCTGCAGTCCTTTTTCTCAGAGTCGCTGATCCTCTTTGAAGTCTTATGTGATGACCTCCTCTGTCTGCACTTCTCTGAGCATCCTGGTCCCACTAAACACTATTTACAGCAAGCACTCCAGTTATTTTAACCCACATCTCAGAACTTTTCCACTTTTATTTCTAACTTTTTCCTGGGAAACCAGTTGCGAAGGCACACACACCACACATGGTGAGGTTGTCACAGACATGGCCTGATTCACAGTCAATTTTATGTGTTACTTTCTGTTCACTGTGACCAACTTCCTCACAAGAGGCAACTTAAAGGAGCAGCATTTGTTATGTGTCAATATTTGAGACCATGAATCATGGTGAGGAAAGAAGTTAGCATGAGTCTGAGGTGACTGGTCATTTTATGTCTGAAGTGAGGAGGCAGAAAGTGAGGAATGTCAGTGCGCATCAGGCTTTCCTTGGCTTTTTTTACTCTTTCTAATCTGATTGAACGCCCAGTCCTTATCTAGTGCCGATCTGTCCTCAGTTAAACTTGTCTGGAAATGCCTTCACAGCTTTGTCCAGATGTGCGTCTCTGAGGTGATTCTAGTTCTACTAATGATAGCAATGAAGATTATTTACCTAGCACATAAATGCTATGGCGTTTCAACTGAGGATAGTTGAAATATATTTGCATGTGTGTGTACATGAGTGTGACAAGGTCTCATGTCACTGCAAACAAACCCTAGATGCATGTACCCTTTTTGTGTGTGGCTTTAGGTAGCTACTAAAGGAAAAGAACCTGGCCTAGCAGACTTTCCAAGGAAGCACCTTTAACTGCTGAGTCATTTCCCTATTCCCAACTGAGTACTTTTATGTTTGACATTTACCTATATGTTCATATCATGTCTATAGCATGTCAAAAGAGAGTGTGTTTTCTTACCTCCAATGAAAACTTAAAATTTCAGGGCTAGATGGTTTAGCAGTTAAGGTACTTGCCTTCAAAGGCTAAGGACCCAGGTTTGATTCTCCAGGTCCTACATAAGCCAGATGCACATGATGGCCCATGCATCTGGAATTCTTTTTCAGTGGCTTGAGACCCTGGCACACCTCTCTCTCTCTCTCTCTCTCTCTCTCTCTCTGTCTCTCTCTCTCTTTCTCCTCTCTTTTCCTCCATTTGTCTCTAATAAATAAACAAATAAAAATAATATTTTTTTAAATTGCAATGTTTCTTTGTACATACTGTAAGTTTAACATAATTTTACCATAAAACTGACATCTTCATATTAACCCAACATGGCTCAGGGAAATTTTGCGGAAGAGGGGGCGGAAAGAATATCAGAGCCACATTTTGGGTCATGATATGCAGAGACATTTAGCTTACCCATAACTGTGGGCTAACTCCACAATGCATGACCCGTATACCTCAACAAGGAGGGGCCAAGGGGAGGGGGTAGGTCATGGATGAGCCTAATAATGGTACCAAACTGACTGTATTTGCTGAATACAAAACTAACTAATAAAAAAAAAATCATGTAGCTTTATTACAGTTATATGATTTTTAGCTTCTACTGTAAGAACTAAGTAGTCCATGTTGAATGGCTTCCTTAGATAATCAATTTGAAGTTCATTTGAAAAAAAAAAAAAAATTAGTTTTCTTGTCTAACTTTTACTGAACTAATTGGTGGAAAATAAAAGACCAAAAATTGTTGGTTCTCAAAATATTCTCACTTAAAACATTTGAATAAACAATCTAATGAGAGAAATGTAACTTTGGTACCAATTTTGTGACAAAATACTTCTGCTGTTGTTACGCTGAGTAATCATTTTTGTAACACAAGGCCAAGGGAATATTTCAAATATTTTCTTTAAAAAGTCTAAAGCTGATAGACATTACTATAGCTTTCTTTTAGATTTAATATTATCACACTTTCTAAAGCTGAATTATTATATATGTCATTCATTAGCCACATGTGTCTATAGAAGACTTGATATGCGGCTATTTAAATTAAGGAACTTAAGTTCTAATTCATATCTGTAAATTGAATTAAATTTAAATTAAAAAACAAAGTGTGTAATTCTTAATAAATAAAATTTTCTTGGATTTTGTGGTAGTACTATACCCTTATCATTTAAAATATAGCTTTCAAATATTATGACTGTGCATATTAGAACCTGATGACTGAGGATAGAAAATTAATACAATATATCAAATTAATTATTCTAAGTTATGATTACTGAGATATTTTGAATATTTATTTTATTATTTGAAAGATTATGAAATGTTGAAAAATCTTTAGATGTTTATGACAATTTATATCTACACTATGGTTTAAAAAAGAATTATTTAAAAAATAAAAAAATAAAGAAGAATCATTTTTTTTCTTTTTTCTTTTTTTCTTTTTTTCTTTTTTTTTTTTTTTTTTTTGCTAAGAGTAAATGCTTTCCATAGAGATGGCATTCTGGTAAGGGCTAGGCTAGCTTTGAACTCACTGTGCTGCCCATTCTCCTGAGTAGCTGGGATTACAGGCATGAGCTGACACCCTTACTCTGTGTCTCAGGTATGCATGTTTTCTGTCTTTTTAACTCATTAAGCAGCAGCAAGGTTCGTGGAATTCTTTTGGGGGGCAAAACAAACAAATAAATGGGCAAACAAAAAGCAATGTGGGGCTGGAGAGGTGGCCTAGAGATTAAGGCACTTGTCTGTGAAGCCTAAGGACCCAGGTTTGATTTCCCAGAACCCACTTAAGCCAGATGCACATGGTGGTACATCTATCTGGAGTCTGTTTGCAGTGGCTAGAGGCCCTGGAGCCCCCATTCTCTTCCTTTCTCTATCTCCCTCTTTCTCTGTCTGTCTAATAAATAAATAAAAATAAAATATATAAAAAAAAACATGAAGTTTACAAGTTTCAAGATTTCTTATTTAGGACCATGGCAGCTAGTGCCAATACTCACTGGTGGCATTGTGAATTTTATCATGGGAAGTACTGGATTACTGGGATTGCGTGTGTGTAATTCTATGTGAGAACAGTCATCCTCCATTATGTCTAACTCTGTGAATTGATTAAAATATTCAATGTGTGTACTATCATAACCTGACAGAATTATGTAAAAAATTATCAAATGAAGAAAAAAGTAAAATTAAATGATATATTAACAGAAAGAAACAGATTTTTTTGACAAGTCTAAAAGGTAACCTAACACCATTTCCTTTGGAAAGGGTTCATATTCTATACTCTAAAATGGAATATATTTTGGGTAATTGGTGTATTATATACCTCCTCTACATTGAAATTCTTTCCTGGCCAATGTTTTTTTACATGTGAAATTATGATGTGAATTAATCCACTTCTGAGAATTGGGGCAACACGCAGTGGAAGTAGCTGGAAGGACTGTGGTGGGCTCTGAGGATATGTCGACTTGGATTTGCAACTTATTTCAAGTAGTTTCAAAACCCAGCTCCACAGCAGGAAACCAATCCCCTATGAAAATCTTCAGGACATAAATGGAACTGAATTTAATTGGAAAAGCCTTGAATTTGGGAGTCAATCTTCCAGAAAAATGCCAAATTAAATGGAAAATTGGTCTAGTTTATCTTGGAGATAGTTTCACACTTTAGGAAATTGCCTTGAAAGGCAGTTTCATTCTAAAGTGATAAGGCATCCAGAGTGTCTCTAATAGCATGCAAGAACCCTTGTAACCTTGACTTACAAAAGTAAAATATGTGTCACATGCTTTAAGTACAGAAAAAATGATGTATGCCTAAAGAGTAGCTTGAATAAACTCAAGTGCAATTTTCTAAAATACAGAAGTATTGAACTGTGAGTTTGTCCATCATAAAATTGTTATAAGTAACACCATAGTTATTTTCTTTCATATTAAAGCACCCTTTGAAGTCTAAGGCATGTAGACACACATAGTGGGGGAGAAAGATATAGCATTTGTTATTATTTTCTTAAGTACATAGAAGTTGGAGGTGGCCCTCTCATTATAAATACAGTGTTTTCTTAAGAAAGATACCCATGATTAGTCTACATAAAGGAATGAACTGGCTCTTCTTCTCTGAAAATCACCTTATCCTTGTTACAGAACATTCTTCTCCTTTCAATGCTATTTCCATTACATCCCAATAGCATCATGGCATATACAATCTCATATTCAGAGTAAATCTTTATATTCTACCATGTGGCTTGATGACATAGAATTAGAGCTAGGTAGCTTGATTTTAGGTGAGTAGAGAGTAAAAAATCTGCAGAGATAAAAATACACCATAACTGGCTAAAAATCAGGCTTAATTTATCACCATGAACATTGATCCTAGATCGACTATAATAATTATGCCCATCAGAGTATCACTCCTGCCCCATGCATATCCTCCAGTTCCCATGTCCCAAACCCCTTTTAATTTATATTGCCTTTACACTGTCCTATAATTTAGAATAAAATTACTTTTTCATATAATTTGCCTTTATATATCCATGGACACAAAATATACAAGAAAGCTTCCTTGGATATTATAAGAAAATAATGAATAACAAAGACAAAAGGTCTCAAGTATAGAGAAAATTATTAAGTTTGTTCATATTACCTATAGAAATATTCTCTATATAAAATTAGATTATCTACAAAATAAATTAGATAAAGGTATGGTCAAACTACATTTCAAATTGTAACAGAAGTTTATAAAATTGCATAGCAAAATTTCAAAGGAAGAAAACACAATGTTTTGAATATGTCACAAGGCTGCTAGCAACCACTCATGATAAACATGAAATAATTGATTCTCCTAATTTGATTTCCAGATTCCACAAGGGTGGCCATAATTGACAGAACCAAATATTAAGCATGAGAAAATGAATTTTGAGAAATGCGAGTTCTGGCTTCTCATCATGCAACAGGAAAATTTATTAGGATCATGGGATCATGCTTATGCCAAAGTAGAAGCAAAAGAAAACATACAATAGGGATGTTTCAGGACAAGAAATGACCTCAACAAATAGCAAAGGAGACAAAGAGAAGCACTGTATACTTTAAAAAAAAATGAGACAAAAGAGATAAATTCCACCAAAATGGAAGTCACTATAAGAAGATATGGAGGGCCAGAAATGTTTTCATAGGTAAAAATCAAAGAAATGTTAAAAATTATGCAGTCCATGTTGACTGTTACATTATGCAAAACTCTCCAGGGCAAAGTTAGTAAAATGAATAAGTAAGGGCGAACAATTTGTGGTTTTAATATTTACTATACATGTCATTGTAGCTAAAAAAAAAGATTTGGCATGATAAAATTAATTGATTCATTATAATAGAATTAGTTTTGAAACAGAATAAATTCAAAGATATAAATATTCATGTCTGAAACAAAAATGAAGCTTAATAGATTTTAACTCACATCAAGTAACATTAAATATTATGTATGCTATATGTATGGAATGAATCTCGAGATTATAAATATACACTGTTCTATATATCATTAGTATTGTGAATTTACTTACGTTCCTCATCTCAACTACACACACACACACATTCACCATATATATAGTGCATATATATATATGATGTATATATATATATATACATATATATATATGGTGCATATATATATATATATATATATATATATATATATATATATATATATATATATATTGCTCCTACAGTTGCTTTATTTGAAAACAGGTCCCCAGGAATGTAGTGACAAATATGTCATGATGATGAGAACATACTCTGATACTACTGATGTCCACATAAGAGAAAGAGGCAACAAGAATCTCTGTCTACACACATAGAGGTGATGGGAAGACATGGCCAGGAAGTTGTCTTTACAAACATCATGACAAATCAACCTTGACGTTAGTTATTCTCTGGAGACATGAAAAACAATAACATGTTATCAGCAAAGATTGGTACTACTGGAATCTGAGAGTCATTTTTTAAAGCATTAAACAATAGATGAATACTTATTTGGCTACTGAGGTTAAACCTTTAGAAAGCACTGTCAAGGTCAGAAATGGCTCTGGTTTGTGACAGACACACTGTTGCATTTTCAGACTCACAAAGATGAGGTTTTCAGTATGTTTTGGGGGGAAATACCCAGAAAGTCAAGAAAGTAATTCTAGGTGATAGGTTGAGTAAGGTTCTCCTTGCTGAGAACTTGTTAGAGCATTTCTTCTACTTTCCAGTCTTATTTTTACTATATCCCATGACTTTAAACAAATATTAAGAATTAGGATTTATGCTCGGATTTTGTTATGGGTTGACTTGGTTATATCCAGAATTGTGTGTTGAAAGTTACCAATTTATTGTCCCTAAATTAATGTTGCTAAAGCAATCATGCAGATTCTCTTCAAATGTGTTTTCATTAAGAGTAAGCATAGGAAGATGATATGGATTTCATTTGGAAATGTCACTTGCAAGTTTAATAGGATACCTTTAGATGTACTTATTATATATGGTCTATATATATTTATATTGTCTATGTTTTATCTTGACTATATAATGATTATCTGAAAAATTGATGCCCTACTGTGGTCAACTGACACAAGATATGGGTTCTATCCTATCCCAAGGGTCTTAATTCTTGATATAAATTCCATATATCTTCATTGCTATTTATGTCTCAGTTCCTCAAAAATTTCAAGTATATTTGTAATGTATAGCCTACATTCAATGAAAGACACTTTCTTAAATAAATGTCTCATAATGAGTCCTAATCTAACTGGTACTCTTCAAGCCCCCCTCTTTATTCTTACTGTATACACCACGTTCTTAACTTCTAAAGTTTCTAGTAAGGGCAATCTACTTTCTCGCTTGCTTTCTTTTCTCCATTCTCTTTGGTATTCCTGAGAAGTTTAGCTACCTTCAGACTCATTAAATCCTTAGGGTAATAACTTCTTTAATTTTCCATTGGTACTCTGTCTCTTGGTTATACAGCTTCCCAAATGGTGTTTTAATTTACGAAAGAAATAGTAAGTGATTATGTTTGTTAAATGTATTTATAAATGGTGGGGACAATAAAGACCTACAGTGTTCCTCTTCTGCTTGGTTGGCTGGATTTTGAAACAGGGTCTACTTCTGTAGCATAAGGTGTCCTGAATCCAGACTGGCCTCAAACTGCCTCTGTCTCCCAAGTGCTGGGATAATAGAAGTATGGCACCATACCTGGCAATCTACAGGTACATCTGCACGTATTCTTGAGATTGTCTATTGCTTATTTTTTTGGTTTTTTAGACCATGAAATTTAAGTTTGCACTCAGTGTAGATGAGAAGTTGATTTCAGGTTTTCAGGAAATATTTTCAGTGGATATGCTATCATGAATATTTTTCAAATGGTAATTTGTATATTTAAGTCAAGGTTTTGGAAGGATAGTAAATGCTATATGCTTATGAAAATAACAGTATTGATATTTAAGCTTTAATTAACCTTGTTGTGAGGAAAATTAGAGCTTAATTAACTATGAAAAAATCTTAAGGACCTAGTAAATTTGAAATTAAACACAGCATGGGAAAAGATTTATAGCTCATATCAAAAATATTATAAGGCACCAATTTACATTGGGTAGCATTTATTTCAGAAAAAAATAAATTTACATAATAGACATTACTATTATGAGAACTTACAAGAATATAGCAATACTTTAAAAGTCAAAATGGCTTTGCAGAATGTGCTTAGAGACTACAGTGTTTGCAAATTCTATTGGAAAAGATGGTCAGATGACTAATAGACAGAGGGACGGGATTAGACTGTGAGCAGAGTTATGAAGGGCAAAGTGGGGGAGGGGAGGGAAATACCATGGTTTGTGTGTATATATATATATATATATATATATATATATATATATATATATATGAGAGAGAGAGAGAGAAAATTAAACAGAAATCTGACCCCAAGGTTAAGGTAGCAAAGGGGATAGATACAGAATGAGACAGGGATATCATGTTTTTCCATGCTGTTCAGACCTCATGGATTGTTCATAAGTTTGAAAGAGACCAAGGTAAAAATGAATTTCTCACAATGTAATTCAATGTGAATGTCAACTACATTATAGCTCTCACAACTTGGAATCATTGATACTATGTCATCAATCTGCTTTTCTTCCCCATCCCCAGAAAATTTGCCTTATCACATCTTCTCATTCTCATCACTCTTCTTTATTTATGATGACACAGACAGAAATCCAACCCAGTACAAGTAGAAACATGTAAAATATATTTTTAATTAAATGATAAATATAGCCTTTTTACATAAATACAGAATCCATTTTCTATGTATAATTTTCCTTTATTTTTTAATTTTAATTTTAATTATTTTTTAAAATATCATCTGATGTATCCCAAGCTGTCATTAAATTTTCTATGCAGCTACGGATGATCTTGAATTTCTTTGCTTTCTGCTTCCATCTCCCCAAGCCTCTGACATTACAGGCATGCCCCATTGTACCTAGTATACACAGTACTGGATATATTACCCAGTGCTTGGTACATGCTAGTCAAGCACTCTAAGTGAGCTACAACTTCAGCCCTCCTTAATTTCTTAACACATCTTATTTCAAGTATGAAAGGTAGATGTCAATACAGTTTTGGAGTCTTTTCTACATAAAATGTATGCTTTTAATTGATTTGATATTATTTGTATAATCTGGAAGTTAGAACACCTTATTCATAACCAAATGACAAAAATTATCCAGTTATTGAGAAAAGGTCCTGGCTCCTTGTTCCAGCACTGTTTTATGATTGGACTCATGAGCCTTTTGTGGGGAGGAGCTGGACTTTAGCAAAGTATCTGAATTAATGAAGAAATTAAATTTACATGAGACAATTCATGGAACATTTACCTTCAGAAAAGCGATTTTAGTGTAACAGGAAATGAGAGGCTATGGAATACCACGTCATTTGGAAGAATGAGAGAGAGTTGAAGATCAAGTTCAAAAATAAATTGCCATAAGAACTAGTTTAGAAAAAATTTAGTGAGTGAACTCCGTTTGAAATCCTGAGCTGCTGGGTCTCCAAATGTCTCCCCATGGCTATAGTACTTTTCAGAGCTGTAGTATTTATATGTGGTTTTTAATTTGAACGCCACAACATGCTGAGTTTGCTCTGTTTCAGACCATGAAAGCACAATTTTAACTGAAGTCACTTTCAAGCCAAATTTTGTAATTTTATCTTTGACATGTGCTTTCTTACTACGGTATTTACATATACTCTTAAGTTCCATTGTTTAATACCTTTACTGATATTCTGTGGTTTAGTAATGTTTATCCTCCAAGTTTTGCTGTCTCTTGATTGGCAGAGAATCATTCCCAGATCCACTGTGCCCCACCCAGTTCAGTCATTACTGTGTAGTCTCCCATTTCTCCCACAGGTCAGTCTCTTCTTTTGAGACAGTTGTTTAGTCTCTTAGAACTATGTGGAACGCTTTGAAATGTAGCAAATGAGCCTTCGCTTCACATATTATGTGAAATGTCTAGTAATTAATAAAGAACGTTTCCTTTTTTATGTGTGTGTCTGCATGTTCATGTCTGTGTGTTCATGTGTGAGTGCATGCACGTGCATGCCAGGGCATGCATGTGGAGGTCCGAGGAGAATTTGGGGTTGGTCTATACCTGCCTACCTCATTTGAGGCAGAGTTTCTCACTCTGGATTCCAACTCTGCAGTTCTTTGCTGTGCTCCCCATGAACTTGCAGAAAATTCTCCTGTCTCCTTCTCCCATCCTGCTGCAAATCCTTGAAATATTTTCTACTTAATGCTTTATGTGCTTCTTCTTAAGTAAAATGATGAGGGCTTTAAAGATAAAGAAGTGAGTAGTTAAGTGCCTCCCTTAAGCCTCCTGCAGACCACTGGTAGTGATGAGAGGACACTATCCCCCCCCCACTTACCATCTCAGCAAAGTGACACCCATATTCAGGCACTGATGAGTGACTTGTAGTTTCTGCTTTTCTATCTCCCAGGAGAGATGGGAGTATGAAGCATGGTGTTGGTAGATACTACATTAGGGGAAGAGTTTATTTAGCTCACCCGTCTCTTTAAGATTTATTTTTTTCTGTAAGGCAATTAAAACTAAATAACAAATAAGATCAAATGCAAAGATGGTTGTAATTTTTTAAGACAGGAATAACATACAGCTGCATAATTTTTAAATGTAACTTTTATTTGATGGCAACTTAATCTATAAGATTTTGTAGTTGAATTTTTTCCAGTGTATGGAAAGATGAATTTCGGTCATCTTTTCCAAGTTAGTTACTGGAACTGATTCAAAAAAATAAAATCTATTCAATTCAATGTTGCTGTATTACTTTGCATACAATATTAAAAGATTTTTGAGACTCCTTTTTCTCAAACAAGTGATAAAATTATTGTTGTTGTAGGGTCCTTTTCCCCTTTTCTTTCCAATGCAAAATAATTTATCCCAACTCTTATGATCTTACACACACACACACACACACACACACACACACACACACACACATTAGGGTTTTGAGTAAAGATCCAGGTCAGGCACTATATCCAGTCCTTTATACCTTCCTGAAGCTAAATTCTGATGAAATCTATTTACCAAATGATCTTTTTTTCACATTCTCTCACACCTGTCTGTCTCTATTTGCGATGACACTACACGTTATCATAACAGTGTAGTTATGATAGCGTAGTTTCCACTCTTTCAAAGGCTGTGTAGAACCTGGCATTAAATGCTCACCATCTACTGTAAGCTATGTGCATCTGAATCTGTGTCAAATGACCTGGCACTGAGCTCTTCAGAGAAGCATTTGTTTAGATAGCTTGATAAACATCTTCCATAATTAATGCTGGGCAAACTGAATAGTTTTCACTTCAAGAATAAGGCCTATAAAAAAATACTGGGCTGGAGAGATGGCTTAGTGGTTAAAGAACTTGCCTATGTAGCCTAAAGACACATGTTCAATTCTCCAGATCCCACATAAGCCAGATGCACAAAGGTAAGGCAAGCGCAAGGTCTTATGTACCCACTAGGTGGCACAAGTGTCTGGAGTTTGTTTGCAGTGGCTGAGGTCCTGGTGTGCCAATTCTCTCTCTTTCTCCCTTTCTTGCTGTCTCTAAAATAATAAAAAAACAATATGCTAATTACATACTGAAAAATTTGATTTCCTCCATTGTGCTCCAATCTTCCAACTTTTGAAAAAAAATCAAAACTTGAAAAATACTCCACCATGTTATATTGGTAGAAAGCAATTTTATTTTATTTGGTACTTTTTCTTTCATATTGAGATGGTGTTTATTATGTTGCCTAAATTGTCCTTGAACTCACTATCTAGCCCATCCTGGCCTCAAACTCTCACCTGCCCACTCTGCCTCAGAAAGCTGGGAATATGGGCATGCATAAACAAGCTCATCTATTTTGATGCTTTATCCTTTGATGATAAATATATTTGGTAGTTTTATTTTAAGGTTTTCAATTTGGGTAAAAACTTCAATAGATGATGAAAATAATTCACAATTGAAATATCAATATATATGTAAAGCCCTTGGCAACATATTTCCTTAAACAAACCACTGGGCCCAGTAATGACTTAGGACAAGTAGCTTCTGATATTTTGGTGTATGGAAGTTGAGGCATGCACACATATAATTTCTTTAATGTTTTTACCTGTAGGAAAATTTCACTGAAGCAGACAAACCCTAGCATTGCATACATACCACTTCTCTATGCACTTCAGAGATGTATTCTGGGGAAAGGCAACAGTCTCAGTGCCAGTTACACAGGAACCACCAGTAATACCATAGACAACTAGAGGAGATGTTAAATAGGACTTGGATCTGTTGAAAAGAAATACCATAAACACAGAAACAAATAACAGTAAACTTCCCTCTGGGGGAGCATTTATTGATACCCTCTTGTTAGGCCTTCCACCCCCAGAACCCATTTGATTGTGGGGAAAACAACAGGGCCTAATTCGTCTGTGTCTGGGGCAGAGGAATGGAAATTTCTGAAACTGTTCTGGAGAATCCAAAAGCATTTGTTTCTATCTGTCCAGTCGCTGCTGTAATTTAGGACACCCATTACATATAACACATTGCATTGTACAGTGGTAGAGTTACTCAGTGAGGATGTAAATATGGAACAACATGAGACACCATGGAGAACTGAGTTGGTCATGGAGGTGAGGGTCAGAAATGGATCTAGACTAGTGAAAGCAGATTAGAAAAGAACTAGTGATTTTCAGGATGAATGGTGTGTCTTTTGAATGAAAATCTAATCTTCTAGAGATCCCAGGGATAATGTGTCACTGATTTCAAATGCAAGCAAAAGATTAGCAGGGCAAAATGACACTGAAATATTCATGGCTGAATTTCTAGCTGGGCCTCATCACAAACTTTTATGAGAATTAATTTGTTACAGTGTGCTATTTATTAAAATCACCTTATGAATGATCAGACCTGCAAAATCTCTCTACAATAATTAGTTTTCTGGGTTTTCTAGAAGTTATATTTAGATCTGTTTCACTTAATGCAGGATTTTGCTAAGATTATGTATATACCTGATATTTGGTTTAACTAATAATGACTATGATACGTATTTTTAGAACCAGTTTGAACGTGCCTATAATCCCACCCAGCCTAGCAGATGAGTTCCATTGACCCACACTCACAGAGTCACTCAGTTAAATTATCTCACTGTTTTTATTTTCAGCCATACTTGCTTATTGTTCTCAAACAGTCAGAAACATGTTAAGCCCAGTTCACAAGGAAGATTTGTCTCCTACAATAGGTATTTTTAGAGTCTCAGAAAAAATATCATATGGATGCAAATGTAGAGCACACTTTTAGACTAAGATTCATTACCTTGGACATATTTATCTGCTTTTAATTTGGTGACATGCTGTCTTGAACACTCTATGCTAATCCATAAAAAAATCATTTCATGTAAGATTTTTCTTTGTTCTTTGTTGGTATTGCTTTTGGCACCAATGGTCCTTATAGTCCTAAAAATCCTAAAATAAGATGGACAGTTTCTATAAAATACCTGCTACATTTTAGTTGGAATTGTACTGAATCAATAAGTTACCTCAGGGTAAGTTGATATCTAAACAATATAAAACATGAATATAGTATAAGCAATTCAGTCTTTAATAAAATTTAAAAGAAGAAAGAAAAATGAATTCAATTTTAGTAATATGAGATAATAGCTGGTACATTTCAGTTACAGAAACCTGGATAAATAATAGATGATAATAAAAAGAATTAGATATTGGGTTTGCATATTAGACTATAAGTGAATTATGCATATTATAAAAACAACCTTGCTACAAAGTGTGTATGTGTGTGTGTACATGGTGTGTGCCCGTGAGCATGCAGATATGTGTGCCAATGGACATGTGTGAGGAGAACACAGGAAGACTTGGGAGTCCTCTTCTATCTCTCATCAACCTTATTTCCTTGAGATGGATCTGAGCCTGGAGCTCCTTACTTTTCAGCTAGGCTGGCTGACCAGAAACCTTGCAGTCCTTCTATCTGTGCTTCCCTTAGTGGTGTTACAGGAATGTGACTCCTACCTGGCTTTTTGTATGGTTTCTGGGAATTGTGCAGTATGAGCTCTTACTCACTGAGCCATTCCCTCAGCCCCTCAAAAAAATTTTTTTTCTCTTAACACTATAAATAGCCAAGTGAATCCATGTTAGAAATTATGGATCAAGGGCTGGAGAATGGCTTAATGGTTAAGGCGCTTGCCTGAGAAGCCTAAGGACCCATGTTCAACTCTAGGTCCCACATATGCCAGATGCACAGTGATGCAAGCACACAAGGTCACACATGCTCAAGGTGGTGCATGCATCTGGAGTGTGATTGCAGTAGCTGGAGGCCCTGATGTGCCAATTCTCTCTCTCTCTTTCTCTCTCTCTCTCTGTCTGTCTAAAATAACCAAAAGAAAAAGAAAAAAGAAATGAACAAAAAAGAAATTATATGGGTCAAGTACCAAGCCTGGTGGCACAGGTCTGCAAACTCTGTTGCTAGAGAGGCTGAATGAAGCATGAGGATCCCAAGTTCAAGGACAACCTGTTATAGCCTGAGTTAAAGGTCAACCTGGACAATTGGGGACGCCTTTCTTCAATTATAAAATATAAACAGAGCTGTGGATATATGTCATTGGTATAATTCCGCCCCAGCATGTACAATGCCCCAAATTTGGTCAGCAGTAAAACACACACACACAAAATAAATAAAAATCAAACTTACTCATCTTTCAAACTACAGATTTTTTTTAATTTTAAGTAGTTTATTATTCTATGTTATCAGCAATGAAAAGATCTTTCCTATTACATTCATTTTTATTATCCTGCTTTATATTCTGCAACAAATGTTTGGACATTCAACATAAATATGCATTCTAAGTTAACAAACACTCTACTGTCTTTGTTATATACTACAATGTGGTATAAATATATGCTATATACTTAATATTTTGTGCAGATATACTGCACAAATATATGAATTATTCATGTCTATCTTTTCCATATATATAATTGCTATTTTATTACTGAAATCAAAACAAGTTTTAGCATTACTCATTTAGCAATCTAGACAGGCCTGGGAATGCCTTTCGTAAACTGATAACATTAGAGCAGATAATTTTAAATACTGGGACAATGTGCAGGGCCATCCCTAATTCATTCACTGGCCATGATGCTGAGTCTCCCTTTCTAGCACTGAAGGTCCGTGAAGGCTGATTTTATTTTTCTTTTTACTTTCCAGTATTTCTTGCTTAGTAGTGTGCCTGGCCTATAGTAAGCACCTCTCATGGTTAACTCCATCTGTTAGTCTTGCCTGGTCAAGTTGAAATTCATATAGTTAGTAGGATATTTTTGGATGAACTTGGAAAGTGGTGCTCTAATAGGCTATTTGAACCTATGCACTGAATATGGTGAATCCTCACCACTATTGGCAATTCTTGAAGGATCAGATAGAACAAAAAGTTGGAAGAAGGCAAGTTCCTCACTTTCTCCTGAAAAAGGGTTATACCTTCTCCTGCCTGGACCCTAGTTTTAGATTTTTCAGACTTCAGACTCTAAGACTTATACCAGCTGCATTTTCATTATAGTGATTACATATTGATTTGGTTTAGAATAGTCAATATTATTTGGGTTGGTTTGCCATGAAAATAAGTCTGTTATAAAAAATCCTGCTCACCCCTCAAAAATCACTGACTACTGCTCTCACAATGCATAAACTACACAGCCCCATGGGCAATACTTGCAACCCCACTGAGGACCATCCCCAATGGAATGGGGGCAGGGATGAGGGAAAAGAAGGTACCAATACATGATGTATCCATATGAAATATCTTGGTAATATTCATCATAATAAACATTTTAAAATTCTCCACATAAGTAGGATATAGTTGTCTACTAAGTTCTCAAGAGTAAATTGTACATTCACATAAAATTTAATTGCTATTTATATATTTTACTTTAAATGTGTACATTTTTAAAATGTGGAAATGTCCTTCACAAATATTGGTCCAAGTTAGATTTTACCAAGAAAGCTTAAAAGATCCAATCCCCAACACCCCTAAACAAACCTTATGTATTGTCACCCTATTCTATATTTCTGCATCAAATTTATCTGAATAATTATATTTATGTTACTTACTATATATGTCCTGAATACAAATGTTTAAAGAAGGCAAAATATCATTTCAAAGAATTCACCTGTAACTTACTCATGCTGAGTAATAAAAGAATACATAATTGTAACAAGAAAGAATAAAATATTTCATTGACATCCAAGAAATATTGTAAGTGTCCATTTTGCTTATAATGAATGCATAACTGAATAATGACCTCACATTGTAAAAATATCTATATAATAAATAATTGAGTCTTTTCTTACATGCCAAGTACATGAAAGAAAATGAAACATGAAGTAAGGGAGGAGGTTAGAAAGCACCCGTGTGATGCACAGTTTAGCTCACTAAGGCAGAATGAGGGAATATAAATGATTACTCATTTACTTGAACTGCATCAGTTATCACCACATGCCTACCTGGTACCAGTTCTTCCCATCAGTTAGTTCTTCAATTGTCAGTCTACACAGTTCTTAATAAGTTCTCTTCCAAAAACTTTATTGCTTAATTCTTCATTGTTTCTCTCCCTTTAATATCAATAATAGCACACTAAATTTATTTTTCTCAACCTTTAAAATGCTCCCTTATTTCCAAAGCTCTAGACTTTCTTTTATTTCTGCTTTGCTGCTATTTGTAATAATTCCCTTGAATCCAAATTCTGATCTTGGTACACTCTTCTTACTTAGGATGTAACAAGAGAAGAATAAATATTTAAAAGCCATTCTATTAACTTGCTACTCTTTTGCTTTTCCATGTCCATTCTTTATCCCAGAAGAAATATTTCTTTACAATTTTAATAATAAGAAATACTGCTCATCTAGCAATTCATCCCAAATATTTTCAGCATTAGGGATCTTTACAGTCCTTATTTTCTAGATTCAGAAATCAAAACATCTAAAAATGATAAAATATTTTAGAATTCCTTTGCCTCTGTCTTCAAATAGTGCCTATGAGTGAATGAGAACAGATTGCCTCATTCACCTCGCTGTCAGTGATGGAGGGAGGGCTGTTTGTGCAGTGGTGATGGGGATGTAGCTGGGTGTTAGGTGGTAATAGATATGCAGCTGTGTGTCAGGGGGTTCCCGATGGGGATTAGCCTGTGTTGTGGGTGGTCAGTGATGGGGATTTGACAGTGTGTTGGGTAAGATTATTTGGAGTCATCTTTAAAAAATCCTGGAATCAAAAAAAAATGCCTGAGAATACAGAATGCAAGATAAACAAATCTCTTCATCTTTCAAGTGTTATGTGGCCACCATTAATAATGTGGGTAGTTCAGAGTCCAGATGATAACTGATGTTAGAGACACTGTTCTGGAAGAAGGTTCGATTGGCAAATCACCTAGGTTTTCACCTGTATGCAGCACTCAGAAACTTGTTCTACTTGACCTGGAAAGTACACTTAAGGTGTTATGGTTATGTAAGCGTTATGCATTAGAGAAGTCTTAAGGAAGAATGATCAAATAAAAAGAATATACCATAATTCTGATAATATATTAGAACTTTCATTTCCTTTAAAATGAAAATTAGGAACTACTTTTCTTTCTTCACTATTCATATTATAGGAATTTTTAAGAAATCTTTTTGCATAATTATAATTTAATGAATTTCTGGGGGGAGCTATCCAAAGAGGAGATAGGTCATGAGAAAGGGATTGTCTCTCATTTCTAGGGGTTAGATTTTATAATTTTAGGAATCTATTTATGCAAACGTTTCACCAACAGCCAATATGCAAGTGGAGTCTCTGTGGCTCATCCTGCAACTCACATTTAATTGGAAAAACTATTTATATACATATATAAAGTCTTGGGCTGGAAAGATTGCTTAGTGGTTAAGGCACTTGCCTGCAAAGCCAAAGGACCCAGGTTCAATTCCCCAGGACCCACGTAATACCGATGCACAAGGTCGAGCATGCGCCTGTAGTTCATTTACAGTGGCTGAAGGCTCTGGCATACCCATTCTGTCTCTGTCTCTATCTGTCTTTCTCTGTTTCAAATAAATAAATAAAATATTTTTTAAAAGTCTTTAGTACTGTGCAGTTACTGTATACACCTTTACTATTAATAACACACAAAAAAGAATATAGCAAATTAAAAAGTCTAAAACATAAAAATCTCCTTGTTAAGTGTAATTGCTAGGACAAATCTAATTTGAAAGGTTAATAAGCACTTTAAAACTATTGAATCATGTAAAGAGTGATGCATGGAATGTAATTATATATTGTCAGAGGGCAGAGTTATTTCTCTATGTTAACTCTGTCTATTCATTAGGCCAGAGGCATGCAAGATTATATTATGTAATATCTGAACTGGACTCTTTAATTGATTAACTTTTCAAATCCATCTTTTATGATTAAACAGCATAAAAGTATACGTATAACTTATTATTTGAAATATACTCATTAAATTCATTTTACATAGCAAATAAATCTTTATAAGTCTTTTATGTGTCAGACACCAGAACCAAGTGTCTGACCTTATTCCCATATTTTTCTGTGACCCATGCCATTTACTGGTAAAAGTGTGTGTGGTGAGTAATAATATAGAGGACTTTGAATGTCTTAATGAGGTGCATGTGAAAGGTACCTAAGTTAGGTTGAGATGAGCAGGAAAAATTCATAAAATATGTAGAATAGAATGAGTGATTATACAGCATGTGCCCAATGGTATTTTACTTCTTTGTCTACTTCATGTGCTTGCAAATCCCTTATGATAGTGCATTTCTAGAAGTTTTCCTCCAGACAAAAAAAATGGCCTGGATTTCCATGACCTCAGAGCGCCTGATACTACCTACACAAGACCATCATAATAGGAGGAAAAAATGATGATATCAGAATAAAAGAGAGACTGATTGAGAGGGGAACAGATATGATGGAGAGTGGAGTTTCAAAGGGGAATGTCAGGGAGGGAAGGCATTACCATGGGATATTGTTTATAATCATGGAAGTTGTCAATAAAAATAATAATAATAAATACTACTATGCAGAGTGATGCATAGCTAGGATTTAGCCCAAGCCACACACTCAGACCTAAGAATAGAATGACCATATGATTTTTTTAAAAAATGACATAAGAAAACAAAAGTACAATAGGCAGTGGTGCATAGCTGGAACTAGATCCTCATCACTCTTTCTGTTGTCTGATCTGAAAGTACAGCAATAGATGGTTACACTGACAGGAGTAAGTGTAGAAACTTAATGGGGAATGGAGAATAACAATTTTTTAAAAGACAAAGTTGAACACTTATTGAACTTGGCCAAATGGATTGATGAGATTGCACATATTGAGACATGCATTCACAAAAGTTTTCTTTTGCCTTAAAAAACATGGAATACATATGATGTAGACAGAGTGACTAAGGCAAAAATTAATAATTAATAGAAGAGAAGAGAGTTCCAGAGAGTGCTTTCAAGAGCCTTACGAGCATTAGAGATGATGTTCAGGACACTGAGAGTATCTTTCCTACCCAGAGCCAAAGGTCTGTCTCAGGAGATGTTGTAGTTACCTTCCAGTTCCTGTGACAAACCCCCAACCAGAAGCAGTTTATGGAAGGAAAGAGTTTATTATCATCTTATAGATCCCACAGGAAGCTTCTTCATGGCAGAAGAATTTGGCTCACTTCATTATATATCCACAGCAGAGACACAACAGTGACACACCTCCTCCAGCAGAGCTCTGCCTGTTGGAGGCTAAGTAGGAAGCTTAATCAAAATATCTAAGGGGTCCGGAGAGATGGCTCAGAAGTTAAGACCCTTTTCTGCAAAGCCTAGGGACCCAGGTTCAACTTCACAAATTCACATAAGCCAGATGTACATGGTGGCACATGCATCTGGAGATTGTTTGCAGTGGCTGGAAGCCCTGGCATGGCCATTCTCTCTCCCTCTCTCTCTCTCTCTCTCTCTCTCTCTCTCTCTCTCTGTCTCCCTCTCCCTCTCTCTCTTACACATGAATAAATAAATAAATAAAATATTTTAAAAACACCTTAATACCTGGGGCTATGGAACCATTTATGGAACCACTACAGCCTACCTTCAGGAAGCAGACTAAGAAGACTCTCAGGTGACAGAAAGTATTAGGGGTCAGAATCATCCCTCACTCAGTGCTTTAGGGTACTAGGTTGATGGGAGAACAGCTTGTTTAAGGAAAAGATTTATCAATAAATTATCATGAGTAGGATAAAGATAGTGATGGTCAATTGACTAAGTGATGTTTTTGTCAATTAAACTCTGAATTGCATTGATGAGTTATTTACAGGTAAATCTATTGTCCAAACACATGAAGGACCTGAAGGAAAGCAGCTTTCCTTTTAATTTTACTACAGAATTTGAACAATTTTAAGAAGTTTCTCATTCTCTTCTGAGAAGGTTTTCCTTTAATTTCATTTATTTATGTAGCTGTTTGTAGAACATATATTTTCAAATGTACTGTAGGCTCACTGAGAAATGGCAGGGAGTTCAGGCAGGGTATTATCTTGCTGTACAGCTCCCTCATAATTAGTCCAAAGAAATATTTGATGATACATAAGAGAGATAACAAATCAAAAAAATCTCTAGATACTTGACACAAACCATACAACATATTTTAAAAGGCACAAAGAAATCACATATAACTTTAGTTATTTAAGTAGTAAGACTTTTCATGATTCCCTGTAAGCTAGTCATAATAATTTTAGCCCCTCATAAATTTTAAGAGAATTTGGGTGAATTATTAGCATTCATTCATTGGTTCATTGAGTAGGGACTTATTTGCTAACAAGAGAATGATTATGGAAAATGTGGGGTAAGAACAGAGAAATAATCATAAAGCGGGAGAGACATAAATAACTTAGTAGGGGAATAAGAATGTAATCATGGGTTATATGGGGTGGTGACATAAAGAAGCAGAGATGGAAGGGACAATCACAAAGAGTACAGAAGAAATAAAATTTAAGTTTGGATTTCAATATTCATAGGAGTTATCAAATGGATATAAAGCTGAATGAAAAATAACATTTCAAGCTCTCTGACTACTTGGAAACTTCCACCTGTGGGTAAGGTTTTCCCTCTGTTGGGTCTGGGCTGACTTGGTCTAGGCACAGCCAGGTTGAGCTGGTTGAGCTGAGGGGAGGTGCCCGTAGCCTTCACTCTCTGCAAGGTTTCTTTACCTACTCCAGCTCCTCACATGGCAGGAGCTCCTCGAACTTTCTTTTTCTCTTTCTTTGCATAGTCTTTTCAGGCCCTCCATGTGGGATCTCTAGCCACATGGGTGACTTACCTTGGCTCTGTGCATCTGTGATAGTTAAGGTGTTGGCAACTTGATCTGTTTAGTAATCCACAGAAGTCCCTTTTGGGTGAATCCTTGAGGTTGCTTCCAGGAAGGATTAACTGAAGAGGAAGTCCTTCTCCCAGAGTAAGCCCTTCCACCAGAGCCGGCAGCCCCGCTCAGAAGGGGACTTCATGCAAGGAAGCTCTGGATGAAAAGAGCCCCTTCCTTCTTCCCACTTGGCTGCCACAGCTGCTTGCTGCCTTCCAGCATGGATTGAAGACCAGCATCAACTGAAGACCCATGTGGATCGAAACCCAGCAGCTCCTCAGGAAGCCTTCAGGCCTTCTAGTGCCATCTGCAGTGCCAGATTGGGACTGCTGAGGCACGTGGACTGAGCAGCTACCAGGTTCCTTGATTCTTGGGCCTGCAACTGATATTGGACTACTGCAAGCTAATTCAATAAATTCCCTTTTTAAAATAATTCGTTCTAGCAGTTCTGTTCCTTTAGAGAACCCTGACTAATACAACATCCCTCAATAAATATAATAATTTAATAATTAAGATAAGAAAAATAGCATTTAAGAAAAAAAAAATCTTTGTATCCAACAAGTCTTACTCTAAGGAGTGAAGACCAAAAGAGCAGCATAGTTCTAACATAGAACTGAAAGAGGACAAAGGATAAGGGGGTAATGTTGCATGGGTAAACAGAACAGATTTGCAAAAGTACACTCTAGGCACCACATGGAAATGGATTGCATGCTAGCTGATAAATTAAGGAGTTCTTTTTTGTGATAATGTTTGCCTGAGGTGCCAATCTAAAACATGGAAGTGGTCATGATACAGAAATTAACAAACTGACTTTTTCTTGAACTATTTCAACAATCAATGCTACAGTCATCACTGAATAAATGAATGAGATGCTCTGGAAACATTGCAAGGAGAATTTCTTTGTAGTAATTGATGGAGAATGTAGATTAGAATGAGCTTCACAATGAATGTGAAATGAATAATTCAAAATCATATATCTGAATTTTTGATTGTAAGAAAAAAATTAACAATTATTTTGGTGGGGAATAGAGGTAGAGGTTTGAGCATGTTTATAAACATATAGTAGGAAGCCAAACCAGAGCTCATGTAGAACAGAAGGATCAGAGTTAAAATGTCCTGCTTATTGAGGCTAGTGTGCTTGGCTTCAGAGAACATGTTAAACACACACTCAAGCTGGTGGTATAACTCTGAATGGTAGAATACTTGCTTAGCCTTGAATGAGCCCTTAGGTTCAATTCCCAGCACCACCAATTTGAGCTTAGTGTAAGAATGGGCATGTGGTGGTTTGATTCAGGGGTCTCCCACAAACTTGGGGGTTCTGAAGGCTAGGTTCCCAGCTGATGGAGATTTGGGAATTAATGCCTCCAGGAGGGAGTGTATTGTTGGGGGCGGGTTTATGGGTGTTATAGCCATCTCCCCCTCCCCAATGTTTGGCACACTCTCCTATTGCTATTGTCCACCTTATGTTGGCCAGAAGGTGATGTCCACCCTCTGCTCATGCCTGAATTTCTGCTGCCATCATGGAGCTTCCCCCTCAAGTCTGTAAGCCAAAATAAACCTTTTTTTGTCCCACAAGTTGCTCTTGGTCGGGTGATTTCTACACGCAATATGGACCTGACTGCATCAGAGCACAACTCTCATTTTTAGGGCTTGCAGCTGAATCAGTCCAGAATATACAAGACAGTGGTCCCAGGAAATTGAAGATATGTATAAGAGAATAATAATGGTGGTCCATTGAATTAAGTCTAAGAGAAAAAGAGAAGGATAGTGTAGGAAAGGAAGAGTGACTCTGTGACAGAGCTTCCTCTTGAGTTTGGTGAGTAAAGAGGTGGTAGGCGAATGAATAGCAGGAAAGACTCCTAAATGAGATATTTCTGTGGCCTGTGTCATCACTAATCCAATCTCATCCAGGTGTACATTGGGTCTAGGAATTTTCTAGAGGGAAACATAGCCAGGGTAGACTGAAGTAGAAATGTACAGAAAACAGACAATAAGCAAGTCAGAGAATAGAATTCTGAGGTAAAATTCTTAAACATTTAAATCTTGTCAGAAAAATAAATATGTAAGTAATAGGAAGAACATACTGGCTGAGAGGAAAGAGAAGAATGTTTGTAACTACAGTATCTTTGGGGCATAGTAGAGGTAGAGGGTCCAAAGGGCCTTGACCTCAAAATAGCTTCTAGATCACCCAGGGATGGAGGACAAAATAATTTTAAATTAATTTAGCTATCAAGAAACATGCTGAGCCGGGCGTGGTGGCGCACGCCTTTAATCCCAGCACTCGGGAGGCAGAGGTAGGAGGATCGCCGTGAGTTCGAGGCCACCCTGAGACTCCATAGTGAATTCCAGGTCAGCCTGGACTAGAGTGAAACCCTACCTCGAAAAACCAAAAAAAAAAAAAAAAAAAAAAAGAAACATGCTTCATTCATTATTTTTATCACTAGTAGATAGGAATAGGAGGTTATGAACAACAACATACTATAAAATATATGAACTACCTCAAAGTCAAATAGACATTTTTAAAATATTTTATTCATTTATTTCAGAGAGAGAGAGAGAGAGAGAGAATGAACGGGCACGCCAGGGCCTCCAGCCACTGCAAACGAACTCCAGACACATATGCCACCTTGCATACATATGACTTGCATAGATTCTGGGGAATTTATCCTGGGTCCTTTGGCTTTGTAGGCAAGAAACTTAAACACAGAGGCATCTCTCCAGCCATCAAATAGACGTTGGATTGTGCATATTAAGGATCATTTGTTCAAAAATAAAGCTGTTTGTCTTTTTTAATATAATTCTAACTTCCCAGCTTTCTTTATTCATTCATGGTAAACACGATACTAATTTTAAATATAATTCTTAAAACGTATGATAATTTGAGAATACTCCTACTATACTTTCTATAATATAGTGTTACAACCTTACAACTATAGCTCACCTGGTTAATTTTTCAGTAATTTCAGGTATCAAATTTTTACATTCTTAAACATTTGCAAATTAGCTAATTTTTAAGCTATGTTACTAATATTTGAGGAAAAAAATATTTTGTTTAGAAATATTTTAGTCTGTAACTAAACACACATGTGCATGCTCACATATCCACTTACTTACAGAAGAGAAATGCTTGAAATCAAACGCTTTTGTCAAGTTCTTCATGTGATATGAACTGAGATTTTTTTCTGATAACCAGCCTGTCAATTACAGGTTATATCTTAGCCCTGTAAGACAAGCAGATGAGTCAGTTTCCTCTTTCTCCAGTGGTGGATGCACATGGAATTTATAACATGCTGCTTTCATGTCTTGGTTATGAGCTTTGTCTTCTGGCATCAGGTTTTAGAAAGTTCTGAGTTTACATGTTTGTAGCAATTACGTTCTTGTTTCTTGTTTCTGGGACCAAACACCAGAGCAGAGTCAGCCTTTGGAAGGAAAGGGCTTGTTTTTAGCTTACAGTTTCAACAGGATGATGGTAGTGAACGCACAGAGGAACAGGAAACTGGCTCACATGGTCACATACCGGCAGTGATGAGGACGCTCACACACTGAGCTGAGCGCTGCAGGTGGGGCTGGGCTATAAGACCCCAGGCCTGCCTCCAGCCACATACCTCTGCAGCAATGCTCCACCTCCCAAGGGCCCACCAGCTGAGGCTAATCACAAACAGTGAAGCTACGCAGGGGGTGACAGTCTACATTCAAACTACCACAATGTTCCTTAAAAGATAATAATGAGTACTGTTTTTATGGTCTTTTCTATGTTTTCTCATTTTTCAATGTGATCAGAGTCTAACATGAACTGTGAAACCAGTGCCCATACAGTACACACAAATAAATCTTTTGTGTGATTAGAAATTGACCCAAAACAGATATCCCAGGTCTGCTGTTCCCAGGACACTCTGTATGTTCAGATTTTACTTCACTGTTCTTGAAATGTAAATAAACATCAGAATTTCTTTTCAGTAACAGCCTTTCCATGATTCATTTGCCACACTCTATGTAGAATACAATGTATTGTAAGATGGCATGAAATTTACCACATTAGGAGCAAGACTAATTCCACTGAAGTCTGCACGCCTATGGGAAGTCACCAGCAATGATTAAAAACTGCAAAAATGTTTTGTAACCTTTCCCTAAATATGATCAAGTGATTATGAGGCCAAGGTAGGAGGACTGCCATGAGCTCTAGGTCAGCCTGAATTCATCATGAATTCCAGGTCACCCTGGGCTACAAAAAAACATACAAAAAGTGCAGAAAGCTAATAGCATCCGACTGTTCAGCTACAGTTTCTTTAATCAGGCAAGGATGTGGTCTGGAAGCTTGGTGATCAAATGAAATAAATGACTAACAATTGTTTATTCAGCTTTCAGGTTGCTGATAAAGATAGACAAACTAAAAATACAAGTGTTTTGAGGGCAGGATAGCAAATTCCATCCATGTTTGCTTTCTGTGTTTGATTTTAAGTCATACCTGCTTGGTACAATGAAGGACCTCAGGGCCCTTTCAGCCCTCTGACATGTTGTCTCATGGCTGCCAAGATCATATGGGTGACTCTAACCCAGATTCCCCATACCTATGAGCTCTGTTGTGAGGTGAAGACCGTATAGATCACCCACTGCATTCTGGGCTCATCAGTGAGAATGCTTACACTGCATGGTGTTCATTCACAACACTTCCAAGTTAAAGAACCAGTTTTTTTGACACACTGCATGCCATCCATAGTATCTGAGGAATGTTTTTCTCTGAGAAAAAGTGATTTGAAAGTCAAACATAATCAAAATCCTTTTAAAACTGGATCTACTAGCCAAATAAATGCAATAATACTTCATATACATTTCTTGGGATACTATAGACCTTGGTTCCCAATAACAAAATATTGCATTTGAGCCAATTTGAACTTTTATTTTCTAATAGACTGACCTATTTGCAATTAAAGCATTTCTTTTTCTTTTCTCTAACAATGCCTGGTTTCAAATCTGTGTTTTTATTGTTGCAAAGCATGGTGTGTGAGGGGGGGCAGATATGACTCTATTCTATATAAAGGTCATTGTCAGCTTAGATAAGATTGATGCCTTTAATTGAATGTGGTACAAACATGACCACTTTCTTCAGTTATCCTCTTTGGCCCCATCCATTTCATCTCTTTTCATACACCTTCCACAGTGGAAAGGTTTGTGTTCTTGATGCTGTACAGATCCTCTGAAGCTCTGTCCACATGATTTTATTTTCCTTTTTGTTGCTCTTCAGAGTCTGATTTTGTCTTACCTCTAAATGTCTAATTCTTCAGCAATGTACTGTGTTTATTTCATGATGAATTTCTCTAGTTTATATTTATGTGGTTATGTTTTATAATCTCCTATTATTTGGATGATGCCCCTATTTGAAGTTTTTTTCCCTGATATTACAAGAACCACTCCATAGCTCTTATGATTATTGACCACATAATATCTTATATGCATGCACTGAAACTTGCTTAATGAGGATGGACTCCTTGCTGACCTGCCTTTCCTCTGCTCAGGGAAGTTAACTCTCCTGTACCATTTCACTTTCTGGATTTGCAGGAATCATAAGATCAACTTGATTTTGTTTCTACTAATAAGAGAGACTATAGAGATCTGAAACATTATTCCATATATTTTAAACTAAACCTGCATAGGTACAAGAAAAACAAAATAATAAATTAAATTCAGATGAGTCTAAAACAAATACAGTAATGTAAGTGTATGTTTAAAGCTTGTATTCTCTATGACAAAAAGTGCCTGTCAAATAAAAGCATTAAAATTGTATGAGCAGAATATAAGTGGCATGCATGACATATGCATTTATCTTTCTCATCATTTCTTGCATCAACCCACCAGATGCATTTCAGCACTGAAATGACTGCTTCACCTGAACAATCAAATGCAAAACAATTGATTTGTTTCTAACTATAGTTTAATAATAATTTTAATAGATTCTCTTTTAACATTAATACACACTGAGGACAGGCTAATGCATTTAACTTCCTCGAACATATATTTACTTTAGAATATGTTTATTATGCATTTAAGAAAGAGGCTGAGACCCCTGAAAGAAAAGTCTACAAAGGGAAGATTCCTATTACTCGCATCTAGAGTTATAGTACCTTCACTGTATTCAATTCAAAATTGGATGCCAGCTCAGCAAAAAGAAGCAGTTGATTTCCTGTGGAGCTGGACTTACCTTACTGGAAGAGGTTTAGCTATAGGCTAGTTTCACATAAATCATTGCTGTTTGTGTAATCTGCTACTCATGCAAATTGTAACCTTGGATTATAGTAGCACCTTTAAACATAACACTCCAAAAATTTAAAGTGTAGGCAGCTTCATTATTGTATGTGTGTGTGTGTGTGTGTGTGTGTGTGTAACAAGAAAGGTCTCCTATTTATCTTACTTTTGGCCCCTCTGGTGCATTGCTTTAAATGTTGTGGGCAGTCTGACTTCACGGTGCAAATAAAACTTATTTTGGAAAGAGGAATGAATCCAAAACCTTGCACTTTGCATTTATAATGTGCGCGCACAACAATGGAAAGAATAGCTCATGACTCTAATTTGCCAAACACTTTCCCTGTGTGGAAGTTTTCTGTAAACAATAGAGTAAGTGATACAGAAGGAGAAACTGCATTTGGCTCAGTTATTTACCAGGTATGTACTAGCAAATGTCAGGTACATATTTTCCACATAAAATGGAATAACTTATACCTCCAGAATAACTATGAGTAATTTCATGACTCATCTTTTTTAACTGTGTTTTCTTATAGAAATTTAGTCATTTGATTTATACCTGGTGCTAATTGCATCCATTTTTAAAACAGTATTTTATAACTGTTTTTAAAAAATATCTTTACTTTATTTACTTATTTGAGAGAGAGAGAGAAGCAGATACAGAAAAATCAAGAGAGAGAATGGGCACACCAGGGCCTCCAACCACTGCAAATGACCTCCAGATGCATGTGCCACCTTGTGCATCTGGCTTATGTGGGTACTGCGGAATCAAATCTTAGTTCTTAGGCTTCGCAGGCAAGCACCTTAACTGCTGAATCATCTCTCCTGTCCTGCTTTTTAATATTTATTTTCATATTATTTCATTGGAAAAACATTTTTTTCAGAGAAGATGTTGAAAGATTTCTGGTATCAAAATGTACAGGTACAAGGGTTCTCAGGTTATTAGATACATTATCCTTACTAACAGACTACGTTTTACATTGCCTAGTCATTTGATGTCTGTCATATATCAAGACACTGCATTGATATTTGATCAACATAATCATGTCGAACTAATCTGACCTTAAATATGTTAATGTGATTTTATAGAACATAATTGAACTTGTAAAAAATAGCTATTAAGTCACAGTATGTGTACAGATTCCAGCTACTATTAAAGCAGTAAAATAGGGTTTTCATTTTAAAAAAAGAGTGAATAATAGTTCTGTTATATTTAAAATTTGATGAAAGTGGTAGCATAGTTCACAAATAAAAGTCATGTGAGTATATATCACAAAACTAGTTTTTTTTCAAACAATTAAAATGATGCAGAAATATTCCAACTGAAGGTGGGGTGGAGCTGAGGAGATGGCTTAGCAGGCAAAGTGTTTGCCACTCAAGCGTGGGGACCTGAATTTAGATCTCCAGGATTCATGTGAAAGCAGGGCATGGCAGCGATGTGGAAAGATGTAATAATTTTTAAATCAATATGTATAAGTGAGATCACAAATGTCATGACTGTAATGTTCATCTTTGCCTTCCTAACATTTACATAAATATAATAGTCAACAGTTGACACATACTTAGAAGAAATTAATCTTTCACAGTAATACTACAGGAAATATATGTTCTGAGCCATATGAAATTCTGTCATCAAATATTGAACATACTTATTGAAAACTAGAAATATGTAAGGAACATTGAAATATTTCCGTGTCTTCATCATATCATTTCAAATTGATTCACCATCCTACTGTGAAAATGTACTGAACACATTCATGCAAGAATCCTGATTCTCAGTGTGACTTTGAAGGCAGAATGTCAGTCTCTCAGTCAGTGTCTCCTTCCTTGGCTGCTAAAGTGATATGTTTTGCCCTGAGACAAACGTTGTCCTCACCCATGACCACAGGCAAGCCCTGGCAGACCTCATAAGTGACTGCTCACAAGTGGCAAGGCACCCTGGAGCCCAGTGTGGGCCATCCGGATCCCTTCTCTAACACATATGAGTTGAATGTGACAATTTCAGTGAAGTTTTCTCATTGTAGAAAGAAGGCTGGAGAGGTATAGGGTCTCAGTGCCCAAGCCTCCTCCCATTCTTCTTTTCAGGTGTGACCAAGTTTCTTTGCCTGGAAGAGGAAGTAAGATCTTGAGTGGCCAGTCTGGCCCTGGTCCTAAGCTCAGAGACATTATTTTACCATCACTTGCACAGACCCCAGATTTGTTCTGTGGAACAAATCTCACTATGCATTTTTCCCATGGCCCTATCTGAAGTGGTTTTCTTAGACCAACTCTGGCCTAGTTCAGCAACATAGAAATTGCCCTAGGAATTAATACTCCACAAACTCTTTCTGGCAATTATCAGGGGTTCTCTGGCAGAACACTTTCCCCAGAAACATTGTAAATGCCTTGCTCACTTAACTCTAGATAATTGCTTTAATTAGTAACCATAGATAAAGATGTTGTCTCAGTGATGTCTTTTCCCCCTTCCTTCTAAAAACTCTCACCAGTCCTTAAGTAAATGGAGAGGAATTCAGAATGATGACAGCTAGTTGGGGAAGCATTAGCTTTCATTTTATGACAACTGCACAGTTGTATGCCCTATGTTAGCACAGAAAATGGAAAGTACAAGAGAAAGGATTTAGAACATTATCTTTTCTCCAGGTAACGGTGTCTCCTTAAAGCTGTTGTAATGATTTCTCTTTGAATACAAAGGCAACTGAGAAAGTTTGCAAACAGTGAGAAGCCTATTGTTTTCCTCTGTGAAATAGCTTGCCAAGTATTTAATGCATGGGTTGTCCCTTTCTCCCTCTGCTGCCAGGAAGGTGGGTCCTCTCAGATGTTATTTTCTCTTTTTGGAAGTAGTGTTTGAAAAAAAGAAAAAAGAAAGAAACCAGTTCCAAAACACTTCTAAGAGAAAGAAGAACTTTCTGCAAAGATTGCAGTGCAGTTAGCATGCAGCTTATGGCTCACAGGTCAGTGTCCACATTGCTGTAGAATCTGAGTACTGTGTACACACAGAAAGCTGATGTCATTTGAAGTTGTACCGTCTACAGTGCACAAGTGCCTGCAGACCAGATTCTTCCAGACCGACAATTCCATATTTTAAATTCTTTGACCTGTCACAGAACATTTCTGGATAAATGATTCTATAGCTATAAGTGATGCCAGAGAGACCCGAGTGAGGTTAGAACTCTGGCTTCAGTAGCACTAGAGTCTTGAGTTCTTGCTCATGATATTGAAAAATTAAAAATGCAGACTCACAGAGGGATGGATTATGAGGTCTTAAAGAGAGTTAAGAATGTGAGCACCTAAGCCAAAAAGTTCTCATGTAAAAATCTACCTTACATAGGAAAGTCTCTCTTTCCCACAGGGAAGAAGCCTCAGGTAAACGGGGAAAGGACATGTGTTTAGAATGAGCCACATCCTCAGGTTCAGGAGTGTAGGGAGGGATCTGCTTGGCTGGAGGACGTTACTCTGGAAGGACCAACCAAAGGGGCTACGCCAAGGAAATTGGAGTAGAAGCAGGAAGTTGTTGCTCAGGAGGCATTAGGTGGGTGTTGTTTTCAGCCATCTTGGATGAGACTGGATCAAATACAAATTTTAGTTTTGCCACAAGGCATGTACTGTGTTATCTATGTTTCTGTCGACCAGCCCCTAGCTGATTGCCTATCAGGGAAAAAGCTACCATGTTCCTAATCTGTACCACTGGGAATGTATTTGATGCCAAAAAAAAGTGTTTAATCATTTAACTATATATATCTTGCCCTTCTGTGATCTAATGTCAAGTATTGGCTGTAGAGAGGTGTGTGGTGGCTCTGTGTTCACTAAAGGACCCCAGATCCTACTTCACTTCCATTCCCTCATTCTCTGTAAGGGATTTCCACTCCCCTCATTAATTAATAGCTTTGATTAGAGGCTGAGGGTAGAGCTAAGTGGTGAGTGCTTGCATTAGCATACAATGCGTGAGGACCTAGGTTTGATAGTCATAGCAGGAGAAAACAAAGAAAGACAAGAATGGAAGGAGAGAGAGAAGAAGAAAAGGGAGAAGATGGAAAAAGGGGTGGATTAAAAACACAAGGTGATATATTAGAGAGCGAAGAATGGGAAAGTGATGGGGAAGGGAGGAAGGTAGTAAGCATGAATAATGGTAGGGGGCAAATATTTCATATTACCTTATATAGCTACTATAATGTCACAATGAAGCCCATTATTTTGCATAGCTAATATACTAATAAAAAATAAAATATGGGACTGGGGAGCTTTGCTATGGTGGCATTATTTACTAGAATTTCTTTTTGCTTTTAACAACTCTTGCTGGCCCACTTGCTTGGTGACCTTGTGACTGCACAACACACAGCACAAAGGCCTTGTTCAGATTTTACATCCAGGCTTAGAAAGTCTCAAACTTAAGAAAAGTAAGAATTAAATTTACATTTTTATAGGTTAAAAGATATTTCTGGAAAGATGATTCAGTGGTTAACTTGCTTGTAAATTATGATGGCACTGGTTCAATTCCACAGTTCCCACTTAAAGCAGATTCAAAAAGTGGCACATGTGTCTGGAGTTTGCAGTGACAAGAGGCCCTGGCATGTCCATTTGCCCCCGCCACCTCTATCTCTTTTTTTCTTACAAATGAGTAAATAAAATTGAAAAAAAGAAAAAGCACTGTCTTTGAGTTTTCTCTGTTTACTTCTTAGGCAATTTTTGGTAAAGAAACATATTCTTGCAGTAAATGTCCCCAGTGTGCAACACTGTAAAGGTACTTTGTCATTCTTCAACTTCAGTTTTAATGTTCACCTTGAAGATGCACATACAAGACCTTTCTAGTGCCACAGTGTTCTCAGAGTTAATAGAACTATGAAATTTAAGCACTCTCATAATAGTAAAATCCTTAGGGAAAGTTGTGCTGTAGGTTTTCTTACTTCAAGTTTTCCAACACATTTATAAGATACTCAGGTAGCTTAAAATGCACACTTAGCGATCAGCTCATTGAGTATCAACCACTAGAAATCAGTCTTGACTTGAAGAAGGAATAAATAAATGCATTATTTATCTATCACAACATGAAATAGGGTAAAATTTCCTTCCTGCAATTTTTGAGAAGCCTTTGTCACTGGAGTAAATTTGGCTGAAATATTTAATATTAACCCCTAAATTAGTATTGTCCATCTTTAAATAATCATCCAATATTAAAATTAAGAATTTATCAAAATAGATATACCTTAGGTAGGAAACTCAACATAATGAAACTCAGAAGTTTTTTGGCCCAAAGATTATCAGATTATCCATCAAAAATCAGTCTTCTTTTTTAGGACAGTAACAAAAAATAAAATAATTATTTGAGATGTAGGAATAAATTGAAGGTAAAAGGTTTAATATAATTTCATTTATTAAAAGATTTTTTCAAGCCGGGTGTGGTGGCGCACGCCTTTAATCCCAGCACTCGGGAGGCAGAGGTAGGAGGATCGCCGTGAGTTCGAGGCCACCCTGAGACTCCATAGTGAATTCCAGGTCAGCCTGGGCTAGAGTGAAACCCTACCTCGAAAAAAACAAAAACAAAACAAAACAAAAGATTTTTTCAGGCCCTCAAAAAGACAAAGCAGATAATCTGATAATTTTACATTGAAAAGTACATTTTTTCATGTTGCTTGTTTACTTTGGAACCTCAGCCTTAGGTAATGCACATTACGTCAACTGTTGGCACATTTGACTGGAAAAGGCATGTTGATGATTATAAATAGCACACAGCTTCAAAAGCAAATAAATGAAGCACTACTGTCCTAGTGTTGCTGACATCACACTACACACCCATATCACTCCCCATCTCTGGAATTGAGATCATCCTTTGGAATGTGACCCAACTCATCCTCTATAAACCTGAAAGGACCTTCAACCTGTCACAGATCTCAGGAAGGCAAGTGAAGCATTCTGCAACATGAGGACACACTGTGGAAAACTTTGTGTCGTGAATCCCACCAAAATGTGGGGGATGAGATTGAGACTCTCCAGTGCACAAGCCTTAGAAGAATGGTTTCATTCAGCTCGGGAGAGCTTTCATGGGTAGCTTGGAACTTGGCAGACTGAGAATGCAAGCCTGAAAGATTGCAATGGATTAGCTGCTCTGTCAGCTTAGTAAAGACACATCACTGCTTACTGAATACTAGTATCTGATCTTTGTCAGGGGCAGTGATGCAAGTCTGTGTTCAGTCTCTCCCTTGGGGGGTGATGAGAGGGTACTTAAAATTACAATCAGAGGGGCATATGAGAAGGTAAACTCAAGTGAATGACACTAAGAGACATGTAGGACATTCTCAAATTTGCAGAAGTTTTAATCAGTTCAGGTTTGGCTTTCAGCTGTGTGAGGTTGGCAGTTTTTATCTAGACAATCATCAGTGACAGTGGCAGGCTCTACTGCAGATACCACACTCTGTATGAGAGAGACATCATCAGCTTTGGGAAGAAGCTCACCTCCACACCTCATCCTGTGCTTCAACAGCCTGAAACAAGTCCAGCTCAAAGGCAGGATGAAAGACTATGCTGTCCAATATTTAGTGAATGGGAAATATAGTTTTGAGAGACTAAAACCAGTAAAGAAATTTTAACTTTTTAAAGGTTGAGTGCAGATCCAAATGTCTACCAAAACAATGGAATATACAAGGAAAAGAAAAGAAAAACTTAGAGTTAATTTCTACTAACACCCACTGAATCTCCCTTGTCTACCAGCTATATAATCTTTAAAGTTTGCTGATACTTTATAATCCCACTAGGCCAACATTAGCATTTTGCTAATGAGAATGCCAGATATAAAATGGTTATGACCTGTCCCATAGTATAATGTTCCAGTGGTGATGAGCTGAGTTTACAAAGCAAGTAACATAGTAACAGTATGTACTGTGACAATCAAAAAATTTTCCTTTCAAAATCTTTATAATGTTAACATTACAACATCAACTGTATAATTAGTATCTTTTGACTTTACTTTGTCTTTGCTCTTATTTATTTATTATTTCATAAATGTTCTTGCTCTGCACTACAAGGAACAACATAAATAATTTCATATTATGGAAGTCATACCCTGGAGTTCTGAGACTATTGGTTTTATGCAAGCATTCATTGTTCATACTGAATAATGGATAGTCTACAATGTGCTCACATTACCCAGAGAGTCAACATTTTGGAAATGCAAGAAAAAGAGAGAAACAATGTGGTAAAAATAATGCAAAAGAATGGCTATGGAGAAGTTGCTGCAGCCTGGAACTTGGAATGTCTCTCAGTTCCATTCACACTGCCTGTCAGCATGAAGTCCCTGGTACCTGAGGGACCTGCCAGACTGACTGTTAGCACTGCCAGGTGTCACTCACTGACAAGGAGCCCTGGGATCTTCCAGTAAAATGCAGAAACCTAGAGGCTGAAGTATGTTCTTGAATTTTATGTGTCCATAACTCTGTGGATTATCATGGGTGTGTCATTTTACTGCTCTGGGGTAAGGTTTCATTTTTTTAAGTAAAGATCACTTTCAATACTAAGACATACCATAGATGTAAAACAGAATATTAAGTGTATATGCACACAAGTATAAATACACACACACACACACACACACACACACCTACCTGAAGACACAGGATTATGAGAACAGTAGGTTGTGTAGAGTCAATAGACCAAGCAACATCCATAAAAAGAAAGTCAGTGAATCTCACATTTTTAGAGCTTACACAGCTGGCTATGGGCTTCTATTTTCAGATATGGCAGAGCAATTAACACCTTCCCAGAGTCAGAAACAAATGTACAAGTGTAGGGTTTGCTAAACCTAGGACACTGGATAAGCTCTAGCAATCTGCCTGAGGTTTAAGGAGAAACTAAAAGGAATTGTGGTTAAGGCATTTGCCAGCAAAGTCAAAGGACCTCAGTTCAATTCCCCAGGACTCACGTTAGCCAGATGCATAAGGTGGCACATGTGTCTGGAGTTTGTTTGCAGTGGCTGGAGGCCCTGGAGCACCCTCTCTCTCTTTCTGTCAAATAAATAAATATAAATATTAAAAGGAATTGATCCTTGATTACCCACAAATTTAAAACTTTTAGCAGAGGGACATTTAACAATAGTAAATTCTGGTACAAGAATGTATTTTGCTCAAACACTCAACTTTATTTAAGCTTAGAGAGTACTTATTACCTTAAGAGAGAAAAGTTGAGATAGTATGAAGAACCCCTGCCGGTGAGAAGGCAGGAGGGGGATACATTCCACCTAACAACCTAAATTGGGGTCATTTATACATTCTGAATGGAAGTTGAGCTAACCAATCATAGAACCAAGTTTTGGGGCTGAGCTAATGAACCACAACTCCAGATTCAGGTTGAATATTCCAGGCAATTCTAGGAAAGGGGAACTCCTACCTAGGGAGGATTATTTAGATTAAAAAAAAAAATCAAGGCAACTCCTTTAGGCAAGAGATAAGGAGAAGCCAGAAGCCAGATCCTGCTCTGACCTCTACAAAGTGGAGATTTCAAGAGGAGATGCAGGGATGCTTTTACTCTGTGGGGCCCAATCTCCTTAAATTGCTTCAATCCCCTCTGTAGTGAAGGAACCCTGACTTCCCATAATGAGTCAAGGTGCTTACTAATCTGGTTTCTTCAAGCTGAGTGGGATTGTTAGGTGAGGCAGTTGGGAAACTTCGCCTGTGGGTCTATCTCAGGGACCCTGAAATTGCACTAGTATAGTGGCGGAAGAAAGTCCTGGATAAAGACATTTTGGAGGGAGGAAAAAGAAAGGAGTTAATGGGCAGTGGGCACGCAGCAAACTGCAGCTCTTCAGGATTCCCATTCTTATAGACTTTCAGGCCTTGTAGGACAATTGAAGGGACCTATGTAGATGGAGTTAGATTGTCACAGGACCATCTGAATATGAGTTGACTGTAATCAAATGGAGATAAATTTAAAACACATGGTACTAAAATTAATAGAGTTACTATTACCAAAAATGATGGGTATAATTCTCTTTCACCATGAAGATCCAGAAATCCATTTCTAAATCTATTCACCAAATGGCATAGACTATACCTGTTCTTGGAAATCTTGTAACACAAATCAAACATTATCAAAACTGTCAATAATTTGTAACTTTGCTAATGATAGAGATGTTACTCTGACTCAAATATATAATTTTACTTTTTTTTCCCTTTGTTTCTTTTCTTTTCTTTTTAAAGGTAGGGTCTTGTTCTAGTTCAGGCTCACCTAGAATTCACTATGTAGTTTCAGGGTAGCCTCAAACTCATGATGATCCTCTTACCTCTACCACCTGAGTGCTGTCAAATTCTTAGTTTTAAAGGCACTGTGGGATGTTGATATATTTCTCATGGAAAGAATAAAGAAGATCATTTAAAGGAATATTTCTGGCTTAGGTTATGTTCACTTGTTTTCTTTCATTCCTGACAAGGAAATGCAGTGTTCCTCTTCTATGCAATCAGATCTTCCCAGGAGATTCCTTGACATTGATCAGGGTCTGTCTTTACTCTGTCTCTTTCCTTACTGTTCTCAGGATGCTCAGGTTATATGTTACTTTTGTTGGTTTCATTCTGTGGCTTTTCTCATCACAATGTCAAAATACTGCCTTGAACATCTTAGAGGGGAGATTAATTTTGGCTCATAGCATCAAAAGTTTCAATTCATAATTCTTTAACCCCATTGTTTTGGGCTTCACATGAGGCAGAGAGGGAACACATGGGAGTAGCTGCTCACCTCGTAGCAGACAGGAGGTAGAGACAGAGGTACAGGAAGTGGACAGGACAAGATATAGCCCCAGGAACACATTTCTCTACTCACACCTACTTTCTCCCACTAAGTTCCACCTACCAATGTAGCCACTACCTCACAAAATAGCACCATTCAATAAGAACAAAATATTCAACACATGCACTTGTGGAGGATGTTTCATATTCAAGTCATAGCACTTCATAGTGCCAAAAAATTTAGGGAGTTTTGCTATTATCACATTCAATTTCAAGTACCTCTCTCTGACTAAGCTTCAGTGATCTCAAGTGTATAAAACAACTCTCTTCAAGTCACAAATTTATTTATTTTCTAACTTCAACTTTACTTACAAATTCCTTTGTTCTATATTTGTTCATTTTTTAGCAAATCACAGGTAATATTTGTGACTCCTACATTATTTTGGAGAAAATTTTAGTGGAAAACCATGTAATTCCAGGCACCATATGTGGAGATTACATATATGTTTATGAAAAAGTACTCTCTATACTTATCTATAAGATGTCAGAGGCTGGTGAAACAATAGCCTGAATTGCTATAGACTAAACCAAAAAAATAATCTAGTCAAGACATAGATACTCAGCTGAAATACTCAGGAAATATTTCTCCTTGACCTGTGACTTCAAATTCAAAAAGAAGAGGTAGGAGAGGAGGCTGATAGCAGCAGTTATCTGGAACATTAGGGATATACCGTACAGTTACAATCTGCTCATTTTTCTCCACAGTGTCTTGACCATTTTGATTTCTCTCAGCTTCTCTTTTTTTTTACTCTTTGAGTTAATTTAGCAATTTTTGATGAGAGCCTAATTCAAATTACATCTGGTTATAAAATCTAAAAACACAATGTCTGCTCATGTTTAACAGGAAAAAATAAAAAGAAAAAGAAACATAGAGAAATTGATTACTTGCTTGAATTAGAAATTTGTTTACATGAATCTGCAGAAAGAGTAATTTGACAGTTTTCTTAAAAATATTTTTTCTCCTGAATTGTCACTCTGAAAGAAAACAACCTATTTTGGCATTTTCTCCTCAATCCCCAACACATTCCCTGAGCACAATATATACCTTTACATCAGGGCACTCTGGAATAAATTCTAACATAATGGCATGGTCTTTGCATAACATGGCAGATAAATTTAGCCAAAGGCATTTCAAACTTATGATTCAAAAGCTTCTTAACACACAGGCAAATAGATCTGAATTGTAATCATCACAGCCAGTTGAATACCAGTGCACCAGTAAGTAGATATACCAGAGGAGTTGGTTTCTTATTCATATCTAGTTCTAGTAGAAATTGCTTTTATTTCTTCCCTATATTTCAGAGAAAGTATTCTCATTCTCTGGGCCATAGGAGATCAGTTCAGAGCCAGTATTAGTTACTTAGATTTAAAAAAAGAATAATTTTGCCAGGTGTGGTGGTGCACGCCTTTAATCCCAACACTCGGGAGGCAAAAGTAGGAGGATTGCCATGAGTTTGAGGCCACCCTGAGACTCCATAGTGAATTCCAGGTCAGCCTGGGCTAGAGTGAGACCCTACCTCGAAAAACCAAAAAAAATAAAATAAAATAAAATAATTTTATTTATTGATTTTTTAAAATATTTATTTGTCCATTTATTTATGAGAGTGAAAAAGAGCTAGCAGCAGATAGTGAGAATGGGTGCATCAGGGCCTCCAGCCAGTGAAAACAAACTCTAGGCACATGCACCACCTTGTGCATCTGGCTTATGTGGGTACTGGGGAATTGAACCTGGGTCCCGAGGCTTTATAGGCAAGTCGCTTAACCCCTAAGCCATCTCTCCAGATCCCTATTGATTTTTTCTTTAATTTGAGACTGGGTGCCACACTGTAGACCTGGATGTACTAGAACTCACTAAGTAGCCCAGAATGGCTTCAAGATCACAAACATAACCCTGCATTAGCCTGTGAGTACTGGGATTTTAGATATAAACCCCCATACCCAGCTCAGTTTTTTCTTAAATGTCCTGATGTAATAGTTTCCAGATCTCTTAGATTAATACAGTCATAACCTAAGTGAGTTTGCTCAGTATGCACTGCCATTTTCAAAGAGGAGTATCACCATCCTGTCTCACCCTGCAAGACTCAGGACAAATCACAGAAGAGGGGTTATAATCTATTTAAGAGCCACAACATGGAGAATAGTACTTTGTAGTACTATTTGTAGAATAGTACCTCTTAACATGAAGTAACTGGTGCATGCATTCTTGACTTTGCTGTGGAGGCTGCTACCTCCGTAAGACTTTTACCATATTGAACTCATCAATATTTTGACAAAGATGATAGAGGAGGGAAAAAACAAACAAAATTTTAAGTGGAATAGAGCACTTTTAAAGGAGAAATACAGCTGGTTGGAAAGACATCTCAATCCATAAAGAGCTTGCCTTGCAAGCATGAGTACTCAAGTTCAATCTATAGGCATGATGACATGCACCTGTGATCACAGCGCTCGGAAGGCAGAGACAGACAGATCTCTGTAGGTCTCAAGCTAGACATTCTTGCCTGACTGATACACTCCAGGCAAAAGAAAACCTGTCTTACCAAAGTGAGCAGTGTTTCTAAGGAACAGCACCTAAGTTTGTTCTCTTCCCTCATTCATATGCACATACATAGACCTGGACCTACGCACATAAACATGCACACACATACATACATTTAAAAGAAATCAAAGTTACATAAAAGATTCTCTGGTATACATTTCACATAGTATGCCTTTTCTAGGTTACAGATTTCTGAGTAATTTTCCCATTTTAGTACCAATAGAATGAGTGGTAGAAGGAAAACCCAGAAGGCGTATGTATTTTATGCATGTCTTGATGACAAGAGGTCTGCCATAGCAGGGAGAACAGCACACAGACTTGCCAGAGAGATTCATTAGAGTTGTTATCACGCCATGGAAAGAGGGATTAAACCTAAAGTATGAAGTCCATGGACTGGAGGGACTTCCACTTAAAAAGTGATGAGACTGTGGATTGTGTGAGCACAAATAATGCAGTCCAGACAGGAGCATCTTTAGATAGAATGTACAAATCCTTGCAATTCTCTGGAAAAAATTGGAATGAATTTTAATTACTATTTAAAATAATACCACTGGGAGTAAATTTCAAAGTTTGTAGCTGAATACAAAACCTAAATTTAATTTATAAATGAAAAGGCAAGGCATGAACTTAGAAATTGGTTAATTTTAGTATAGTCAGCAGATAAGTCAACATGAAGAATAAGCAGATAAAGCAGGAAACAGATTGGCTTTTCTTTGTTAAATCTAATTTAAAAGCACCCTTCTCATTAATTATACTTTTCCTAGTTCCAAAAAATATAGTCAATCATAGTGTAATACACCTGTAATCTTAGTACTCAAGAAGTAGACTCAAGTCAAGAGGTTCTTGAAATCAAGGCTGGGCTGAGCTACCAAGCAAGACCATGACTCCTAAAGCAAAACAATAAACAATGAAAAACAAATTATTTTTCCACTTTCTGTGAGAGATTATGTGTTAATGAATGGTTTATTTTTTGTTTTGTTCCTTTATTTAGAAATTACTTCAAATACAGAAGTTGAAGAGGATGCATAGTCATTACCTCTCACTGAGCAAGTTCACCAGGTTTCTCAGTTTAGTCCACCAGTTACTCCTGGACACTAGACTAACTGTTTCCTCTAGGATCCTGGTTGGAGAGAGTTTGCTCCCATACTCAGTCAAGCTGATGGATGAATTTCTCTCCTTGTGCCTGTGAAAATAAGAATCTTTTCTTTGCTGGCTGTTGGAGATTGCTCTGTGATCTCAGGTATCATCTCCTGAACCCTAGGCTGCCCTTGAACTCACAATACAGCTAAGAATGAGCTAGATCTTCTGATCCTCCCACCTCACCTGCCAATTACAGGTGTGCACCCCCTCACTCACTTTGAAGCAGTGTTGGGTAATGGAATCCAAGGCTTGACCCGTGGACTGAGCAGCTGCTGGGTACCTTGATTCTCTGCCCTACAACTGCTATTAGACTACTGTAAGATAATCCAATAAATTCCCTTTTTAATATAAGTCACTCTAGTGGTTTTGTTCCTCTACAGAACCCTGACTAATATACTAGACAAGCACCATGCCAACTGTCCTACATCCTCAGCCATTTGCCATGATCTTACCAGTTTTCACAATTCCTTTTTTCCTTGTGGATTTCCAAATGCAAGGTTCACTCCCTTAAACTAAAGATATTACATGAGGTCCACCCAAAATAATCCCCTGCCCTTTGCCACAAAAGCAACTCATTTTGAACTTAAGCTATATCTGCAGTCTTTCACCTTTGCCCTATATTTTTGGTTAGAAACAAGTCCCAAGTTTCACACAGAAGTAGAAAGAATTAGATACAATGATTTCAAGGGTCCTGGAGATCAGCTTCCCCAATTACTAATAGGAATTGTTCCTAGTGATTTACCAGCAATATATCACCTTATGACACTACAAAAGCTCTCAATTCAACTATTTGCCACAAATGTGACTTTTTAAGTGCCGTGAGTAGGTCTTTCCTCTTTATGTTTTGGCCCATAAAACAGGTAAAGAAATACAGCATAAGGGGAAAATGTCTTTCCCCCCTCAAATCCATATATATTGGTTACTCATTGTACCTTCAAATCACGCCTGTGTTTATCTGATAGAGTTTCTAAGGTTTTACAGTTAATCTGGGGGTTGGGGGGGTATTTCTTCTGACACCAGCTATTTCATCACAGATGAAAGTGTGATTATATATAATTAGTTTAATCTTTTGCAAAATCCAACTCTTTCTTCTATAAGTTAGATTTCATTGACTTTACATATATGTTACACAGGGTATCACTTAGCAGAAGTATTGATTTCTTGCCCATAAGCCTTTTATTTAACTGCATTGATCCAAAGGGGTAGTGAAAAGAAATGTTTTAGTATTCTACAGAAAGAACAGTAGACAATTAAAATGTAAAAGATTTTTGACATCAGTCTCCTGCCTCCTCCCTACACTTCAAAGATGCACACTGTAACTTTGTTGCTATCAGGGAGTGTGACATCAGATAGCTTTGTCAGAAGCCTTAATCATGCTATAATCACCATTAATCTCTTCCTTGTCAATCTTTGAAAAGGAAAATAGATAATTTCTCAATCATAATAAATGGAAGCTCAAACCCAATGTCAATCACATCCCTGTTTTTAAGCCCTTCCAAATGAATTTCAAGAGATCCCATTAGATGCTACCTACATTCTTTATTTATTGTAAAACAAATTGTCTGATTCAATTTCACAAGAAAGCCTGATACAGAAAAAGTGAACTTTCACTTTCTGAGGGTTGAATGCACTGAAATTGGGGTAATTTGTCAGTAAGTATTTATGAAAACTAAACCCATTTGAAGACTTTAACATTTGGTTAAATGAAACAAGATATCACTAATATGTACTATCATTGGAGAAGAAAATGGTATAAAATAGTAGATAAAGATGGTTGTGTCCCAATGTTTGCTATAACATTTGTGCCCTCTTCTATAAAATGAATCACAATAATATCTATATGTTTATTACTAGTAAACACTACTAATGAAAATTCTGTGCATAAATAGCATAGTGTGAACATAAATTTATCTTCATCCATCTCCCCTGATAGTTTTATATGTTTGGGTTCTCCTTCATTTAAGAGGATATATAGTAAATCTACATATTATAAAGGGAGAATGATGCTGCAGTTAGGCAAAAAATAAGGAAAATATCCATGTTTGTTTTCCTACAAGCTAAGATGGAGACACACTTGGTGTAGCAGAAAGATTCAGGTTTGCTGAGAAGAGCTTCCAGACCAGACACAGTTATGGAGGAAGGGATATTTATTGAAGCTTACAGATCCAGGGGAAGTTCCATAATGGCAAAAGGAGCTGGCCTACCTTCACAGGCCCAAGGAGAGAGAGAGAAGCACACACCAAAAGTCAAAAGCCACACTTCAGGAACTCCTGCTAGGCACACTTTGCATATCTTTAGATTGAAATATGAAACCCATCACCACACCTTAAGATCCACCCAGTGACATTGCCTCCAGTCAGGTGGCTGCAGAATGCAAACTACAAAGAATAGAGAACTGAATGTATTTGGGGCCATCTATCCAAACTACCACACTTGGGTTACAGATACACTTGGTTTTAAGTGGGATTTGAAGACTTGAACTCAATTACTCATGTTTTCCTGGCAAGCACTTTATCCACTGAGCTCTCTTCCAAGTGCCTATAATGGATACCTTTTACTTTTACCGTGATAGACACAGAAATAGTCACATTTTCTGTGACTTTTTGTCATGAACAGTAACCACACTTGACATCCAACATTGAGGTTAGATGAGTTAATCCCTTCAATAGCAAGGTTCTATAAGTTAAAAAAGTATGATGATTAAGGTATGACAGCCTTAACAGGACTTAACTAACAATAGCAAATTAGTTAACAAGATCAATTAAGAAAATACACAATTTGAATAAGCAGAAGAAACTGATGTTACATTGTTTCTCATTATAATGGGAGTTTCTTTAAAAGAGAAAAGGCTTAAATTAAAAAAAAAAAGAGTAAATAAGGATAATATCCAATGCCTGATTTTCACTAAGAAATGAAAGATATATGGGAGTTTCTTTAAAAAAGAAAAGCCCGTAAGAAGTCTGGAAAAAAATGAAACAGTAAATAAACACAATACTCAATGCCAGATTTTTACTAAGAAATGCAAGATATTTGAGAAAATGCAGTTATTACATTTCTAGGTGAACATTAAAGAATGGAATGAAACTTTTGTTTGAAATTATCTGTTGTACAAAAGTGGCCTCAGTGCACGATGAAAACGGAAGAAGTTTCTTTCATTTTCTGAAAAGAACAGAAAGTGTACACACATTAAGGGCGAAGACATCCAAATGGAGCAGGCACAGCACCTTGAAATAGGACAGTTGATAGGGATAAACACATTAAAGGTAAAACAAAGAAACTTTCTTTCAAGTTTTAAAACAACTCCAAACAAAAACCATGCACTCCTTTATGTTGCATGGCTTTCCTTTGATAAGACTCCTTCATTTTTATGACAAGGATGCCCTCCTGGAAGATAGACAGGGGACTCACATGCAGCTGAAGTAGGACTTCTGCTACAGTTTTAAATGAGGGCTTCCTGAGCCAGGGCATGGCTTGCCTAAGTACTTTGAAGCACCTTGGTTTGAAGGTGACCTTGCAAAAGAAGCGGTCTAATAAGCCTGTTCTGTTACTGCTCCAACAGCGATAATGACGTCAAAGCATCCCAAAACCTATCAGATATTCAGCTCACTTCTCACCGCCTTACTCATTTATGTATAAGGCCATCAACAGAACATCAGGTGAATTTTGAAGATTTAATATTTAGCCAAACATGCAAACTTTAGTAAATTATACTTTAAGATAACTTCTTTAACTCTTACAGATGGCTTCCTGTCTGACTTAAAATAAATCATTTTGGCTAGATATTGTTATCCACATCTTTAATCCCAGCATTCAAGAGGCTGATTGTTACAAACTCATGGCCAGCCTGGACTACAGACCCAAACCTGTATCAAGCAAACAAAATATAAGTTTTATATTATTCATGAAAGTAATAAAAGTTACATAACTAAAACACTAAGAGGTAAATTTTATGTGGTTTTATGGTAATGAAATAAGTAACTATAAAAATATGTATAATCTAGCAGGGCGTGGTGGCGCACGCCTTTAATCCCAGCACTCGGGATTCAGAGGTAGGAGGATTGCTGTGAGTTCGAGGCCAGCCTGAGACTACATAGTGAATCCTAGGTCAGCCTGGGCCAGAGTAAGACTCTACCTCGAAAAACCAAAAAAAAAAAAAAATTTATATATATATGTGTGTGTGTGTGTGTGTGTGTGTGTGTGTGTGTAATCTAAAGTTTATAATCATATATTTTATAAACTGGCATAACATATTTGATTTCCAGTTTTTTTTTTTTCCTTTTGGTTTTTCGAGGTAGGGACTCACTGTAGCCCAGGCTGACTTGGAATTCACTATGGTGTCTCAGGGTGGCTTCGAACTCACAGCGATCCTCCTACCTCTGCCTTCCAAGTGCTGGGATTGAAGGCATGCGCCACCACGCCCGGTTGACTTCCAGTTTTTGATATAGAGCTGAAGATTTTTTTTTTTTTCTGGAATTAGTTTTAGGCTGGCCTAGAACTTAAAGTGCTCCTCCTCCTTCAGCCTGCTAAGTGCTAGAATTAAAGGCATGCATCACCACACCCAACAAGATTTTGTGTTTTTGGAGTAAAAATTCTTAGATGTAAGTCCCAAACAATATTTTTGCTGTGACTATGCTGGTGGTTCATATGGCTATGCTTTCTTAAATGATCCTTAATTTAAAATGCCTTGCAAGGATTTTTAATGGCAAATCCTTTTAAATTTTACTTTCTTCCCTTACATACTTTAAAATAATCTCATACCAGATTTTATAGAATTTTTTCTGACAATGTAAAGAAATCTGCTATATATCGAAGTAATATTTTCAGAGACCCAAATCGTATTTATGTTCACATATTTATATCATATTTTAATTATGGAGCTAATCAACACAAAAGGAAGACATAGATAACAAAATTGCTGTTTTTCAATTATTCCCATCTCCTCTTTCCCAGCATCAAGCCTATGTCCATTTCCTGTTCTGCTTGGCAATTGTCTTCATCTCTGTGGTTTCTCAGTGGAACAATGGTATCTCAAAGATCATGACGCAAGCAGTCTAAAAATGTGCTTCTGCAACTGTCATTGACATTTTCCTCTCCTCCATTCCCAGGAGAACACAGAAAAAGGGCATCCCTTCTCAGACATTGAGAAGCTTGTGGACAACTGCTCCAGCTGAAATGATACTCTGGTTATTAATATAGATCACTATGGTGTAGACTGGTCTATCATGTCATAAGACCTCAGATACACTGGGATTGAAGAAGTTTAGAACTCAGCTCCAACAAGCTGTAAATGCCTTCTACCTGCTAAAAGCTAAAGGGAGGATGATAAGCAGAGTGGAGAGTTCATTTAGAAAGACCCAACATGAACTGGCAAGTATCTTAGTCTGTTCCTACTGCTGTAACAAACACAGATTATCTGATGAGCATAGGAACCTTCCCTCACAGTTGGAGGAGCTCGAAAGATCCAACCCAGGCTGTGGCAGGAGCAGAGTCTGGTGAGGGCTCATTTTCTGCTACATAAACGGCTGTTTTGTTTGTTTGTTTGTTTGGAAGAAAATACAGGAAGAACTTGTTTTGTTTTGTTTTTTGCTGGTTCTTCTCATGGTGGAAAATTTGCGGGGGGAGAGTTCTCAGGGGATGTCAGCTGCTAGGTAGAGACTTTTAAGGGAAGTTAATTTTTGTGGGTTGGAAGATAATGACTAGAGGTACGGCTGCCTGTTTACAAGACTGTTAACACTCCTCCAGGTCCTTTGCTTTTCCAGGTAAGGCCCTCTAGACAAAACACCAAAAACCAGCCAAAACCATCAACCCAGTCTGCACATTCCACCAGATGACCTAGAGTATACATTACATGTTATAATTTCTACCAGATGGCCTACAGTACACATCACATGTTATAATCTCTTCCAGATGACATTCGGTACAACCGCATATTATAATCTTGATTACTCTGAATTTCACAAACTAAAAGTATACTGCCATCAATGAAAACACACTACCTTTAGCTACACTATTAATAAAAAAAAAAAAAAACAGGAAAATACCTCAGAAATTTCTCAAAACTCTTGATGATCCAAGTCAAACACAAATTCTGTTTGAAATAGTTGCTCTTAACTGAAAACAATAACATTTATCAATTTCACCATTTCATCCCAAATCCTAAGTATTCATATTTTATCCCCACTAGACTAGCTCCACATCCTTTTCTCTTCATAAATTATTTATTATAAACTCTGTAAGCATTGTGCATTTTTTCTCTCCTGTTGCTGCCAGAAAACCAGGGAAAACCCTCCTCTTAGACTCTTATTACCAATAGTGATGAGCATTTCATTCAAATACTATTTGAAGTAAATTATTGAATAAAATAATGCAAATTTTACTGAGGCATATTTGGATTGTTTTACTTTTTCATGAGCAGAATTATCAAGAAAGTGCCTCACTAAAACTATCCCAGTAGGATACAGGGCTTATTAGCTCATACTAGTTTTGGATTACAATGTGTTTTAAAATGGGTACTACATATTAAATATATAAATATCTACCTTTGCTTATGTATCTATCCAAGTGTCGCTCTTCCATCTGTGTACTTGCAAGCCTAAGGTTCACTTTTTAGAGAATTCAGACTCTGGAGATGCATTTTCAGCATGACAGCCATTAGGTTGAGCTTACGTGCCACTGTTGTGGGGTAGTTCTCCCTGGGTTAGTGCACAGTATGCCTCCTTCATTGAGGAGGTCATTCTCTCTGGGCCACTGCACTATGCCTCCTTCACTGAGAAGGTAGTTCTCCCTGGGTTAGTGCCTACTATGCCTTCTTCATTGAGGAGGTTGATCTCCCTGGGTTAATGCCCACTCTGCCTCCTTCACTGAGGAGGACATTCTCCCTGGGTTAGTGCACACTATGCTTTCTTCGTTAAGGAGGTGGTTCTCCCTGGGCCACTGCACTGTGCCTCATTCATTGTGAAGGTCATTCTCCTTAGACCCCTGCACTGTGCCCCCTTCATTGTGAAGGTCATTCTCCCTGGCCCTTCCCACCCTGTGCCTCCCCCATTGTGGAAGTCATTCTCCTTGGTCCTCTGTACCATAACCACCCACATTATGGAGGACTATCCTTCCTGGGCCTCTGCAACCCTACCTTCCAATAAATGCCTGCTCTTCATCTTAACTTATTTGAATTTATGACCCTTGGCTTACAGACTGGTTTTGCATCTGTTTATTAATTTGATCTACCAGATTTTCAGTACTGCAGCTAAAGTATTAGCCAATGTTAAAAGTACTTTAAGTACATTCATTGATATTTTTTTAAATGTGGAATTATTTTTTGAATACATTGTATTAAATTTTTAGCAATGATAAATAAACATCCAAAAGGTTTCTGTTTAAGTAAATAACTGAAAACTCCGTTAACCTAGTTTTCTGCTGAATGAACATAAGAGTTTATGACATTCTTACTTTTAGGTACAATAAATTTAAGCAGAATAAATTTCTCATAGGATGAAATCATATTTAAATTTTTAATATTCGAATCTAATGAATTCTTTGTGAATTGTGAAATTAAAACTCCAAAAGTTGAATGTGAAAGCATGTGTTTAATTCTTGAAAGTATATTAAATTCCCAACACACATATCATTCATGTATAGCAAACCTCCTCTGGCTATCCACACTGCTGAAAGAATAAACTGCCCTTCAAATTTGTCAGGATGAAACTGGTGACATTGGGATTTATATATTTAATTTAAATCCAGAATTTCATTAAGAACTTCCAATATTTGGTAAGACAGTTTTAAAATTAGGTGCTATGCCCTAGTAATGGGAGTACATTCCTCCTATAAATGACCTTTTGTCCCCATTATTTGAAGACTGCTAGACATAATTTATACAGAAATTTCATATAACTTTACATTAAACTCATACTTGATAGCCTTGTACTGTGACATTGGCTGAGCAACTTTACTCTGACATAAAAGTGGGTGTTTCCTTCAATCACTGAGCATTTCACACAATTAATATAACTTTAGTGATGGCACTATAACCTGAATTTTATTTCTGAGAAGTATTTTTGTCTACCCAGGACTGTTTTGTAATAGATGAATTTGTTCTTCAAACTTATCTATTATTCTGGATAAATGAGATAAATAATGTGTTACTATACCACTTTACCTTGTGATAAGTCCTTAAGTCTGTTCAGTTTAAATTAAGACAAGCGGGCTAGAGAGATGACTTAGTGGTTAAGTGCTTGCCTGTGAAGCCTGAGGACCCTGGTTTGAGGCTCAATTCCCCAGGACCCACATTAGCCAGATGCGCAAGGTGGCGCACGCATCTGGAGTTCATTTGCAGTGGCTGTAGGCCCTGGCGTACCCATTCTCTCTCTCTCTCTCTCTTTCTTTCTCTGTGTGTGTGTGTGTGTTTGTGTGTGTCTGTTGCTCTCAAATAAATAAATAAATAATGAACAACAATAAAAATTTTTAATTAAGACAAGGTTAGGAAATATTCTTTGAATGACAAGCTAGACACAAGAAAGCACATAGGAAAGAAATTCAGAGTACAAATTCAGAATGTTTTGAGCTTATAGCTTTTATCTAAAACAATGTTCCAATAATGGCAGAATTATATTAAAAAAACAAATATGCTGACATAAGACTTGGCTTTGAGGCACAAGTAAGTACTTACTAACAGGAGCAAGAGGGAAGATATTCCACCTCATGTTCTTGATTTAGCTGCCTATAAAATGAACACAGGTAAAACTTTGAAAGTTTTTTGAGTAAAACTTAAATATAAACTCTAAAATGTATTATGTGCATGTATTTCATCTATTTACATAGTTATAAATAAGTTTCTAAAAAATAATTGTCTGACATATTGCTTATTTTTATGTTGGGAAATGCCAAATTTTATTGCTCAAAGTTTAGAATTATATTCTGGTGTCTAACATTTACTGTTGGGAACTATAGCCATATATATATATATATATATATATATATATATATATATATATATATATATATATATCAGGTTTTATAAAACCTGGTATGTTGTAAGTCCAGAAAAATCTAACGGTAATGCTTGCTCTATGTAAGCTCCCAGGAAAAAGTCAGTTGTAATTCTTATCTACTGAGGTGTTACAAGGATTAGTATTTGTAAAACATTTTAAATCCCTCATTGATTATAAAAATCATTGCATAAGCATTTTTCCCAATCCACTGTTAAGGATATGCTTGGGAATTTATTATTAACTAAATGCTTTGTATAATCCAATTTAGTGAGACTGTAACAACTGACTGGCTAATGCAAATTTCATTCTTGTAATGTTTACTGCTATGGAATTTCATTATGCAAAATGAACAAGAAGGTGTTACAGTCATAAAACTGGGGATGAACTACAAAGGTCATGGTGAATATCCAGGGCTGGGGAAATGGCTCAAGGGATACAAGCCCAGGCCTGCAACTCAGAGTACCTCAGTTTGAATCCCCAAAACCCATGGAAAAGCTGTGCTGGCCTTCTTTAATCCCAGTGCATCTATGGCTAGAGGGAAGGAAGAGTTGGAAGACATTCCCAAAATCCCATGAATGGAGTAGTGAAAGATGACAGAGACCCTGCTTCAAGTGAAGTAGTAGGTGAGGACCAGCCCAAAAGTTATACTCTGACCTCCACACATGCACCATGACACTCACACCTGAACACATATGCACACACCAAGTAAATAAATAAACAACAGATTATCTGCAGATAATTTGATTAAACAGTTTCCTTGAGAAGTCACACTGCCAAGTCCTATTCCTAAATCCCATGCTTGGAATTACAAATACCATAGGCAAAAGTGTCAATGTCTTCAAGTTGCTGAGAACTAATGCTGCACTTGTCTTTCCAAGAGTTCTCACACAGAGCATTTAAAATAATAATTTTATGTGTGAAGACATTTGAAAGGTGTTCTCTTCCATTTAATGGGAGTATTCATTACTTAAGTCTGTGACAGAACGCCCAGCAGAACAAGTGAGGAAGGTCTTTAGTGACAGTTTCAGACAGATTTCAGTCCATCAGGCAGAGAGAGTATGGTGGTGAAGTAGGAGCCTTCGGAGAAGTCCCACATCATGACCCAGGGAGCAGCTTCGGAGGAGCTAGAGGTGGGGATACCCTTCACAGCCCCACCCCTAGTGACCTCTTTTCTGTAGCCAGGCCCTGCCTCTTAAAGCCTCCACAGCCTTTGAGACCAGGCAAGCTGACTTTGGAGCATTCACACTTCAGTGGTTGGGAACATTCTAGATCAAATCATAAAACACGGGTGTCACTCATTTGTAAGCCAACATCCTCTTGCCATGTGAAAATGAATCCCATTTACTTAACAGACAGCCCTATCTAGAAAATCTGGGAATACACATTTCTGAAGGGGGTTAAACTAGTGTTAAAATCTTTTTATTATTACTAGTAGTAGGAGGAGTTGTGTTAGCTATGTACACAATGTGTATCCAGCCATGTTGGTACCATCATTCGCCTCCTCCTTTCACAGGGATCTCCTCATTGGGTCATACATTGTGGGGTTGGCCATCAGATACGGAGAGAAGGAAACGTCTCTGTGCATAATGTCCCAACATGTGGCTCTAACGATCTTTCCTCCCCCTCCTCCACGAATTTAAAAGCGTCCTTCCTCTAAGAAGTGTATGTGATTATGTGCTTATGTCTCTGTGTGGTTAAGTATATGTGTTTGTATTTATATGTATGTGTATATGTGTGATATGTGGCATTAGACTCCTTGAACATAAAGTTGAAAATCTCAGTTAGGATTGCATTAAACATGATAGAATTAGAGTAAATATGGCCACTTTATCATAATTCATTTTCTCATTTTCAACAATTTTGAACACATAAACACATGGCAAATCTTTTTCAAAAGATAAGCACACAAATTCCTGCTCTTAAAAGCAGAACCTTAAACACAATTCAATTAGAGAGCTAACTTTTAAGCTTGTTTAATTAGACATAAAAATTTGTCATGATCTCCCCATAGCTGTTTCTCAGTTACTATTATGAAAATATTTCTGAGTATAAGACACTGAGATCTACCTTAACATATAATTTTCCTAAATGTTAACACCATGTGCTTTCCATAGTGTCAAATTAGCTATTTGATTGCTGAGAGAAAAAGTGGTTGCAAGGTTCAGGATCCAACACCGTGAGTCCATGTCGACTTAAGCAAGCACTTCTCTTCTGATGTCCAGTGCTGGGAGTTAGGTGAGGGAGAAAGCTCTTCCTTGGACAGGATACTTTCTGACTGTTTGATAAAGCTCATTGCCCCAGCATTTCTTCCTCACTGCTATATATCTGCCAAAAAATAAAAAAATACCCCTATCCGTAGACTTGACTGTGGAAAGAAACACCGTTGGCTAAAGGAAAATAAACTTGAGAAAATTTGAAGCAAATTCTTCTTTGGCATGCCCAAAGTTAAGGTTAATCATAGATTTTTCTAGATTATTAAAAGGAATTAGACTATACGTTAGAACTGACTATTTTATGTTTTCAGAAAAGATATAAAAATAAAAGCAATAGTGTATATTAAATGGAAAAAACCTCTTTTCCCTTTGGATAATCAAGGTTGATTTATTGTTTTTTTTTAAATATCAGGTTGTTTGATGTTATTTTTTGTTGGGAATAAAAGGCTGGATTATCGAGTCTGGCACTTCTCACAGGAATGACTTGTGCCTCCACTTGGTCACCACTCCACCACACAGAAATATATCATCTCCATGGAAACAGCACATTTGCTATGAAAAAGAGAATCATTTTGAGACAGAAGCTATCATGTATAAACATTCCATCTAGCTCTTTTGTACAAGGAAATCATGCCTGACCCTCCAACACAGAAGTTCTGTGTGCCACTAAAAATATCTAGTCTACTTATATCTATAACTCATTATTTTTATTTCCAGAAAGAAAACTAAAAGATATTATGTATTACAAGAGTTTGAAGAGGCCTGTAATGGCAACACTCAGGAAGGAAATACAGGAGAATTGTTATAAATTTGAGGGTGACATATGAATTCCAAACCAAATAAGGCTACATGTGAAGATTCTGTTTGGAGGGGAGAGAAGAGGTGCAGCATGAGAAAAAGGGAAAGTTGAAGAAAAAGGAGGAGGGGGAGAAGCAAAAATAAATGAAGGAGGAGGAGGAAAAGGAAAATAAGGAGAAAAAAAGGGTAAGAGGACTAAGAAGAATAATAAGTAGCAGGAATAGGATGGCTACAAAATCTAACACCTGAATGACTTCAGCAATACATTTCATACTGGCAACAACTGAGATACATGTTTTTTCCAGGTACCCAGGCTAGGACCCAACGTAGGAACAGGGATGTAATGAGAGCTGGGTGTGGTGGCTCACTCCTATAATTTCAGCACTTGAGAGGCTAAGGTGGGAAGCTTCATGTGAAGTTGAGGGCAGCTTGAGCTACATAGTAAACACCAAGACAGTCTGTACCACACAGTGAGATGCTGCCTCAAACAAGGAAACTTAGAAAGATAGTGTAGAAAATTCACAGGCCATGTGATTTATTGCATGCTTCGATAAGAAATGCCTTCCTGATGACTGTGTGGGTTTTACTTCAAAGTAAATGGAGTTAGATAGGAAAACACCTGAGATCTAAGAACAGAGAGAATGTAATCCCATCTCACAAGAAGAAGTGTGGCTTTGTTTCTTCTTTCAAGAACAGTGATCTCCTCACTAGTGCTTTATCCACCTGATCTTCCAAAGACTCCACCTCAAATGTCAACATATTTAGGGATTTGTTTTTCAACAAACACATTTTTCTGAAGACATAAACTTTGGTCCATAGCATTCTGCCTTTGGTCTCATAAATGCTTGTGCTTTCGTGGTACAAAATCCCCTCATTTTCTCCTAGGGACCCCAGGCTTCATTCATCCCAGCATCAACCCTAAAGTCAAATGTAGTATCAACATTTAAATATGAAAATAATAAACTAGTTACAATTCATACCGACAATGTTATAAATACAACAACGAAATAAAGACATTATATGTACTTCTACCAGATGATGACATAGGGAAATTAATCATTCCTACAAGGGAAGGTTCCTTCAAGGAGCTGATTGGATGCTATCTTAACAGCCCAAATTCCTTTCCTTCTTTCTTTTCACAAGTTTGCACAGTCTATATATGTTGGCCTCAGGTTCCAGGTTCCAAATCCTCTCCTTATTGAGATCCCTGAGCTGGTAGAAAGAGGGAGATGTCCCCTTCTGGAGAATTCTCTCTCTCTCTCTCTCTCTCTCTCTCTCTTACACAAAAATACTATATGAAGGAAGAACTGATATTCACCCTTAGAAACTCCAGAGCCATTTTTCTAATGTTACTCAGGTAAATTAAATTATTGAAGTGGTTATGAACTCATTTCATTTAATTGTCTCTATTAAATATTACTAGAATATTGAACTTCAATGAGTATTTTTTCATTTATTTATTGTTAATGTTTGTAGAGAGGTTTACTTTCCATTGATGCATAAAATATTGACTTCATTACATATTCACATATACATATGTATGTATTAAGATTAATATAATGAACACAATTGGAGTGATAATTAATCTATGAATAAAATGTTATTACATTAATTGTACTCATTAATGTAATTATTTTTGTTCATTCCTATTCTGAATATCATAATTATTTTATAATTATATTAACACTGTCATATCATAACTACCATAGTAATTATAATAAATTTGTGATTAGGTTTTTGGTACTTAAACTATTTCTCAAAAAATTGGAGAAGCTGAAGTCTGCAAGAATAATTAGGAAATAGTTTAATTAACCAGAAACTCGGAGTATAAACTGGGAAGAATTAATCAATGTCATAAATGTAAGAGTGCCATGGATTTTTATTTTTAAAAAAATCTGTGTGTTTCACAATGATTTTGTACTATTCAAGAACATGCAATCTATTGGATGGAACATTCTATTAATAAGCAATAGAAAAATGAAGCGTGGGCTGAAGAGATAGCTTAGTGGTTAAGGTGCTTTCCTGCAAAGCTAACAACATGAGCAACCCAGGTTAGATTCCCCAGTACCCACATAAAGCCATGTACAAAGTGCCACATGCATGTGGAGTTTGTTTACAGTGGCTAGAGGCCCTGTCATGCCCATTCTCTCTCTTTCTCACTCTCAGCTTGTAAATATATTTAACAACAGAAAATAAAAATTAAATGTTACCTATATGTAAAGTAATAACAACAGATTTTAAAGATGAGGAATGATAAAATTGTACACAAGAAATCTAGGTATATAATTCTAAAATAATAATATTTGGGGATTTCATGAAGATACTAAAAATGACCTCAAGTTCTCAACCAATTTTTGCTTCTAATAATTTACAGATTAATGTCCTGAAATCTTATGTATGTGTTCATATATTCAATTCTGAAACTAAAATTCAATTTTAAAAACCACTAATCTGTTAAAATTAATCAGTCTTGAATTAAATGATGTCATGGAACAAATGGACCTAACAGATATCTACAGAACATTCCATCCAAATGCTGCAGAATATACATTTTTCTCAGCAGCACATGGAACATTCTCTAAAATAGACCATATTTTAGGACACAAAGCAAATTTCCACAATAATAGGAAATTTGAAACAATCCCTTGTACTCTATCTGACCACAATGGTATTAAACTGAAAATCAGCAACAAGAAAAGCTATAGAGCATACAGAAATTCATGGAGACTAAACAGTACACTATTGAATGATCAGTGGGTCATTGAAGAAATCAAAAAGGAAATCAATAAATTCATAGAATCAAATGATGATGATAATACAACATACCAAAACCTTTAGGACACAATGAAGGCAGTCCTAAGAGGGAAATTTATAGCTCTAACTGCCTATATTAAGAAATCAGAGAGATCACAAATAAACAATTTAATTCTCCACCTTAAGGCCTTGGAAAAAGAAGAACAAGGCAAACCAAAAAGCAGTAGATGAAATCATAAAGATTATGGCAGAAATTAATAAAATAGAAACAAAAAAATATCCAAAGACTCAACGAAACAGAGTTGGTTCTTTGAAAAGATAAACAAGATTGATAAACCCTTAGTAAATTTGACCAGAAGAAAGAAGAGACAAAACTTAATAAAATTATAGATGAAAAAAGCACCATTACAACAGATACCAAAGAAATTCAGACAATTATAAGGACATGCCTTAAGAATAAATATGCCTGTAAGTTTGAAAATCTGAAAGAAACGGATGATTTCCTTGATTCATATGACCTACCAAAATTAAATCAAGATGAGATAAACCATTTAAATAACAAGTACAGAGATCCAAGCAGTTATAAAACATCTCCCAACTAAAGAAATCCAGGTCCAGATGGATTCACTGGTGAATTTTACCAGACCTTCATGGAAGAACTAACACCAGTGCTTATCAAACTTTTCCATAAAATAGAAAGGAAGGAATTCTACCCAACTCCTTCTGTGAAGCCAGCATCACCCTCATACAAAAACCAGGCAAAGACAGAACAAAAAAAGAAAATTACAGATCAATCTCCCTCATGAACATAGATGCAAAAATTCTGAACAAAATATTGGCAAACAGAATACAAGAATATATCAAAAATATTATTCACCCAAACCAAGGTGGCTTTATCACAGGGATGCAGAGATGGTTCAACATATACAAATCAATAAATGTAATACATCATATAAATGGTCTGAAGGACAAAAATTACATGATCATCTCAAAAGATTCCAAAAGGCACTTGACAAAATCCAACATCCTTTCATGGTAAAAGTATTAGAGACACTGGGGCTAGAAAAAACATATCTCAACATAAGAAAAGCTATTTATGACAAACCTACAGCCAACATAATACTAAATGGTGAAAAACTCAAAGCTTTTCCACTAAATTCAGGAACAAAACAAGGGTGTCCACTGTCCCCACTTTTATTTAATATATTGCTGGAAGTCTTAGCTATAGCAATAAGGCAAAAGACACTCATAAAAGGGATACAAATTGGAAATGAAGACATCAAATTATCACTATTTGCAGATGATATGATTCTATACATAAAAGACCCTAAAAACTCTACCAGCAAACTGTTAGTTGATAAACACTTTTAGCAATGTAGCAGGATACAAAATAAATACACAGAAATCAGTAGCCTTCCTACATACTAACAACAATAGGGTGGAGAATGAAATCAGGGGATCTCTCCCTTTCACAATTGCCTCAAAAAATATATAAATAAATAAAGTACCTTGGAATAAACTTAACTAAGGAAGTGAAGGAGGTCTACAATGAGAGCTTTAAAAAACTCAAGCAAGGACTGGAGATATTGCTTAGTGGTTAAGCACTTGCCTGTGAAGCCTAAGGACCCTGGTTCGAGGCTCGATTTCCCAGGACCCATGGTAGCCAGATGCACAAGGGTGCGCACACATCTGGAGTTCGTTTGCAGTGGCTGGAGGCTGTGGCATGCCCATTCCCTCTCTCTCTCTCTCTCTCTCTCTCTCATAAATAAAAATAAACAAAAATAATTATAAAAAAAAACACTCAAGCGAGAAATTCCAGAAGAAACAAGGAAATGGAAAGATATCCCATGTTCTTGGATTGGAAAAATCAATATTGTGAAAATGTCAATCTTAACAAAAGCAATCTACACATTTAATGCAATCCCTATTAAAATTCTAATGACATTCTTCACAGGAATAGAAAAGGAATCCTACATTTCATTTGGAAGCACAAAAATACCCCAAATAGCCAAAAGACTTTGGGCAACAAAAATAAGGCTGGTGGTATCACCATACCGGATCTTAAGCTATATTACAAAGCCATAGTAACAAAAACAGCATGGCATTGGCACAAAGACAGACCTGTAGATCAATGGAACAGAGTGGAGGACCCAGATGTTAATCCAGGCAGCTACAACCATCTGATTTTTGACAAATTTGCCAAAAATATTCATTGGAGAAAAGACAGCCTCTCCAACAAGTGGTGCTGGGAAAACTGGATATCTATATGTAGAAGGATGAAAATAGATCCATGTATTTCCCCATGCACAAGAATCAAATCCAAGTGGATCAGGGACCTTAATATCAGACCTGAAACTCTGAAACTGCTAGAGGAAAAGGTAGGGGAAACATCTCAACATATTGGCATAGGTAATGACTTCCTGAATATAACCCCAATTGCTCAGAAAATAAAACCACTAATCAACTACTGGGATCTCATGAAATTACAAAGCTTTTGTACAGCAAAGGATACAGTGAATAGAGCAAAGAGACAACATACAGAATGAGAGAAAATCTTTGCCAGTTACACATCTGACAGAGGATTAATATCCAGAATATACAAAGAACTCAAAAAACAGAACAACATCGGGAGGCAGAGGCAGGAGGATCACCGTGAGTTCAAGGCCACCCTGAGACTACCTAGTGAATTCCAGGTCAGCCTGTGAGTGAGCTAGAGTGAGACCCTACCTCAAAAAAACAAAAACAAGAAACGGGGGGGGGGGGGGGTCTATGGAGCTAAATAAAGGGTTCTCACCAGAAGAAATACAGATGGCATATAAACTAAAAAAGTGTTCTACATTCTTAGCCATCAGGGAAATGCAAATTAAAACTACCTTGAGATTCCATCTCTCTCCCGTCATAATGGCTACCATCAAGAAAACAAATGACAATAAATGTTGGCAAGTTTGTGGTAAAATGGGAACCCTTCTGCACTGTTGGTGGGAATGTAGTCTGGTACAGCCATAGTGGAAATCAGTGTGGAGGTTCTTGAGACAGCTAAAAATAAATTTGCCATATGATCCAGCTATAGCACTCCTAGGCATATATCCTAATGACTCTTCTCACTACCTTAGAAATACTTGCACAACCATGTTTAGTGCTGCTCTATTCACAATAGCTAGGAAATGGAACCAGCCTACATGTCCATCCACAGATGAATGTATAATAAAGATGTGGTACATCTTCACAATGGAGTTCTATTCAGCAGTAAAGAAAAATGAAATTATGAAATTTGCAGGGAAATGGATGGATCTGGAAAGGATTATACTAAGTGAGGTAACCCAGGCCCAGAAAGCTAAACATCACATATTATCTCTTATATGTGGATCCTAGCTACAAATGTATAGACTTGTGTGTGATCTGGAACCAATAATCAGTAGCAGAGCCCCATAAGTTAGAAAAAGGCTATAAGGGAGGGAGGAGAGGGAAGGTCTTAAGATGATGGTATTGTATATATGTACATAGAGGAACAGATTACAGGGAGGAGAAAGGCCTAAGAAAGGTCAGGGGAAGAGATTGAATAAAAGAAAGATGGGGGATAGGGTCAATCAAAATTCAAGTATTTGAATAAGACATATGCAAATCTACTTTTAAAATAATGGCACATCCAGAAGCCATAGATTGTTACTAGAAAATATTCAGTGCCTGGGATGGGATACCTCCCAATGAGTCATTAGCCAGGGAGGTCTATGTTGCCTCCAAAACATTACAGGCTATTGCCAAGGCCCTTGGTGCCCCATGAGAAAGAGATGGTAAGATCCTATTGATGAAGATGTCACATGACTGAGCAGCAAAGTCACTGAGAAACCAAGGTGGTGATGAGCAGAAAACCTTCTCCCTGTAGCCCAGCCAACTGAAAGCTGGAAAAAGCTGCACTGTATGCAGTCTTATGGGAGACAGAAGTCATCAGCCATGAAAACAGTGGACACCGGGAACCTCAAGTTTGGCCAGACAGGCCAAATGTCTGAACGAGTGCAAAGTGGCATGTCTGCTCTGGTGGAAACCAATTGCTCTCTAATTAGACTGAAGGCCCACTCTATGGGAGGGAATACGTGCCTGGTACTGAAAATCTAATCAAAAGCCTATGGCAGGAGAGGTCATGAGACTTAGGGGTATAAAGCCTGCTCCTGTCTGGATAAATGCATATATTACTCTCACCAAATTGCCCTGAAATTAATGTTCATACTCATATATTAATGTTACTCTCACTTTTGGTTAGAGAAGCTTCTCTTCTCAGATGGCGATGACCACTGGGATGGCCCAAAAGGCAACATAGTGCTGAGAAGAAGGGACGGAGGAGTGTCCAGAACTGAAACATTTCACACTCTCCAAGGCTCAGGGTCCATTGCAGAAGAGGTGGCAGAAAGAATGTAAGAGCCAAAGGAATGTTACCACTCCCTATATACAACTGTCCATACAGAATTTGGCCTCGATATCCAAGACCTAGGTATACCCACACAATACCCTCATAATAGGAGAAAAAGATGATGACATCAAATTAAAGAGACACTAATGGACAGAGAGGGAGGGGATATGAAGGAGGGCAGAACTATGGTGGTGAAAGTAGGGGAGGGGAGGGAAAACACCATGGCTTGTTGTCTATAAGTATAGAAGTTTTCAATAAAAATATGAATAAAAAAACAACAACAAAAAACAAAAACAGACTGAAATGAAAGATAGAGAGGTACTGAATAGAGAATAATATACATGAAATCAAACAGCAGTTGCACCAAAATTCCCTATATGTGGAAAAGTATGAAGCTAGTTTATAAAATAAAAACAATATAGGGGCTGGGGGATGACTCAGTGGATAAAAGCACTTGCTGTGCAAGCATGAGGACTGACTTCAGATCCCCGGCACCCCCGTAATAATGTGGGCAGGGTCCCATATATCTGTCATCCCAGTGCTGAAACCAAGGGAGACAGGAAAATCACTGGGACTAACTAGCCACCAGTCTAGCTGAAAAGTGCAAGCTCCAGATTCAGTAAGAGTCTCTTGAGGGAATAAGGAAGAACGTGACAGATCAGTCTACCTGATATCCTCCGTTAGCCTCCATATGTGCATGCATGGTGCATGCACATGCCCATACATGTGTATACATATGCACATTCCAGACATACACACACACCAAAATAGAAGTAAAATACAAAATTATGTTAATTGTTTATTTAAAACAAAAATAACTAAAGATTAAAACTAGGAATGTGGCTTAAAAGTCAGCAAATATTTGCTCATAGGATGTCGAAGTTTAATTATATCTATGTTTATAGACATTAGCACTTAAAGCATGATGATATAAAAAATGTTAATCCCAATGAAAATAAAGTTATAAATTGACAGCAGTGAAAAAAAAAATAATCAGTCTTAAATAGCATTCACTACTAAGGCCTTGCTAATTTATTTTCAGATTTTTGTTTTATTCTACTGGAATTTACTTGGCAAAACTTTAAAACAATGATTAAAGACATTTTTGTCCAACACATTTTGTTTATTTTTAGGAATAATTTATTAATTCTATCATTTGTGTCAATACCTTAGAGAATTTTTAAAGGGTACCCATGAATGATTTTTAAAAATCTTCAAAGTTACCTACATGAATACAGGAGACTTGTATCTACTTAGGTCAGTACTACTGTCATTCTCATTTCCAGAATCTCTGATTAATGAGTTCTGTAAGAATAATGCATTAACTAGGGTCCTGAGATAGAAATAAATGCTGGACGGGTAGATATGCTAGATGATAGGTAAATAGATGATAGATGATAGGCAGACCTTACGAAGAGAATTGACTCACAGTGAGGGAGGCTGAGGGATGGCCATGACAAGCCAAGATTTGAAGCATAGGGTGATGAACATGAGAGGGATAATTCTAGATCTAAATGTATCAAGACCAAGGCACTTACAGAGTAATTCTCAAACTGACGCTTACTGCCTGAGAATGAGAAGGCAAAAAGGGCTGATATAAATGATATTCTCATCCAAAGAATAGTGAGGGACATATAGCCCCAATCAAATAGAAGACCACAAGAATATGCATAATGTTTATCCTTAGCTAACAGAGCTTGGTGTGGTACTGTACTTCAAAGGAAAGTTTGGCATCAGCAATACAACAGTTATTGGGGCTGTGTTCAAAGCGTCACTGTGTTTGCTTCAGGGTAAAGTACCAATGCTAGATAAAGAAACAAACAATTTTCTACAAAATTAAACATATACTGCTACTAGATATACAAAACATTGATTAGGAAACCTGAGAACAGGATAGTAGCATAGTAGAGGATAATTCCAGAAGCATCTAGAAAGAAGAGGACATTATTTCAGAGTACAAAGCTGGATGACTCTGATGTTGGGAGGATAGAGATGCTAAGAGGTGTTGTGACTAATATCTATTATCTGCTAACACACATTCTTCACACAGGAATGTATTAGTACCTCACTAGTCATAACCTGTTAAACATTTTTTTCAGTTTTAGTTACAGTCATCTTCTTCCATCACTTGGTTGTTATCTTTGTGGTTAAAAAACACAAATAATTTCTACTCATAATAATAGAAGATTTAGGGACTTATTGTTGAAAAATGCATTCTTACAATACCCAAGATCTGAAATATACTAAAATATAAAATGTTCTGTTTATATATCTCTTTATCCAAGAAAATAATCATTTTCAGAAACATTTTACTTTTATTCAATATCTCCAAAGAGACCAGGTTATTTTAGAAGATGGCTGACCGGTTGCTCATACTAATATAAATGATAAAACTGGCAAAATTAATAAAGATATGATAAAAATATAGCTCATTTTTGACATGCATTAGTCATGTGAGTAAACGAAATAACAAGGGAGATGAGTATGTTGGAACCAGGTTATTTTAAACACTTCTGTTTCCATATGAAAATCAAGATCTTATCTATTGACCAATTTTAATTCCGGCATAACTTTGGAATCTTAATGGAAATATTAAATAAACATAGTTGTGTCATTAATTATAATTATAATGGTTGAAGTTACTCCAAATTGGAAAAATTACTATTCTGACTATGGAAATTAGAGCACAAACCATATTATAATAAATATGTAAAATAAATTATATATGAAATAAAATAAAGCACTGAAGGTTTCATTGTAGGAAACAATATATCCGTATAGACCACAGTGGAAAGGATACCCACAAAATGCAGGTCAAGTGTTTAAAAGTGAAAGCCAGCTAGCTACCTCTAAAGCTGAAATTAGAACTGTTAGGGCTATGAACTAGTTTCTGAGGCCTATGAATACTTTATAGAAAGTTTTGTAGAAATGTGCATTTTTTCCTAAGGAAAGGATATCAAAAAATCATTCTGAAAAGGTTCATAAATCCTTAAATATTTAAAAGTCTGCTATTTTTGGCATTTCTGACAAATGGAGCAGAGTTAACTTTCAACTTGATTTCAAATAGAGGAATTTTTATCTTTTGTTCATGTCAGATTTTTTTCCTGTCATGTATTTTTTTCACATGGTTTAAAAATAAAGCATTCATTTTGTTTGTTTGTTTTCAAGATAGGGTTTCATTCTAGCTCAGGCTAACCTGGAACTCACTTTTTCTCACCATTGAGTATGACAACTTGTGGTTGAACCCTACACTTCCGAGTTATGTAAGGTCATTTACATAACTAAGGAATATAACTAACCAAGGGAGTATCTAGAAGGCTGGGCATGGATGGACATACTGCTGCCTAAACAAACGTCTGTTAGAGGGAGCCTCCATCCTCACCCTGACAAGGAGCCACCAGCTGAGGACCAGACAAGCTTGGCCAAACTGGACATATGGCTTAGCAGTTAAGGCACTTGCCTGCGAAGCCTAAGGAGCCAGGTTCAATTCCCCAGTACCCACATAAGCCAGAGGCACAAAGCGGCACTGGAGTTCATTTGCAGCAGCTTGAGGTGCTGGCATACCTGTTCTCTCTCCCTCTATCTGCCTCTTTGCTCTCCCTCAAATAAATAAGTAAAATATTTTTAAAAATTAAAAAAAATAAAGTGCGAATCCTTCTAAAACCCCAAATGATGAAATTGCCAATTTTTTTTGTTTTTGTTTTTGTTTTTCGAGGTAGGGTCTCACTGTAGCCCAGGCTGACCTGGAATTCACTATGTCATCTCAGGGTGACATCTAACTCACAGCAATCCTCCTCCCTCTGCCTCCTGAGTGCCGAGATTAAAGGCATGCACCACTATGCCCAGCTTCCAAAATTGTGTTTTTAATAAATTACATTTAGAGGAGGAAAAAATCTGAGAGCAGAAATAAGCCAGCAATAGTTTCTCTATCATTTGATTGTGATTCTATTTTGTCCAAGTATTTTGTCTTATTTGTTTTACAAAAATTAAATCTACCTAAAATGTCATAGTAAGATAGAGAAGGGGACATAACTCCATGAAAGTAACAATATAATGGGTGACAGATGCACAAAGATATAGTCAAGACAATTCTAGGGTAGATAATTAAGTTTAATTTAAAATTTTAATGTTTAAAAGGTATAGGCCATAGGAAAAAATTAAATTGAGAAATCTAGTTTAAATGTAGTCTCTAGTCATATATTTGTTACCTCAAAGATTAGCATTTTGTGGTAGTAAAACATTTAGCATCCTCTCAGTCAACTGGCTTGAGATATGCAATACATTGCATAAGTATGATCAACATTTTGCCATAGAACACATCTGTGATTCCAGCTACAAGAAGAGAAGAATGGTGTTACTAGAAGCAAAGCATGGGGGATGGCAGAGAAGGGAGATGCTGGCAAAGGGGTACAAAGTTATAGTCACAATGGAGGGAGAGGCCAAGTTGTGTTGGTTTGACCATGGTGATGGCATAATGATTGTAGATCTTTTTACTTGTTAATTTTTATTTTTATTTTTGACAAGTGTTTCTACTTTGGAGAAATATTTATTCAACTATTATGTTAGGTTGTAGTTATGTGCTTTTATTATTGATTTAAATGTTGTTACTGATTAATTATATGATATAATATAACTATATGACTTTGCAACTATGTTTATCTCACTTTTAAACTCAGTCTTGTGAAAGAAAAGAATTCCTAATTTTTACTCAGTTCAGTGGTTAGCGATTTTATGTATCTCAATGAAAAGCCATTATCCTATTTGTAAATTCATATTATAACTTTAATAAGAACACTTCACAATTGTTGGGCAATATTTAATTATTCAAGATGTTATAGTAGGGCTGGAGAGATGGCTTAGCGGTTAAGCGCTTGCCTGTGAAGCCTAAGGACCCCGGTTCGAGGCTCAATTTCCCAGGACCCACGTTAGCCAGATGCACAAGGGGGCGCATGCGTCTGGAGTTCGTTTGCAGTGGCTGGAAGCCCTGGCGCGCCCATTCTCTCTCTCTGTCTCTCTCTGCCTCTTTCTCTCCCTGTCTGTCGCTCTCAAATAAATAAATAAAAAACAAAAAAAAACTATAAAAAAAAGATGTTATAGTAAGCAATGTGTGTGCAATAAATTTATCCTAAAAAGCCTATCCTGTTGATATTTTCATTATCCTCAGGAGAGTAGAATTTTGAGCCAAAATTACAAAGTTGATAATTGATGGAATCAGGTCATAAACTAAGGCTCCTTTCTGTCCCTAAAGATCGACTTGTTACCAGATCTCTTATGTAACACTTCAATGTCACTCCTAAAGTTTACGTATGGTTTTGATACTGTTTGACATTTATCTTCTTGAAAGTGAACCTAAATTGCATTAAATGAAATATCAGAAGTGCACATTATTATCAATCAAGCAACAACTTTATAGTAAATTCATTCCAGTGTTGCATATCCTACAAAGGCTATTGACGTTTATGCCTATTGTAGTATAAATAATACACATGGTACATAGAAAGGATGGGGACATGTTAGGATCACCTTGGCTTTCAGCTCATGAACCACAATATTTCTCATTTCATGTAATGAATATTCTCTTTTATACAGTGAATTTTCAAACTGGTTTATTACATACCACAATTCAACACTATTACCTGGGAGGGAATCACTTAGAATTTGGCAAAAGTTATCCATAGTGAAGCCAAGAATATATTTGCTCTATCAGTGTTTCATTACTTAGAGGAAAACTGAAAATTTCCCCTTATTTGAAGGGTTAGAAGTATATCTTGTATAGTACACATATGGAGAACTTCTGTATGCCAAAATCCTAATGATAATTATTTTTCTCATCAGCTTAAAGTTAATTGCTAGAAAATTCCATTTATTACCTTTGTGGTGGTTTGAATAGAATAGATGGCCCCCAATATATTCAGTTGTTTATTTGTTTGTAGTTTGCATCTCTAGCCACCTGGCTAGAGGCAATGCCATTGTGTGGATCTTAAGGTGTGGTAGTGGGTTTGAGATTTCAATCTAAAGATATGCAAATTGTGCCTAGCTGGAGTTCCTGAAGTGTGCTCTGGCTTTTGACCTTTAGGCTTGTACTGCTCTCTCTCTCTGCTTGGGCCTGTGAAGGCAGGCCAGTTTCTCCTGCCATTATGGAACTTCCCCTGGATCTGTAAGCTTCAATAAATATCCTTTCCTCCATAACTGTGCCTGGTCTGGAAGTTCATCTCAGTGAACCTGAAGCTGTCTGCTACTGAAAGATTCGGGGAATAAAAGGGGAATAAAAGATTAAGAGTTTTTGCTTTTGCTAAACCTGCTCTATTCAGCTTCTGTAACATTGCTTGCTTGCTTCCGCTAAATAAAAAGAACTGCCATCAAAGTTAGTTAACCTGGAGAAAATGAGCTGCCTAGGATGTACTTTGTTCTTTTGCCAAGTTACTGGTCACCTAAGAGATGCCTGGCCCAACTGCCCCTTCCATGAACTCTGCCCCTGTGTCCTGAAACCCCCACCCCACCTGCGGATACTCAAGAGACACCAGGTGGATCTGACCAATCAGGAGCCACTCTATATGGAAAATTCCTAAGGCAGGTCCCCCTCCCTATGGCAACCCACAAGATCCCCCTCCCTATGGCAACCCACAAGGTTCCCGCTGCGTGCCCTCTCAGAACCAATCATTTTAAAGGGCGCTATATGATGTAACCCCTTTGTCCTTTCCCCGCCTCACTCCCTTTTCCCGCCTCACTCCCTTTATAAGCCCTTCCCTTCAGGGGGCCGGGGCTCTTCACCCCTCCTGCGCGAGGACTCTGTGTCGAGCCCCGGTGCACCGGTACCCACAATAAACCTCTTGCTGTTATTGCATCGAGAAGTGTCTGTGCTGGTTCTCGGGTCTTGCCTGGTCCTTGAGACTTGGGGTACCTCCCTTTGAGGAGGGGTCCCAACACTACAACCTTCTACCCCTTGATAATTTTTTATTATCAAGAAAAAGTAGCAGATGACAGATTGCTGTTATTGCTCCCAAAACATACAGAGACTTCTCACTTAGAATATCATCACTTGTGATAACCTTTTCCTCCAATTTATATACATTCAAGTTCTATTAATAACATAATTACTTCTTAGGCTATCTGGGAGTTAATATGACTTACATCAGATTTCCAGAGAATTGTTCATTTTAGGGGATGACATCAATGCATGTGTTTGAATTTCTATAAGACAAAGCAGGAGAGCTTTGTATGCCGTCTAGCTGTTGACAAGGTATTTTGGGGATTTAATCGTTGTTTGGGAAAACATTTTCAATTTCAGAGGAATAAGAAAAATAAATAATTAACAAAAACCCAATGGAGCTAGAAGTTACTTTTTTACCACATGTGTGGTGACACTAAATGGAGATGAACCTAAGGCACTGGGGAATTTTATAGCTATGACCAAGGTGTGCATCATTAGAAGAGGACCAGCAACTTACTGCAGACTTCATTTTGCTAGAGAAATTTTTATGCAGGCCTGCTTTCATGGGTACATAAAATGGGCATACAAACCAAACTGACTAATAATAAATATTAGACTGATTTTCTGTGGTATACATATAATTTTACCATTTATTAAAGACAAAATCAAATGTGTATACTGAGGAGATGGATATGCTTATTTCTTTCTACATAAACAATTAAACTTTGGCTGAATGATTGATGGAGGACACAGAACATCTTCAATGTTTCTCAGAGCTGATATTTTGATTTTATAATTGTCAATGCTGAGAACTCTGTTTCATTAAAAAAATGACAGACATATCTGTAGGGCCACTCCAAAAATGTTGGAAACTTTTTTCTAACCCTGTACCAAACATTCTAATATAATACAATCCAAGAATATGTAACATAGACTTTAATTCATGCTGAAGGATGATAAAAACTTATCATTTTGTTTTCCATATTTAAACCATTATGTTTCAACAAAAGCAGAAAATTTGTATGTACAGTAAAAACCCAAAATGTCATAACATACAATAATCTTGATTCTGAATGTAGGTCTCTCAGGCACCAATCATGAGTAATATGTGAACTGTCTGTAAGTGCACTGTAAAGCAGACATACTGTGCATTCATAAGCAAGGCTGCAGTGAAGTCATGTGAAGCAACACAGGTGAGCACTTTCAGAAACACCTAGGATTCATTAAGCATTTTATACTGGATTAAATTTTGGTCACTGCACATTCAGAAAGCATTGTTGCCACATTTTTGTGACACTATGTTCACTTACATGATTCGCATGGGGTCATGGCCCACAGTGTAAAAGGCCGTGCTTTCAGGACACTGGAGAGATCCACTAGGATGAAAGGGGAGAGTCTTTAGAAGAACAGAGGGGATAAGGCCAATTACAGGCTGGTGGCATACTAGAAGGAATGCCTTTCACATTCTTCTATTCCAGGGAATGTTGGAGTCCATGTTGGTCAAATAAAGTACTTGTCAGTCACCAGGGAAAGGACATGAGATGGGGACAAATCTCCACAATAAATTATCATCACTAAAGAAGAAAATGGCTCAGTATTTATCTTGTCCTAAATCACTGATAGAGGGAGAATTGTAGCTTAAATTCACATGAACAGCTTCTTGAGAAAATATGATCTAAAACTTGAAACTGAGACTTGCAAACAGTTACAATGAAAGTCTGCTCTCCAGATATCACTATCCAGATTTTCATTTTCATAGACGTCCACACTGACATTCATTCACTGATATGTGTGCATGGTTATGACAGTCTAAAATAGGCAATATATTATTTTGTGTTAAGAATACAAGTTACTACATGCACACGATGCTTTTTGTTAAAGATTTTATGAGATATAAATACTTATGTTTTTTTTTTCTTTTAATTTCTAAAGTTGGGTTATTTGCACCTCCACATTTCAATGCCTTGAGACATGATTATTCAAACGTTAGGCACACTACAAAATTGTCCTTGCAAGGTATTCATTACTCCAGAATGAGACCCAGACTTAATTACAAACAAACATGTTGTGATGAAATTCATTCTGTATTTTGTCTAGAAAGCACCTGGACGGAAATATATAATATACCTTGTATTAGCTCTAATTCAATGTTTATAGTAGGTTTACAGCTTTAAAAAATGTACTCATAAGAATAAAGACTATAATGTCTTTGGTAACTTCAAGATGAGAAGTACAGTTGAGCATGGAACTATAAAAGTGTCAACTGCTTTTTCAGTCCATACATCCTGGTATTCTAACAGATACTGTGCAATAAAATGGAGAATTCTTTCAAGAAAAAGAGGTGTATCCTTTAGGCTTTTATTTTATGCTTCCACCCAACAAGTTTTGTGTCCCATAGAAATTTCAATTTGGATATTATAATACCAAAGAGATTAATTGCATCATACTTTCACTTTGTGATGATGAAGACATGCTTGATGACTCTTGATTCAGATAGATAATTTAACAAGTAATTACTTGTTAATGTAAACTGATACCTACATCTGATTTATGAAGGATTCCTGATTTCACAGAAAGTACTCTCCAAAGGAAACAACACTGAAAAGTAAAAACAAATGACCAATTAATTCTGTCATATTTGTCATAGTTTTCAGAGCCTCATTTTATCCCATAAATCATTTTTCAAGGCTGAAATACATTCATTGTGGAAAATTTTTAATTTAATTTTATTTTATTTTTTTGCCATTTTATTTTTTTATTTTTTTTCTCCATTTTTATTAATATGTTCCATGATAACAAAAAAAAATCCCATGGTATTACCCTCCCCCCTTTCCCCTTTGAAATTCCATTCTCCATCATATCCCCTCCCCATCTCAATCTTTCTACTTACATATATACAATACCAACCTAATAAAAGCCCTCCTCCCTTTCTTTCTCTTCCCTTTCTATCTCCTTTTTTAACTTACTGGCCTCTGCTACTGAGTTTTTTCCTTCTCACACAGAAGCCCAATCATCTCTAGCTAAGATCCACATATGAGGGAGAACATGTGGCGCTTGGCTTTCTGGGCCTGGGTTACCTCACTTAGTATAATTCTTTCCAGATCCATCCACTTTTCTGCAAATTTCATAACTTCATTTCTCTTTACTGCTGAGTAAAACTCCATTGTATAAATGTGCCATATCTTCATTATCCACTCATCAGTTGAGGGACATCTAGGCTGGTTCCATTTCCCAGCTATTATAAATTGAGCAGCAATAAACATGGTTGAGCAAGTATCTCTAAGGTAATGAGATGAGTCCTTAGGATATATGCCTAGGAGAGCTATAGCTGGGTCATATGGTAGATCAATCTTTAGCTGTTTTAGGAACCTCCACACTGATTTCCACAATGGCTGGACCAGATTGCATTCCCACCAACAATGTAGAAGGGTTCCTCTTTTTCCACATCCCCGCCAACATTTATGATCATTTGTTTTCATGATGGTAGCCAATCTGACAGGAGTGAGATGGAATCTCAATGTAGTCTTAATCTGCATTTCCCTGATGACTAGGGATGTAGAACATTTTTTTAGATGCGTATATGCCATTCGTATTTCTTCCTTTGAGAATTCTCTATTTAGCTCCATTTCCCATTTTTTGATTGGTTTGTTTGATTCCTTATTATTTAACTTCTTGAGTTCTTTGTATATCTTAGATATTAATCCTTTATCAGATATATAGCTGGTGAAGATTTTTTCCCATTCTGTAGGTTGCCTCTTTGCTTTCTTCACCGTGTCCTTTGCAGTGCAAAATCTTTGTATTTTCATGAGGTCCCAGTGGTTAATCTGTGGTTTTATTGCCTGAGCAATTGGGGTTGTATTCAGAAAGTCTTTGCCAAGACCAATATGTTGAAGGGTTTCCCCTACTTTTTCCTCTAGCAGTTTCAGAGTTTCAGGTCTGATGTTAAGGTCCTTAATCCATTTGGACTTAATTCTTGTGCACGGAGAAAGAGAAGAATCTATTTTCATCCTTCTACAGATATATATCCAGTTTTCCCAACACCATTTGCTGAAGAGGCTGTCTTTTCTCCAATGAATATTTTTGGCATTTTTATCAAATATCAGGTGGCTATAACTACATGGGGTTACATTTGGGTCCTCTATTCTGTTCCATTGATCTACGAGTCTGCTTTTGTGCCAGTACCATGCTGTTTTTGTTACTATGGCTCTGTAGTATAGGTTAAAATCAGGTATGGTGATACCACCAGCCTTATTTTTGTTGCTCAGTATTATTTTAGATATTCGAGGTTTTTTGTGATTCCAAATGAATTTTTGGATTGTTTTTTCTATTTCCGTGAAGAATGCCTTTGGAATTTTGATGGGGATTGCGTTAAATGTGTAGATTGCTTTTGGTAAGATTGCCATTTTCACAATATTGATTCTTCCAATCCAGGAACAAGGGATGTTTTTCCACTTCCTAGTGTCTTCTGCAATTTCTCGCTTGAGTGTTTTAAAGTTCTCATTGTATAGATTCTTTACTTCCTTAGTAAGGTTTATTCCAAGGTACTTTATTTTTTTTGATGCAATTGTGAATGGGAGTGATTCTCTGATCTCATCCTCTGTGTGTTTGTTGTTAGCATATATGAAGGCTACTGATTTCTGTGTACTTATTTTGTATCCTGCTACATGACTGTAGGTTTTTATCAGCTCTAACAGTTTGCTAGTAGAGTCTTTAGGGTCCTTTATATATAGAATCATGTCATCTGCAAATAATGATAACTTGACCTCTTCCTTTCCGATTTGTATCCCTTTTATGCATGTCTCTTGCCTTATTGCTATGGCTAAGACTTCCAGAACTATATTAAATAAAAGTGGGGACAGTGGACACCCTTGTCTTGTTCCTGATTTTAGTGGAAAAGCATCCAGTTTTTCCCCATTTAGTAATATGTTGGCTGTAGGCTTATCATAAATAGCCTTTATTATATTGAGATATGTTCCTTCTATTCCCAGTCTCTGTAGGACTTTTATCATGAAGGCATGTTGGATTTTGTCGAATGCTTTCTCTGCATCTAATGAGATGATCATGTGATTTTTGTCCTTCAACCCATTTATATAATGTATAACATTTATAGATTTGCGTATGTTGAACCATCCCTGCATCTCTGGGATAAAGCCTACTTGGTCAGGGTGAATGATCTTTCTAATGTATTCTTGTATTCTGTTTGCCAATATTTTGTTGAGAATTTTTGCATCTATGTTCATGAGGGAGATTGGTCTGTAATTTTCCTTTTTTGTTCTATCTTTGCCTGGTTTTGGTATCAGAGTGATGCTGGCTTCATAGAAGGAGTTTGGTAGAATTCCTTCTTTTTCTATTTCATGGAAAAGCTTAAGAAGCAATGGTGTTAGCTCTTCCCTGAAGGTCTGGTAAAATTCAGCAGTGAATCCATCTGGGCCTGGGCTTTTTTTAGTTGGGAGATTTTTGATAACTGTTAGGATCTCCATGCTTGTTATAGGTCTATTTAAGTGATTAATCTCATCTTGATTTAATTTAGGTAGGTCATATAAATCAAGGAAATCATCCATTTCTTTCAGATTTTCATACTTTGTGGAGTATATGTTTTTATAATATGTCCCTATGATTTTTTGAATTTCTCTGGCATCTGTCGTGATGTTACCTTTTTCATCTCTAATTTTATTAATTTGTGTCTCTTCTCTCTTTCTTTTGGTCAGATTTGCTAAGGGTTTATCAATCTTGTTTATCCTTTCAAAGAACCAGCTCTTTGTTTCATTAATTCTTTGTATTGTTTTTTTGGTTTCTATTTCATTAATTTCTGCCCTAATCTTTATTATTTCTTCCCGTCTACTGATTTTTGGTTTGCCTTGTTCTTCTTTTTCCAAGGCTTTAAGGTGAAGCATTAGGTCATTTATTTGCGACCTTTCTAATTTCTTAATATAGGCACTTAAAGCTATAAATTTACCTCTTAGAACTGCCTTCATTGTGTCCCAGAGATTTTGGTATGTTGTGTTCTCATTATTGTTTGACTCTATAAATTTTTTGATTTCCTTCTTGATTTCTTCATTGACCCATTCATCATTTAGTAATGTATTGTTTAGTTTCCATGATTTTGTGTATGCTCTATATCCTTTCTTGCTATTGATTTGTAGTTTGATTCCATTGTGGTCAGATAGAATGCAAGGAATTATTTCAATTTTCCTGAATTCGTTAAGATTTGCTTTGTGTCCTAATATATGGTCTATTTTAGAGAATGATCCATGTGCTGCTGAAAAGAATGTATATTCTGCAGCATTTGGATGAAATGTCCTGTATATGTCTGTTAGGTCCATTCCTTCTATGACCTCGTTTAGTCCAGATGCCTCTCTGTTTATTTTTTCCCGGGATGACCTGTCAATTGATGAGAGTGGGGTGTTAAAGTCACCAACTACCACTGTGTTTCGTGTTATCTGTGACCTTAGTTCTAACAGTGTTTGTTTGATGAATTTGGGAGCCCCCATGTTAGGTGCATATATGTTTAGGATTGTAATGTCCTGTTGGAGTGTGCCCTTAATCAATATAAAGTGACCTTCCTTATCTTTCTTGACTAATGTTGGAGTGAAGTCTGCCTTGTCAGATATTAGAATAGCAACCCCTGCTTGCTTTCTGGGTCCATTTGCTTGAAACACCGTTTTCCAACCTTTCACCCTAAGATAATGTCCATCCTTTGTAGAAAGGTGAGTTTCTTGGATACAACAAATTGTAGGGTCCTGCTTTTTAACCCAGTCTGCAAATCTATGTCTTTTGGTTGGAGCATTGAGGCCATTGATATTAAGAGATATTATTGAAAGATGTGTATTTATGCTTGCCATTTTTTTTTTTTTTTTTGTGGTTCTGGTTCTACCTTTGCTCTCTTATATTAACTAGTATTTGAGTGTTGTTTGCTGTTTTCCAGGTTCCTTATATGTGTGTTTTTCTTTCTCTTCGGCATGGAGGATTCTTTCAAGTATTTTGTGTAGAGCTGGTTTTGTCTTCAAATACTCCTTTAGCCTGCTTTTGTCATGGAATGTCCTTATTTCTCCATCTATTTGAATGGATAGTTTTGCAGGATAAAGTAGTCTTGGTTGACAGTTGTTATCTTTCAGAGTTTGGAATACTTCACTCCAAGCCCTTCTGGCTTTGAAAGTTTGTGTTGAGTAATCTGCTGTGATCCTGATGGGCTTGCCTTTGTAGGTAACTTGATTTTTCTCTCTAACTGCTTTCAATATTTTTTCTTTGGATTGTGTGTTTGGTAGTTTGATTATAATATGGCGAGGAGAGGTTCTTTCCAGGTTTTGTCTGGCTGGTGTTCTAAATGCTTCCTGTATCTGCATTGGCACCTCTTTCCCAATTTGGGGGAAGTTTTCTTCTATGATTTTGTTGAAGATGCCTACTATACCTTTGGATTGAAATTCTTCTCCTTCTACTATACCCTGAATTCTTATATTTGATCTTTTCATAGTGTCCCGAATATCTTGAAATTCCCATTCATACTTTTCTATTAGTTTGTCTTTCTCTTTGTTGGATTGTATTAGATCTGCCACCTGGTCTTCTAGCTTAGATATTCTGTCCTCTCCTTCATCCATTCTACTGGTGAGATTTTCTACAGAGTTTTTTATTTCATTAACTGTGTTCTTCATTGCTAGTAATTCTGACTGGTTTTTCTTCATTATTTCTATTTCCTTATTTATGTCTTGTATTGATTTCTTTATTTCGTTAAATTGGTGTCCTGTATCTTCTCTGATTCCTTTGATTTCTTCTTTGAGTTCATTGAACATATTTACAATCATTCTTTTGAAATCGTTCTCAGGCATTTTCTCTAACTCGTTTTCACTAGAGGTCATTTCTGAAGCATTGATGCTTTTTGGTGGATTTATATTGCCTTGGTTTTTGGTGTTTCTTGTGTTATAATGTATATATTTTTGCATCTTGGATTAAGTTACTGCTTAGATTTTCCAGTTAGCTGGGTATCCTTTGCTGTATCTATTGATCTGATATTGTATATCTTCTATGTAGGAGATTAAGATGTTAGGTGTGGCTCTTACCACTCTCAGAGTATCTAGACACGTGGTCCTAGGGGTTAAGTTTGCCTGCTATGGGGGTATTCAAATAGGTTGAGTGGAATAAAATACAGGTATATTCTAAAATTTAACTAAACCCTATACACATTCAGTCAAGAACAGCACCGAGCATTTATGCAAGATTAGGTATTATAAAAACCAGATCCTCTATCAACAAAGAAGTTAAGATTTCTGGTCTGTTGAGGGATCCAAGTCAGCTTGTGACCAGGTGAGACCCTTCCCTGGTTCAATCCCAGTTACCTCTTTGGATGCTTTTGGTCTCAGTCAAGTTGCTGGCTGGGATGTTGGGCCGCTGTTCTGCTTTCTGGAACTGGGTACTGGCTTTTCCTGTGGGGCAAACCAAGCCTGGCAACTGTGGCCCTGCAGATTGGCGCCCCTGATGCTGGATCCCCGCTGCTGCCGCTGGAGCTGCCGCTGCTGGGACCACTGCTGCTGGATCCGCCACTGGAGATGCCGCTGCTGGGTCTGCCCCCGCTGATCCGCTGGAGCTGCCGCTGCTGGGTCCTCCGCCTCTGATCCGCTGGTGCTGCCGCTGCGGGATCCGCCTCTGCCGCTGAAGCCGCTGGAGCCTCCGCTGCTGGATTCGCTGCCCTGAAGCCGCTGTGGCCGGTACCGGAGCAGCTGATGGTGTTTTTGGGGCTGGAGTCACGGCTTCCACCGCCACTTCCGGCTTCCACCGCCGCTTCCGCTGCCGGGGTCTGAGCCGCCGCTGTTGGATCCCGAGTCGCCACTGCCGGAGCCCGTGATGCAGCTGCCGGTGCCCGTGCTGCCGCTGCCGCTGCCAGAGTCTGAATCGCCGCTACCGGGTCCCGAGGTGCCGCTGCCGGAGCCCAAGTCGCCGCTACCGGGTCCCGAGCTGCCGCTGCCGGAGCTGCTTCGGCCTGCCCGTGTGGGCTCTGGATATCTCCTACTTCTCCGCTGCTGTTTTAATCTCTTATACACCTCCCTTGTGTATTTTGCTGGGTTTTCTTTGGCTTTTTCTCCCCTAGGCTGCTTAGGCGTGGTTCCTATGCCGCCATCTTGACCGGAAGTCGAAAATTTTTAATTTTAAATGAGAAAATTAAAATAATCTGTAAACTTTACAGGTATGTATATATATATATATATATGTATATATATATATGTATATATATGTATATATGTATATATATATGTGTATATATATGTATATATATATGTATATATATATATATATATATATATATATATATATATATATATATATGTTGATGAAAGATACAACATATCTGTGTTGTTCTCCCAGCAGAATTAAGGGAGTCACACATCACACAGCTGAGTCTTCAAAATGGGAAACTATCCTTTAGGAAATACTTGTGTAACTTTATGACATAAAAGAATAAAGATTTGGAGACTTCTGGCCAAGATGGTGACCGCCTAGCTGCGCTGCAAATCCCGGGGAAAGAAAGGCAAGATATTAAGGGTTCATTGTGGCTTTTAGGGGAGAGAAATCTGGGAGGGCACAGAGGTGGGGGAAACAGGGAATCGCTGATCCCCTTGCGGGCAGGTAGCCCACCCCTCATTCCAAATAACCCACCTCACCACTAAAGACAGACACCTCCTCAGGGTGAAAGGGTGGAAAACAATATTCCAAGCAAATGGGAGTAAGAAACAAGCAGGCGTAGCTATATTAATATCATATAAAATAGACTTCAAACCAAAAATAATCAAAAAAGACAAAGAAGGCCACTTCCTACTTATCAAGGGAATGATCCATCAAGAGGATATTACAATCACAAATCTGTATGCACCAAACACAGGGGCACCACAGTTCATAAAACAAAACCTACTTGACAATAAAACAGAAATAACCACCAACACCATCACAGCTGGGGACTTCAATACACCATTATCAATAATAGACAGATCATCCAAACAGAAACTCAACAGGGAAGTAAGAGAGCTCAACAAAACCATAGATCACTTACATCTAACGGACATCTACAGAACTTTCCATCCCAAATCCACAGACTACACATTCTTCTCAGCAGCCTATGGAACATTCTCTAAAATATACCATATACTGGGTCACAAAGACTGCCTCCACATATTTAGGAAGATTGACATAATTCCCTGCATGATATCAGATCACAATGCTATATTGCCAGAAATCAACAACAAAAGACCCACCAAGAATCCCAATGGCACCTCGAAACTGAACAGCACACTTTTAAACAATAAATGGATAGTGGATGAAATAAAAAATGAAATTGTAAAATTTCTAGAATTGAATGACAATGAGAACACATCATACCAAAACTTATGGGACACAATGAAGGCATTCCTCAGGGGAAAGTTCATAGCACTCAATGCCTTCATAAAAAAAGACAGAAAGGTCCCAAATCAATAACCTAACCATCCACCTAAAGGCACTGGAAAAACAAGAAAAATCCAACCCAAAGAGCTCCAGAAGGAAAGAAATAATTAAAATCAGACCAGAAATCAATGAATTGGAAACCAAGGAAACGATTAAGACAATTGACAAAAAAAAAAAAAAAAAGAGCTGGTTCTTTGAAAAAATAAACAAGATTGACAAACACCTGGCCAATCTGATCAAGCAAAAAAAAGGAGAAGATTCAAATTAACAAAATTCAAAATGAAAAAGGAGAGATCACAACAGACATAAGTGAAATTGGGAGAATCATCAGGATTTATTTCAAAAACCTCTACTCCACAAAACTGGACAATGTGGAGGAGATGGATAAATTCCTGGACACATACCATCTACTAAAGCTAAACACAGAGCAGATTAATCACCTCAATTAACCCATCACACTCATGGAGATTGAAAAAGTAATAAAAACCCTCCCCAAAAAGAACAGTTGAGGACCAGATGGCTTCTCAGCTGAATTCTATCAAACCTTCATTGAAGAACTCAAACCAATCTTCCTCAAACTGTGCCACACAATTGGTGAACAGGGAAACCTACCCAACTCCTTTTATGAAGCTAGCATCACCCTAATTCCAAAACCAGGCAGAGATGCCACAAGAAAAGAAAACTACCGGCCTATTTCCCTGATGAATTTAGATGCAAAGATCCTAAACAAAATCCTCACACACCAAATCCAACAACACATCAAAAGCATTATCCACCTTGACCAAGTGGGATTCATCCCAGGAACACAGGGGTGGTTCAACATACGGAAATCTGTCAATGTAATATACCACATAAACATGGTTAAACATAAAAACCACATGATCATTTCGATAGATGCAGAAAAGGCCTTTGACAAGATTCAACATCACTTCATGTTCAAAACATTGGAGAGAATTGGCATGGTTGGATCATATCTTAACCTAATAAAGGCAATATACGAAGCTCCGAAAGCCCAAATAATACTTAATGTAGAGAGACTGGAGGAATTCCCATTAAGATCAGGAACAAGACAGGGTTGTCCACTCTCACCTGTGCTTTTCAATATAGTACTGGAAGTCCTAGCTCAAGCAATAAGACAGGAGAAGGAAATAAAAGCGATACAATTTGGAAAGGAAGCAGTTAAGTTAGCTTTATTCGCTGATGACATGATTATATATGTAAGGGACCCAAGAGACTCCATCCCAAAACTCCTGAAGGTGATTAACTAATATAGCAAAGTAGCAGGATACAAAATCAATGCACAAAAATCAGTAGCCTTCCTTTATGCAAATGACAAAGATACAGAGAAAGAAATAAAGGATATAGTCCCATTTTTAATAGCAACAAAAAAAATAAAATACCTTGGAATAACATTAACCAAGGAAGTGAAAGATCTATACAACAAAAACATAAAAACTCAAAAAAGGAAATTGAGGAGGACTTCAGTAAATGTAAAGACCTCCCATGTTCCTGGATAGGCAGAATTAACATTATGAAGATGACAATCCTACCAAAGGCAATATACAGATTTAATGCAATTCCAATTAAAATCCCTACAGTGTTCTTCACAGAGATAGAAAAAATGATCTCAAATTTCATATGCAAAGGCAGAAGGCCTCACATATCCAAACATATCCTCAGCAAAAGAAATACCTCTGGAGGCATCACCATACCTGATCTAAAGCTATATTACAAAGCCATAGTAATAAAAACAGCATGGTACTGGCATAAAAACAGGAGTATAGACCAATGGAATAGACTTGAGGACCCGGACTTTGGGTCAAGCAACTATAGCTACTTGATATTCAATAAAGGCCCAAAAAATATAGGCTGGAAAAAAGACAGCATCTTCAACAAATGGTGCTGGGCAAACTGGATAACCATAAGCAGGAAACTGAAACTTGATCCACAAATTTCACCATGCACTACACTCAAGTCCAAATGGATCAAAGATCTCAATATATGACAAGAAACTCGAATACTACCGGAAGAAAATTTAGGAAGTACTTTCCATGATATAGGAATGGAAAAAGACTTCCTGAACAAAACCCCAGTAGCTCAGGAACTTAAACAGTCACTCAACCGATGGGATCACATTAAGTTGAAGAGTTTCTTTACAGACAAGCATACAATAAGCAAAGCCAATAGATTACCACAGAACGGGAGAAAATATTTGCGGGTTATCCAACTGATAGAGGCCTAATCTCTAGAATCTACAAAGAACTCAAAAACCTAAACAGTAAGAAGTCAAACACCCCACTCACAAAATGGGGCAAAGAGCTGAACAGGCAGTTCACAGAGGAAGAAATACAAATGGCAAACGTACACTTAAGAAAATGTTCATCATCCCTAGTCATCAGAGACATGCAAATTAAAACAACTATGAGATTCCACCTTACTACAATAAGGATAGCAAACATCAAAAAATCAAATAAAAATAAATGCTGGTGAGGATATGGAGAAGTAGGAACACTCATCCACTGTCAGAGCCACATGTTGGGTGATGATATGCAGAGACATTTATCTTACCTATAACTGTGGGCTAACTCCACAATGCATGACCCGTATACCTCAACAAGGAGGGGCCAAGTGGAGGGGGTAAGTCACAGGTGAACCTAATAATGGTACCAAACTGACTGTATTTGCTGAATACAAAAGTAACTAATAAAGTAAAAAAGAAAAAAAAAAAGAACAAAGATTTCCATGGTATAATTTTTTGATCAAAACATACTATCTTAATATGTGCAATTGTCTATTCATAACATACTTAATGAATGCAGGACACATAGGACATTTAACTCACTATTTTCGTTGCCTTTCCATCCTGTTTAAACATTGGGAACAGCTTATTGGTTTGTCTCAGTGATGCAAAAATCAATTCTAAGTTAAGTCCCTCACCTTAAATTAGTTATTTGTCAAATGATCAAGAAGGAATTAAGTGCTATAGCTGAAACTATCTGGCTGGTATGGGAACAGTATGTGTTACTGACTGAGCTTACAATGTAGAGCCTCCATTTTTCTTCTGAATTGATAATTTCCTTTACAGGGTAAGTCACCATCCATAGTAAACACCAAGAGGTGACTCAAATAAAAATCCTTTGGAATGAAGAGTACCACTAAGATCAGATCAAGAATGAGACTCACTCATCAGAATTTGGCTCTTGAAATATGTTTGATGAAACAATGTGTTGTTAGAAGGAGTGTTCTCAGGTCATCAGTTACATTGCTATATAAAAGAGATAGCTTGCAAAATGTGATACATTCCCATTTATGTTTAATTTTAAGAGAAATAACATTTTGTACTGTACATAAATTCATCATGACCCTAAAATAGCATTTTTATAAATTGCAACGTTTATGAAAATTCAAACTTTAATGTAAAATGTGTGTGTGTGTGTTCATTATAATTTGTGTTGAAGGAGCAGGGGAATCAGGATTTATTTCATCCCACTTCTATAGCTTTGATGTTGTGTTCCCCAAAGGCCAAAGGCACATATGGGAAATGGTTTGCTTTCCAATGTGATGCTATCAAGAAATGATGGAGTCTTCAAGAGGTACACTTTTGAGGAACATCTTTAGAAGATGGGATTGTTAAAGAGATTAACCATAGGGTAACTAAGACTTGATTGTATAGCTATGGTCAGTCACCATCTATCATTTTTACATCACTTTGAGCAAAGTCACTTTGTATGAAGTGATGGGTAATTGGGCTTTCAGTTTCAGTGGTCTCAGTTTAGTGTTACTTAGTGATGTTTCTGTGTGTTCCGACAGCAGAGCACAAGGTGGCTGATGCACTAACTCGGTTCATGGCAGCCAGGAAGCAGAAGGGAGGGCTGGAAGGAACTGGAGTCCCAAGACCCTCCTTGTAGACATGCCGCAATGGCTCAACGTCTTTCCAGTGGTTCCTCCTATGTGTCCTCCCAGAGAGACAAGGCTTTAAACACCTAGGCCTTTGGGGATCATTTCTGACCCAAACTATTGCAAAACACAAAAAGGCTAGTAACAAGTAGCATTTCCAAATTTTAACAGGAAATACTAAAATAGGCAAGAACAATGTACTAATATCTACTAAAGTGGGAGGCCAAAATAGAATCTGTACTGATTCCAGCTGGTGGTCAGATATTCATAAGAGCTGGGATGTAAAGCTTCCACACCATACCTCTTTGCTCACTGGCCTTACCCAGTGACAAATAGACATTTATTGACTTAACTGGAGGTAACTTTATACTTTACCACAAAGAATCCTTTTAGTTAGGAGCCTCCCTTCACAGGGATGAGTAATAGATATTTTCCATTTTCTATACAGTCCATGTGAAGGATGCAATCTCCCAAGTCCTCAAGAAAGACATCCTTGAGGTTCTAAAATTTGCAAAACAAACAAACAAAAAATCCTTTTAACAGTTTCACATGTCACAGGGAGGAAGGAAAGGAGAGAGAGAGAGAGGCTTTCTACTTGGATACACCATCTGTGTTATGAGGGCTGAGGTAAAAAGTAGGTCAGTGCAGGGGAACCTTGCTCCATAGCTGAGGGGAAAAGCATAAGACCTCATGGGCACTGGTAAGTAGTAAACTCTTGGTTAGTGTATAATGGTGCTGTATTTATTATTGTTATGAATATATAGCAAAACTCTTGATGTAAACTTAATTATGCATTGCCTAATTTCATAAGTTGAAGCCCTAGGGTCCAGTGTGATAGTATTTTCAAGTAAGACTATTTTGAAGAAAAACTTGGTTTAAAAGAGTTGTGATATCAAAGTACTTTCCATAAGGGATTCATGTCTTCATAGCAAGAGACAGTCATGTGAGAATATTGTAACAAGCCCAGGGAAAGGCCAAAACTTAATCATGCTTTCATGTTATTCTCTGACTTCTTTGGAGATAAAGTTCCATAAGTGGCCACACCTATAAAATCCTGCAGACTGTTTGGCCTTTGATGAGTAGAGCATCACAACTGTGGTGAGGTAGACTGTTGACGGTCTTGGCCAATGGTAATGTGGGCTTATGGCTGGCTGCTTTTAACTTCTGTATCGCCCTATTAGTCTGGTGAATATTAGGTAAAACATTCAGATTGTATTGACAGCAATGGAAAATCTGTGGAAAAGACTCCCTGCTTTGCTGTGCCCTGCTTACCTAGTCCACCACCAATGTACTTGGTATATGTTTGGATTTATGACCTTCTTTATTCTGTGGCTATAAACTTATTCCACTGCTGAACATTCTGTTCAAGGACATTGTATGCTCAGGATACATTATTTTTTTATTCCTTTCCAAGCACAATTGATATTTTATGTGTATATTGCTAACTCCCAAACAAATAATATAAATCACTGTGGCCAGTTTATTTATGTTTATTTTTTTCTTTTTTGTTTATTTTTATTTATTTGAAAGTGACAGAGAGAGAAAAAGGCAGATAGAGACAGTGAGAGAGAGAGAGAGAATGGGTGCGCCAGGGCCTTCAGCCACTGCAAACTCCAGATGCATGCACCCCCTTGTGCATCTGGCTAACGTGGGTCCTGGGGAATCGAGCCTCAAACCGCGGTCCTTAGGCTTCATAGGCAAGCGCTTAACCAGTAAGCCATCTCTCCAGCCCTATTTTTATTTTTTTGTTATGAAACCAAAGTCAATTGATACACCTCCTGCAGCACCTTTTCCAATGTCCCCACACAATAAGTTCACAATGTTAATGATGGAAATGATTCTATTATAAGAATTAACAAAATTTCAATATTAAGAATTAATATTGCTAAAGTGCTTACTGTGTACTAAGCATGTGGTAAATAGTTTATATTCCATTCTCAGTTTCTACAACTCTGTGAGATGAGCATTATTACACTCACTTTGCATTTGCACAGGGGCAAAATGGTTTAGTCATGTCCACTGAATATAAATTCCTCTCAATTTCTTTATGTTGATTCCCTTGGATTATTATTCTGTGGACATATGTTTGCTATATAATCAGTATTTTGCTACTAAAGTAAAAGCTGGTTTCCTATTATAGTTTAGTTTGAAATGTGTTCAAAAATTCCTAATAAGAATGAGATGGCGACATGAAAATAAATGTCTTGAGGAGCGTATCAGCTCCTTTTTCATTGTTGTGACCAAATACATGACAAGAAGAAACTTACTGGAGGAAAGATTGAATTTGACTTATAATTTAAGGGGGTACAGTCCATCAAGATGGGGAAGGCAAGATGGAAAGAACAGAACAGCCCTTTTCCAACCTCCAGAAAGGGGCTGGAAGTAGGATGGTGTTATAAACTTCATGTCCCACACCCAGTGACCTACTTCCTATAGCCATCTCTCACCTCCCAAAGGTTTCACAATCTCCACAAACAGTGACACCAGCTGGACACCAAATATTCAAGCATGTGTGGCTATAGAAAACATTTCACATCCAATTCATAACAAGATAACTCAGCTAATCTAAAAATGGAGATGAATTAGAATTAGGAGAAGTCACAGTGGGCACACAGGATAATGAACCAATCAAAGTTGAATAAAGAGAGCAGTGTTATTGCTCTTCATAAGGTTGTGAAATTTTAGACCTGTTGTTTAAAATTATCTAACAACTACTATTTTAGCATAGAGAGCCATGACCTCAATCAAGCACATGAAAATGTGAACAAAAAAGTATTGAGAGGAGCTTTATGCCTATTTAATTTTCAGATCTGTCAGTAAGGTGTAACAACCTCAGAAATAATCAGAAGAAAATGAAATGTTAGTCAGTTAATCAGTAATAAAGTATAATAACTAAATGAACTTTAAAATCTCTGAGAAAGGAAAAGTGAATTTATTCATATATTAAATGTGCAGAATTACCAAAAGAATTATTAAAGGAAGATTAAAAATTAATAATTGTCAATTTAAAATGAAAATTAACAAGTCATACCCATTTATATCAAGACTGTAAATGATTTCAATGTCAGTATGAGTGAAGGGAGCCCAGAAGCCCTTTGAAATATACAAGATAATGAGAATGACTTAAATGAAGCCAATAGCTGATGCTTGTCCCTGAAACACTAAGAGTTACCTGTGTAACAATCGGGGCTTCTCTTCTGCTGGTTGGCATGAAAATTAAAAACACAAAGCACTGCAGGAAGCATATAGCATAATTAAATAAAGACTAATAAAATATATTATCTAGCAGACATATGGAGAAAGAACTGAACACTTATACTCACCTAAAATCGATACAACATGCCTCAAATCAATAATATTCATGCACACCGAAAAGTAGTAAGCAATACTACTTTATTCTCCACAAAATAGTTAACTGCCTTGGTATATGAATAAAAGTGAACTTTGATATATTTGCTTTCAAATATTAAAGTGACTTGTCATGAGCAGCTACTTACACTTAGATTTAAAATCACTAAAATTAAAATTGATATCACCAGTAGTAGTAGCAATATTTGAAGTAGTCCATATACAAGAAACCAATATCTTAAAATATTAAGCAAGCCCCTCATATAAAGTGTCTATTATGTATGGAATTCTGTTGATAATGTTGGCATGCATAAAAGTTAAGGTAAGAATTGTTTTGTGCTCTCAAAAGAGCTTTCAAAAAAGGTGAACTGAAATACACACACACACTGTGAAATTACATTTATATTCATGGATCATAATATAGCATTTTTGACAAAACCTGACACTTTCTATGAGAGGGCTAGATGAGGCTTATTGATCTTTGTCCTTTGACTGATACACAGTGAGTGAATACCTGAGGATAAGAGAGTTTTAGGCAGGAAGTAGATAGAGGCTTCCCAACAAGTTCAATGTTACAGCAGGGAGGAATAAATTCTGGTATACTGGGAATAGTAGGGTAAAAATAGTCATTAATGATACATTTTACATCTCAAAATACCTAGAAAAGAAGACTTTGCATGTCTTCATTATAAAAATAATCAACTTAAGGTCTTATTTGTCTATAAGTTGAGATGTTTTATCAGGGGTCATTTATGGAGAATCTTGGATGCTAGTAGCATTCAATTTTTCTTTAATAACAGTAAAAAAAAGTCTATTTCAAATGATCCATTATTGGTGCATAGCAAAGATACTGATTAGTCTTTGTTGATTTTTGTCCTAAAATTGCTTCAATCCTTCTATTAGCTCTGATTTATTTTCATTCTTTTGTTGACATGCGTGAATATGCATATATTGCATATGTACATTAATATATGTACATATTATAATGAAATGCATATGCAGTGTTAAATTGGTTTCTTCTTTTCAAATTTGGATATTATTTATTTTTAACTATTTTAGCAAGGGTCTGACTAGGACTGCACCCAATGCAAGAGGGGAAACTAGGCATCTTTGCCTCCTTGTTCCAGCCTTACAGAGAAAGCAACAGCTGTCCTCATTCATCATCACACTTACTGTGGGTTTCCACTCTACAAAATTTATCATGGTAAGTCACATACCTTCTATACATATTCTGTTCAATGATTCTATCATAAAGGGATATTTAAATTTTGACACATTATTTGGTATTATAATGATATCATCATGTTTCTGTCTTCATTGAATGTGCTGATTTTCACACTTGGGCCATCTTTGTGTCTCAGATTAGTCACTCTTTTTTTAAGGTAATAGAAGTAGATACATCTTACTAAGAAAGAGAGAGGCAATCTAACAATGGGAGTGGGATAATGAGCTGGAAAAGGAGTATACACTCACGAGATTAGATCAGTTAATCTATTCTTCCATGGGGAAGAATCTTGACCACGTAGTTTTACACTTGTGCTCATCAAAGATATTCAGAATTTGACCTTTATTACTGTTTTGCTTATTTTGGTATCACATAATACCAACATTGTAAAGTGTGCAAGAATTTCCTACTTTTCAACTTTTGGGATAACTTGCACAGAATTCTATCAGTAAGCCTGGGGAAAGGGCTCCTGTAGCTCTGCCCAAACATCCAGTCTCTCCAAGGTGGGCCTGGAGAGGGTTTCAGACAAGGTCAGGATGTAATTCCCTAGTCTTCCCCCAGATGGAGGCATCTCTCTCCATACTGCTTGGAGTTGGGTTAATAGGTGGGCTTGGCAACATTCTGACTTGATAGATTTGTAGGTAGATGATAGAGAGATAAATGATAGATACATGATAGATGATAAATAGATAGATATAGACAGAAAGTGGGTAGTGGGCATGGAAAGCAGTCACCTGGCCAGTTCTGGTGGAAAAACCCATGGATGGTTATTGCAAAACTATGATATGCTTTTATATATGCTCCACGTCTGTCACACAAAAATGTTAAGGAAAATTATAAAACTAAAATATTTTTAAATATTTAATCTATTTCACCTGAAGCAGTAGTTCTTTCTTTGTATACATAAGACATAAAGTAAAATTGCTAAGAAATACTTAACCATGTTTGAAAATACATTAGTGTTTTTTTTTTTTTTTTTTTTTTTTTTTTGAGGTAGGGTCTCCCTCTAGCCCAGGCTGACCTGGAATTCACTATGGAGTCTCAGAGCCTAGAACTCACGGCAATCCTCCTACCTCTGCCTCCTGAGAGCTGGGATTAAAGGCATGCACCACCATGCCCGGCTGAATATACATTAGTATTTTAAAATGGAAGTAGGCTGAGAAGAAGCACATTTAGAAACATACATCAACACATTCAAGTAAATATTTCTCTGAACTTATTAAATATGTACAAGTTTAATATCATAGCTATAAATCGCATGTGTTTATATGTACTGCTATAATTAATTTTAAAATTAATACTTTCATCTTCTTTTTTGAGAAATGGGCAATTTTTATGTTATCAGTTTTTGAAATGAAAAAAATAAAGCATTTGGCTATTGTTTATACTGACACAAACTACATTAAATCTATACTATATTTCTTTCTATAAAACCTATGCACATGATAATCTGGTTATTGTTTCTAAATAAATGATACAGCTATAAAGACAGCAAGAACACATAATGATGATCTTGGAAAGACAGTTCAGTTTTCTTACATCAAGGTAATGGATCAAGCTACAGTTAATAATTAATAATCTTTTTGATGTCCTGAGGATTCTCAAAGATTATATAATGACCTGAATTTTAATGGTTTCAAAATTTGAGATATCTGTATGTACTAAACAAACCTGTGTTTTCTTTTCCCTGGATCCAAGATCTTTCTATCAAGGTAAGCACTAATGGAATTTGTGATTGCTAAAATTTATTTTATTTTTATTTATTTTCATGTGTGTGTGTGTATGCACGTGTATGTGTGTATATGCTAGGGTCTCTTGCTGCTTTCCATGAGTGGCTGGGGAATTGAACCCTGGCCAGCATCCTTTGCAAGACATTGCTTTTATCCAGAGTCATGTCCCAGCTCCTAAAATTTAAAAGAGGACAATGATGTGTACATGTATTTTCACATGTGTATTGTATGTGTAAGCATGTGCAGGTGAAAGTTGAGGACAGATGTTGCCATCAGGTATCTTCCTTGATCTCTGCCCACTATTTATGGATAGAGTCCCTGACTTGAATCCAGAGCTTGCATTAATTTATGCAGTCTACCTAGCCAGCTTACCCTGGGACCCCTGTCTTTACCTCCTAAACACTGGGATTACAGATATCCCACTACACCCACCCTGCACTTCCACGGTGCTGGGCATCTGAACTTAGGCACTCTCCACATGCTTGCATGTAAAGTGCTTATCAGCTGAGCTATCTGTAAACCCCAATACTAATGATTTTGTTTTTACATGAGAGAGAGAGAGTTATTACAGTGTCCATGTGCAAATCTTCCCATCCAAACCTATCAAAAGTCTCACCTCTTAAAGTTTCCAAGAACAAAGGAAGTTTTTTATTTTTTTAATTTACCTCCATTATGAAGCTACCATCAATCATGGGCTACAAGAGGGCCTGCACCTATTAAATTCTCTATAAAAAATAAGGGTTATCCCATTTGTCTGGTGCTAACTTTACTCTCTGTTGGAGAATCTGCTTCTCTTTTTCAGATAGATGCAGATCCTAAGGAGAGAACCATTCCATCATACCTCAAAAGGGCCCCAGGTGAAACTAAGAATAATTGGCAAAACAAGCAAAGGTGCTGTTTTCTTGGTGAACCGGGTAGCAGCACAAGGGTGAAAGAGATCAACCCAAAGAACAATCAACTCCTACCAAATAAGATATCCAGAGACACAGAGGCCCCCAACACCTCATCACTGAAGCAGACCCAAAATGAACCCAACATGGCTCAGGGAAATTTTGTGGAAGAGAGGGCAGAAAGAATGTCAGAGCCACACGTTGGGTTATGATATGCAGAGGCATTTCTCCTAACCATAACTGTGGGCTAACTCCACAATGCATGACCCATACACCTCAACAAGGAGGGGCCAGGGGAAGGGGTAGGACATGGCCGAGCCTAACAATGGTACCAACTTGACTGTATTCACTGAGTAAAAAACTAATTAATTAAAAATAAATTAATTTTAAAATTTACCTAATTGAAAAAACAAACATGGATAGGTGGAATATCAATTCTAATATAATGGGTTGATTTATCAAAATCATCAACTTATTTTGTTCAGCAATCTGTGTACTTGTAGTTACTACCTTGAGTCATAAAATGTTTAACCCAATATGCACATTGATATATTTGTTGACTTAGTTTGTTTTACAATTGCTTGACATATTTCACATTTAATGTTCCTTAATTTCATACCAAAATAGCTGGGAGTACACAGCAAGTGATCATCTTTATTAGGAAAACCATCAGTACCCAAATAAAGCTATTCAAGAAAGGAACAGAAAGCACAATTTGTTGAAGATTATGTAGTCAGATAATGTCCTATGTAGGTGTCTTAAATAACCACTGGAAATGGAGCTTTGCTCAGGGGCAAATTATTGTTTTCAAGAATGGAATATGCATGGACTTGACAAGAATGATTATAATGTATATGAGAAAGGACTGTAAAAATCCAATAGAAAAATAGCATCTATTACCAGGCTACTGTCCCCTGCTTCCCTAAACTCTTTCATGATCTGGGATTAGGTAATTACCAGCTTCATTTATACAGAAAATGGCAACATCCAGGAGATGCTGGGGCAAGCACAGGAAGATGGTCAGACAAGAACTGATAACCAAGGTCGGTCCCTCACACTCTGACATGTGCATGTCTTTCTGCTAAGACTAATATATCTGTTATTTCCAGCCTTTTATGTCAGAGCTGCATGAAGTTTGCACTGTTTCTGGTTGACATTCTGTCATCATGCTCATAAGACAACCATATTTTTCATACCCTAGGCCAAGGTAGTTATTTACATTCTAAGACACCTTTACGTCTTTAAAATTCACTGGCTTCAAAGGTCCTTAACTCCAAATTGTGAACTAAATAACAGTTTAAAATTACCATTCTCACCAACATGTTGTTTATCTACTAAATATATCCATTTCTCATAAAAATAAATTTAAAAAGAAGTTACCATCCTCAAATATTTTGATACAGCAATAGAAAATGCACGTATTAAAAATGGGATACCAAATGGATTATATAAACTTGAATTACACTTTTGTAACTTCATAGGTAAAGCAAATGAATGCCTATGTTTATACTTACACTACTACATTTAATATTTAGTTTAATGAAGGTAAATAGATTCTACTATCTGGCTGTGGAGTCACTTCATTCGAATATGTTTACTTGATTGAAGTGCATGACCAATATCTGTCCAAGCAACTCATGGTCTAACCTACTTAGCAGCAAACAACCTGATGTGATGCTCACACAAGTGCAATAGTGGCACACAGCCACGGTGGGAAATCAACTGCTCTTGATTTGGCTAACTGATCTGCTCAGTGGAACGGAACCCATAGCTGGAGCTGGGAAACAAGTCAGAACCATATTCAAAATTGAGCCTGCTTTCCACTATCAAGCTCCCACCAATCATGGGCTACAAGTAGGCCTACACCTATTAAACTCTCTCTAAAAAAATAATTGTTATTCCATTTATCTGGTGCTAACTTTACTCTCCATTGGAGAATCTGCTTCTCTTTTGCAGATAGACGCAGATCCTAAGGAGAGAACCACCCCATCATACCTCAAAAGGGCCCCAGCTGAAACTAAGAATAATTGGGGAAATATGCAAGAGTGCTATTTTCTTGGCAAACTGGGTACCAGCACAGTGGTGAAGGAGGTAGACACAGAGAACAATCCCTACCAAACAAGATATCCAGAAACACAGAGGCTCCCAAGAACTCAACATTGAAGCAGACCTAAAATGAACCCAACATGGCTCAGGGAAATTTGAGGAAGGGGGGCAGAAAGAATGTCAGAGCCACACATTGGGTCATGATATGCAGAGACATTTCCTCCTACCTAAAACTGATGGCTAATCCCACAATGCATAACCCACATACCCCAACAAGGGCCTCACACAGTTATGTAGCTAGATTAAAAAAAAAAGCTTGAATAGGTGTTTGGGATATTTATGTCTTCTTTTTAATGTTAGGCCCAAATTTTCTAGTTCTTCCTCATTGTAAATTAATGATGATGTGTTATTAGTCAAGCATTATTCAAATACAGATTTCTCCTACATTAAAATGCTTCAATTTACCTTGTACATTGAGTGATACCATATTAGTAGCTGGTTAGCTTATAATAATTGTATTGGTGGTATATTGCTCAACACAATTATAAGACATCAGAAATGCCTCCTGTATTATACCTTCAATATTGTTATAGGCATTAAAATGCAATTACTGGAGGTTTATGATTTCATAAGAGCAACGTGCTTTTTGGAAAGTTAATGATTATGGATCCTTACTTGGGATCAGTCAAATAGAGGGTTGGTTGTCTTACATTAAAATATATCAGTTTACCTTGTACATTTAGTGACACACCACATTACAAGTAGCTGGTTAGCTTATAATAACCACATACTTGTAATAATTGCATACTTCTCAACACAATTATAAGACTTCAGAAATGCATCCTATATTATATTTCCAATGTTGTCATAGGCATCAAAGCGCACTTATTGAAGGGTTGTAAGAGTAATGTGCTTCAAAGCTGGACTGACAGTATTCTTAAGAAAAACAGAAATTTCTCTTTCTGCTTTTTTATTTTGCTTTTGACTGGCATACACCTTCAGTGAGCAATGATTACTCATATAGCCTGGTGATTTTTGCTATGGCTGCTACATTTTTATCTAATATCATCTTGCCCCATTCATGGAAATATCAACTGTCAAAAGAGAAAACCTCTCCATATCATTGCAAAAATAGTTACAGTACTAAGAACAATAGTAAAGGGCCTCAGGGACACTGAGTGGTGCACAGAACCTACACTGAAGGCTGTAGCATAAACTGTAAGAGAAATCTGAAGAGATAATATGATGCTCAAATAAGAATGTCTGCTCTCTCTAAATGTATTACACATGACATATTATTTTCTGTAAGAAACAGTGAAAAGGCTTTTTCCATTGGCATATCTGAAGTCCAGTTTTCTTTGCTCCCAGAACTGGACTACACTGTGAAAAGAGTGTGTTTTTGTCACCACACTTAGGAAGGCTCCATTACTCATCCAATTTTTTTCTATAATAAACAAGTTAAAATCCATAAATTAACTCTCATTAGAACTATACTTGTCCAGTCTGTGACACAATGGATCTTAGTAACTCCTTCCTTACACACGGTGTCTTTGACTTAGAAATACAACATGTGGAGAAACATCTGGACTTCTTTCAACTGTTCATTCTTCTACCAATGTAGGAACTATTCCCCAAATACTCAAACAAGGACTCAGGAAACACCACTATATAACAAAAGCACTTTGTCTTAATAATATTCAAAATGGCAATAAGATGATTTCAAGATGGATCAACAGTTAAGCCCATATTCAATTCCCTAGTACCCATGTAAAGCCACAGGCACAAAGTAGCATGTGAGTTTGAAAAGTGGCATGTGAGTCTGAAGTTTATTTGCAAGAGGCAAGAGGGCCTGTAGTGCCCTATTCTCTCCTTCCCTCTCTTTACACATACACTCTCTCTTTACACACACACACACACACACACACACACACACACTCATACACATCCTCACCAAAAAATATTAGATTTTAAAAAGACTTCCTATAAGGTTGGGCATATAGTTTAGTTGGTAAAGGGAGAAAAAAAAAGAACAGAGAAAATTCAGTGACATGGGAGAAAACTGTCTCTGACTAACTTCAGGATGTTAGCTGTCTCAGGCTCCAGCTTTTCTTATATCCTTCTTGTTATAAGAGGAAGAAAACACTCTTGCTTTCTTGCATTTTTGAGTTTGATGTATTTTGAATTACAGAATTTTAAACTCAACCTTGACTAATTTAATGCAGGGTCACAAGGTCTGTGTACTCCTCAGCCTCAATAAGCATGCATATAATTCATATATATTCTCAAATATAATTTACTTATATTTTTCAGTTGAAAATTTAAATTTATAGGACAAAAACCTTGTTCTGTGAGTTCCAGCTATTCAATCTCACATTGAAAGTTTTGAGTCATTTCTCAATGCTAAATAATTAATATTAATTGTTGCACAATTGATTTGCCCTTAGCACAGGTTTTGAAGGTGGCCATGGATCACTAAGAAAGTTTGAATGATGTGCCTGCATATAGTATGATCCAGCTCAGGGGTTTGTGAAGATAATGGTCACAGGTTGTTGATTCCTAAGTGAAAAGACTGACATTATATTTAAGAAATAATACCATGTGGGCTGGAGAGATGGCTTAGCAGTTAAGACACTTGCCTGCAAAGCTAAAAGACCTCGGTTCGATTCCCCAGGACGCACGTGAGCCAGATGCGCAAGGGGGCACATGCATCTGGCGTTCTTTTGCAGTGGCTAGAGGCCCTAGTGAGCCCATTCTCTCTCTCTGTGTGTCTCTGCTTTTTTATTTCTCTCTCTCAAATAAATAAATAAAAATATTTGAAAACAAACAAGCAAAAACAGAAATAATGCCATGTGCCAATGTTTGGTGTCTTTTCCTGAAAATTCTACCTAATATCTTATAAAGAAAATGTCCAAGAGAGGGACTACTATTGATAATCTAATGCTATTAAATTTCAGTTTGCATATATGGTAATATTTTATTTTGTTTCTCTAATCCAACTCACAATATTATGCTTATGTCACCCCATCATGACATGTATAAAGTAGAGCTGAGGAAATGGTTCAGCCAATAGAATGCTTATCTTGCAAGCATGATGGCCTGAGTCAGTCTCAAGTCCCCATTTGAAAGTACCAGGTACAGTGTGTGCACTTGTAGTTCCAGTGCTGGGGAGGCGGAGATAGGAAGATCCCTGGATTTAATATAAGACCGGAGCACTTGGGCATAATATTAATTTACATGGCTTAGGTATAACATATTGTCTAATTCTGTACAAGTGGATCCTATATATGATTCCTAATAAATTATTTACTCTTTCATGAATTTTTAATTTATTTTTTAATATTTATTTTTATTTAGTTATCAGAGAGAGAGAGAGAGAGAGAAGGTGAAAATGGATGTGCCAGGACCTCTAGTCACTGCAAACAAATTCTAGACACATGCGCCACCTTGCACATCTGGCTTACATGGACACTGGGGAACTGAACCTGAGGCCTTAGGTTCCACAGGCAAGCACCTTAATCACTACGCCATCTCCCCAGCCCCCAAATTTCATTTTTAATATCTTACATTTCTCTCCAATAAGCCACAAACAGGTCCAAATAGAAGAATATGATTTCTGCTTTTCTGGTATCCTCTACATAAAAAGTAAAGGAATTTTCTCCATGTAATATTTGCCCAATAATCATTACATAATTTTCCTGGACAGAAATAATCTTCAGAAAGAAATGGTTCTGTAAGAAAAATAATATCCTCACATTTCGCAGCTTGGTATTTGTTATGATGTATAATTCTTCTTTCCAAGAATATAACTTTTTAAAAAAAATTTGTAAGTTGTGACTTTGAATGATGGCAATACTGTGATTTTTTTTAATTCCAAATTTTTATTAACAACTTCCATGATTATAAAAAGTAACCCATGGTAATACCCTCCCCACCCCCTTTGAAACTCCATTCTCCATCATATCCCCTCCCCAACTCAATCAGTCTCTTTTATTTTGATGTCATGATCTTTTCCTCCTCTTATGATGGTCTTGCGTAGGTAGTGTCAGGTACTGTGAGGTCATGGATATCCAGGCCATTTTGTGTCTGGGGGAGCACATTGTAAGGAGTCCTACCCTTCCTTTGGCTCTTATATTCTTTCCACCACCTCTTCTGCATTAGACCCTGAGCCTTGGAAGGTGTGATAGAGATGTTATAGTACTGAGCACTCTGGTGACTTCTTTCCAGCACCATGATGCCTTTTTAGTCATCCCAAGGTCACTGCCATCTGAAAAGAAAGATTCTCTACCAAAAGTGAGAGTAGCATTAATATAAAGGTATGAACATTAAGAGAAGTGCTTACTGGGCAGTTTGATAAGCATAGTATATACATTTAGCCAGACAGCAGCAGACGTTACACCCCTAGGGCTCATGACTACCCCTGTTTTAAGTTTTCAGTATCAGGGATGTATTCATTCCCATGGAGTGGGCCTCCAGTCCAATTAGAGGGCAGTTGGTTTCCACCATGACAGACATGCCACTGTTGCACCCATTGGTTCATTTGGCCTGGCTGGCCAAATACAAGGGTTGCAGTGCTCACTGTTGAGTATCTTCACTTCTGATTTCTCTCTCTCCTATTGAACTGCATGCAGAATTGCTTCTTCCAGCTTTCTGTCAGCTGGTCTACATGGAGGAGGTTATCAGCTCAGTTCCAACAGGATTTCTCATTGGCCTTGCAGCCCAAGTATGTGGAGTGTTCAGCAATAGAGTCTTACCATCTATTCCTGGTGGGAAACCAAGGGCCTCCACATAGGCCTACAATGTTTTGGGGGCATCAGGGACATCCCTGGCCAACAACTCACTGGAACGTATCCCATCCCTGGCACTAAAAATTTTCTAGCAACAATATGGTTCCTGAGTGTTCCATGCACAAGAATTAAGTCCAAATGGATGAAAGACCTTACCATCAGACCAGAAATTCTGAAACTGCTAAAGGAAAAAGCAGGGGAAACCCTTCAACATATTGGTCTTGACAAAGACTTTTTGAATATAACCCCAATTGCTCAGGCAATAAAACCACAGATTAACTACTGGGACCTCATGAAATTACAAAGATTTTGTATGGCAAAGGACACTGTGAGTAAAGCAAAGAGGCAACCTACAGAATGGGAAAAATCTTTGCCAGCTATATATCTGATAGAAGATTAATATCTAGGATATACAAAGAACTCAAAAAATTAAATAATAAGAAATCAAACAACCCAGTTAAAAAATGGGCTATGGAACTAAATAGAGAGTTCTCAAAAGAAGAAATATGGATGGCATATAAGCATCTGAAAAAATGTTCTACATCCCTAGTCATCAGGAAATGCAGATTAAAACTACATTGAGATTCCATCTCACTCCTGTCAGACTGGCTACCATCATGAAAACAAATGATCATAAATGCTGGCCAGGATGTGGAAAAAGAGGAACCCTTCTACACTGTTGGTGGGAATGCAATCTGGTCCAGCCATTATGGAATCAGTGTGGAGGTTCCTAAGATAGCTAAATATAGATCTACCATATGACCCAGCTATAGTACTCTTAGGCATATATCCTAAGGAATCATCTCATTACCTTAGAGATACTTGCTCAACCATATTTATTGCCACTCAATTCACAATATCTGGGAAATGGAACCAACCTAGATGTCCCTCAACCGATGAGTGGCTAATGAAGATATGACACATTTATATAAAGGAGTTCTATTCAGCGGTAAAGAAAAATGAAGTTATGAAATTTGCAGGAAAATGGATGGATCTGGAAAGGATTATGCTAAGTGAGGTAACCCAGGCCCAGAAAACCAAGCATTGCATGTTCTCTCTCATATGTGGATCCTAGCTACAGATGACTGGACTTCTGTGTGAGTAGGAAGAAAACTCAGTAGCAAAGGCCAGTAAACTAGAAAAGAAATATAAAAGGAAGAGAAAGGAAGGGAGGGGGGTACTTTATAGGGTGGTATTGTATATATGTAAATATATGTAAGTAGAAGAATAGATTAATGGGGGTTAAAGGCCCAAAGTGAGGTTAGGGGAAGAGACTGAATAAAGGAAAGGTGGAAGGAGGGCTAATCAAAATCTAAGACGATATAAATAAATCATATGGAATCCTAATTTTTTGGACAATGGAACACTGAGGAGCCATAGATTTTTTTAATAAAATACATTTGCAAATTTTGATAAACTCTTGCGAGACATACATTCCTTATCACACATTTCAAAATATTCATTTACATGTCTTAAATATTAAAACTGAGAGTCCATGAACAATTCAGAATTATTTCTGAGAATTTTTCTTCCTTTCTTCAATTTACTTGAAGCTTACATTTCCAATACTTTTTTAAAATATACAAGTTTTGGTCAAACACTTATGTATTCATTTGACTAATATATTATTGAAGAAAAAAAAAAACATATTTCAGCCTGGCCTGGAACATAGGTCTGTATTCCTAACTACTTGTGAAACTCAGGCAGAAGGATCACATATTCAAGGCCAGTGTTGGATACAGAGTCCAAAGCTAGCCTGGACAACTTAGTGAGGTCCTATCTTGAAATAAAAAGTAAAATTCAATGATCAAGATCTTGTTTATCATGTGCTAGGCCCTTAGTTCAATACTCATTACTATAAACACAAAGATCATTTTCTATGACAAAATCTTCACTGAACTGTAGAAAGTGTATGTCAAATGTCCTACTGATCCCAGTGGTGAGGACCTGGGTTATAACGGAGCTGGTCAGATGATTGGTCTGGAGGAACTCAGTTTGAAATGTGGTCTGAAGTTGGGGAGAATGTTCCTTTGAAAATTAAGTCTCACAGTGATCTGTACAGTACACAATACAATTAATGACAAAAGAAAATCTTTTCATTTCTCTTTAAGTCAGAGTCATTCCAAATAGAAATGCTTCATTTGCCTTTTTTCCTTTTCTACCCTGGTACCAGAAAACACATTACTCTCCCTTCCTTCTCAAGCATGTGTACACTGACAGCATCATCAGCTCCAAATGGCGTTTTCCATTGATCTTGTGCTCTAATTTCCATCAAGTCTCCAAAGAGCAAGGAACACAATCTTTGCTACTTGAAACTAAGACATGTCATTCTCAGTGGGTGACTGGCTATAACTCTGTACCATTGGTGATGAACCTAAATAGACTGTTAAACTACCTGTATCAAATCTAGCTGAATATTTCTGCTTCTGCTAGTGTGTGAATTTCTACAAAGTTTGTAGCTCATATCAATCTCATTTCAGTCTTGCTATCTTATATGTATACAATAGAAAGAAAAGGGGCAGTGTTGCAGTCAGGTTCACATTGCTGGTAGAAATCACCCAACTAAGAGTAGCTTGTGGAAAAAAAGAAAAAAGAAAGGTTTATTTTGGCTTACAGGCTCAAGAGGAAGCTCCATGATGGCAGGGGAAAAAATGGCATGAGCAGAGGGAGGACATCACCCCCTGGCCAAGCTAGAGAATAGCAACAGGGGAGTGTGCCAAACACTGGCATGAGGACACAGGCTATAACTCCCATAAGCCCACCCCCATCAATACACTGACTCCAGGAGGCGTTAATTCCCAAATTTCCATCAGCTGGGAACCTAGCATTCAGAACACCGAAGTTTACGGTGAACACCTGAATCAAACCACCACAGGCAGAGATGACAGAAAGGATGGTGCCAACATGTGCTGCTTATATACTATATGTCTATATCTAATAAAAATACATTAAAAATGTTTGATATTAACATTTGCTATAATTTAAAAAGAAAAAACAACAAAAGAAAAATAATTCATAGCACTATATTTTGTTATATCTGTCCAAAACTATTTGCCTAATTTGCTTATAAATTCTAATTCATTGTTCAAACTTCCCCTTAGAATTAACATATTTCTATCACACATTCATATTGATGTTGGTCACTGTGAGGCTGTAATGTAGCCATTTCCACTGAACTGAACTCTCCATCCACCTGGGAGTTAAATCTTGACTCAGGAAGTAACAGACATTTATAAGGATCTGGAAGCCTGTGAACTTTTAAGATTCACAAGGCCCTCCTCAAGGTTATGGAAGCAGTAACAATTGCTGGGGGATAGGATACTCTCTGATTAGCTTAATTAAGTACAGGTTTTACAGGGACGCAGTTTTCATGAGCCTTTCTGCATTTGGGGTAAGTTTTTTAGTGAAGCAGCTGGCTTTAAATCATGCATAATCTTTTAAGTTACCCTCATGCAAACTCCAGTAAGTAACCATAGTCAACTCATTGTATCACTAAGCTAGACTTGGTGTAACTGTCTTGTTGGCGTATCATTGGCACCCTATCAGAGGTGAGTAGATATGTGGTTCAGTGTCCCCGGAAGTCACAGAGCAGTGGAGGTGTTCCCTAACAGTGGACCCTCCTGCATCCTTCCTCTCAGACACCATGCTGTGTGTTATCTGTATGCAAACAATGAACTTTGAAAATAAAAGGAATTATTTTCCATTGTTTCTTGTTCCCTGTAACAGAGCTATAAATTGAATAAATAAAAGAACTAATTTTTGGTTCCAAATCTCTCTCTTATCTCCATATCAATAGGGATTTGAGCTAGGAAAATTCTCTAATGTATTGTCAGTCTGGTAGATGCTTCAGTAAGTGAAGTAATGTTCTCTGAGTCCCTCTATGGTTTCAAGCCAGTGTGGGGAACAGCTCTTTCCCCTTCACCATGTCCTCGTCATTGCAAAGGTTTGCATTTCCACCTTTCTCTAATATCTTGGAAATTAGTCCAGCTAAACACATCTTGGAAGAAAAGGAGGGTTAATTCCTGGAGAACAATTTTGCATTCATGGACTGGATGCAAGAAATACCACAGCTCTCACCTGCCACTCAAGTCATTGGCAAGCATAAACAATAAATATATAATATATAATAATATAATTGAATGAATTACATATTGTAGGTTAACCTCAAACCCCACCCACCCACCCAGAAATCATCCTATTTTAGTTCCCAAAAGCTGGAGTTACATGTATGCATCACCACACTTTGCTTCTAGCAAGCTTTCTCCTAGCTTAAGATAGTAGTAATTTTGTCGACTTCTAACAGTACCATTTACAAAACATTCTTATAGTGGCTTTCTCTCAGTTTTATCTCAATCTCATTCCTATTTGGGGGAACATTAAGTCCCAATTATTTGCATTCAAATCCTTGCTTCAAACCAAAATAGTCATAAAGAACACAATGATCCTTTGATTACTAGATTCCCTTGGGCTTTCTACCACATGCTCACGCCTGCTCACTCTACTCTGATCATGGCTCCCCATGCTTCCTTCTTTGTCAAGATGGTATCCTGTTCCTCCCCCTCCTGCAGTTCCTCTGCTGACTTTAGGATTACACTGTGATTCCATCCTCAAATCTACTGCCTGGAACACCAGCCCGCTCTTGCTAGTTATGAGGCCAAAATATCCAGGAAGTTTTAAGTTGGGATATTGATTTGAATTGCAACAGAATCTCAGTGCAGAAGCATATTATCATTAAAGACATTTCATAGTAAGTTGCCCACAAGATCTTTTCCTAGTGACAAATCACATCTGCACACTACCCATCATAATGGCCTGTCCCCATCGCTTATATTACATCACATCACTTGATAATGCATTTTTTATCCAAAGAATTTGGACAATACAGTGTTATTTCTTTCCAGGGGCATTAAATGCTGTTGATAATTAATATGTGCTTAGGTCATTTTGTGATTTTTACTTTCTTATATTTCAATGTGTAGGGAAATTTTTCTTTTATTTTTAGTAGTATTTTATTGTTTATTCTTTGAGGAGAGAAAGAGAGAGAGAGTGGGCATCCTAGGGCCTCTAGCCACTGCAAATGAACCCCACACACATATGCCACTTGATGCATCTGGCTTTATTCAGCTATGGTGTCACACTGTGGGATGGTACTAGCTATGTGGCTTAGGGAACCCTACTTAAGGAAACTGTCTACCTCACTGTCCTCATAAAAACATGTTAATAATAGTGCCTTTCCTAACCCACAGTGCTATCACTAAACTAAAATTCATTAGTACAAGTAAAATCATGTACAAGAGAAATACTTGTAAACTTCTTAGTAAATATTGTTATTATTATTTTTACATGAATTTTCCTCTATCTTTCCTAGTCTCCTGTGCTTCCAGCCTACAATCTCCCCATTTCATGCCAAATTCTATTATCTACAAGCCTCCTGTGCATGTTTATTTGTCCAATAATTCATTATCTCCCTTTCTCTCACATCCACATGCACACACACATACCCACAGACACTCATACAATTTTATTACTGACACCTTTTGGGTCCCAGAGCACTTTATTTCAATACTGTTTACATTACCTTTGTCAACATAACTGGAACACACTTATAGATGAACAAGCTGGACTTTTAATTTGCTGGACACAGGGAAAGCACACACTTTGGGAAGCCTGGGTGTGTTAGTAAGAGGATATTAGACACGACTTATTACAATGCTTCTGACACTGTTAGATGGTTTGAGAAAAGTTGACAAAAGTGGACATTTGAGTGTTGTTAGAAAGTAGATTCCTTTATTTTTTTATTTCTTATTTTTTGGGTTTTTTTGAGGTAGGGTCTCACTCTGGTCCAGGCTGACCTGGAATTCACTGTGGAGTCTCAAGGTAGCCTCGAACTCATGTCAATCCTCCTACCTCTGCCTCCCAAGTGCTGGGATTAAAGGTGTGTGCCACCATGCCCGGCTTTAGTAGATTCCTTTATTAAAATGAATATCTGGATAAGTTTATTTTATAGTGAAAGCCAACTAGATAAAATGAAAATTTATCTTTAGTAGATTCCTTTATTAAAATGAATATCTGGATAAGTTTATTTTATAGTGAAAGCCAACTAGATAAAATGAAAATTTCTACAAAGTAAAGACATAAAATCATTCATCTTGTCCAGGAAAGCAGGACATACTGTATGTTGTAGGCTAGACAATAGTCACACTTGACTATGTTCAGACATAATTATCAAGAGATGTGGTTTTCATCTCAACCTATCACAGAAACAGAGTGACTTATCTGATATTTGATGTCCTATGAATTATATATGTTTAACAGAAGGACATGAAGGTCTGTCTGTGAATACTAACCTAGTCCATCACAGTGTGGAGGCTTGTGTGCCAGAGACCCGTCTGGATGTCAGGCTCATTTTCTTGCTAAATAGCTTGCATTACTAGGTGTCTCCTCTAAGAAAGCATGCCTGTTGTATTAAAGAATCATATGTTATTGTACTTTTAGAACTTTTCATGGAACCAGGAATATTATGGAAACAGAAGGAAGATCTGTTAAATTAATATCTTTACCAAAAGCACAATGGGTCTTTTCCCACTGACAGCACAAGGGAGCAGCACTGTCATTTATTTTTCCATTTGTATTTCTTCCATCATAATTACCTGGTTTATACAAATAGCACCAGAACACACATCACATTCCTTAACAAAAGGGACAGACTCTGGTTCTGGGGAGAGATAGATCACTGGTTAAAGCTGCTTGCTCCCCAAGTTTGGATCCTCAGCACCCATGTAAAGCAAAAGGTACAGTAACACACGTTTGTGATCCAAAATATGCCCAGGACAAGGGGAGGAGTCACGAGAATCCTGAAGCTCATGGGATGGCTAGTCTGACCTCTTCTCTGAGACAATTAACAATGAAGCAACTCTCAAACAAGGTAAAAGGAAAATATTGACACTGCAGTGTTATCCTCTGAACCTCCACACATCTGGAATCAATTTGCCTGTAAAAACAACCACAACCACAACATCGACACACACACACAAACACAGACTCCAAAATTATGTATTTTAGAATAACAACTGTGACTTATAATCAAATGTATCCTAAAGGATATAAAATCAATTACAGTTCATGATTAAATATCTTAAATTATAGCTTTGTAAAGGAAATTTAACCTACAGTTCTGTTTCCTAATTGATATCTTGGGTGTTGTTTTAATCCACAGTGTAATTATAGCACACACTTTCTCTGACAAGCTTTATAATGATCCTAGGTGTATTCACCTTGGAGTGAAGGGTACTACTTATGAAAATAAGAACACAGCATCTCATATCTGGGGTCATGTTCTTCAGCACCAGCTGCTGACACGGTGATGATACATGGCACTAATAAATAATTAAGCTGACTTCTCTCCTTCCCCGGTCTCCACTGACAGATGAGGCAGGGCAGTATATTTTCAAAGTTCCATTGTACTCATGATACATTGGAGCCAAGCTCCACTAGAGAGCCTTTTCCCCAAGTGAAATATCACTCTGTCACAAGGCCTTAGAGATCTAAGCATGCATTTCAAGTCTGAATCACAGGCTTATTTGAGAGGCAAAATCAAAGATTTAATTTTTTTTCAATCCTAGTACATCAAACATTGCAATGCAAGGGTGTGATAGCTGAGAGGTCATGCAATCTAAATTCATAAATAATGTATTTTCCTAGCATTGTATACGGTATGTGAAAAGGTTAGCTTACCTTTTGAGGAAAAATGCTTAAACTAAAGGCAGGCACAGTAAACAACTGTACATAAGAATGAGTGTGGCTATTTGCTTTGGGATGTATAGAGGCTATTCATATGAGGTTTAAGGAAAATGGTCTTAGAACTTCCCTGTAGCAAGAAAACAATAGAATGAAAACTTTTGTGTTTACGTAACTGTTTCCTCCAAAGTACAAAGCCTGTAGCTTCAATCCCTTAATATTTAAGTGAGGGTGAACACATCCAAATAAATGATGGTCTAAGGGTCACCTTTCTGGCTCAGTGACAGAAAAGGAATGTGAAAATTCTGGAATCCATGCTTGCTATTCACTGAAGGTTGGTGCATCCCTTTCAGAAAACCCAGATCAGTTTGCCCCATGATACCTATAAGGTTTAACCAAGTGACCAAACACAGTTAATGCCAGATGAGTAAGCAAGATGGCCCCTTCCCAAGGTCCACACTGTACCTTAATGACAGAACTTGGCTACTGGGACACAAGCAGAGCTTGAGTTTATCTCATTCTCTGCTCAAAATTTAGTGGACACAGTGTGGAGAGATCAACTAAAACCCAGGGTATTTCTTAGTTACCCTAGAGACTATGATTCTTAAATCATCTTGCCACAGGAAACACTTCTTATATGAATGCCATTAAGGCTGCTGGAATACCTGGGAAAGAAAAAACAATGTCTGAAGACAATTGCATTATTTTATTGCCAGAAGCTGAAAATCACTTTACTTGTAGCTCAGAATTACAGTACTGAGTTTGGCTTTCACATGGCCCAGTGAGGCGGATGAATACTCTTACAAGTTTTGGTGGTTCACCAGATACAAAATGATTGATGCATCTTGGCTAAGTCCTTAGAAACCTCTCTGGTCCCAGCCATGTGCTCTCTTATAACCCTCAGGCTATGTGCTCTTAGAAGCCTGCCTCCCTGGCTTCTTGTTAACATGGCCCATATTCCTGATTTGAGCCTGTTTAAAATAGAGTTATGGAGTATCATGCAGTATTTCATTGCACATACATAATTGAAATGCATTATGGTTCAATCAAGGCAGTTAGTATATGCATCCTCTCAAATATTATCATTTTGATGAGGACAGTTATATTTCTCTCTTCTGGCTATTATGAAAAGTACAACAAATCATTTTAAATTATTGTCACCCTAATGTGCTATAATACACCTGAACCTATCCTATCTCCCTTGAGTTGGTACCTCTAAAGTGAACTCTACTTATCACATCCCTACTCTTCTCAACATTCTCCCAGGCCTCTTGTCACCATAATTCCATTTTAGCTATCTTCAATACCTAACACTTTATTCTGGCAGTGCATAGATGCCCTGTTAAGGGCTGGTTAAGGTTTCCATTTTGCAGGGCCAATTTTCCACTGCATTATTGCTTCATGCATTCCTGAATCCCTGGATGAAACTTGCAACCTCTAAGAATGATACTATCATTCTATTAAAATTATAATAAATATGTATCTTAGAGCCCTCCAGAATTTATTCAAAAGCTATCTACTCTAGGGGCCAGGCATTTGGAGGTTCTGAGTGAAATGGAATGCTTGGAGCAGCCTTCAGAGAGTTATGAGGATCATGGCCCACCAGGCAGTATGGGGAAATTTCCAGATGTTAGCAATGGTGCAGACATTTCTAGAAAGAGTGTGTCAGGGATGGATTCACCAGTCCATATGCTCCCAGCCTGCTTCTCCTATTGGTAGTTTACATCCATTCTCATCACTATTCAGCTGTTTATTATCTGTGTTTCCCTGGAGAGTTACCATGCATCTTGTGAATAAATCTCCATTCTGTCCAGGGCTAGAAATCATAGTTTCTTTAGTTGTTGTGGTCAAGAGTAGTTAGCATTTAATAGAACATAACTAAAATAATATATTTTCCAGTATCTTCAGCATATTGTTTGTTCAGATACATACTCTACTATCCATACATCATTAATTCTATATTCAATACTTTAAAAAATCAAATTGTCTCATTCTAAAATGCTATTCCATCTAGCTGGTTATAATTGACATTTTACTACTTTAAACATCAAATTTCTTGAATTCTTTACTATTATTCTTTACATTAAATCACTAAGAATATACTGCAGTTGGAGCTTTGATCTAGCAAATGATAAGCAGGTCCCTGCTCAGAGAATCCTTGGGATACAAGCATCTACTTTGAATGTCTTATATTCTTTTCTTAGCAAATTCAACTGGTAAGTTACATATGACAGTTGTCGAGTCATGTGGCTACTATTACGCTGTCCTGATTTCCAGTAGAGAATAATGTTCTTGGTTACCACCCCTGAAAACACAACTTCTAAGTTGTCTTGACACTATTTCCTCTATTGCTGCTGCCATGTCTTTGGTGTTCTGACACTGCTCTGAAATCTTTTTCTCAGATCACTATGTATTCATTTTCTCAGCAATACTGTCCATCACCTTCATTTGCCCATATTACTTTCCTGCTAAATATTTACCATGCTCTAATTTTCAAAATCCAGAGTAGCAGGAAGTAAATATGCTTCCAAGATGCTCAGCATCACCACAAGTGTAATATCCCCCAAACATGCTCGTAAATCATCCCCAAAATGAGCCTGTTCAATGTTTTCCCCAAACTTGGTTGTGTACAAATTCTCTGTGCTTGATCATGGCCTTATATCCCTCCCCTAGCCTCACCTGGCAAAACATATTTTCTCTGTTTAACTTCTGCCTATCATACCATCTCAACAATTCCTGCTAAACTTTGATGGTGACTTCTGAGTGTCTGCATAGAAATTTTTGCTTGTAACTGACTAGACATTTGTTTATAGCTCATCTTGGATCTCATAGATGTCCTTCTTAAGCACTCCTTCAAATCATGTTCAAATGTAATCCAATTAATGGTTATTTCATATCTCCTAAGAACCAATTGCTATACCAAACCAATATTTACCATTATTTTGTTCTTTTCACAGTTAAAAAAAAAAACAAACAAACAAAAAACAGGATCTTACTTTGTGGCCCAGTCTGCTATTGAACTTTCTGAGATCTTCCTGCTTCATCCCTTCAAATACTAAAATTAAAGGTTTGAGTCATCATGCCTACCCCCCCATCTTAAAATAAATAAAACTATCTTATATCCTACTGAATCCTCATTCCATGTATTCTTTGAAGATTCATCTACTGAACAGAAAGGGTGGGATAGAGGCAGGTATTTAATACACATTTACTTGACTTAGAACATCTCTTTAGACACTTTTATTGTTCTATTGCTTTAGCAGACTCTTGGGTTGAGATTTAACCTTTTTTTATTCTGCTACCCTTCTTGCTCTTTTACAAATGATCAAAAATGTATAAGGGAAGAAAAAGTCATATGCAGTATAATTAAAATGGTTAGAAAGTATTTTTGAGAAACACTGAAACTGTTTGATGGTAGAAACATCACTGCTTTTCCAGAAAAGGTATATTAAAAGGAAAAGGAAAAAATAAGATCTCATATCGGGTTTACAGGCAGCACATTTTAAATTGTTCTGTAGAAGTAAATAGACCCAGAATAAATAGCATTCAACTTACAAGGATTTTGTGGTTAGAAATCGCACTGCACCAATTCACAGGAAAATGAGCTGCTGGAAATACAACACAAAATTTATCAGTCTCACTTCTATTTATACTTGGAGTTTTATAGTACAACAGTCCATTTCTGAGGAAATTAGGCTATATGTTAGATGATGTTTTCCCTATGGAAAAGGACTGAGATATGCCATTATTCACTTTAATTGATATACAACTCTTATGAGTCATACACCCCTATGGGGGGAAAATCCATTAGAAAAATGTCTACCATGCTTATGTGAAAACTTACCCAATCAAACAGAGTTTAAGAGCAAAATGTACCCCCACTAGTCAGCTAAGTATATATTTTGGTAACATGCTGTTATACTTTGTATGCAAAATATCCCCTCATGTGTTTGAATACTTGGTCTCCGGATGTGCTCTTTGGGAAGGTTGTGGAACTTGAGGAGGTGGAGCCTTGCTGGAGAAAGTGGGCCTTTGATAGCTTTATAGCCCTGCCTCACTTGCTATTGGTTCTCTGCTTTCTGACTGAATGTAATGTGAGCCCTGGTATTGCTACCATGCTTTCATTACCATATGGAAAATATTCCTTACAACTGTAAGCCAGAATTAACCCTTACTTCCTTATAATCCTTCTGGTCTGGAATTTGGTCCCATCGTCAAGAAAGTAAATATTGCAAATTCTCATGCAAGTACTTCTGGACTAATGATCATTCAATAACTGTGGCTTAGAACAGCCCTTAATAGACATACAGCATTATGTATAACTTAAACGTATTTTTTAGTTCCACCATTGTGTTCAATTGTGTTCATATGACAAAACACTTCATAAGCCATTAATATGACATTTGCCACCATCATCAACATGCATGTCTGTCTAAAGTATAATTTTAGAAGATTTTTCAGCAACTTATACTGAAAAAGGAGATACAAAGAAAAGTATTTCATTTTTTTATTATTACTTTTTTATTTTTTTATTTATTAGTTAGTTTTGTATTCAGCAAATACAGTCAGTTTGGTACCATTATTAGGCTCATCTGTGACCTACCCCATTCCCTTGGCCCCTCCTTGTTGAGGTATATGGGTCCTGCATTGTGGAGTTAGCCCACAGTTATGGGTAAGATAAATGTCTCTGCATATCATGACCCAACATGTGACTCTGACATTCTTTCCGCTCCCTCTTCCACAAAATTTCCCTGAGCCATGTTGGGTTCATTTTTGGTCTGCTTCAGTGATGAGGTGTTGGGGGCCTCTGAGGCTCTGGCTCTCTGATTTGGTAGGAGTTGATTTTTCTCTGTGTTGATCTCCTGCCCCCTTGTGCTGGTATCCGGTTCATCAGGAAAACAGCCCCCTTGCTTGTTTCTCCAATTTTTCTTAGTTTCAGCCGGGGCCCTTTTGAGGTATGATGGGGTGGCTCTCTCCTTAGGATCTACATCTATCTGAAAAAGAGAAGCAGATTCTCCAATGGAGAGTAAGTTAGCACCAGGACAAATGAGATAACCCTTGCTTTTTTTTTTTTTTAATAGAGAATTTAATAGGTGTAGGCCCTCTTGTAGCCCATGATTGATGGTAGCTTGATATTGGAGAGTGGGCTTATGTTTGGATATGGTTCTGACTTGTTTCCCAGCTCCAGCTATGGGTCCCATACCAGTGAGGGGATCAGTTAGCCAAATTGAGAGCAGTTGGTTCCCCACCATGGCTGTGTGCCACCACTGCACTTTTGTGGGCATCACAACAAGTTATTTGCTGCTAAGTAGGTTAGACCATGCGTTGCTTCGACAGATATTGGTCATTTTCCCCCAGTCGCCCATGTAGCACCTTCTGGCACTAGACGTGCTGACTGTCTGGTGACTGACTCTCTTCCAACTTCCAGCCATGCCATTCTAATTTGCATGTTAATCACATAAGGTGCTAGGCGGTCGCCATCTTGGCCGGAAGTCTCCTTGCTTTGCAAGTATTTCATTTTTTTATTGCACTGATTTCCACTCGCAGAATACTATGAAAGACAGGGTGGCAAAAAAGTGCAACTCTTTTTGAGAACTTCTGCTTTGTATGCTATCAAAATGGTTATGCCTAGCCAGGCGTGGTGGTGCACGCCTTTAATCCCAGCACTCAGGAGGCAGAGGTAGGAGAATCACCATGAGTTCAAGGCCACCCTGAGACCACAGAGTGAATTCTAGGTCAGCATGGGCTAGAGTGAGACTCTACCTCGAAAAATTTAAAAAAAGAAAAAGGTTATGCCCATACTCTAGCTTTCTCTCTTATATCCACTTAGAGATTTAGAAGTTCAAGCTCATGGTTTGTTTTAGGTTTGTTGCTTTGTTTTCTTTTTTAAGGGTAAGAATAAACCCTCTATTTTGGAAGCTTTCCTAATACTGATGATGCATAACATTCCCACTACTAAGACATACATGCACTTATGGAAAAAGGGCAAATGACTCCAAGGAGTATGGTCCAGGGGAAACAAAGAAATGAGAAAGACCTCAGAAACTGTTCCTTTATATCTAAAGTTATCAGCTATGGCAGGTCACTGCTAGATGCACAGGACTGAAAAGAGTAGAACAGAATCTCTGCTTTGGAAGACCTTGCAAATACAATGAAGGAGAAACTGGGCAATGGCCATAGAGACAAGTAAGTACTAATGACAGGCATGTAAGTATCCATGATAATTAATGGCAGGGTTGCGCATGGTTCAATACTGGCTGGGGATGCAGCTCAGTGGATAGAGTGCTTGCCTCGCATGCATCAAGCCCTGGGTTTCGTCCCAGCATCTGGGTGCATGGGTCATACCTGTACTCCCTGACTGAGATGGTGAAAGGAAAAGGATTAAAAGATCAAGATCATTGTCAGCTTCATGGGTTTATGACAGCCTGGGATACATGAAACTGCCAAAACAAAACAAAGCAAAAACATTCATATTTTCTCTAAGACCAAGTTGAGAAGTGATAAGAAACACTTGTTTTATCCTATCTGCCCTGAATCGACAGTGACAGCATCGAAAAATAGAACATGCTGTTTTACTGCAATGCTATAGTCCCCATCCATCTAGAACTTGAAGCAAAATTAAGTGTGAGGCCTATTTGTAAGGTTTGTTTTTAACATCTGAAAAGTTAAAGGATTATAGGAAAATGGGAAATAAAGAAGCCACTCATCACTGAATAGGGCTTTCATAAATTCCGTAGCATGCTGTGGATTACACAAATGTTCTAGGAATTAGTAGTCACTTCTCTTATGTTCAAAAATACCTCACAGTCCATATCTGACCTAATGTAACCATGACATCACATGCTGGCCATGGTTCAAATTCCTAATCGTTGATTCATAACTCAATCTGCCACAAAATGATTATGTTGTATCTGTGCATACTTTAATCTATTAGCTTATAATTAAAAGCCAATTCACATTGTCTTACAAATTTTAAATTACCTCACTAATAAGTGAAGTCTATTGAACCTTTAGAGACAATAAGTTAATGGATATGTGTACCTGTGCTATTACCACATTATTTTAATATTTTCTCAGGTTAGAATAATGGAACCATAAGTTGATTGGAATGACTCACATGTCTAACCAAGATGAAACCTTAACAGGCAGTTCCTACTTCTGATCAAGATGAAGTCACAAACACCATATTTGTTGTCTGCTTATATCACTGGAAAACTACGCAAATCATAAAAAGGATGGCAATGGTGTGGGTCTGATGCCCCTGGAAAACTCAGTGAACAGGTGTGGCAAAATACTTCCTCCAGGTGTGGGGATAGTAGCCCAGGAACCCCTACCCTGTCATGGGTTCAAAGGCTGGGTGGAGAGGATGGGGAGTACAATGTACATTTCTGGTCAGAATCCAGCAGATGAGATAATAGATAACAGTAAAACCCTGAGAAGAGACACCTCTCAGTCAGGACAGGAGCTAAACATTCAACTCGATACAGGCCATGTCTCAGGGACAACTGGACGTCCTGCCACTCTGCTTTAAAATGATCCTAGAGATCATTTCTGTAGGATTAGAAAAATGCTAAAAAATGAAATCAAGAAAGACTATAGTGTACATAAATAAGAAGTGATGACATTTTTGTCTTAGAGGTGAGCAGATAGCTAAACTATAAGTGCTTACTTCCCAAGCATAAGGACCTAAATTCTACCACCAGTATCCAAATAAAAATGCCACTGGGCTGGAGAGATGGCTTAGTGGCTAAGCGCTAGCCTGTGAAGCCTAAGGACCCCGGTTCGAGGCTCAGTTCCCCAGGATCCATGTTAGCCAGATGCACAAGGGGGTGCATGTGTCTTGAGTTCATTCGCAGTGGCTGGAGGCCCTGGTGCGCCCATTCTCTCTCTCTCTCTTCCTTTCCCTCTACGTCTGTTGCTCTCAGATACATAAATAAAAAAATGAACAAAAATTTATATATATATATATATATATATTTAAAAATGCCAGGTGTGGTGGCATGACCTTGTAATCCCAACATTGGGAAGATAGATAGAAAAAGCTGGATCCCTGGATCTCTGGAGTGAGATAGTCTAGCCTAAATGGTGAACTCCAAGCCAGTGAAAGACTTTGCCTCAAAAAACATGGATAGTTTCCTGAGGAAGATAGCCAAGTTTGTCCTCTGACCTCCACACACATGAACCCTGGCCTCACACACATATAAGAACACATATGCATGCTGAATGCCATTGTTCTCCTAAGAAAAGAGCTCCAAACCTAAGTTTACATGAGGATTAAAAAAAAAAGACATAGACCTACATGCAGTAAATAACTGCTTAAGGTTTGAACCCAAAGACATAAATGCATATATTTGGTTTCACTTGTATAAGTAAAGTTTCATAAACTAAAACAATGAAAAAGAATATTCATGTATATAGATAGGTTGAGCAGGAAAGATGAGAGTGGGGATATTGCCAAGGTGAAATTTTAATGTTTTCTGAGAAATAAATGTAATTTACTTAAAAATTTTTAAATGACTTATGTCACCTCTCTTGACTACTTCCTGAAAAACAGTTCCTATCTACTACATGTTGGTACACTTACCATGTACAAACTGGGACAATATGTGCTGCATTTTCTTAGTATTGTGGATATATGAATAAGAAAAATGTGTTGTTTTTAGATCTCTGGTACCATAACTTGTATAAGAAACCATTTGTAAGCCAAGGGAAGATAAAATAATTTTTGGATTTTTTTCATTATAAACTTATATCTTTCCAGTAATTTCTACCTGCTAATAAACATAATTAGCATATTAGTCAATGTTTATAGTAATTATCATCACTCTTCCTTCCCAGCCTCCTGATTGTTTAGAGTACCAATAGCTCGTGTATTTTGTTCTGTTTTTAAGGATGTGAATAAACCCTCTATTTTGGAAGCTTTCCTAACACTGACGATTCACAATATCACCATTACTGAAACATCAAAGAAATTGCATTAGAGTCAAACTGAAATTGGATATAGACACAAGACATTACCTACATGTATAAAATGTTTGGCCCTTCTATGGAAATGTGTCTTTAAAAAGATACACATGCATCTTTGGAGTAAGAACAAATGACTCCAGTAATGGGCTCCAGTGGAAACAAAGCAATTAGACTGACCTTGGAAACTACCCCTTTGTATCTAAAGTAGTCAGGCTGGTCACTGCTAGATGCACAAGGTGCAAAAGTGAGCAGAACAGAGGCCCAGCTTCAGAAGACCTTGCAAACATGATGAAGGAGAGATGGGGCAATGTCCATACAGACAAGTAAATATCATTGACAGGCATGTAAATATCTCTGACAATGTACGGCAGGGTTATGTACAGCTTAATACTGATGTGTCAGTATGAGACTTACAATTCCTGCTGGAATCTTACTTAGAAGTGCATGCTAGAGCAGCAACCACAATAAAGATTTCTGAGTTTTCATTGGAGAGCTGGAAGGTTGGGAGGAGGGCTTCCCATAAGGAGTGAGGAAGCAGTACTAATTCCCAGCCAGATTTAAGTACCGACAGGGCTGTGGTGTCTGACATTGTAAGAGCTCAGTATTGGGACACCAGTCTAAGGAGACTGATAATCTGTATTGTTCTGAACCATTGAATATGTGGCAATTTCTTCTGTAGCAATGAAAAGAAATATAACGTCTGTGGTGATCTGTGGTGGTTTTGTTTCAGGTGTCCCCTATAAATTTAGGTGTTCTGAATGATAGGTTCCTAGCTGATGGACATTTGGGAATTACCGCCTCCTAGAAGGAGTGCATTATTGGGGGCGGGCTTATGGTATTATAGCCAGTGTCCCCTTGCCAGCGTTTGGCACACCCTTCTCTTGATATTTTGGCCACGGGTGATGTACCACCCTCTGCTCATGCCATCATTTTCCCCTGCCATCAGGGAGCTTCCGCTCGAGTCTGTAAGGCAAAATAAACTCTTTTTTTCCCAAAAGCTCTTGGTCAGGTGATTTCTTCTAGCAATGTGAACTTGAGTGCAACAACTTCCAGTCATAATTTATTAAGAATATGTCTGATCTCATAAGATACTATACAGTACCACAAAATGGGTAGCTGTACACAAAATTAAGTTCTCACATTTCTGGAGACTAAGTGCCTCAAATCGAGGTGACAGAAACACAGATTTCACTTGAGAGCATCTCCCCATGACTGAGGCCAGCACCACTCTTCCCGTGTTCACATGTAGGGCAAGGGAGGAGGAGATAGAAGCCTTGAGAGAAAGAAAGCTGCATTATGGCTTCCTGTAAGAATAGTAATCCTGTAGGATCAGAGCCTTAGCCTATGACCTTATCTAACCCTATAAAAACCCATCTACCAATACAGTCACATTTGGATCTGGATGTTCAACATATAAAACTTGAAGAAGCATTAATATTTATTCCACAAGAAAAGCTAGGAATTTAAATATGTTTCAGTATGAAAAAGTTAAATTATATTTCATCTCAATATTGTGGGATAAATGGTTCTAAAGAAAGTGATTCCAGCTGGCTTCAATACATAACTTTGGGGGTGGAGAGAAATGTGATTTGATAGAATAGGCTATAGATTGCAAAGACCAAAGATGTGTGTTTCCTCACTAGCCAGAGGTACTGATTAGTTGCTGATACCAACTTTTCTCGATTTCTCACCTCTACCTTTCTGAGGGAGGTGTGTCAATCACTTTTAAAGGGCATCAGTATAGCTCTTCCTCATACCAATATTTATAAGGTACATTTTTAAGTATTTATTATTTTAAATAACTAATTTGTTATGGTATATTCCTTTTCTAATTTAACAAAGCTTGTAAATAAATTATATGTTTAAGATAATTCTTGGTATACATTATAGGAAATGCACATTTAGAAATACAACTTATATATGTACGAATATGTTATACTCAATATTATTACATTTTGGTCCTTCTTAATTGTGATCTATAGCCAATATATTATATGTATTTATACTATTAAGCGATTAAGAAAAGTTTTACAATAAAGTAAACTGAGAATGTGTCTATCTTTAAAGGATACTTTTATTAAACAACCTCACATTCTTTTTTCATCTGTGCTGGCTTGTTGATAGAAATCTGTACCTCAAAATCTATTTAATGTTGATATTTTTATTAAACTGCTAATGAATAAAACCACTTGTGGGAAGGGAGAACTTGAAATACAACACTATTTATGCTCATGATCTCCACATGATGAAGTTTGTATTTGTTTTGATTATGTGCCAGCAAAGAGAAAACATATAAGATGACACAAGGAAAATTACAAGTAGTAGATCTGTTTGTAATTTGGGGAAGCTGACAATTTCTATGGAATGAGTAGGAGTGGATTGGATTGTAGTAGATATTTCTAATAAAAAAATGGCTATTATATTTATCAAGACTTCTTATAGTCTAGACAATATTTTCATTATGATAGAACCCATCTATCTGAAGAAATGGAAAACCATTAAATTTCTATTAAAAAAACACAAGCATACTCAAATGTAGCAAATTATTCTTATCTGGAAGAACATGTAAATTACCATTAATTCCCTAGTAAAGGACTTGGTGCTGGTGGGCAAGCAGTTCCACATGTCTGTAATATGTGAGCAGATGAAACATACTTAGGCTCAGCATAATTAGGCTTTGAACTGGCTACATAATTTCAAGTAAAATGCAATTTGTCACAAATTTAACCAAATACTTCAGCTTGCATATAAAAATACATTTTCCCTGTCTGTTGGTAATATAATAATATTAGCACATACAGAAAACAGAATAGCCATTACATAAAATGAAGAGGTTTAGACCATAATGTAGATTTTTGAAATCTAAAGTAAACTAATCCTAGTTACCCTCATGGTTCTGCACTAGTCTTAGCTATATAGAAGATAGGAAAACCTTTTATACTGTCAGATTTTCTGTTGCCTATGAGACAACAACTATCCTATAGGAATTTACTAGAGAAAGTTTTCCTGTTGACATTTCATGTATGTGAGGGCACAATCTGAGGAAAGTGTTAGATGCCTCACAGTAGTTCTTGCTCTCGTGGGCATAATTATGTGTGCTATATGGTTTTGGTGTTTCTATTAATTGTTCACTAAAACCAAGCAGACTTGTGTAAACAACCCCAGGTAGATGATTTGTATATATCAACAAAAGGAAACTAACAACCAAGCACAGAAAAGCTTATCAATGTGTCCATTCACAATCTGAAGACTGGAGACTCTTTTTCCTTTCACAGTAAGGGTTTCCTGTGTAATGTTTCCATTGTAGCAGCTGTCTTCAAGAAGAAAATGACCATAGGCATCACAGAACTATCTGTGACATGGCGTCTCTATATTACTACTAAAGCCCCTGGCTGTAAATTTCAACAAGACATTTGAAATATTTCCCTTGGGTTTATTTAATTAGCATAACCATACTGTTACATATTCACAATAGAGGCAGCTGGTATTATGGTCAAGCAGGCATTTCAAATGTAAATCATTGTTTTATTGAGGGATAAGATATTTATGCCCTTGTTTCATAGGAAAATTTCACTACATAAAGAATGCAAATTTGCAATGAAATTACTATTTTTATCCCCATCATAGTTACCATCTTCACTTTCATTGTAGATCAAAACTGGAAGTAGAAGACAGACGGCCATGCCTTTAATCCCAGCACTCAGGAGGCAGAGGTAGGAGAATCACCATAAGTTCAAGGCCACCCTGAGACTACATAGTGAATTCCAGGTCAGCCGGGCTAGAGCGAGACCCTACCTCAAAAAAAAAAAAAAAAAAAAAAAAAAACCTGGAAGTAGCCTGATTGCTTGGCATTCAAATATTCCTGAAATTTCTGAGTATGCTTTTCTACTTAATACAAAAAGTTAACCTGCAAGGAAGGCAACTGACAAATCACAAAAGCTAACCTTTATTTTGGCCAAGAATATGTTCTGGATAACTGACTACTGGCTTACATTTAGTAGTTCATAGTTTCTTCTGTTGGTAAAATCATTGTGAACGTTAAAATATCTTAAATTTTCTTGCTGTTGTAACATCTGTGCTATAAGAAATTGTTAATTTTAATGGGTGGGTACCATTGCTTCATATGCAATACATCAAGCTGTAGTTTGCTCTTTTGTAAATTAAGCCAAACGAATTGAATTCTCAAAAAAACTTTAACATTATGCCATATGCTGCTAAGCTATGCTACACTAATTAAGATAAATTGTTACATTTATCTATATAGATATTGCCATCTTTTCCTTTATGTCATCCCTAATAGGGACATATAATGCATCTGGATGCCCATGATATATGCAAATGACCTTAAGACCCCACTTTGTGTATTAATTGCATCGTTTTTCCAGATGAAATGGTTGTATATCTTATGTATACCTCTCTAGTACTCCTTCATCTGACAGTGGAAAATCATGTTTAAATCATGTTCTTTCCAAATTTATCTAAGATTTTATAGTACAATGAATCATAGAACTCTAAAGTTATCTCATAAAGCATATCATATTTTGAGGAAGTTTATAGGGAGAAATGAAACAGACTTTAAATGTTAGATCTCACTTAATCCTCAATACTCTTTAATAATTTACTCTGAGTGAAGTTTGACTCTGCTTTGTCCATCGAATATTTAACAGTTTTTCCCACTTGCATTGCTGATCTTAGTGCCACCTGTCCTCTGCACACGTTGAGCTTACCTCCTCCCTTCCAGGTTTGCTCTCACCTCAGCAGTGATGCTGTCCACCTTGAAAAGACTCTCACTAGAGCAAAGCCCCTCCTTCAACACAATGACTCCAGGGGCTAATTTCCTGCTTTGCTTGTGAACCCTGTGAAGCCCTACACATCTTGTAGCACATGTAATTCCATGCCTGAGAATCTAATCTCTGCAGCATGATTTTAAAATATGAGGAAGATGAGAAAATAATTGTCACAAAAAATAAAGAAGCATTAATCTCTAGTATATTTGAAGAACTATAAATCCCAGAGTTCATATCAATTGATGTTAAATCTCACAGAATACATTCTCATTTTTATACTTGATATAACATTGAAACTATACTTTATGGGGAATTTAGAAAACAACCTTTTGAATAACTATGTGAAAGCTCATTTTCCCAGTCTTTTTGCCTCTGACAATATAGCATTAACAACCAGAAGAGAATGGCTACCCACCATCCCCATAAGCTTCTGGAAGCTGCCCTGTGGTCAGGGTAGAATGCAAGCTTAATAATCTCTCAGTCAATACAATTCAAAACAAACATTGATGGAGCATCTGCTATATACCTAGAATGTTTCTAGGTGTGGAGTCAGTTTCAGCAGTAAGTTCTCAAAGCAGTTACTGTCTAATGCAGGGGACAAAAAGGCCACAGCTACCTAGATACAAAAGACAGTATAATTAAAGCACATTGACAGCAGACACTGAGGGCCAAACAATAACCATGGAAGGAACTCCAGAGCCAGGTCTTGAAGGGTTTTTAGGATTTTAACAGATAGAGAGAAAGAATAGTAATCTAGGGAAAATATATAAAGCCTGCACATGTGTGACTACATGGATTTATCTAGATTTGAATATTATAAGAAGAGACCAGTAAAGCTAATCTGGGAATGACTATAGAAAATTCAGAATGTTTATCTTTAATTTCAGTTATTTTTAAGTGGTACACTTTTTCTTTAGAGCTTGTAAATTTGCAGAAATCTTTTTTTGCATTGCTCTTTTATTTTCCTTTTGAGAAGCAATTACACTACAGATATATTTTCCCACTCCAAATTCTAGAAAACAGAACTGTGGGGGGGTGCTCTTATATTTTTTCCAAACTTTATTAAACATACTGATAATAGTTATATTATTTCATTATAATCTAGGAATATATTTTAATAAACTTTCTGTTGATTGTATAAACAGAGAGCTATATACAAATGGACAATGAGCATCTGCCAGTGTGCCTTCATTATAGAATTAAAAATAAGCTGCAATGAGATAGCACCTCAGGTATACCATGCCCAAAGATGTGATCTGCAATAAATAATATAGTGTACTGTGTCCAGATGAGTGTATCCAATGGAAAGGTGGTTGGAAATACCTAATTTCCCCTTGCTTCTCTATGGTGTACTAAAAAGTTTTGTTTAGCTGTCACTCATGAGGGAATCAAGTGAGTTTTTACTCTTGGGAGGCTCTGAAGCACAGTACTTTAGAAGCTTTGGTTCAATGTCAGTACATTCAACCCAGCAAAAATGTCTGTATGTTGAGGACCTTCTAGTTTCTTTGCACCCTGTCTTTGGAAACCTTCTCTTAGCTACTGGTGACTCTGAGGCTCTAGTGTGGCCAAACAGATGTTTCTGTTTGTGAGGAGCTGCTTTGTTCTACCAGGTGATATCCATTCCTACTAAGTCTCTTAGGAGGATCATTTTTACAGTATAATTATACTAAAATTCAGTTTGCTATCAGGGCAGTACAGTAAAGTTGAAAACAAAACCCTAGATGCATGTTCTGCACCTGCCCTTGAAGGAAGAAATACAGATGAGATGATGATTCTGAGACCACAGCTTGATCTGCATGAAGTCTTCTTTCAGTGAGAAGCAAATAGAAAAGACTAAATCAACCACAAAATAAATGTGTCATCAAAATAAAAGTGAACATGCTACCATGGAAAATATTTTCCTGTCTTCATTATGAGCCTATCATAACAGTCTTCTGACTCTAAGCATGCCTCCTCATTCATACATTCCATCTTTCTCCTAGAGAAAATTTCAGAGATAAGAATTTTAAAGACTAATGGATTTTATCTTTTGCAGTTGGAATAAAGATTCTTAGAGAATTATCTTATGTCAAGAATGTTAAATGTTATTATTTCATATATGGGTTTTATCTATTCAATGGTTAAATTACTTGTGTGAGACACTATTCTCTTTGTTTTTAGGTAAGTATTGTGAGAAACAGATGGCATAATCCAATTATTAGCAGTTGGCACAACAGGTAAGAAATGAGAGAAATTTAAAGGCTATTGAACACCAGGGAACAATATTCATTGCAGCACACAGGGAATTAACCATAAAGCTCTCATTAGTTTTAATGAGGACGTGTGGCCAATCTGGAAGTACTCATAGCACTCAGCACAAAGTCAGACAGCACAGGTGCTTAATGGTCAGAGGATTTAACATACTGATCATAATAAATGGAAAAAATAAACACATGGAATAAAAACTGATTGCTTGGAAAGATAAAAAGGTCTGGGAACAAAATCGTTGTTTGAAATTTGGAAATATTAAGAAAAATTGAGGAGTCTGTTGAGCCAAACTTAGCCCCATTCCATTTAATAAATATATGTTTTTGTTTCTTAATAGTAATATTAAAATATTTAGAGTTTTGTAATGTCTGGATTATTAGTGAATATGGCTCAGTTGTCAGAGCTATTAATTTTCATTCAAATGCTGGAAGGATGGTAAGCCAAAGTTTCTGGAAAAGGAAGTGCCCTGCTGCAAAAGCTCAAGGGCCCAAGAGTGAAAACTCTCATGTGACTCCCTCATGAGTGAACACTAAATAAGATTTTAAAGCTCAAGGCAGAAGTGGAAACTAGGGATTCCCAGCCACCTCTCAACATAGTTATTACACTGGCTTAATACATCAGGTGCTATCCTAGTGCAACTCACTTCTTTGGGAACAGTATGCATGACATGCTACCTTACTGCAGCTCATTTGCAATTTTATGATGAAAGCACGCTGGTAGATGTACATTTTATATACATTTTATATAGGTCTATGGTGATAAAATATCTGTTATTTTTTCTTCCTGTTAACTTTCTGTTAGGAGTTCATTGTGCTGTAATTAGTGATTTATGGGGAGAAACAGAGATGCAGCATAAGAAAAGAAACATGACAAAGAAAATAAATTATAGAATATTTCTCATGAATACAAATTGGAAAGTCATATTCAGTATGAAATACAATAAAAAGACTCCATTGACATGTAATAAAAGCAATGAATCCTGACAAGGAGGTTTTATTCCACAGATTACTTAGCATTATACAATTCATCTTTGTGACTAAGCATGTTAATAAACAAAAGGAAATAAATCTCAATTAAATATCTTCATAGATCCTAAATATGTACTTGACATAATTTAAAATTAAGCATCCATTAATAATACATTATTAATATGATAAAATTATCTCTAAGATTTATATGTACTCCATACTGGCTCCTAAAAGTAATGACAAAAGCCCTTCTGAGTAACCACATGCTTTAGCAACAAGACACTAAGAAATCAAGCTGGAGCTGAGCTGGCAGCATCTTCCCTGCTGATTACCTGTCAGAGTGCTGGAAAGTGCTATTTAATGGACTGGGGAAGAAAAGTCATCAACCAGTTTAAACAGCAGTGGACCTTACAAGCTACCTGAACTGCTAAACAAGCAAAATGTGCCAACTGGTACAATGGTGCATGTCTGTTATGGGGGAAACCAAATGTACTCTAATTCTATTTTAGGTCCACTCCATGGGAGGGAATTCGTGCCTGCTGCTGGACACCGAATGAAAAGCCTATGACTGAGGAGATAACAAGTCCTGGGCAAAAGCTACTATTACTGTGTATCTGCATGGCTGTTTGCCCTCTAAATATTTATTTATGTGCCCATATAGTGATGCTCCTCTCCTTTTTCTTAGATAAACTTCTCTTTTCCAGTAACTGACTACTAGGGAGACTCAAAACCTATCAAAGTGGGTTGGAGAGATGGCTTAGCAGTTAAGGCATTTGCCTGCAAAGCCAAAGGATTCCCATTCGACTCTCCAGGACCCATGTAAGCCAGACGGACAAGGGGGAGCATGCATCTGGAGTTCATTTGCAGTAGCTGGAGAGAAAGACATATATATATATATATATATATATGTCTTTCTCTCTGCCTCTTTCTCTCTCTCAATTAACTAATTAAATAAATAAAATATATTTTAAAAAAAACTTATCAAAGTGCTAGGAAGTGATCCAGGAGCGTTCAGAGCTGAGAGACACTGTTATTATATTCTTCAAGGCTCAGGGAACATTGCAGAACAGGTAGTGGAAAGAATGTTAAGGGCTGGAGGGACGTCTTAGCAGCTAAGGCACCTGCCTACAAAGGCAGAGGATCAATTCCTCAGTGCCCACATAAGCCAGATGCACAAGGTGGTTATCGTGTCTGGAGTTCATTTGCAGTGGCTGAAGGTTCTCTCTCTCTCTCTCTCTCTCTATATATATATATATATATATATACATATACACATATATGTATATATATATATATATATATCTCATTCTCTCTAAAATAAATAAATAAACCTAAATATTAAAATTTAAAAAGGAAAAAGAATGTTAAGAGCTAAAGGAAGGCAGAGAGTGCTTTGCAATACCTTTTTCCAGACACTAGGTGGCCATGGGTTTGTGACCTTACAGTGGTTAATGCTCCAGACAAATGACTAGCAAAGGGCTGGGGAGACTGCTTAGCAGTTAAGGTACCTGCCTGCAATGCCTAAGGACCCAGGTTTGATTCTCTAGGTCCCATGTAAGCCAGATGCACATGGTAGAGCATGCATCTAGAGTTCCTTTGCAGTGGCTAGAGGTCCTGATCTGCCCATTGTCTCTCTTTCTCTCCCTCCCTCTCTTTAAATAACTTTTGAACCTTTAATCCCAGCACTTGGGAGGTAGAAGTAGGAGGATTGCCATGAATTCAAGGCCACCTTGAGATGACATAATCAATTCCAGGTCAGCCTGGGCTAGAGCAAGACCCCACTTAAAAAAAAAGACTTGTATAATAAGAGGGAAAAATTGATAACATCAAAATAGAAGAGAGACTAGTTGGAAAGAAGAGGGTGGGGTAATACAGGAGAGAAGACAAAGAAGGGTGATGGGATACAGTAGGACCATGGACATGGAACATTGTGTATATGCAAAGAGGATGTCAATTAAAAAGTATTTAAAAATCGCCTTCAGAGAATAGAAGAAGAAAAAAAAAACTAAGGATACCTGTTAGAAACATTTTAAAGTATAAAATTTAGTTAACCACAATGTTAATGACATCAAACAATAATATATTTAGCCAAAATGCCTTTCATCTCTACAGAAAATAAGTAAATAATTTTAAGACTAAAAAAGGTAGCCACTACAATTATAGACTCAATGATTTAATATAACATTATAGGAATGTTATACTTCAAATTATCTGTATATTTTGAGTTAATCCAAACAAAGATCCATAATCTGAATAATTATGAGCATTTATTTTCTGTTTCTAAAAATTGTGTGAAAAAGAAAAATGCATAACAATTTCAGAAAGTATTAAACAGAACAGAGCAAAACTCAAGAATATAACTAGCAGACATGAAGCCCATTTTAGAATATGTTAACATTTGCCAGTGTATGATTGAGGTAGAATCAGAAAAATCAAAAAAATGAAATTAAACAGACAATTCATAATCAGACAACATGTATGTGATTTGGGGCAAAGGTGATACTTCATTGAAGTGAAAATTATTTTCCTTTTACTTAATTCAATATGAAAAAAATAAATACGTTTTCATATTTATTAATGATCAGGAAAATGTAAAACAAGTAACAATATAATATAACCACACAAACTGTAAAAGCAATAAAAATAAAATAGTGAATATTCACTTTTAGCAACCACCGTGCTAACCTTTCATCATGGAGACAAAATGCCTGAGGAAAAAATAAGTCAAAGGAGGAAGAGGGTATTTTTTAATTTATAATTTATTTATTGGGAGGGTCTCTTTAGTTCTTTAGCTCAGGCTTTTCTCAAACCCATCCTCCTCCTGCGGCCCCCCAGGTGTGATAATTACAGACATTCTCAAAGTTTCAGATGTTTCAGAGCCATTGCTTTAGGCCTGAGAGGAGGCAGAAATCATGACAGAGAGGTGTGGTAGAGGCTGCCCAGGGAAAGAGAGGAGGGCCTACTCAATTCATGGTTCTGAGCATAGTTGCCTGATATGAGATTTCCAGTGACCTGTCTTCTAACTGACATTGAATATCAGCCCTTTAAGCATGGCACAGAAGCATACCAAAATATTCCAAAACATATAGGAAAGATACCACAGTGTTTATTGAACATGTTCTCAGTGTCAGAAGGGAAACTGTTCTCTGCTCTTCACAACATAGTGGGGGTGAAGATGGAAGGGACAATTCAATTTCTGTCTGAGCATCAGAATAGCAGCTAGATGGCCTATGAGGAAGAACTTTCAGATTCTGAGAACAGGTCCTCTATTACTTACCTTTCTTGTCAACGTGACCAAATGCCCAACAGAAAGCAACTATGGTAAAGGAGAACTTTTGTCTGGTGGTTTAGAGGGCTGGGGCCATCATCATGAGGAAGGCATAGGAGAGCTCATGGGTGACCGGAGCATGGGGCTGGGACTCGGGCATCTACAGAAATAAAGTGATGAGCAGGGACTGAGCTGGCTTGCCTTTTTCCATTTTTATTCAATGGGAACACATCCTGTGAGATAATGATGTAGCAGTTATCTTCTTGTGACTTGTAACACCAGACCAGAAGCAGAGAGCACAGAGGCAAATATTAAGGAAAGAAAAAATCCAAGCATAATGTTGCAAAAAAGAAGATGCCAGGAGCCAAATAAGAAGTACCCAGCAACTCTTGAATTTGAATCTCCTCCATTTAAAAACCAACAGTGTGAAAATACTGCAATGAGAAATGTTCTCTTTTTGAAGAAATCTGGCTTAATTTTACACTACTGTGACACAGATTATATTTATTTTCAAATTCTTATGCTTTTGTTTTTCTTGGCAAGTTACATGGTAATTCTAATTATAAGGCAAAACTTGTCTATATCTTGGCTTTAAATGATAGAACTTCAAAGTGATGTATTTTATGAAAACAAACTGTTCTCCTATAGAAACAATGGGCCTTTTGGAACTTACGTTTCCACCTTTCGTGATTATCTTTACTAAGAATTTGTACCTGAGAAATTTTTCAAACAAGGTACAAATAAATTAAACTGTATCCATGTAATTAGTTACATTCCAGAACAGATCTTAAGAGTATTTATAGAAATACAATACCACCATTCAATATGGTGCAAATCGTAACATCCAAGATTTAATGAAAATCATCAAGCATGTGAACAAACTCTCACAGAAGACTCAAAAGGTAATAAAAAATCAATCACTTAAAACTGCTGTAAAATTAACATGACTATGTAAATTCACAAAAGGAGCATTGAAATGATTATAAAATATTTTATGTGTTCCAGAATTTAATTTGTATCATGGCAAAAGACTACTTAATTTATAGAAAAAAAAGTCAAATGGCTGACCATAAAAATTCACTATCTGGAAATAAGGAAAGATTAAACATGTTAGAATAAACAAATATTGTTTTTTGGTTTTTTTTTTTTTTGGTTTTGTTTTGGTTTTGGTTTTCTTGAAGCAGAATTTCACTCCAGTCCACGTTGACCTGGAATTCCCTATGTATTTTAAGGGAGGCCTTGAACACATGATGATGCTCCTACCTCTTCCTCCCAAGTGCTGGCATTAAAGGTGTGCACCACCATGCCTGGCAAGAACTAGAGATTTTAATTATAAGGGAGACTATCCAAAATAAAACTTTAAAATTTTTAATGGTTGTTTATTAGTGTGTTTATCTTATCACACTTCTTACTACTCTAATGCTGAACTTCATTTCAGTCCCTGAAACAAATGGATAAAAATAAATCAATAAACCACCAGAAAAGCATAAATGAGCTGTGATAAATACCTGAATCATAGCATTTGTATTTGGTAAAGATATAAGAGAGGAGAGATGGAGGATACAGAAAATATACTTGAAAACCAAGTTAAAGAATTCAAAATTTGAAGCAAACTATATACATAGAATGCATGAGGCCCAGCAAACTACAGCAAGGACATCAGAAGGAAATCATACTGAAGAAAAAAGTTTAGTAAAGATCACAGTGAGTGTGATGGACAGTTACTCAGAATGATACAAGGAGGAAGATGAGAGGGCACCATTTCTGCTATGCTGAGTGACACCTAAAGTCTATACCCAGAAAAAAATCATAAATGAAGCAAGAGTAATGTTATTTTCAGAAACACCAAAGTGAAAGAATTCATCATTAGTGGACCTGCGCTACAAGATACGCAGAAGTCATTGTTTCAGAAGAAAACTGGTAATAGAGGGAAATGTATGCAGAAAGTGAGAGTCTAAGACACTTTAATTGTGCGTAATTACACACAATTCTTTCTTTCTTTCTTTCTTTCTTTCTTTCTTTCTTTCTTTCTTTCTTTCTTTCTTTCTTTCTTTCTTTCTTTGCAGCAAGCCCAACAGACTGCCTTTTTTATGTGAGAGTGAGATTGTGTGTATGTGTATGTCTGTGTGTGTGTGAGAGAGAAAGAGAGAGAAGAGAGAATTGGTGTGCCAGGGCCTCCAGCCCTTTAGACACATGAGTCCCCTAGTGTGCATGTGCCACCTTCTGATTGCAACACTGCGTTTCTGGCTTACGTGGGACCTGAAAAGTCGAACCGTAAGTCCTTAGGCTTCATAGGCAAGTGCCTTAATCACTAAAGCATCTTGCCAGCCCAAGATCTTTTCTTATGTTTGAATTATTGAAAAGATGATGTTACAAACAAATGCACAGATGCAGTTTTGGCTTCTGACACTGGTTTAACAAGGTGAATAGTGACAATTGCATAGATCCCAAGACAAGAGAAACAGATACATTAAAAGATTTTACAACTGTGCATAATTATGTATAATTAAACTTGAGAGCAGAGTGAAGTCAATGATGTTTTCTATATCATAAAGAAACCATAACCTCTGTTGCAGTTACCTTCCTGTGGCTGGGAGAAAACACTAGGCTAAGCAGTTTGTGGGAGTAAAGGGTACATTTTGGTCTGCAGACTCCAGGTGAAGCTCCATGATGACAGGGAAAAGAATGGCAAGAGCAGAGGCTGGACAAAACCTCCTGCCGGCTCTTGTTCAGATCCACTATGTTGGTGACGTCAAGAGACCAAGCTTAAGCCTGAAATAAAGCTCCTTGCCCTTGCATACGTGTTTGGTTCTCCTTGGGGGTCACTGGGGGTGCCGAGAACTGGGCATAACATTTGGGGGCTTGTCCCGGATTCCCTCAGAGACGCCCCTGAGGACCACCAACATGTGGAGCTCAGGTTGCCCACTGGTAAGTGTGCTTCTGTGTTGCACTTCTCTGTTTTGTCTTTCCTGAAAACCTGTCCTTAATTCTTCTATTTATCAGAAAATTGTGATTGGGCAGATGCGCCCCCAGGATGCCACTTTGTTCGGTGGGTCCTAGGTGCCCCAGGCCCGCCTGGAGGGGATTTCATTCCCCTATTTGTAGAGACAACATGAGAGGCCATTGTCTCAGTTTCTGTTTTGTAGTTGCTGGCCAGCTTTTGCTCTCTCTTTTTCCTTTTCTTTGTTGGAATTACTATTTGTGTGCTTGGACAGACACAGACTACCCCACTTTCTTTAACAAGGAGAGGGGCAAATGAAGGACCCAGAAACTATCCAAGATTGGCTCCTCATGGTCCCCTCAGAGTCAAGCCCTGGACCCAGAGGCCACAGTATGCCCCCTCTGGGTTATGGGGCCCCCAGACCAAGAGACTGATGCCATGACAGGCTTCAATAGGGTGCTACCCTGGCTAGGCCTGAGTTTTAAACCAGCCCCTAGACGTGCCCAGGACATGCCTGAGACTTACCCAGGACTTGTCCCTTCTGCCTTTCTGCCCCAGCTAATCAGAAACACAAAAATGTTACTGCTGCTTGCTTAGCCAATCATAATGGAGATTACCTAATCTGCCTGGATTTCCCCAAGCACCAGCCTGCCAACTTTGCCCGCCAATATCCTAAGCCAATCTGAAGAATACAAGTGCAGTTACTGTTTAAATCAACCAATCATGTACCCATCCCCTTCTTTGTTCTAATCCCTATAAAAACCCTACCCTCCCACTACTCGGGGCTCTTGTATGGATCCACTGCATTGGTGAAGTCAAGAGACTGAGCTTAAGCCTGAAATAAAGCTCCTTGCCCTTGAGAAAAAAAAAAAAAAAAACCTCCTGCCCCAATAGGTGGACAAGAACAGCAGGAGAATGTGCCAAACATTGCAAGAGGAAGCTAGCTAACACCCATAAGCCTGCAACCAACAATACACCTCCTCCAGAAAGCTCCAATTTCCATATTTCCACCAGCTGGAGAACCAGCATTCAAAACACATGCTTATGGGGTAAAACTGAATCAAATTACCATGCCATATTAGTCTGTTTAGGATGCTATAGCAAAAATACTATAAATTTATTTCCATTTTATGAGGAAAGGATCCCTCATGGGACATCATACCTTTCAGCAGAGATGTTGGAAACTGATGACTACTGGGAGGGTAAGCCATTTCCTTTAGTGGTGGAGCCACTGGAAGATTGCCCATTCTCCAGTAAATAACCTCCCACTCAAGATTATTTATGCAAGAGATCAAATTTAAATCAGTGGGTTAAAAGATAAGTAAAGCATGGAAGTAGGATGAGATCTCCTGGGCCTAAGAAGGGTTTCCGTGGAATGGGAAAGGGGAAGTGAGAGGATAAGAAGGGGAATCAAATGCATTGTATTTATACATGAAATTGTCAAAAGTGGAAGAAATAATAAATTTTAAAAATGCACCCACTGGAAGGCTTGCAAACAACCTCAATCTCAGTTCTGGAGACTAGGAAGTGCCACAGTATGAGTTCAGTAGATGAGTTGGTTGCTGGTCCACAGATCTCCACTTTCTTCTAAGATTCTCACTACGGAAGTTGAGGGAGCTTCTCCCATATCCCATTTACAAGGGTCCACTCCACTCTTTAAATGTCTTCTAAAAATGTCCTCACAACACAGATTATCTGTGTGCATATGAATTTTGTGCAGACATAAATGTACTCATTCTCATATTCTCTAATTAAGAAATAATCATAGCTATATAATTTAACTCATACCCTCCAGACATACAGGATTATAGAATGGAGTTATACAGAAATGCTTAAAGGACCCTTGGTCAAACTTGTATCCAGGAATTCCTAAGTAGCAGTGTAGATCATACTATAGATACATAAAATGCTACTAAAATAGTTGTTAACATTTAATGTATATTTAGCAAGTATGATATTTTATACTACACCTAATATACATAAGCTATCTTCTTTTGTTGTCTAAGGAACCCTCTTATTTAGCTAAATGTTATTCTAATCATATATATTTAGAAATCAGTATCAGCACAAAACACAGGGTAGATGGAATGAAGAAAGTGCTGTAGTAGCATCAGGGGGCTTTGTAGCAGAGGGAAGCTCTGAGTTCCATCTCCAGCACCACAAAAAGAAAAAAATAATAATAAAGAGAGAGGAAGGGAGGGAGAAGGGAAGGAAGGCAGAAAGAAAAAGAAAGGAAGGAGGGAAGAGATAGGAAAGAAAGAAAGAAAGAAAGAAAGAAAGAAAGAAAGAAAGAAAGAAGGAAGGAAGGAAGGAAAGGAAAGGAAGAAAGAGAAAGAAAAGAAGAAAAAGAAAGACGCACAAAGTGATGCCTGTGTCTGGAACTCATTTACAGCTGCAGTTCCTTCTCTCTGCTAGCAAATTATACATACATACATACATAATGTCTATATACATGATAATATACATATATGTATGTACACATATATAATCAATATCAAAAAGAAAACAAAGAAGGAAAAGAAAAGAACGTCCCTTGAGAGTAGCCACATCAAATCAATATTTTTTCTTAGTAAAATACAGTCTGACAACTAGTAATATAAAGATCATTTGTTTCAAAAGTGAAAGATAACAAAAGATTGTTGTTTAATCTAAGGCTTTTAGATAATGCTATGCTCCTCAGTTACACAGCTGTTCAGTTCAGAGATGGAAGGGTGTTTTACTATTGACACTCTGTTCACCCTTGCAGCTTTAGCTTGCGCTAGTGAGGATGTTAACGTTATTTCTGATGTACTGTTACTTAAGTGGTTAAAGAAGAATTCATCTAAAATATGACTTACAGTTGTTTAAGTAAATAATAACCATACATTTAATAAGACATTAAGGTATATGCTAGGCATTGTGGCACACACCAGCAATCCCCAAACTCTGGAGGATGAGACAGAAAAATAGAGAAGCCACCCTGGGCTCTGAAGGGAGACCCTGTCTCAAAACAAAAAATATTAAAATATACACAAGCCAAACCAGTACTTAAATATTGATGCCAACTCATTTCAATTCTTTTTATAGAAAAAAATTGCCCATGTTACATTGTGATTTTTCAAAATTAGATTCCAAATTATTATTTAAATTAAGTTCTATATTATTCAAATTAGACTTCTCTTCATATTTTACATTTTTGTTTATAGTATTGGGTTCTTTCCAGTTCCAGTGAGAGTGGGTTAAAAATGATCAAGAGGGCGTTTTTATTTAGCTAATGTATAGTTATTCCTTCTGAAAACATAGGAACAGCATAACTTCTTCCTTCGTTTTCTGTAGCATTATCATGTTGATTTGAAAACAGTTTCAAACATTTCCATAACTGACTGCTTGTAAATGCACTCCTTTATTGCACAAGAGAACTAGACAAAGCTGTACAAATCATGGTGTTACAGGACTGGCATTGCACTATAATTTGAGCTATGCCACTCTGTTCACCAAATTTACCTACACTGAAGAAACCCCTCTGGGTTTTTTGCTGATAGAAACCTTAGTGCACCTATGAAACTTCCTGTACTGAGCTGGAGAGTGCAAATTTGACCCAATCATCACAGCTTCATGTTGGAGTTGTTGAAGGACAGTGCTTTCCTACAGTTAGTTGATGTCTCTTTCAGAGTAACTTAATAATGCCTCCTACTATTCTAAAAGCCAACTGGATTAACAGCTCTCACAACAAATTGTTTCCAAGATACAGAGAGAAGACAAAAAGAAACAAAGAAACAACAACAAAAAATGAACAGTACTGAATGCTTGCCTTGAGCATGGAGTCGGTTTTTTTTTTTTGTTGTTTTTTTTTTTGAAACTAATCATGTTTTAACTGAACTTGTTGAAGATAAAATTATTTTGGGTATATGAAGGTAAGAACAGAAACATGAACAAAACATTGAAAATGCAGATACTATGTTCAGGATTGTTCAGCATCCATGATTTACCCACCTTTTTCAATGCTCACTCTTTTTTAAATAAAAATTTATTTATTTATTTAACAGAGAGAAAAAGGCAAAGAGAGAGGGAGAGAATGGGTGCACCATGGACTCCAGCCACTGCAAACAAACTCCAGACACATGTGTCACCTTGAGCATCTGGCTTACCTGGGTCCAGGGAAATCAAACTTGGATCTTTTGGCTGTGTAGGCAAGCACCTTAACTGCTAAGCCATCCCTCTGGCCCTCAATGATCACTTTTAATTTTATTTTTAGTTGACAATCCCAAGAATTTATCTGGGCTTTTTAAACAGAGATATAAATCTCTAGAGTTGCATATAAATATCGATGTTTAAGAGCTAGATTTTATTTCCAAAGATACTGTTTAAGAATAAATAACTTCTAGCAAAAAGAAATACAAGTGTGATTTTCTTTTTGAAAGAGATTCAAGTGTACATTCACATGTATTGACATAGAAATCCTACCCTCACTGAGAGGGAGGATTTGCTAGGGCATAAACCAGGCACAAACTTGGATCCTGTGACAATAGCTACATGCTGAATTAATGTGAACAGAAATAATTTAAGCAAAGGAAAGAAGACATATTGCAGAGCAACACAGTAAACATAATGAAATGATGACAATGGTTGCCTTAGGGTTCTTTTTCGTGGACGTAGATATCATCCTGCCTCTTCATATGGTTAGGATTTTGAGGGGTGCTGTGAGCTTGTGAAGCCTAAAGGTCATTTCCAAGATGGCATTAGTGCTTCTGGGCATGTCCCTTTTGAAAACGCCAGCTGCCAGTGGAGCTCACTGAGTGGGTTTGGGGAGTTTTCCAGACATCATCTTCAGCACTCAGTAAAGGGATGCCTGACTGTCATTTCTGCTTTCAGGCTCTAAGCAATTTGACTTCATTATTCCATTCTTCCACTTAGCACTTATATTCAGGTCCCAGTCATGGTTCTTTTTGATTGCTATTCATCTTTCCACAAGAGTTATTTACATGGGTGGATATTCACATGCAAATATGAGATCTATGAGAGAATTTTTCCCTCCAGCCCTTTATCAGTATCATTATTCTGGGATAATGAATCATTCCATTTTATTTCTAAAAGAATATTTTAGTTTTCTCTTTTGTAGTCAGTTGACTACTACTTTCCCTATAATTAAAATGATTGTATTAGTATATGCCAACACTTAGGCAACCTTCTTTTGAAAAATATTTCAAAAAGGTGTTTATGAACATTTCACTCAATTATCTGCTGTGTTCTTGTTCATTTTAGCTAATTATGTAAATCTGTGGAGAACTGAATCTTTCAGTTTAAATATCTCAGACTCGTTCTAAGTGCCACATCAAAAAGAAGTCAGCTTATCTTTGCAGTTTTTAATAAAATAAAAAGTGCATATATTTGAAGTGAGAATGCTCTAATTTCAAAATATTTATGATACAGTTTTATATCTATACATGAATGAATACTTTGGTTTTTTAATATTTTATTTATTTATTTATTTATTTATTTGACAGAGATAGAGGGAGGGAGAAAGAGAGAGAGAGAATGGGCGCACCAGAGCCTCCAGCCACTGCAAACGAACTCCAGATGCGTGCACCCCCTTGTGCATCTGGCTAACGTGGGTCCTGGAGAATCAAGCTTCAAACCGGGATCCTTAGGCTTCACAGGCAAACACTTAACTGCTAAGCCATCTCTCCAGCCCTGAATGAGTACTTTGTAATTGGTCATTTGTAATCTTATGTACAGCCCTTGAGAAAGAACATGCTAATTTTTCTCATTGCTTTTGATGGAATTGACTCACTATAGTTGTCTGGTGTTGTTTGATAAAACTTAGATAATTACTGAGCCAATCTTGCTTAGGACTTTTAGAAGATGAGGAGGAAAAAGCACATTTTGAAAACAGGATTCATTTTAATGGGTCACTTATATAACAGGAGATTACTGCTTTACTTAGTCTGAGTAAGGCCCTTGGGACTTAAAATTATTAATGCAGTTCCTCTATTCAGCTTTAATTAACACAGTTATCTATTGCTCTGAAGAGACTTTTGCCAATTTCCAGTTGGTCTAATATGCTAATATTTGCTTTTGAAAGTTATGCAGTAGCAGAATGTGCAGATACCAACTGCCCACTGTCTTTGTTTCTCAAAAAGCACTAATACTCAGTAGTGTTAGAAAACTTACTAGATATAAAGGATTTTTCAGACACATATCACAGGTCCTGGTCCTTCTTCCTCAGAAAGTTATTAACAGTCAACTAATAGTTAAACCAGATACACCACACATGGGACCTTGGAAGGGCTAAACTATCTGACACACATTCTTGTCCACACTGAAAAATTATTCCATACCAGGCTGGAGAGATGGCTTAGCGGTTAAGCTCTTGCCTGTGAAGCCTAAGGCCCTGGTTTGAGGCTCAATTCTCCAGGACCCACGTTAGCCAGATGCACAAGGGGACGCATGCGTCTGGAGTTCGTTTGCAGTGGCTGGAAGCCCTGGTGCGCCCATTCTCTCTCTCTCTCTCTCTCTCTCTCTCTCTCTCTCTCTCTCTCTCTCTCTCTATCTGCCTCTTTCTGTCTCTGTCACTCTCAAATAAATAAATGATGAACAAAAAAAATTATTCCATACCAATTAGTGATGTATTTAATTTTTGACAGATGGAAAATATAACTTAGAAAATATTCTCTGATAAAGTGGGATAGAATAATTCTCCATGTTAATCATGTAATACTTTCTTATATTTTATAGCATTCTTCAAATTTAATCAATGAGCAACTTTAAAGAAATAACAGGATATTTTCTTCATATACCAGGGTTTTTCTAAGTAATAAAATGCTAAGCTCTTTAAAATGTAAAAATATGATTGTAAATTCCTTTTGTGGGTCTCATTAATATTTGTAATACCTTTAAACTGGACTTTAAAGTTATACCTTTTGGTGTGCAAACTTTTAATAGGTTTCTTTCAACTTTAGGGCTTAAGTATTAAAACCTAAACTTTAGTGACAACTTGTTTTTCCTTTGATAAACTCTATATCCTTGAAATTATTATAGGGAAAGCCTGTGATTATCTTCTGTAAATGCATTATTTTGTCTTTGAATTTGTACTTCATAATTCAATTTAATCCTTTGTCATTCAAAGTTCACAGTGTGATTATCTCCTAAATTGGGCACACAGTGAAATATTCATTCCATAAAAATTCATCATTTTTTCTAGTTGTCTGTCTATAGCTAAATGTTAATTACTTTTGTGTGCCAGTGGTTTGGGCTACCAGATGCACAAATTCAATACTTGTCTTGGTAGTTCTATAAGAAATTAAACCAAGAGGATTAGGATTAGGAATGAGGTGAAATGCATCATTAATCTTTAAGTGAAGTACATTACCTTCAACATTGAGGGTATCCTCTAATTTGCTAAACACCTGCATACTACAAAATGACAAAACTTCTCCTGGTGAGGGGAAGTTTTCCAACAGACTGTCTTTGGACATTATCTAAGTTATGGTGTGGGCTCATAGTAGAACATTAGGTACCTTGATGCTCCATGCTAATATAGGCCCACTTGCAGATAACCGATTTGCCAACCTCCATAAGTGTATGTTTAAATTTCATCCATCTACCTATCTATCATATATCTATGTCTATCTATATCTATTTTTTCCTATCATCTATCCATATACCTACCTATCTACCTCTAATACAGTGTTTTTCTTTTGAGAACCCTGATAACTGATTTGGATATTCTGAAAGTTTTAGAGAAATAGGATCTTAAGGAATATTTTAAAACTTAGGTGTCTGGAGAGATGGCTTAGCAGTTAAGGTGCTTGCCTGCAAAGCCTTAGGAGCCATGTTAGACTCTCCAGGTCCCATGTAAGCCAGACACACATGGTGATGCAAGTGTGCAAGTTGCACATGTACCTAAGGTGGCATCTGGAGTTAGATTGCAGTGGCTGGAGGCCCTGGTACACATGTTCTCTCTCTCTCTCATAAAAAAAAAGTTAAAAAAATTTACACCTATCTTATGTTGTTTCTGGAATTGTTTCTAAATCAAATATATCTACAGAGAGTAATAACTTTTTCTATTAATAAAAAGAAATATACTTATACATGAAATCACTTATGGTTTTTTCAATGATCATAAGCTAAGTATGTTGTCATGTCATTGGGCTGTGGAAAAATTGCATAACCAAACAGAGGCAGAGTAGAAAGACAAGGAGTTATTGGGACATGGGAATTAAAAGAAGCCCCTCACCCAGGAGGGTGGTTCTTGCAAGCTGAGAGCAGGATTTCCAGTACAAGTTAACATTAGCTTCAGGCCTTTCTTCCTTTCTAGGTACAAACCTATATATCTCTCAGAATCTCACCAACCCTCCCCTCCTTTAGAGTAAAAGGACATATCCTAAACTTCTTATGAATCCTAGTGGCTCTACTTTATCAAAAGTTAACCCCATCCACCTCAAGAACTGTCTTATAGTATCACTAATCAAAATCAGAAAGGAAAAAAATAAAGGAAAACAAAAAAGCATGCTTTTATTCCAGCATTCCACAGGCAGAGATAGGAGGATTACTGTAAGTTTGAGAACAGGCCTGACACTATACAGTGAATTCCAGGTCAGCCTGGGCTAGAGAGAGACCCTGCCTCAAAAATGTAAATAAGTAGGGGATGGAGAGATTGCTCAACAGTTACGGTTAAGGCACTGGCCTGCAAAGCCTAATGACTGGGTTCAGTTCTCCAGTATCCATGTAAAGCCAGATGCACAAAGTGGGGCATACATCTGGAGTTCATTTTTAGTTGCAGGAGGCCCTGGTGCACCCATTCTCCTATCTGTCTATCTATCATCTATCTATCTATCTATCTATCTATCTATCTATCTATCTATCTTACCTTTCTCTCTCAAATAATTAAAAATATTTAAAAAATAAAATAAAAACAAAAAAGAATTTCTTAACAATTCTTTGAGATGTAACTTGAGAGCCACCAAAATAATGTATAAGTCTAATGCTAAACCTCATCATTACCATTCTCCCTGAGAAGTTTAAACCCACATTTGGTTGTGTCTTGTTCTTACCTAAATGCTTGCCTTTTTCACCCTCAACCCCTGTGCTTAAAATCTACACTAATGAAACCCCAAGTCTGGATAGTGTTAGGATGTTCTTCTGGGTCAGAGCCAAGAATCTGGGTATTCCTAAGTCAAGGTCCACAACATATGAAGTAGGTTCCTTAGGATGTTGCAGGTGACCATGTGGATCTGTTCCTCTATCCACCTCATCATTGACAAAACCATGATAATATAAGGAAGCTGAACTTTGGGGCATTTTGGAGTTTATGCATGAGAAGCATCTCTGAACAAATTAATATTTAATCTCAAAAGAAACAGAATATCTCTTTGGGAGAAACTTTCATGGTTTTCATTCAACTGTTTCTCTTAACAAGTTACTAAACTTTTCATTAGTAAAATCAAATGTGAAGATGATATGACTTGCAATTTCCCTCGAAATTTTAAAATGAAGCAACAATTATGATACGATTTCAAGAGGACTCAATTAAAATGAAGTGGGTTATTTTTCATTCTTTAAAATATTTATTAAAAGCCAATTATGTGTAAATCAAGTACTGACACTTAAAAGAAATGGAGAATGAAGAACATTGTACTCATATTATTTTTACTAAATAAGTGACAATTGTGTGGTATATATACATTTGGTGCCTTTGGTACTTATGGTAATAAGATTCCTATGTAATAAATGTGCAATCGGTTCTAGAAAAATGGATACTGCTCTCTTTACATAAACTCAGATTATCCCACAAACTTAAATGGTAAATTAGAGTGGGTGGTGAGTGTGTCCTGTTCAGAGAAGTGTGGTGGCACAGAATAGCATCTTCAAGATTGTGTACATTATTTTGTGATGTCTCATTATGTTACCCAGACTTTGTTTTGTGTTTTTTAATTAATTTTCCTTATCTGGACTATTGGGACTAACAGTCCAATAAACACGGGAGAAAGATACCTCTTTGAGAAGATGATTTTATTTCCTCTGAGTGCAAAGTCAGTGAAGTGATTCCATAGTTCCATGACACTTCTACTTTCAGCTTCTGAGAAACCCCCTGTTGTTTTCTACAGCAACTATACTGACTAATGTGCATTTATTACCAGTAGTAATGTGTATGGTTCTCTTTCAAGCACATCCTGTTGCATCTGCTACTACCTGATTGCTGATAGCTGCTCTCTACCCTAATGGATGTTACCTCATAGACATTTCAATTTTTTCTCTGATAATTGGTGAGGAACTCCAGTTCATATACATGTGGACAATTTGTATGTCATCTTTAGGAGAAAATATTTATTACTGTTATTTGCCTACATGTTAATTTGCTCCTTACAGTGATATTCAAATATGTTGTTGTCTTATGAATATCCATATAAATAAGCTAGTAAAGATATCAGATGAAGTTGTATTTTTTTAATTTTTCATTGGAAATATTCATTGAACATAGCCCTGTGTGATATAATAACATTTCCACAAAGGTATATGTTGTACATTGAGTACATTCCCACATATCACCCAACATTTCCCTTACATAAACACACACACACACACACACACACACACACACACACACACCCTTCTGCTAGTCCCCTTTCTTCTCATAGACAGGTTCGCTTTCTTTTACATTTATGTTATATATACACGTGATTTTATGTACCTACATAAAATCTGGAAATCAAAAATGAGAGAAAGCATATTTATGTTTCTGAGACTGACTTAATTGGTTTAATAAGATAATCTTCAGTTGTATCCATTTTTTAGCAAAGGACATAACCCCATTCTTCTATTGAAAACCAAAAAGACACTTTCATAAACATTGAGTCACTTCCAGTGCTGGGCATAATACAGCATAGAATTAAATGTTCAATGAATCTTTTGTGAGTAATGATCTACGCATGTGATATGATGCAGATACTGAATTATATAGGAATATTTGTTGTCTGATGTTTAATTGTTGTGTTAACTTGATGAGGACATGTTGTGCAGACATATGATCAACCATTATTCTAGATGATTTTGTTAGGGTGTTTTTAGATATAAGATTCACATTTGAGCTGCTGCATTTTAAGACAAGCAGGTGGTGCTCTGAAATGTCCATGGGCATCAATTAATCAGTTGAAGGCAAGCAAATGTAATTTTTCTCAGCTCCATAAATAGCATGTTCTAGAAAGACACTATTGCTTCATGTTGAAGGCTATAACTGTGACTAATTCACAAGCATTAAACCTTTGCTTAGTTTTCTTTGCTCCTGCATATTAAGCCATCAGGTTTAGAAGCAGGCAGCTCCAGTTTTGAAGAGAAATAGAAGCCTGTGAACTTTTAAACTAATGAATCTACATAAAAATGTTTATTATGATTAACCCACACTCTTTTTAAAAAGTCTTCTAAAAGTTGTGTTCACACACACACACATACACACACACACACACACACACACATGCACATGTATTTATTTTGGGGAAAAACACTAATTATTAAGTTTAAAAGAAATTAATAGTGAGAGTCTTTTGATTTATTCCCCATGGTTAGCTCTCTATTTAGAGAGCTATTACAGACTATTTCTAGATGAACACTGTTTTCTTATTGTTATCTAAACTGTATATTCCAGGATAGCATTAAGCTTATTATTATAATCTATAAATATATTTTATCTGTTACAGATTAATGAATCTAGTAACATGGTTTCTTATATCCTATCATTAAGCTGCATTTTGCTATCAATAGCAATTTTTCAGAAGGAAAAAGGTGTATGTGAGTGTGTGTGTAGGAGAGGTGGGTGTTTTCAGCTGCAAAATATGTAGTGAAGAAGCAAAATGGAGGAGGCACACAAAAGATAGATTCTGACCTCAATGGCATGATGCTAAACTTTATAATAGTTACACATGGACAGCAAGACTTCAAAGCACATGCTAGTGATATTTCAGTGTCCAAACCCATACCTCATTCAGTTGATATTCTGAATACACCTTTAAATTAACTAATACAATGAATATTTTTCAAAAAGATTTGTAGTCTTCTCCTACTACTGCTTTTCAAAAATATCCAATACTGTGAAAAACAGAGGAGAAAATTACCTTAAGAGCCAGCTAATGTTTTAGGAAGGAGCAGTAAGTAGACCTTTCATTACAGAGACAACTGTACCATAGAATAGATTCCTCTACAATTTATTATTGTTCCTATGGCAATGGTTTATCTTCCCACAAGCTTTTGTTCAAAAATATCTGAGAATCTAGTAATTACTTCATATCTGTGTTATATTTTTCCATAAGACTTTAGCATATTTAAAAATGGAAGACATAAATACATTTTGTAGATATTGAAATGTAAATCAAGATGTCCTTTTAGGCCACTGGCACCTTTAAAAGATCTAATAATTCCAAATAAACACAGATATTCTCTGATTATACAGATATCAGATCATGTGTTTTCTCTGCTATGTAAATTCTAGGAACCACAAATGAGACAAAACATATGGTATTTGTCCTTCTGAGACTGGCTTAATTGGTCTAATATGGTAATCTCCACTTGCATCCTTTTTCAGAAAAATAACATAACTCTGAAGGATGTATTTTTTATATTTCAATTCACTATTTCATTGTTTACTTTGTGAACAAGTGCTACTGGTTTTAATAATACAAATGCAGTAAACTATTATTTTATTTATAAAGACTTTTTCTTTTATCTTTTCTTTTTTTCATTTTTCTTTTTTTTTTTGGTGGGGGGGAGAGGGTGTTATGAGGGAGGATCTCATTCTAGCCCAGGCTGACCCGGAATTCACTAGGCTGTCCACAAACTCATGGTGATTCTCCTACCTCTGCCTCTCGAGTGCAGGGATTAAAGGTGTGCACCAACACACCTGGCAAGATTTTTTTTTTTCTCACTAGGAAGACAGCTCACAGGATAAAGTGATTGCTCCATAGGCTTAAGTACTGGAGTTTGGATCCATAGAAGCCACATAAACCTAGATAGATGCTAGGGTGTTGTTTGTAATCCCAGCATGCCTAAGATGAGGTAGGAGAATCACATGGAAGTTCTTTGACCAGCTAACCTAGCAAATATTGGCCTAAACAACAAAACAAGATACCCTGTCTCAAACAAGGTGAAAGGTGAGGACCAACACACCTAAAGTTGTCATGGGATCTCTGCACATGGACTGTGGCACACTTATGAACACACATGCATACACACACACACACACACACACACACAAATAAGGCTTTTTCCCTAAAAATATCATTCTATTTCCTATCCTGGGAGTGAGGACTCAAATTAGCTTTTCATATTGAAACAACTTAGAATTCAATTTTCCAACAGTTCACAGCACACATGATGTCACATGCCTGTCCTGTAATTTCACCACTTGAGAGGTATATGCTGGAGAATCTGGTGTTCCAAACCAAAACAACAACCAAAAATACAGAACAGGGCTGGAGAGATGGCTTAGCACTTAAGGCAAGGGGACCCATGTTCTACTCCTCAGGTCCCATGTAAGGCAGACACACAAGGTGACACAAGCACAAAAGGTCACACATGCGTGCAAGGTGGCACACATATCTGGAGTTCGATTTCACTGGCTGGAGGCTCTGTCATGCCAATTCTCTGTCTCTCTGTCTCTCTGTCTCTGTCTCTCTCTCCTTCTCTCTCTCATTAAAAAAGCAGAACAATTAAAAATGGTTCAACAAACAGCAACAACCAAGCTATTCCATTTGTTGGTTAAAAAAGTTCTATAGCCATGAAATGACATTATTACTGTTCCCTTTGAACTTTTCTCCCATGTCCAACTGCCAGTTTTTCAGGAGTATGATCCACAAAGGGCAGACCCATGAATGATAGCATTTAGTCATTGTTATCTAGGAGGAAGCATATGGAACTTAGAATATGATTTCTCAGGAATGATATTCTTTTGATTTTGTGTACATTCAAACACATGTAAAAGTTATAATTTTCTACCCATACATGGGAAAAGGGAATTAAAGGCATGGATCCTAGATTAACTGAGGATCAGATTGCAAAAGATGGGAGAATTGCCTGTAGCAAGTGATGGATTCATCAACAAAAATGATCAACATTTTAATAGTTTTAGCCAAGAGTTAACATAACCATATCTCATTTATACATTATTTGTCATTTTTCATGAATTTCTAGAATTATAAATCAGTGTCATATAAATTAATAACCAGTTATTTTTGTAATCCCTACTGAATAATTATTCTTCCAAAGAATTATCCTGAAAGAAAATTAAAACAATCTTTAAGTATTTAACAGCTGAGCTGGGGAGATTGCTCAGTGTTAAAGTGCTTGCTTGATAAGCCTCTTGGTAAAATTTTAATTCAGTACCCATGTAAAGCCTGATGTACAAAGTGGCACACGTGTCTGGAGTTTGTCTGCAGTGCTGCAGTGCTAGGAGGCCTTGGTCTGCCCATTCTCTCTCTCTTTCTCTCTCTCTCTCTCTCTCTCTCTCTCTCTCTCTCTCTCTCTCCCTCTCTCTCTCTCATAAGTAAATTAAATATTTCTTTAAAAATTGAACTTTTATCTTAAAGACAAAAAAGTATGCATGCATCTAAATGAAGTACACATTTTTAATAATTATTAAAAATTCAAAAATGGGATTTTACTATAGTATGGATAAAAGCTCTTGGGCTGGAGAGATGGCTTAGTAGTTAAGGCACTTGCCTGTGAAGCCTAAGGATCCATGTTCACCTCCCTAGATCCCATGTAAGATAGACATGCAAGGTACAAGGTGACGCACGGGAAAGGTTGTGCATTGGCACAAGGGGGCATACACATCTGGAGTTTCATTGCAATGGCTGGAGGCCCTGGTGTTCCAACTCTCTCTCTCTCTCTCTCTCTCTCTCTCTCTCTCTCTCACCCTCCCTCCCTCCCTCTTATAAAGATGTGTACCACCATGCTCAGTAAATGATAAAAATAAAAAGTATAGCTTGCAAATGTGTGAGTGTCCTAGACTCAAAAAATGTTAACATGGTTCATTATATGGTAAACCTGAATCTGCAAATAGTTAAAGATCTTGAAATGAGGGAAGTGTTTGCATTATACTTTTTTTTTTTTTTTTTTTGGTGGTCCTACTATAACCACAGGAAAGAGAAGGCTGTTTATCAAAAACTGGCTTAGCTTTGAGGATGAAGCAGCCATTAGCTAAGAGATACACACTTCATCTGAAGGTGCCACATGGAAGGGTCAGACTGTCCGCTCCCTCCAGAGGTTTTGCCAGGGGTTCTGAAGGAGGATAAGAGAAAGCTAGCTTCTTTTAGGAAGTTTCAGTTAGAGACTGAGGAACAAAGGAAACCAAGAGATGCTACCACATCCTGGCACAAGTACCTAACTGAAATTCCTGTAGGATGGGGACTGAGCTATAGCGCTCCCTGCTGCCTATAGTCTAGCATGTTACCTAAATAAATGGCCCAGGTGGACTGGCCCTGGGATTCCACTTCCAAATGTGCAAACCAATTCCGTATTCCCCTAGGATACCTGAATCTTCCCTGAATTTGATGCTATAAAGGCTGAAGCCTTCCTGTCCCTTCCCCTCACTCTTGGCACAAACCTTGGTACGTGTGGCATGTCTCCCTGGTTTTTACACTGTGCTACGCAGACTTACATGCATCTGGCCTCTACCCTCATAGAGAGCATAGCATTGTTTCTTCTTTTTTCTTTTTTTTTTTTAATTGTTTCTTAACCTAAACATTTCTGTTTGCCTCTGTTTTATAGTTTAGAATAATTTCTCACTTTGATAACTTGTATGAGTTTCCTCTGGTCTCCAAATCCACAATGTGCATACTTCCCTCATACTATAGATCTGCTAGTGGGTGCTCTCACCAACTCTAGGCTTGTTACCTGTGTAATTTCTTTAAACTCATGGTAACCATATGAGTTTAACCTTCTTCATTACTCATTTCTCCTCTGAATCCCCTGGTCTCTGCTCTGATATCTGCCTCTCATTATTCTTGGAGCCTCATCATTTTCCCTCTTAACTTCCCTATACAGAAAAGCACATGGCAGATGACATAGGGGTCCCTCCTAAGTCTCTCTATATAATCTCCTAGATTTTACTTTCCACATGTTTATGGCTCTAATCCCTCTTCAAAAGCCTCAGTTTCTCTTCTGTGAGCTTTCCACTTGCTTTCAGCTTTAATCTCTCTTTAAAAGCCTCAATTTCTCTTAAATTCCAGTCTCCCTTAAATAAACTCACAATTTAAGACTTGCCACTAACTAAACTTAATAATTCTAAATTTATCCTTCTTGAATCCATCTGTTTAATTATTTATTAAAGGTAGGACAGAACCCAAAGCTTGGGGTTCAAAAATTCTGGGGGACCTCTCCTGAACCTCCAAATCCTGCATCTTTATCATTTTAGCCTTATTACCTCCCTGACTCTAATATTATAATTTCTACTGATTTAAGTGACTACTTTTTCATAATTTGTTCCTGGTTATTTAAGCATTTGTGGTCATTATATATTGCCAATGTAACTAATTTGTTTCCTATAGATGATTGACATGCTTGGCCTCAAGGTTAATTGGATGGCATTTTGTTTACATTACAAAGATGAGTGGAACATAAAGTGTTCTTTGTCACTGTTTAAGCTGGGCATTCTGCCAGGTAAGCATGTGCTCTAACACTGTGCTAAATCTCTAGCCTGCAAATCTTTAGCATGCTTTATTAGGCAATGTTAAGTAGGAAACACCATCAATGTACCACACCCTTGGAAATGTACCATAATATTGTATTTGTAATTGTGTGGTAGAGTAAACACTTCCTATTTATAGCTTCTAATACTTGTTATTTTCCTCAAATGTCAGTCAAATCAAATGATGCTGTGAGGAAGTCAGGTAGATTTGTTAGGCAGTTGTGGTGCCTGGGCCCCAGAAAGTAAAAAGCAGGAATGTCCTTGGGCTTTGCTAGAGATCAGAGAGAAAGCTGGCTTCTCCTTATCTCTTGCCCAAAGGAGTCCCCTAGATCTGTTTTTCTACAATCTGATCCCCTCCAGGGAGGGAGGTTCCCTTTCCTAGAAAATCTAATCCTGACATTGTGGTTAGTCAAGAACTTGCCATCAAGGCTAGCCTCTTCCTGATACAGCATCTAGTCCACAGCAACTGGCTTACCTGAGTCAGAAGGTAAGGCCCACTACAGTATGGTCATAAATACATCTCTGAGCAGCCTGACCACTCCTGAGCCTCCAGGTTCTGGTGAGTTTCTCCTCATCTTGGCCCAGGAAAGAGAACACCGTAACCTCTACTCCCATATGGGCTCTGTACCCCCTCCCACCCTCCACATGGCAGGAGCTCTTTGTACTTTCTCTTCCTTCCTCTCTAACTCTTTTTTTTTTTACAGTTTTTCCAGGCCTACCACATGGGATCTCAAACCATGCAGGTATATTCATTTTCCTTCCCTTGGTTCTGTACTTCCCTTAATAAATATAATAATTTAATAAGTATCCTTCTCAGTCTTATTTTATCCAATTCTTTGATTAGAGGTAGACACAAACCTAGGGTTTGGGGTTCAAGGACTCTGTTGAAATACCTCATTTCATATCCAGAGGTATTACTTCCACTCCTACAATAACTGACTGCTGCTCTCTCAATTCATAACCTACAACCCCATGGTGAATACCAGGAACCCCACTGAAGAGGGCCCTCAGAAAAATGGGTGCCAGTTGTTGGAAAATGATGGTGCCAACACATGATGTGTCTATGTAAAGTTTCTACTTAGATCCTCAATGAAGGATGATCACAATTTGAAGAACTTGAAGGACACTTTTTGTGTGTGTATTTAAAAGAACCGTGTACATGCACACTTGAGTTTCCTAAAGCCTGTCACTTACACAATACACTTTAATTAATTTAGTTCAAACCACACCCCCTTTGGCAAACACCTTAGTGTTTCCTATATTCACCATCTTAAAGATTCATAGTGAATAAATATAAGGGGAAATGCAAAATTCCCACATAAAAACCCACCTTGTTTACAGTTTTGTAAGTATTGCTTTTATCTGTCAGGATGCATCAGGCATGGACTTAGTATATTCAAAAGCTGATGATACTGTCTCTCAAATGGGCTTAGACTCACTCTGCCAACAAGCTCTTAGCCTATCATTTGTTCCTTTAATCTCTTTCTGTTTGATCAAAAGTTCACATTGCCTTCCAAATCTGATCTTTAAGTCAACCAAATAGGAAATTTCAAGGTCAAGTGCAGAGGCCAAAGGAACGTTCCATTAGAAAGGGCCATTTGTAGTACCAATATTAGTTAGATAAATTATGTGTTTGCTCAATGATATGTCTAACAACATATACAGCCAGTATTTAATAGTAGTGTATTAGCATTACAGGCATAACTGATGGAGACAAGAGAAAGCTAGATTCTTTCTCACAATTAGTTAGGATCAGAAGCCCAAAGAGGGAACTAGGAGATGCATTTTGTCCATCCTGGCAAAACTGAAACTTGCAACTGCTCCTGCCTCATCCAAGATGGCTGCCAGAGACACACCCAGAAAGATCTCTCTGCTTCTTCCTCAGATCAGCTTCTCTGCATCAGCCCGCTGAGTCCAAAACAACAATCAGGCTTGTTCCCTACTGGGCCAGCCCAGGGAGTCTGAACCAGCCAGGTCTCTGCTTCTACACCTGAGCTTGATCAGCGGGCTCTCCCTGATTGCATGGCTGACCCTATAAAGGGGGTCTGACCATGGCCCTCCCTCCTTTTGCTCTGTGAGCTGGCAGGAACACCCACCTGCTTCTGCCTCTCCTTCCCTGCCTGACTTATCTTTCCCAGGCAGGCTGGGAAGGGGAGAGTACTTATCTTAACTTGGGTATTTTTCTGCTTGAGTTCTTTGTCATGATTTGGGGTGCCTTCTCACTTTAATTGCATGTATGACTTACCTTTGATGACTGAATCCTTCACTATTTCTTATTCCTCTCTGGTCTGTTATTGGAAGGAGCTTCGATACATTGGTTACTCTGTGAAATATGCTAATGTGGCAAGGGGTTTGGAGTCAGAAATAGGACTTTTTTTTTTTGAGGTAGAGTTTCAGTCTAGCCCAGGCTAACTTGGAAATCACTAGGTAGTCTCAAGCTGGCCTCAAACTCAAGGCAATCCTCCTCCTACCTCTGCCTCCCAAGTGCTGGGATTAATGGCATGTGCCACCACGTCCAGCTGAGAGACATTTTCATTTTATAGTGAGGGAAAAAGTACAATATCACACAGAAGCTATGTATCAGAGTATGGTGACATTTCTATAGGATGAATTTTGGCTATATAAACTACTCTGACTGGAATTTTATTATAGGAAAATATAATTTAAATCATCAAAATTAACAAAAGATGGTTTCTTTCACCAAGTAATTAAGAGTACTCATGAAGAAAAACAAGAGATGGGAATTTAGTTTACACATTCGAACTCACAATCTCCTACTTGGTATAATTCTCATAAATGTTTAAGGGAAAATTAGAGCTAGCTACATTTAAAAATGTGCTTTCCAAAAATATTGTCAAAAATTATTGAAAAAGTATAAAACAAGGAGAATAAATTATTGCATATTCTTTTAATGAGATGGTGGGGTTGACTTCGAAAACTGACTACTACATCTTATACTAGCATAACCTCTGAAGTGGCCAAGACCAAGTACTAAACATTATTACACAGAGATGTACACAGTTACTACTTGGAGTAACAGGTACCTGAAAATTATAGTTTACAGTCCTTCTGGATATTAACTAATGGACTCTCCAGTCAGGAATCATAAAATTGCCCATAAAAAACTTACTCAAATTTTGTAACTATTTGGAGCAGATAGATTCTGTCACTACTCATAAGTGGCCCAAAATAGAATGAGTCTAGTTGTCAGTCTCATAGAAATGAATGTTGAACCTACCTCATAAGCACTGCAGAAGTATTGACATTGCTAATTAGTCAGTATGTGTTCAGTGCTAATGTGGTAAGATGGAAGAGTTTTTTTGAATATAAAAATGTTTTGATCTGGTTGAGAGCCAGGAGAGAAATTTCAGTTCTGCTATTCCCTTTAAGTATCACAAAACTAAATTAACCACATCTAAGCTTTTTCTCATACAACTGGAAATGATTATTAGAGTATATGAACCTCCTTTTGCCTCCAATACTGAAAACTCAACTAACAAAGGAAAACAATAAACTTTCTACTGCCTCAATAATGGATGATCAAATGTTAATTGCAATATGTTTGATGTTATATTCCAATTTATAAGCAATTTCCTTCTATAATAGCAAGTTAGGTTATTTCTTTTCAGTATACAAGGCCATCAACCTAAGAGACATCCCTTTAAGAGATAGCCTTGATATTTACAGAATTGTCAATAAGAAATACATTTTTAAAGAAGTAGTTTGTTATACCCATGCTTTTTCTCATTACAACATTGATAGTTCTGCTATGGATCCTATCATGTTAATACCTATACCAGCAAATTGTCTCCTTGCTCAGCATGTCCACCTTTGTTAACATTTTTGGTTTTGTCATATATTAATATCATGTATTTTCTTTTCACACCTCTTTATACAGTTTCATATTCAAAACTTTATCCATCCTCCTTGTTCTCCTCCCCTCCTCTCCCCTGCTTTCCTCTCCCTAAAAAAAAATAAATAAATAAAGTGGGTTTGAAGTCATTTGATGGAGTAGAGGAAGGACACCTTTCATAGTGCTGGTAGGAGATTCATGAAACACAAAATCAGGGTGTCTGTAAACTGTGAGGAACAGTTATCAGGGGATGTCCCACCACCATGATTAGAGCCCAGTGGAGTAAGAAAGATGAAACACAGGAGAATAGCAATTACAAGAAGTAAATGATTTCCAAATGACGCCAGAAGCCAGAACCCAGCGGTTGTGAGGGAGGTGTGTGCTAGGTGCAAAATGAGGTGTAGGTTCACAGAGAAAAGGGTCAATGGGGAGCTTAGAAAAGTGTGTATAACATAATTTATAACAATGTAACAAAATTCCACTAAAAAATGAAGCCCAGTAAGTATGAATCCTAGATAAAGGCGAATGAATCTGGCATCCCTCCATGCAGAGCCTCAGCAGTTATAGGTACAGAGGACAGAGAAGGGTTCTGAGAGCTAAGGAAGGCATTTCTTAAAGTCCCTTTGAGTCCAAGGAGAGTAAACTCAAAATGTTTTTTTTTTTCCTTCTCCAGACTTTCTTTTGCTTTATTTCATGAAATGTGTTGACATAAAGACACACTTAATATCTTAATTTGTAACCTTTCACTCAAACACCAGCACAGTCTGTTAGAGCAAGAAACTTTGGGAAAAAAATCCTTTTGTGTACCTTCCTTATGATATTACTGTATGAAATTTTATTTACAAATGCTTTAGGAAATACTCAGATGGATTTTTAAAATGTTTTTATGTCACTTATCTGGATATAGATAAAGAAACACACCACAATTCACCAATCCCAAATCTTCTGAATAGTTTATAATGAGATATTATCATGAGAAATCTATACTTTCTCTTATGACTAACCTCATCTGTATGTGGTAACTGTATATGAGACCTAACTGACATATTTAATCTTCACACTGCCATTTTTGCAAACAAAATCTGATTCTGAATATCTTTGACTATAGTCTACTCCTGTCAGGGAAGGACAGTCATACCTTCTCTTGGTCCAGAGCTCCCCTCTCACTAGAGGATTTCCAGACATGTGGTTTACCAGAATAATCACATGGATTCTTACTTCCTACTTCACATCTCACTATCACCACTGATTGTTGAAGTAGGAATGTTCTCTTTTGTCGTTGTCATAATATATTGTCATAATTTTTTTTTATTTTTTATTCCCACATACCTCTGGTTTCCAAAATTCTACAGATAATCAGATCCAATATACATGTCTTTTTTTCCAGGAGGGAACATTTAAAGGCGGACATATTTTGTTGTATATTGTTGTGATAGTTAAGGTGTTGTCAACTGTTTAGTAATCCACAGAATCCCTTTTGGGTGGGCCTCCGAGGTTGCTTCCAGTAAGTATTAACTGAAGGAGGAAGTCCCTACCCAAAGTGAGCCCTTCCCCCAGAGCAGGCAACCAGTCTCAGAGGGGGACTTCATATAAGGAAGCTCTGGGTGAAGAGAGCTCTTTCTTTCTTCCACTTGATGGCCACAGCAGCTTGCTGCCTTCCAGCGTGGCTTGAAGACCAGCACGGACTGAAGACCAGTGTGGATCAAAACCCATCAGCTCCTCAGGAAGCCTCCAGGCCTTCAGTGCGGAATGGGGGTGTGGGGCGGGACTGCTGAGGCGTCTGGCCAAGTGAACTGAGCAGCTACCAGGTTCCTTGATTCTCGGGCCTGCAACTGTTATCGGACTACTGAAAACTAATCCAATAAATTCCCCTTTTAAAATAATTCATTCTAATAGTTCTGTTCCTCTAGAGAACCCTGATTAATACAATTGTGAACTGAAGTGTCCTCAAATGAGCCACACCCAATTTAACGTTTTACAAATTAACTAATAAGTTTCAGATCAGGAATGTTGCAGATGGAGAACTAAAATTATCTTGGTCTGTGTTTTGTTCTCTTAATTGCTATGTATAATCACCTTTGTGACTAATCTGGCATTCCCGCAATGACTAGGTAAAAGTTTGGAATGTATTAACTTAATAGACCATTAGCTTCAATCAAGCCAAGAGCTAAGATTGTCATCAGAGAGAATCTAAACACAATAGCAGAGATTTCTCTGTTTTTCTGCAACTTGTCTACCTTGATACCACCACCAGTAAATGCCCTGACTTATGACTTCTTTTGTTCTGAGGTTTCCATGCTGGAACATGTCATTGCGAGCAACCTCAATCCTTGTTCCTGGGCTAAGGTCACTCATATTTTCCTCTGGACAAACTATTTCTTATTCCCTTTGGAGCAAATGATGTACTTCAAGTCCACGCTACATATTTACTCTTATGCTTCTAATTGGTAGTGGTATCAGGAAGTAAAGGCTCGTTTCAAGAAACCCAGAAAATTGCTAATTTTTGTTTTACATTTTGCATGGTTTTGCTTTTTCCATGTTGCAGTGAGACTTGTGCCTCCTATTCAACCACAGTTCTATTCCACCTATAGAGAAGTACATATATGATTATGTATACAGTTATCACAGCCCATGCCAGTTTAAGCTTCCTTAATTAGAGCACTACAAATAGAGTATTATCAATGAAGGGTTAATAGCCTTTCCTGGTGTGCCCATTCTCTTCCTCACTCACACACTCTCTCTAATAAATAAATAAAAATAGATTAAAAGAAAAAAGAGCCTGTTCTGAGCAAATAATTTTGATGCCTTATCTGCTTCCCTTGGACATGCAGCTGAGTCAGTCTTTTTACCTTAGGATCCTCCTTATAAGTTTGAACTCAGTGCTTCAGCCTTCATCCTGTGGGAAGGCTGCTGCCCCTAGCTGTGCCTCTCAATAAACAGTCTGTCTCTAGAGACCAAGTACAGTATTCTTTCTTGCTTTTCTCCAACACTTTCCTTATAATGAACACTGTAACTCACATCTTTACAACCTGTTAGACCATTTTTAATCATGACCCCCAGGTTGATTTTTATTTTATTGACATTTATTTTTAGTACTAAGGCCCTTTGCTGGTAGAGGCACCCCAGTCATGTTGCCTGTTCTATATACAGAATATCTGGCTGGAGATTAATTTTACAGTAGTCCTATGCTCAGTTCCATTGAAATTTTAGATGATGTGTTTGATTTTTCAAGCCATTTACTGTCCTTGGAGGCTTTCTTCTGACTCTCTCTAGGTCCTAGGGGCTACAAAGAACACTTGTCGCTGCTCTTCTGTGTTTTGAAGACATATGAATGAAAATGAAAGAAGCACTTAAGATTTCTAAAGACACTTATAATGTAGTACTCTACACTTACCTAAGTCCCTAAGTTCATGTTAATTCCAAGCAGGAGCCTGTGCTTAAAATCTTAATGGGAATTTATGAGTGAATGTATGCTCTGAGCTCTGTGTGTTACTCCCAGCTCTACAAACAAGAGGCTATTAGATTTTTCTATCAGAATTAATGAGAGCTCGCGGTGAACTTGGAAAGCACAGGCTTCAAGCTACTTTTCAAGTTGTTAAAGTCATCAGGAAACACTATTTGACCCTAGCACGTTTGTTTTGAAAGGACCTTATACATGTTAATTAGCCATGTCTTTTTCTATGAGATTCTGAGAAATAACTCAGCACAAATAACGCACAGTAGAGACCTCAATAGAATATGATAAACAGGGAGACACATGGTGCTGTTGTGTCTATAGTAAATACATGTGAGCACTCTGTAATTCTGTTAGGCTTTGTGCTGGCAATGTTTCTTTACACGTCATCTGCATTTAAATGTGTGCCATAATGATTCCATCACCGCTATCTGAACACTTTCAAAGAACATAAGAAGCAGGTGTTTGAGGAATGGTAACACTGCCGTTCGCAGTACCTTTGAGCTAGGCTAAAAGACCACAGCAGACCAAAATGGAACGATTACTTCACAATTTTAACATTGTGTAGGAGAGCGCCTATTTATTCTAGATGTCTCCCTCCTTCCCAAATATTTACTGCAAGGTAACAGGAAGGTCTGAATAGTGGGGTAATTAGTGGTCTCAGAACAGCAGTCAAAAAAAGTGAAGTAAGAACAGGAAGTGAAAAGAGAGGGCAATAGTTCTGAGCAACTATTGTATGCCCAGCAGTGTAAGGCCATTCTTACTAATATAACTGAGGAGAATGAGGAGCTTGGAGGATGACTCAGTCCATAATAATAATTCAAATATGTGATAGTACTGTGATTTCAACTTCAAAGCCCTTGTGGTCATTTAAAACCAGCTGGTTCTCCTTATCCAGTGCTATGCTGACCCTCTGGATAGACATAGACAAGAAAATCAAGGGAACAAAGAACGGATGCTTGAGAGGGAGAACTAAAGTAGAGCGGGTAGGATCAGAACAACAGCATAGCCTGGAGTAAGTGTTGTCAATGTCTTTTTATAATTATTTTTGTTTATTTTTATTTGACAGTGACAGACAGAGAAACAGGCAGATAGAGAGAAACAGAGACAATGGGCACTCCAGGGCCTCCGACCACTGCAAAAGAACTACAGATGCATGCGCCCCCTGGTGCATCTGGCTAATGTGGGTCCTGGGGAATCGAGCCTCGAACCTGGGTCCTTAGGCTTCACAGCCAAGTGCTTAACCACTAAGCCATCTCTCCCACTGGTAAATGTCTTTTTAAAAATATTTATTCATTTATTTGAGACAGAGAGGAAGAGGCAAGCAGAGTTAGTATGGGCATACCAGGGTCTCCTGCCACTGTAAAGAAACCCAAGATGCATGTGCCACTTTGTCCATCTGGCTTTGTGCCAGGGTATTAGGGAAGTGAGCCTGGGAAATCAGGATTTTCAAGTAAGTGCCTTTAACTGCTGATCCATCTCTCAAGCCCATTAATGTCTATTTACTTTGTATATAAAATAATCTTACTCTACATGTTTTTTTCAAAATAAAGAATATGAATTAATACTATAAAATAATATGATATGATTTTTTTAAATATAGTTTGCACAGAAGGATATAAATGTAAAAATCAAAATGACAGAAATTTTTAATTTGGAAGCTTAGAATCTTCTAAAATTGAATGCATATTTCCAAAATATCTGTTTAGGAAACAAACAGTAAATGCTATGTCCTCATAAACTCCTTTTCCTTTTCATTATGGATATATGTTTATCATCCTCCAAGTGCAGGATATTGTTCATATCATGTTGTTGAGAAGACCCATATTACATTATATGGAAAGCTGACCAGTCTTTCACTTTTGGTAATCTAATTTTTATGCCCTTGGTATTAAACAAGCATGTTAGCACAAGAGTGTTTTTTAAATGCACAACATACATATATGCTTACATATTCAACTACTTTCTGAATATATGTTTCCCAGGTTTGAACACATTGGTAAATATTATATGTATTTTGATAACTAGTTTTTTATTCACGTTTTCATGAATGTATATAATGTATGTTGATCATAACCTCCCTTGTTGCCCTCTCATCTATTCTTCCATTGAAACCCTTTTCCAACTAGTCCCTCTTATATTTTGATTTTTTTTTGTCATACTCCATTATCCCTGATGAAATACTGGTGTGCCCAATCTCATACACTCATGTGCAGGTAACAACAAACACTGTAAGTTCATGAACGCAATGGCTACTTCCTGTCCAGAAGAAAGCTTTCTGAACACTCCCCACTATCCTCTGCCTGTTACATTCTTACTCCACCTCTTCCACACAATGTTCCCTGAGCCTTAGAGCTGGTGATATAGGTGTTCCCTTGAGTGCTATACACTCAACAGTCACCTATTCTCAGCACATCAACCAGTTTTGAGTCTCCCTGGTACCCACCACTATCTGTGAAAAGAAGCTTCACTGACCAAAAGTGAGAACAACACTAATATATGGGCCTAAACAAACATCTGTGGAGACATAACATATGGCTCGACAACATTATTGAGCCATCCTAGAATCTCCATGTCCAATTCCTTTCTATTCTCATGTGAATGATAACTGAAAATTTGGTTCACTGTCTTTGAAATGTGTCCAAGACCACATCTCTGCCTGGGTTAGTGTTCGTTTACACAGATTCCTCATTGCTTTGCAGTTCTTCTAGCTACAGTCATCTAAATCCTCATGAAATACACACTCCTACTGAGTTTTAGGTTAGTTTGTTGGAGAGTTCTTTTTCTAACTTGTCCTTCTACAACCCCCAGAACAAAAATTATACATATTTAAGGAGTTCTCCCACCTCTTTGTAAGGATTCATCTTCCTGTTTTATATCAATATAAACACATCTTCTATCAAATTTTTCTTTGCAAAGCAACTAAAGAATAGTTTCTAACACTGTCTCACATTTAGAACTTGGTGAGCATTCAAATCAATTTCCCCTTTCAAAGTGTTAATGACTTGTGAAATTGGACCCAGAGAGATGAACTGGACAGGACATGTACATACTTCCTCCCTTCTACACTTTCCTCAACCTAAAAACAACACTTGAACCCAAGAGCATTCACAGGAAACAAACAAAACAAAACATCTGCTGTTCAGTGAAAACAAGTCAAAGTAGAATAAAAATCTGAATAAGAAACTTTTTGACAGCTTTAAAGAATGCGTCTGAGCAGCTGTGTACATCTGACTAGCTCCCCTGCAAAGCAGCCAGGCTGTTTATGTGGCTTCCTATCCATCCACTCGATACCAAAATGAATTGGAAAGTGATATATTAAAATGTTTCAAATTTATAGGAATAATAGCATTGGATGCATGAGGGGAGGTCATAAGCGAAAATAATGCCTCTGAACACCCTGTGATATTCATGCTGGGACATTCATCTGAAGTGAAGATTTTCTTTTTCAGAATGCTCAAGCTTCATGTAAATCAAATGAATATGTAGCAGTTGTTGAGATTTGCAGATTTTTATATTAGTAACTGGATGACTGAGAGGCTGAGACACAATTTCATCAGAATGACTATCTTATATGAAAACCAAATTGCATTCCTAAAATTGTCTCACAATCTACCAAGCGAGGAAGACCTTTGATGAATACCCAGGATCTCTAAAACCTGTAATTATTCTTTTTTTGTGTGTGTGGGTTTTTTCGAGGTAGGGTCTCACTCTAGCCCAGGCTGACCTGGAATTCACTCTGTAGTCTCAGGGTGGCCTCTAACTCACAGTGATCCTCCTACCTCTGCCTCCTGAGTGCTGGGATTAAAGGCGTGTGCTACCACGCCCCTGCTTTCTCTGTAATTGTTCTTATCCATAAATAATAAAACTGGATAACTATAAGAATGTGGAGAGTGATTAAATCCGCATCTTCTGAGCAAAGCTTTAGCACAGCCTTCCTGACTAGGAGCACTAAGTCAGACAGCCACCAAGATTCATCAGCAGGCCTTTCTGTCTAATCTGATCCAGGTGAAAAAAATAGGGAAACCAAATAACTGTCTGTTATCTTAATTGCTTTTGGTTTTATGTATACTCTCTTTATCCCTGGCAATATTTCATTGTGGGCACAGAAAATGCCTCTGTTGGTATCTGACCCAGTAACACCAGAATGCTGATACATTCTGTCTGCATTCCTTCCTGTTCACATTGAATTAAAAAAAAAAAAAAAAAGAAAAGAAAAACAGCTCTGAGAGTAATTTCGGCCTGGCCTGCAGATGCTGTTGAGGTTCTGCAGGCTGAAGTCCAAAAGCACTAGTAAGCATGCCATCAAATGGTGGCATGACATACCAAAGTTATTGCCTGAGATAGCTGTCAGAATCATCTGGAGATTCTTTACTAGTTGGCCATGAACTTGGTCATAGCCAGAGCACTCATATCTAGAGTACTGCTTCATTATGATAAGAAAAATGCATGGGATCCATGAAACTCATGAAATCCTAGGCACAGAGAGGAGATGGTGACTAAATATAATGTGAAGAGTAAATTGGAAATGTTACATTTTAATTGGTGCAAGAAAGGAATGAATATGTCAGTCACAAGCTATGAACTGGGCTGCCATACTGTCACTAACCTCCCCCAAACTGGTTCATCACTGATAACAGTCAACATGGTCCCATTATGACCAGAGCAGTAATATTCACTTCAAAAGGACAGTTTCTTAGCTGGGCATGGTAGCGCATGCCTTTAATTCCAGCACTTGCAAGGCAGAGGTAGGAGGATCACCTTGATTTCAAGGCCACCCTAAGTTTCTTCTTTTGCCCTTTCCCAGTCTTCTGTCATGTGGGGCAAATGCTTTCAGGGAATGTTAATCATATTTTCAGTAGAAAGTAATTTAAGTTCTGTTTATATGAAGCCTTTGTTGTTATTTTTAACTTTTATATAAGTATTTTATAATGTGAACAATGTTTATGTAGAAAAGTAAGCTTGTACACTGAAGATAAAGCTCATTAGTGAAGTACTTGCCTATCATTCTACCTCATATCTCTGGGTCCAGAAAATACTGGAAGTTATCTTCCACCACATAAAGGAATATGACAATATAAGAGTTAGAGCTTTTAGGAAACAAGCACTTCAAAAGGTGAAAAAGAAGGTCTATTCCCAGGAACTTATCCATATAGCAACACCCCATCACACCTAGGAAGCAATAAGGCAAAACTGCACTGGTCAGAAGACTTGAGCCAGGTTTTATTCAAAAATTAAAATAAATAGATTGTTTAAGCTATTGTGACATATTATGTGAAAACTTTTCAAAAATGAAAGTCATGGATTGAAAAACAGAAATAAACCCTGTTGCAAGAAGGAAAGACATTTTGTTTCTTTTCCAGGAAATGAAAAAGACCACAGGATGCTGTGATGTCTGAGTGTCTTTTCAAAAAATATTTTATTTTATTTATTTGACAGAGAGAGAAAGAGATAGATAGAGAAAGAGAGAATGGTCATTTCAGGACCTCTAGCCACTGCAAACAAACTCCGGATGCTTGCACCCTCTTATGCATCTGGCTTATGTGGGTTCTGGACAACCAAATCTGGGTCCTTAGGCTTCACAGGCAAACATCTTAACTGCTAAGCCATCTCTCCAGCCCCTGAGTATCTTTACACCCTGCACAGTGAGGATATCTCTGATCTGGTAATACCTGGATAGTTGTACCATGTTAAATCTTAATATTCCCAAATACAAAACAATTACTAATGAGCTGGGTATTCATGGTCAAGAATCAGACAAAAATCACTTTGTTTGAAGAGGGGAATAAAAATGATCATTTGGGGTTGGCAGTTAGAACTCAGTGGAGGAAACGTTTTCTAGCAAGTGCAAACACTGGGGTTCAATCCCCAGCCCTACGGCAAAAAAAATCCCATAAAGTAATGGGCTAAAAAATTAAAAATGATTGCCTGTGGGAAAAAGAGAGTGGTGGTACTTTAAAAAAAATCCATTACAAGTTTAAATTAATATGCACGCATGTGTATTTTTATTCAAATAAAACTAAATTTAAAAAGCATTTTAAATACCATACCAAGAAGCATATACATATGCACATATTTAGATGTTAATAGACTAACTACACGACAGGTTTCAAATTATTCCCAGAACATTTTGAATTCTCTTGAAAGTAGTGTGTCTTACATGAAATTATATTGACTTCACATTTGAGTTGAAAAACAAAAGACCAAAATATTTGCTCTGCTGTAGAAGAAAAATGCCTCTTTAAAGCTAATGAAAGAGAAGTCAGATAGGATATTCATCACTACGGAAAATATGGCAGAATTCAATGACAGTAATTTTCACCAAAATGGATGGGGATTCAATATAAGGTAAATTGGGGTTATACACATATAAACCACTCATCATATATTGACAAGAATACACCGGCTTGGAAAACATTTTGAAAAAATCTCTATTCCTCATTTCACAATTAGAAAGATTATGGATGATGTTGAGAAATATTATTGATTGACATTATGCCCTAAATAATTTATTTTAAAACTGCAGCATTCAAAGAATTAATACAGACATTTTGATCCATCATTAAGGAATTTAGAAACATTTCCTGAGACCACATACACTATTTTAAAAATATTTCATTTATTTGACAGAGAGAGAGAGAAAAAAAATGAGAGAGAACATGTCAGAGCCTCTTGCCACTGGAAACAAACTCCACACACATGCATCATTTTGTACATTTGGCTAGAGTGAGACCCTACCTTAAAAAAACAAAACAAAACAAAACAAAACAAAAAAAAAAAAGTAAAGTGGAGAGCAATTAAGAAAGATACTTGAAAAAAAAAAAAAGAAAGACACTTGACACTAACCTCTGGCCTGCTTGCACATGCATACATTCATGTACCCATATCCACACACACATGTACTTACACACATGCATGTATCCATTAATACGCACCATATACACATACACATACAAAAAAGAATAGTAGAGAGAAGAGTGAATAGTAATTAATTTTAGTTGTTCTAAGAATATTGATAAGAGCTTCACTTATATGCAGACATTTTCAATTCATACTTGCAGTGCTTAGAAAGCTTTCCTAGAATATTTTTATCTTTGATAACATTACTGTAATAGGCATTTGATGTGTCCATAAGCAACTGAAAAAAATGAACAAAAGCTATTTCTAAGAAGTTGCAGGTAGTATACAGCCTAAGATGCAACACACTAATTGAGAGACCAAATATAACCATTTTAAGTAAAAAGGCCCAGGCCTGACTTAGATAGAGAGCTAGCTGGCTAATGTGCTGACCTTTTGCTTCTGTAAACTTTGCTTGCTTGCTCAATTGCTGCCTTTCCCCCTAAAGTTTCTGAGGAATCTCTACTTCAAGGACATTGCAGAAACACTCCACTGTGGGGTGCCTCCAACCACCTGCTTAGATAAGAAACTGAGGAATCTCCACTTCAAGGACAATGGAGATTACTTCATCTGCCTGGAGTGCCCCTAGCTCCTGCCCCCAACTTTGCCCGCTGAAACCCAAAGCTAATCAGGACTGTTTAAATCAACGAATCATGTATCTATCCCCTACTTCTTTGTTCGAATTCCTATATGAACCCCTTCCCCAAAAAGAAAGGGGCTCTCTTCCTCACTACCGCTGTGCTGGACTGTGTGGATGGAGCCCAGGCCTAGGCTTGCAATAAAGAAACCTGTTGCTTTTACATTCGAGTGTCTGGTCTTCTGTGGCGGTTCTCTGGGTGACTCCTGGGTGACTGGGGGTCTTGACTCCTGGTCAGCGGTCTTGGCACAACACTAATAAGTGACTCTGATTATGTAAATTCTATGATTTTTCTCTGGGACATCTGAACCTTAAAAAAGAACACCCAAACAGAATCTAGCCATCTCTACAGGCTGAGCAAAATGAGACCTAAATCAGAAGAGGCCAAAGTTGCCAAAATCACAGTTCAGATGGAAAAGATAAAAGGAAAGGTAAGTGAGAGACCTGTACCAGTCTTTCCCAACATAGGTCTACTCTGATACTTAGTAATAAGTGCTACACATGTTAAGTCTTTATTAGACAAAGCTAAGATGTGTTCTCAGTGCTGAAACAAACTTGAGTCAACCAGAAGAGATGCCTTTAGGCCCACAAGTATACTGGGTAAACAGCCCAGCAGGCACTTTAACTACTGTGAAAGTAAAGCCTGACCTAGACCCACCTGAGGAGCAAAATAATAAATAAATAAATAAAACCTGAAAACAAACCTCACAAAACCAAGATGACTCATGAATGATTTAACTGCTCACATACGCATCAAACGGTCATGAAAGGAATGGTGCTAAACCCTGACACTCAACAAACTAACAGTAACACAGAACAGGTACATAAGTAAGCACACATGTTCACTCTATTTATTAATAGTAATAGACATTGAAAGTATCCAAAGAAGGTAGACCAGAAACATAAGGAAATAAAGGCAAACATACTCAGAAATAGGATTAGGGTTAGAATTGCAAGCAAATGTTTTTAGCTATAAGTATATGTAAGGATTTAAAGAAAAAAATAGAACCATAATTAATAGAAAAATTGAAAAGGATATCAAATACTACTTTTAAAGAAAAACTTAATATTTGAGGTTTCAATTGAACTAAAATATGCTCAACATTAATAATGTTGCCGAGAAAAATGAAATCAGTATCTTAAAGGAATTCATACTGCTCCAGGTATATTACAAAGAGAAAACTATGATAAGAAAATCAATACATATCTGTTCCCTTGTATCAAGGGGCTTAAAAATGTGTGTAACTGAAGACACAAAAGTTAAAATTTTACCAAATTTATTGGAAGCTACAAGCCCCAACGTTAAATAAGGTCAATGGAATAAAGCCAAATCCATAGGAAGAAAAGTGTATCAAAACACATTACTGAAGGGTTGTTACAAAGAGGCACCCACATAGCCAAGAGTAAAATAGCACAAAAAATTACAGAGAAAGATGGAATCTTTACAGTGATGGGGCAAAATGCCCAACAATCTGCATCTAGCAAATTATGTAAGATGAAAGTGAAATAAAGAAATTCCCAGGCAAGAAATGTTAAAGGTGGTGCTGGGAGGTAAAGGAAAGCATATTGTAAGAATCAATCTGTAAAAGTGAATTGAAAGCATCAGAAAAAGCAATATAGTTTATGAACATAAATATAGACGTACAATTTATGTTGAGAATGAAGGACAAGGCAAGATAAACACACCAATTTAAGTTTCTTACGTTGTTTGAAGTGGTACAGTTTACTATAGACTATCATACAATAAAGATGTATGGTACAAATTACTGCCTAAAAAAGATGTATAAGTGGCATGCCAATAGTGAAAATACTATAAGTAGTAACTTTTTGGGACTGAAGAGATGGGTCAGTGGTTAAGACACTTGCCTGAAAAGCCTATTGGCCCAGGTTTGATTCCTCAGTACTCACATAAAACCAGATGCACAAAGGAGTGCGTGTATCTGGAGTTCGTTTGCTGTGGCTGAAGGCCCTTGGGGTTCTCTCTCTCTCTCTCTCTCTCTCTCTCTCCCTTTCTCTCTCTCTCTCTCTCTCTCTCACACACACACACACTTTCTTCGTTTGCAAATAAATAATTTTTTTTAAAAAAGAAGCAAATTTTCAATTATTTCCCCATCATAAAACAAACAGCAAACACATAGGATAAATAAATTTTTAATAAAACAGGTTTTATGTTGGCAACATAAAAATGTGCTAAATATGCCAAACGTAGTAAAAATTAGAAGAATAAACAGCATTTAAGTAACATTTAAAATTAAATAGTTTGATAGTTGTATTGAACATTGTAAGGAAAGTTGAAGAGAAAGACAGCAGACTCAAACTTCAAGAAGGAAACTGTTTATTACAAGTATGATAAATGGTGAGGGACAGAGACCTCTGTGCATGCTAGAAGCTCTCTGTGTCACACCAGAGCTGAAGTGAAGCTTATAAATGTACAGATCAAAGGAGCAGGTGTGAGTGGGAATCTAGGAGCTTTCGAAGGTATTTTCTAAGAAGTGATTTGGGGAATATGGTTTCTGAGGTTGTAATGCCCCAAAGGTTCAATGTGGTTAGGGTTTTTTAGTGGGCCAGGATATGGGCTGATAGTTTTTCTGTTATTTATGGGTGGCTTAAGTCAGTGTTAGTTCATGGGTCACAAACTCAAGGAGAGCCTGTTTTTTTGGGGGGCTGGAGCAGAGTCCTTCAAACATGAATACTAAAACCTTTGCAACAAGAGAGTGATTTAGGGGCTGGAAAGATGGTTTAGTGGTTAAGGCACATGCTTGTGAAACCTAAGGACCCAGAACCCACAAAAGCCAGACACACAAGGTGACATATACGCACAAGGTGACACACATGTCTGGAGTTTAACTGCAGTGGCTAGAGGTCCTGGCATGCCAATTCTCTTGCTCTCTCTCTCTCTCAATCTCTCATAAAAAAATAAAAATAAAAAAGAGAGATTTTGAGATCATTTAAAAATTGTAACCAAGATACATACACTTTGAAATTAAAACATATGAAATAGAAATATGCAAGCATGTTGAAGCCAAAGCAAAGAAAAATATGCATTCCTTGTATACTAATGAGAAGAAACCTTAAATAATTCCATGAATATAACATAGTGAAATTTCAGAACAGATACAGAAGTAGAGAATCCTAATGTGTATTACTTTATTACAAAGTGAATAAAGAAATAAATCTGACTAACTTAAAAGAGAAATGTGGCAACCATAGTTAATGATGGACATGTGGGCACGTCTGGGTCAGAAGTCCCTAGATCAAGTAGATAGAAAATCAAGGAGGAGCTAAAAGACTTGTATGATTCTATCAAACAACTTGACCTACTTAACATTTAGAGACTATTTCACACAAAATAGCTATGTGCACATCTTTGAAGTATACGTGGACTTTCCAAACCCTGACCATATGGGGAACCATAAAATAACTTAATGAAAGTAAATGGAATAAAATGATAAATATAGGTCTTCTCTACATATTGGCTTTAAATTACAAAGTAATAGAAGCATACCTAGGAAACCCTAAATATTTGAAATTTTATAAGATGCTTCAAAATAAGTAATATTTCAAAGAATAAATACCAAAAAGTTGTAATACTCAAATGGAATAAAATACAAACACAATGCATCAAAAGTGAAGCCTTCAAAAGAGGATTTTATAAATTATCATTGCAAAAAAAATGTTCAAGATCTTCAATTAGTGGTGCACAGAAGGTTAGATATCCATGTGTAGAAGAACAAAAGTCAATGGCTAGCTCTCACTTGTTACAAGTAAAAACTCAGTACGAATTAAAGACACATATAAAACTTGAAACTATGAAAGTCATAGAGGAAAACACAGTAAAAACTATATAGGACATTGGTATTGGCAAGGATAACTGGACAATATACCCAAAGCACAGGAAAAATTAACTGAAAAAGACAAATGGAATGATTGGATCAAATTACAACATTCATGGCATCAAGGAAAACATTTAACAAGGTAAAGAGATAGCCTACAGAGTAAGGGAGAATATTCACAATGTATTCTTGTGGCAACTCCAAAGCAAAACAAATATGCAAAGCCTCACTTACCAATCCAGTTTAAGATGACCAATTCACTTTTACGTTGATGTTTCTCAAAGAGGAAGTACAAATGGACAGCAGGTATATCAGAAGGTGCTCAGTATTGCTAATCATCGGGGAAATGTAAGCCCAGAGTCACAATGAGGCTGGGTGTGTGGCACATGCCATTAATCCCAGCACTTAGGAGGCAGAGGTAGAAGAATCACCATGAGTTCAAGGCCATCCTGAAACTACGAAGTGAATTATGGGTCAGCCTGGGTTAGAGCAAAACCTTACCTTGAAAAGCCAAAAAAAAAATAATAAAAATTAATAAAATAAAATAACATTGGGCTATCAAATCATCTGTTACACTTACTGTTATTGCTAGGGATTGGGGGTTAAGGAGGCCCCATTTTTAGACAGCTAGTCAGGGTTACAGGGTCAAAAGGGAATAAACAGATATTGTTTGTCCTGACATAGCCAATAAACATAGAGTTCTAAAGAAAACAAGATCCACAAACTGAAATTCACAAATCCCTGACTCATATTGACCGATCAAAAGGTCAAACACCCTGGCTAGGGTTGCCTCCCCAGGACAGCAGTCCCATACCTACATAGTAACCATTTTTTCCTCTAAGTCATCAGCCTATCAGAAGCCTCCTACACAAGTTCAAAGCAACCAATCCAACCCACTCTGATTTCCACTTAATTTAATCCTCAAGGGTTTCAAGTCATTAGCCCATTAGAAACCTTCCCATACACTCGATGGAACCAATTGAATCCACTCTGACTTGATAGTGAATTTTCAGCTGAAGGAAATAACCACTAACCCAAGTCATTGTGCAGCTTCCCACTGGAAACCCCTCCCACCTCTGGAACCTTTCTGCTTTCCTTTCACTTTCTTCTCCAATAAACCCTGGCTTAACTAGCCCTTTTGCTATGTCTACATGTGTCATTCTCTTTTATTATTATTATTAGTTATATACACAGCCATGTTGGTGTTATGGGGTCCAGTGTCACAAAAGTAAGACCATCCATTCACAACTCACGGAATGTGAGGCAAAGTTTTATTGAGTAAAAAAGGAAAGAAAAGAAAAAGAAAGTCTAGTGTATCAGGTCTGCGCCCCAGAGGTGAGGTGTGTGAGGCGGGGGGACAGCAGCCCTGAACTCTTCAGAGTGTCAGCTTTTACTGTAAATAACCACATGATGTTAGAAAAAAACAGGATGGGAGTTAAACCCTAAATCACAATTTACATGTGACAGTTACAGCCATATAAGTAAAAAAGGAACTTGTGAACATGTTTGTTGGTCAGTTACAGGAAGTGTCACCTGGGCGGTGTGAGGTAGGCCTGTGACCAGGAGTCCCACTTATCTTAAGGAGTTTGCTCAACAATGCAGGCCCCAGGAAATGCTATTCAAACCAGCAGAGCCTCGTGTTTGCCTGCCATTAGCAGAGCCTCCTGTTTGTCTACCATCAGCAGAACCTCCTACAAGCAAGTGGCTTTTATATTTCTCTAGGCTAGGTATAAAGAAATGCAGAGGGCTGGAGAGATGGCTTAGCGGTTAAGCGCTTGCCTGTGAAGCCTAAGGACCCCGGTTCGAGGCTTGATTCTCCAGGACCCACGTTAGCCAGATGCACAAGGGGGCGCACGCGTCTGGAGTTCGTTTGCAGTGGCTGGAAGCCCTGGCACGCCCATTCTCTCTCTTTCTCTCTATCTGCCTCTTCCTCTCTCTGTCACTCTCAAATAAATAAATAAAAATGAACAAAAATTAAAAAAAAAAGAAATGTAGAGAAATATAACATTTTGCTTTCTTTATATTGGTACCATCATTAGCTTCTTCCCTGTCCTTCCCCGTGCATTGTGGGGTTAGCCATCAGTTATAGGTAAGAGGCAATGTGTCTCTGTGCATGATGTCCTAACGTGTGTGTCTAATAATCTTTCCTCCCTCTCTTCCCCAAATGTCCCTGTGCCATGTTCGGCTCGTTTTAGGTCTACTCCAGTGATGAGGTCTTGGGAGCCTCTGTGTCTCTTGATATATTTGAGGTTATAAAACAAGGAACTCTAGAGCCACTGGCTTTGGGAGTTTTACTGACTATTGAATGTCAAGTGCTCTAATCCCTAAACTAAGCCTGTCCAGAGCTGAGAAAGACTCTCAAACCCCATAACATTGTCAAAAAGAAAAAGAGAAAAAAGAAAATAAAGATAAAGGGAAGAAGTCCTGGTATGTATGTAGAGAAAATGTCATCCCTGGTGACTATTAGTAGGATTACAAATTAGAATAGCAATTTTGGAAAACAGTATGGGATTTTCCCAAAAAATAAAAATAGAGTTATAGGAGCTGGGGAAATGGCTCATAGGATAAAGTACTTGCCATTAAAGCTGGAGTTTGACCTGAATCTGGTCTTCCAACCCTAAATGAAAATGTCAGAAAGACAAGCTTCTATAATCTGTGCAAACTGATGCAATAGCAATGTGGGAAATAGAGATAGGGAAATTTCTACAAAGCATGAGGTGAGCACAGTAAAGAAGAGTGTAGCAAGAGTCCAGAGCAAAGACCCTTGTCTCAAATGATGTGGACATATACAGGACTGATTCACAGTGGACTTCTGACGTCCCCATGTAGAAGCATGGATACCTGCATACACACACACACACACACACACACACACACACTAACACATGGGGGTGCATACACATGTGAGTGCATGGGTACACACACATCACACAAATAAATTATGAAAGTAAAAAAATAAAATTGGTACTATATATTTAAGTAATTGCACCACTGCATATACATCCAAAACAATGCAGTAAATATATTGAAGAAATATGTAATGGTATCTTATTACCATACTATTAAAAATGATCAAGAAATAGAAACTAGCTGGGTGTGATGGTACACACCTTTAATCCCAGCACTTGGGAGGCAGACATAGAAGGATCACTGTGAGTTCAAGGCCACCCTGAGGCTACCAAGTGAATTCTAGGTCAGCCTGGGTGAGAGCAATACCCTACCTCTAAAAACCAAAAAAAAAAAAAAAAAGAAGAAAGAAAGAAAAGAAAAGAAACTGTCTAATTGCCCACTAACTGATAAATGGCTCAAGAAAAGTGTAATTTCTTATGTTATATATAACAGGTAATATTTAACCATTTTCAAGTACAGAATCTTATAATAATTTGCAGAAAAACATAGATGGAACTGAGGATATTAAGTAAAATTGAAGACCCAGATACACCTTCTGTTCATACATAGAAGCTACAAAAGTCAAGGTAAATACAGAGTAAATCAATAAATCATTAACAGAATCTGGGAGGGGTGGGGATAGGACCATCTTGGTTAATAGACACCAGACAAAGTCAGGTAGAAGGTGCCAGCAGAGGTCCACATTACAGTGGGTGTAAATAAGGTTGACAGGAACCTGTTATCTACTTGATGAAGAGCTGGGATAGAGAGGGCCAAGGTCTTCATAGGAAAAATAATAAGGAGATAAAATGCTAACTACTCTGAATTGATGGGTACACACTGTGTATATGTTTAAAAATATATGGCTGTTTAATTGTTAATAAAAATAAAGTAGATTAAAACTAAGGCTGAGGACATTAATGAATATATGGGGCACGTTTAATAATATTCTCTCTGATAACAACAGAGAAGAGCTGAAGGTCACTGTGTTAAGGGAAGAAAGTCAAGTGCAGAAAGACATACACTTGTTGGTCTCATTCACATGTGGAATCTACAAACTTTGATCTCTAGAAATTGAAAGCAGATTAGTATCAACCAAAGGATTGGGAAAGTAGAGGTGACAAAGGAGTAAGAGACATTTGACCAATAGTAAATAGTTGTGGTTCTTCTACATCTTGATGGTTTTTGATTGCATAGCAAGGTGATTATAATTGATGATAACTTAGAACATATTTCAAAAAGCTAGAAGATAAGATTTTTGAATGCTTTATAACAAATACATTGAAACCGACAAATATGTATAATTTTAATATATCAATTAGTTTTTTAATTCCATTAGCTATTTTATAAAACATACAATATTAGAAAACATTCAAATTATTTTATGAGAAGAGGATAAATACATGGATTTATATAAGTTCAATACAGATAGACTATTGTTTAATTAAAATAATATATTCAAATAAATGTATAAACACATATTTAAGCTCTTACCCTCTATTATTAAAATATATGAACATTATTTTATGGAAATTACACTTTAATATTATGGATTAAAATTTTAAATGATCTCATAATATTTGATTCTGAAAATAATCATATTAAGATCAATCTGACTCAGAAACTCATACTGAGTAGAAAATACAAATTCTTCACAGCAGGTAAAAGCTATTGTGTTTTATCTCTTTCCTGATACCCAGTCTGCATAAGAACATAAAAAAGAAGCATTAAGCATTTCTGGAAATGATGTAAAAATATATAGTCATTTTGATAGCTCTACTAGATTGTTCAATCCAACCACTAAGTATTAGGTAAAGACATTATTTCAGCAATTTTTTTTTTTTTTTTTGCTCACAATGGCTAAGGCAGAAGTTGATGGTATGTGAAATGTCTAAGCATTGCAAAAAATTCAAAGACACAAAATTTTAATCTTAAGAGACTCAAGATAGAACCAAGAAGTTGATTATAGTCCTCATGGAACCATATTATTATTATAACTATTATTATTATTATATAATGATAATAATAACTGCAATTACAAACCAAAATCTGTTTAGCATGCAAATAGACAATAAGAGTACAATGAAATCTCTAGGCTAAAGAATCATTTTAGATAAACCCCAAAGGGAATATACTGATTATGAAATCACTGGCTTCAATGTAAGAAAAAAGGGAGGATCTCTAAGATAGTGACACTCTAGAAAGTGGCTACAGAGAGAGGGCTGATGAGACCTGGATGAGACTGTAGTGAGTGGGTGGTATAGAATGACAGCTGGCCTCAGAGTGTAGCCTTTTCCACTCCTAGTTTCTGAGCTAAAGGCTTCCTTTAGGTTTTCCCAAATGGAGGTAACTCCTGTTCAAAGATTCACCTCTTCCATTTTCAAGTTTAAGAAGTGGAGAGACTTCCTAACCAGCAGGAGTAGAACTCCTTGGTAACTCTGCATGTTAATAGAGTATCTTTATTGCAAAACATGATAAACACATATATGATAAAAATTGATAGAGTGAAGAAAAATGAGAAACAGCAAAGAAAAGGTTACTTATAATTTCATAGTCTGAAGGTAAGTTTGGACAATAAATAAATGTCCCCAGAGAGATTTGGGAACATATTCACTGTAAAGGTGAATCTTCATTACTAACTTAAATGGGTTTAGAATGACCCTGAAAAAGTACATCTGGGCATGTCTGTGAGGAAATTTCCATAGAGACATAGCAGATGAGGGAAGACCCACCCTAAATGTGGCAGCACAATCCCATGTCTGGGGCTGCAAACAGAGTAGAAAAGAAGTAAATAACGTGAGCAGCAGAGGTCATCCCCCTGCTTCCTGATTGTGGACAAGACATTACCAGCTGCCTCTCATTCTCCTGCCACCATCCCTTCCCATCTGGTAGACTATATCCCCTAAAACCATGAGCCAAAATAAACTTTTTCTTCCCTAAATTGTTTGAGTGCAGGATTTTGTCACAATAATGAAAAAAATGAACTAAAATCACCATCAAGTTACCAAAAACCATCAAAAAATTTAAATGCCTCTTGAAGTACACTCTCAAGAATTATATTTGTTCAGATACATGCATGTACATTTTTGTACTTACATATGTCAGAAAGAATGCTTAATGTATGAAAATAAAGATTAACTCAATCTCTCAGTGTAAGGTTTGGTAGTGACAAAGACCATGCAAACCTCACTGAGGCAAAGATGGAAGCTTTTATTCCAGAAAGCATCAGCTGCCAAGGCTGACTCTCAAGAGCAGAGTATACAGCCAACCTGAGTTTTCAGGCAGTGGGCTTTATAGGGCTTGTTCAGTTGGGGGAAGGCGAGGAAGGAAAAAGAACTCATTTTTTAAGTTAAATAGGAAATTCCTTTCGGAGAGATGATTACATTAACCATTTGAAATAGCTAGGGTGTGAGACCAAAATAGTGACCAAGTGACTTGCTAGATAAGGTGGCAGGAAACCATGACCTGGGGACATTGTTAGGCAAGGAAGAGATAATGACCAGATGGTTTCTTGAGGAATGTGGGTAATCTACTTTCCTATGCCTCTATCACCTCTTCTGACCTTGGTGATTCCATCTTGGGAGACCATCCCAACCTAACACTCAGAACCCACTGAAAGATGCACATATTATACTAAAACCTACTTTTGTACCACGCATTATAAATTATATTATTGTCATCCTACCATCTAGCAACCCTGTATTTAATAAACTAAAGTACGAATGAGGCAAATGGTGCTAAACTTTTTTTAATGAGGTTATTCCAGAGGTATATCCAAAAGTAAGATGAATAAATAGAATTTTGAGACTGGAAAATCAGATGTTCACATTCACACTCATACTATAGTTGAATATTGTTCTTTAACAATACCCAGCGTGCAGCGCAGCTTCTCCAATTTATGTTCACGATCTGTTTTTCTTGCTATACACCAAGTGTTTTCTTGAACTAATGTGATTTCATTTTCCTACAGAGTTATTTATTCTTTGGATTCTATCCAAATTCTTTAGGAAAAGTAAAATATAACCTTAGGCAAAGACTCTCCAATTTCTGTGCTAATGTTCTTATAATCCCAATAACCAGAAGATGCAAACTTCTTAAATTAAAAGTAGGCTTTGGATTGGTAGGTAGATGCCAGGCTGTGGAAGAGATATTTGCAAAACTCATCTCTGCTTAACATACAGCAACATACAAAGAAATAAGAAATCCCTCCTCACAGACAATGTAATTGATCCCTGGTGTTTTAACTGCCTTAGTCAACAATGACATCCATATTCAGCTTTATATCACTCAGTATGCAACTTTTTCTTCCATATGGTTAGAATAAAAACCACAAAAAATCTTACCTTAAAAAAAGTAGAGCTGACATTACAACTACATAAAGTATATTAATTGCTCAAATTATACCATGCAAACATGATATAGCAATTCTCTTCCCAAGTCACTGTAACTAAACTCACTAGTGGACTCCACACTAGGAAACAAGATACGAGTAAAAAGGGGCTATAAATAAGGTGTGGTGTATTGGTGTGAATTATTCTTTATCTGCCATCAACAGAATAAGCACCAGTGGGAAAGAACAGGTGGCATGAGGTAGACAGGAAATATCTCAAAGCAAAATCCCTGATTTTACATCTTTTCAGTATTGGAAATTATCCTATCCACAAAAAAGGTACTTTATCTACATTCCCCTTTAATGTATTTCAATGGAAACACTTAATCTTAGTCATGGAAGAAAATAACGGTTGCCCAAGTAAGAGAAAACTGCTCAGATTCTCTGGTCAGTGACTATTTTGAAATCTGTGTCTCTTAAGGAAGTATGTGATATATTAGTTTCTTTACTAATTGCTGTGACCAAATACCTGAAAAGAAACAACTTAAGGGAGGAAGTACTCATTTTGGCTCACAGTTTAGGAAGGAATACAGTCCATGATGGAGGGGAAAATATGAAGGCAGGAGTGTGGGGCCGCTGGACATGCTGTAGCCATAGTCAAGAAGCTGAGATCAGATAGGAACAAGGTGATAAAACTTCATGGCCAGTCCACAGTGACCCATTTCCTCCAGGAAGGCCCTACCTCCTAAAAGTTCCACAACCTTCTTGAACAGCACCACTAGCTGGTAACCAAGTATTCAAATACATGAGTGTATGGGGAATATTTCACATTCAAACCATAACATCTTAGTACTTTTAAAAAAATTTTTTGTTCACTTTTATTTATTTATTTGAGAGAGAGAGAGAGAGAATGGGTGTGCCAGGGCTTCCAGCCACTGCAAACGAACTCCAGACAGCGTGCGCCCCCTTGTGCATCTGGCTAACGTGGGTCCTGGGGAATCGAGCCTCGAACCGGGGTCCTTAGGCTTCACAGGTAAGCACTTAACTGCTAAGCCATCTCTCCAGCCCTTAGTACTTTTTTTAAATGTGGGATTTAATTGATAATACTAATCTGAAAATGCACACCCTGATCAGGGCTCTCTATTGCTCCCTGTCCCTGCTCTCTAGCTCTGGTTTTATGTCTCGCACTCTGTCTCTCATGCATACATAATACCTGCATAAATTCCTTAAAATTAATTTCAAAAATATTCCTGAATTTTAAAATTAAAGCATTGTAAAGAGAAAAAAACAACTCAGGGTTGTAGGGGTAAAATTTTCCTTAACGTCAAGTTTAACAGCACCATTTTCTAAACAGCACCATGAATTCTGGAACGCTGCTCAATCAAACATTTCTTAGTCCAAGGTGACTAATGCCCTACTCATAAAATTGTTTCCATTCTAACAATGCCTAAGGAAAATAAAAAGCTTAATAAAATGGATTGTAAACAAAGCTTCCACACAAACAAATGAAACCAAAGATCTGAAAAGAAGTAGAAAAATAGCAGAATGATGCATTGTGAAAATAAAACATGAACTGAAGGCCTTTCTCCTTTTGTTTATGCTTGTGAACAAAAGAAGAAGGCTTCATATCCAGAGATAAATTGTTTTCAAATGAGGGATGAGCAAAGAAAATGGTAATTAATATTTATTACACCTTTAGATTTTATCTCACACAAGAAGAATGGGATGTGGGAGTTTGAGCACAAATTAAAGATGCTAAAGTATTTAGTGATTTTGTTATCCATATAAGTCATCCTAGATTCAAACCTGAGGTAATTATCATTTATATTCATTTTGAGTCACTGAAGTCATTAGCTTTGAAAAGACTGTAAACACTGCAATAGGGAAATTTCAGTTTAAGGAAGAGCAGAAAATGGGTACCATTTGCTTTTCTTTCTTCAATTCAATATTTTCCTCTAAATCTACAAATGGGGAAGGTTGCTAGAAAGGATTAATTACTATAATAATTAACCAAGGTGAAAAATAATGAATATGGAAAAGGTTAACCAGGGGTCCTTAGTTTATCCATTATCATTTATTCTAACCAGCTCCCAACTATTTATAAAGGAAATAATCAAATTGACTTGATGGATATATTACCATGCCCACCACATCTGCACAGTCTATAGATTTAGATAATGGTAATTTAGAAACATACCCTCTAATGAAATCCCTTCAAAATGGTACCTGGGTAGTGTGAATTAAATAAGAACTAGTCTATCAACCCTCAAAAGGTTGCACACAATTTTATTTTGCTGTTATATTTTATGCAATATGGTAAGATTGTTCAAAGAACAGATTTAGTTTGCGACCACAGAAGAATTTATTTCGTATAAACATGCTACCTTCCAAGTATTTGATTTTCTAAAAAAAAATGGCTGATATTCCTTTTTTGGCATTCATCATAAGCACTCCCTTTCGCCCATTCCATTAAACTTCCCTGAGAAATAAAACCAAGGGAAGGATTTCTTTTTTGTTTGTCCCTCAATTTTCGAGTTCCAAGTAAAGTATTCACAATATTCAGATATCTTTTTTGCAAGTTCTGTCAGACTATGGGTGAAATAGATAATCAAATCTATTGACCAAATGTGTTTTTTTTTTAATGAATGGCCCCCAATATATTCAAGATTTTATTACAGTTTGTAATTTAGATCTGTAGCTACCTGGGTGGAAGAGGTGTCATTGGGTGGAATTTAGGGTCCATCCCTAAGGTGTGCTGGTGGATTTGAAATTCCAGTCTAAAGGTAGGTTGCAAAGAGAGCAAAAAGTTATATTTCTCTACATTTCTTTATATCAACCTTATAGAAAAGCAGAAATCACTTCCTTGTAGAAGTTCATAAAACAATGGAATGAAATGCTTGCTTAAGCAAATCCGGATGGTAGATAAACAGGATGCTTTGCTGATCTGAATAAATCACCTCAGGCCCACGTAGTTAAGGAAGATCCTTAAAGGCAGATAAGCCAACATTCCTGAATCTTGGTCACAGGCCTGCCTCACACCCCCCAGACGCTTCATAAAACTGACCTGGAGACCTGCTTCACAAACTCACTTTTTTTCCTGTAATCTAAGAATGAAATGTCCCTGCTGTAATGCCCCCAAAACTCCTTTATGTTTAAAATTATCTTTATGGCTGTAACTATAAAATGTGATTGTATGGTTTATGGTTTAACCTGCATCCTGCTTTTGCAAAGAACACCTTGTAGTTTCTCCAATAAAAGCTGATACTCTGAACAGTTCGGGGCTGCACTTGGAGATCCCGATTCTGATGTGCAGTACTGATGTGTTGGCTCTTATTCAGCACTCTGTGAGTCAGTGGTCTTACTTGTGTGACACTGGACCCTATGAACGTAGAGTGCTGAGTTCCTCCTGGAATTCCTAAGTGTGCTTGTGTGGAGTGGCTTTTGGTTTCTTTTCTTTTCTTTTCTTTCTTTTTTGCCTGTGGCTTCTCTCTTTCTCTGCATGGACATGTAAAAGCAGGGCCAGCTTCTTCTGCCATTATGGAACTTCCCCTGGATCTGTAAGCTTCAGTAAATCCCTTCCTCCATAACTGTGTCTGGTCTGGAAGTTCATCCCAGTGAAGTGAACCTGTCTACTACATGAATGTTACCTGTACAGCATTGATTAATGTTGAGAACTTCCTGCTTGGTAAGGCCTCACCCATATTGTGATCCTTCTAAGAGAAGCATAGATGAGAATTGGACAGAAAATAACATTATGGTTGGCAATATTCGTTGAATACTGAATGGAATATGGATCATTGTTTTATAATCTGTTTTTCCAAATACAGGTTTATCTTTGTTGTTGTTGTTGAGGTTTTTTGTTTTTTTTCCAAATTTTGATTAACAACTTCCATTATTATAAAAAATATCGCATGGTAATACCCTTCCTCCCCCCACTTTCCCATTTGAAACTCCATTCTCCATCATATCCCCTCCCCATCTCAGTCAGTCTCTCTTTTACCAAATACAGGTTTTAACTCTCCCATATAATAAAATATATTGAATCAATGTCATGTAATCAACACAAATGTGAGGAGGTTAGATACCTTCCAAATCACTGGCATATTTCATGGATTCCTTTTATTGAAACCAAGGTAATTCCTACAAAAGAAACATTTGCAGAATGAAAACAGCCAACTCTGAAAAAAAATTAAAAATACATAACCATAAAAGTCAAAACATGCATGTGCCCAGCCTGGAGAGATGGCTGAGAAGATAAAGTATTTACTTAGCAGGTCTGGCTATCTCAGTTAAGGTCCCCAGAGCCCATGTAAGAGTCAGATGCTGTAGCAGGTAATCCTAGTGCACCCATGGCCAGAAAGGCAGGATTATCACAGGACAACTGACCAGAGGCTCATTGGCCAGCTAGCCTGACCACTGTATTAGCGAATGATGATTCAGTGTATGAGAAAACTGACTCAAACAATGTCGAGTGTGAGAACCAACACCTGCCATTGTTCCGTGACCTCCACACATGTGCCCAGGCATCCCCAACTCCATACATACGTATATATGAGTGATTTTATATACATGTATATATATATATGTATATATATATATATATATGTAATTTATTTTACTTAAATATACTTGTTTTCCCATTTTTTCTCCCCAGTCTAAGGTTTTGATATTTTTATTTTTTTAAATATTTTATTTTTATTTATTTATTTATTTATTTGACAGATAGAAAGAGGACGAGAAAGAGAGAGAATGGGCATACCAGGGCCTCCAGCCATTGCAACTCCAAATGAACTCCAGATGCATGTACCACCTTCTGCATCTGGCTAATGTGGGTCCTGGGGAATCGAACCTGGGTTCTTTGCTTTTGCAGGGAAATGCCTTACCTGCTAAGCCATCTCTCCAGGCTGGTTTTGATATTTTTAAAATATGCCTTAAGGATTTAACCAGGTCTCTAAATAGAAAAACAAAAGAATCATCCAATCAGCCTCTCTGGTTCCACTTCACATGCTAAACCTTCAAAATTTGATTTTCTTTATTCATTGTTCCATGTTCCATTCCTTAAGCAGTTCTTCAAAGAAAATTTGTAATTTTCCTAGTCAATGAGTTTTTCTTGATGGCGTAAAAATTTCGAAGTGGAGATTAAACTTTTGACAAACCATTAAAACTCACTGCACTAACAGGTATCTCAGGCAACAGAGATATTAACTTGCACTAATAAGTTTCCCTTATGAAAAGCATCTATGGTATTTATATATACTGCAATTAGATAAAATTCTTGCTATTAAAATTGCTTTGTGTAAAGTAATTTATAGTAGCATTTAAGAGTAAGAATACATTACTTAGTGAAGTATTTATATCCCTTTAGCTTCATGTATATCATTACCATTATATTTTCCTGAATGTTTAATATCTTAAATTCTTCAAGTTCGCATTCCAAAAACACAAAGATTAAAATTCCAACTCAGGTAAGACCTTGGGGTGATGGCTTCATTTTCAAAGTGTTTGTTTTGTAATCATGAAGTCCCACATCTGACCCACAGACATAAAATGCTGGAAGTAGTGGTGAGCACCTATGATTCCACTGCTTGGGTGGCAGACACAGGAGAATTCCTGGGACTCACTGTTCAGCCAGTCTAGCCTAACTAGTGAACTCCAAACCAGGGAGACTCCCTGTTTCAAAAATAATCTGAGATTAATCTCAGGGCTACACACATGTATGCATACTTGCAGATTCATGTGCACCCACACCCATATAAACATACATACATATACATACCAACAAAATACACACATACACAAAATGAGGTAGGGCTGAGGATGTAGTACAATGTTAAAATGTTTTTGACATGTAGAAGTGAGGGGAAGTAGTCAAATTAACTCTAATTTAACTGATGATTTACACAATTGAATGTCCTTCTGTACCTATTCAAACACCATAAACTCTGTACTTCAGTTTAAAGTGTGGCATTAAAATGCAATTTCTTTACTATTCTGCCATTTTCTTTCCACTTAAATCCCCTTCCATAAATTGGTGCTGCTATATATTTCCAGTTTTAAGATGTAAATCTAATTTGTTAATGAAGTATTTGTAATCATAATAATGAAATAATACAGAGGCACTGCAAAGCCAACCTAGGATCAAGATTTAGTTGTGTTTTTCTACACAATTTCACTAAAAGTATTACTATCTGAACTCTTAAAAACTGTCAAGGATACACAAAGGAAACAGACATGTACACTTTTGGGAAAAGTGTAATAGTACTCTGCAATGGGCTAGCAGGCTCCTCAAGTCAGCTCTACTCTTGAATCTATAAGCACTGTCTGAATGTTTAGCACTGGGAAGTATAGAAAATCTGAAAAAAGACTATATCTTGGTGTTGATAAAAACATTAGGAAATTTGCAAAATGAGACAGCTGCTTACATATCTTGTACATAAGTATTTGTTGATTCACAGCTGAACCTATGCATTATAGTTAGCTAAGAACAAGTAAATGAAAATATTAGACATCAGCATGACAATGTAGACATAGGTGAGTTGCATATATGATAGGTTATTAATTCATACTTTATGGATCTCCATATTTTACTGTGTCTGAAGACAAGAATTTTTTAACTTTTTTTGTTCATTTTTTGTTTATTTGAGAGCGACAGGCAGAGAAAGAGAGAGAGAGAGAGAGAGAGAATGGGCATGCCAGGGCCCCAGCCATTGCAAATGAACTCCATATGCATGTGCCCCCTTGTGCATCTGGTTAACGTGGGTCCTGGGGAATCGAGCCTTGAACTGGTGTCTTTAGACTTCACAGGCAAGCGCTTAACCATTAAGCCATTTTTCCAGCCCCAATAATGTTTTCTTGATATAATGCTTCATCAAGTTAGTATTCTTTAATGAATTTCAAAGTAGCTGCAAAGGGCAAAGAATAAAATTAACAATAAAGGAAAATTGAAATGTAATTTCTCTTGTAATTCTTATGGAAAAGTAATGGGAACAGTGTTCTACATAAAGGAAACTGATGTAATACATACATGAGAGTAAGAAAACCTATTATGAATATTCTTAGGGAAAGAAAAAAAAGAACAGAGCAAGATCACAATATCAAACACACACACACACACACACACACACACACACACACACACACACACATATATATCCCAATATCAACCTTTTAGGAGGAAAAATTTACATATGGTCCCTGATGTTGGGGTTCATTAGGGTTTCATCTTAAGTAAATTATTAATCTCTTATAACAGATTTGTGCTCATCAAATCATTAATTTACAAAAATTCTGGAGGCATTTTAAGTGTTCAATTAAAGAGGCATGTGTCAGATAACAAATGGAAATGATAAACTTCATATAGTCATTGGAACTTCTATTTCTAGGTATACTTATGTAACTATCCACCCACTATACTTCCATCATCATGGAGTGACTACAAACTTTACAAGCCCTTTTTTGTTCTCATGAGAGCAATGACAACAATGTCTTCCTTTACTACTATTTGCTTGGCGTAGAATGAAGACCAAATTGTGAAGCTTTTGTGGTGCAGAGATTTAACCCACTTCCTTCACCAAGTTTCTGTTGTTTTTCCATAATGTTTATACACTGGCTTTACACCTAATCATGAGAGGTGTGTCAACCACCCTTAAGTTGGGAGTTTTTAATACAAAGGCAAGAGATAAGTATGACTTAATTAACTATCAGAATTCTGAAATATTTGTCTCCTTTTGCTCTCCCACCCCCAGTATTCCCCCTAGGGTTAAAAAAATCTCTCTCTTGGGGGCTGGAGGGATGGCTTAGCGGTTAAGGCTCTTGCCTGCAAAGCCAAAGGACCCAGGTTCAATTCTCCAGGACCCAAATAAGCCAGATGCACAAGGTAGTGCATGCGTCTGGAGTTCGTTTGCAGTGGCTGGAGGCCCTGGCACACCCATTTTTTCTCCCTGGCCCCCGCCCCCAACCTCTCTCTCTGTCAAATAAATAAATTGGTAACATTACTCTATAAAGAAAAAACATAAACTGTATGAGTGATCTGGTAATATGACATGTGAATTGCAAATGCCTTTGATGTGTATTTGTTCTGTTTTGCTTCCAGGTTGCTGTGGGATGAATAGTCTTCTTCATCTGTGTGGGGTGCCTCCGTGATTCTCTATGCTCACAAGCCTAAAGCAACAGGGCTAAAGCCATCTGGAATGAATGAAACTCTGAGAAAAACTGAACTCACACTAGAGGTGCAAGAAGACTCCATTCTAAGACTGAAACAACTTGAAACATGTTGAAGCTTTGGCAGGCAACACACAGTTCTTAATTCAAATTGTGCAAGCAGTTTAGGGGAGTTTGAAGAAAACTAAAGTAACAGCAGCAGGAGTCTTCACACAGGAAGACATTCTTTTCATGCCACTAGCATCTGAGAAATGGAAAGGGAGATGCAAGAGTGTGTCACTCAAGTCCTATATCCCGGGAAAGTCCATCAATGGGAGACCCACCAATAAAGTTGTTTGTCCTAAGAATGACAGGTGAAATGGGACATAGTAAAAATCAATTGGAATAGTCCCAAATGATCTTAGTATCCAGGAAGTTTATGCCTTATCAGGAATAAATCTCACTTCCCAGTTCAGACTTCCTTGAAAGGACCACCTCCAGAAAGTTGAGGCTGGCAGCCACCTTCACACACTAAGACTCAGACACTCTGAGCCAGAAATAGTTGCATTCTCAGACTGTCTGGCATCCTATGGTCAATGTGAAACTTCCCACAGGAATATCATTTCTCCTCTTCCCCCTTCCCTATACCTTTGCTCAGATGCTCTAAGCCATGGAATGATGCTGAGAAGGTCATCTCTGCAAACCCTCTTCTAACACATGTACACTCAAGAAATATTTTTGTTTGAAGAAAATCAAAATGTACATAGAATACTGGGTTACTAGACAGTTTTGAGGATTGAACATTCAGAAATTTTAATTTATTTGTTTCATTTTTAACTGTAAATATATATACATATAATGTATTTTGATCATAATCTCTTCCTATTACCTGCTCTTAACCCCCTGCATTGTCCATATCCACTGAGCCCCTTCTTCTTTCCTACTCCTTCTGTAATTTCTTTTTCTTTTTGTGTGTGTGTGTGTGGAGAGAGAGAGAGAGAGGAGAGGGAGGGAGAGAGAGAGAGAGAGAGGGAATGATAGGCAGACATGCTGGGTTTAACTAGAGTTGCCTGCATGAACATGATTAGGGGATTATTTACCAGAGTACGTACAATTTATCAGTATGTGCACCAATGGAGAAAATGTCTCCTGCTCTCCCAGCAGCAATTAACTAGTAATAAATCCTCTCTAAAAAAACAGAAATTTTTAATCATAAATTTAACAGTAATATTTCCATGAAATGTAAGATCAGATTATATATTCTCTTAAGCTTGAACATGGTGACTTAGACACACTGGATATTAGCTTTATCTATGTGACAGTGGGCCACGATTGTGGTTTAAACTATTAGGTCAAAACTTAAGCGAGGTGAAATTTGCCTTTAATTAAAAGGTTTACTTGCCAAGAGTCAATGTTTATTAGTCATGAGAGGATCAAATAATGAATGTTGGTACAAGTAGAAATACATTTAATCAGTAGCTGAGAGCTCTGTGTTATTAAATGGAACTAAACCAATGTAGCTTTAACCAATGGTTTGTTCTTTGAATGATTATGAAAATTATGGACAATGTTAACTCAGGAATGTGTAAACATGAAGGTGTTTCCATTTAAACTTTGGTAGAGAACTTTGTGAAACCACATCCCATTTAACAGGAGTACTGTCATTGGTATTATCAGAGAAATGTGTTATTCATTGTATTTGAGTCTTTTTAAAAATATTTTTATTTATTTATTTATTTGAGAAAGAGAGGGAGAGATACAGAAACAGGCAGGGAGAGAGAGAGAGAGAGAGAATGGGCATGCCAGGGCCTCCAGCCACTGCAAACGAACTCCAGATGTGTGCACCCTGTTGTGCATCTGACTTACTTGGGTCCTGGGGAGTAGAACCTGGATCTTTTGGCTTTGCGGGCAAATGCCTTAACCACTAAGCCATCTCCCCAGGTCTTGAATCTTTTTTTGTATTAACTAAAAGCACCTTGAAAAATATTTCTTTAAGATCATCTGGGGGATCCTAGAAGAAGTTATGGAAGTCCAAACTCTTCAAAATAGAGTTTTTGATACTTACTTTAATCACATCTCTCTCTTTCTCTCTCTCTCTCTCTTTTGTAATGGTTTAGTAGGTAGGTAGGGATGGAAGGAATCCATCATAAACACTAGGGATTCTGTGATGGGGGTAGGAGGCATTGAAAATATAGGCAAAAGATGTTTTTAGACACACATGAAAATATAGAAAGGCATGAAGCATGAGGAGCATATATTGTACATGCATGTTAGTGTGCTTATGACACAATGGATATTTCCCAACTCACCTTTACACAAACCATCTTTGAACCTTTCAGTGATGTTGATCACTCAGAGATAAGAACACCAGGAAAATTAGAATCTATAGTATTCGACCTTAGGAGGGACAAAGTAAATGACTTACGTGGTGTCCAGAGATTACCTTTATTAACCTTAGATGATAACAGGATCATCAGGAATTGGAGAAGGCTCTATGTAACTGCAGCATGGTGTATATGTTGTTGCTTACTTATTCTACTAGACCATCACAGTTAAGGGACAATTTAGACACATGGCATACAGAAATGAATAGAAGAAATATTTCCCATGAGAAAGGAATTAATGGCAAAGATGTTTGTTTTACACTGGGGATTGAACTGTGGAAATTTAATCCTTATAATCTATAGAAATTTTTATTTCAGAAAATCATGTAAAGTGAATAATGGGAGGGAGGAAAGTAAATACATCTGCTGTTGTGTCACAAATCAAAACTCAGTCAAGAGCCAGACAGTAAAAACATATATTCCTTTAACCATGGCAAATTTATCTCTAAAGAATATGTAATGTACTTTATGAAATGAAGTTAACCCACAATGACATTCCCAGATAGTTTCTCTCTTCTTGTTTTTATTTCATGTTGTTTCCTGTTATTTAGTTTCCTGTTTTATGTCTTAGACCCAGTATCATTTATCAGGTGAAATTGGCAAAACAAAACAAAACAAAACCAGTATTTTGAGAAGATGTGTTGGTACTTTCCCATAAATTTGGCACTATGGAAGATGGACAGTTTGAGGAAGTCTGGGTAATACATAGTGAGACTAGACCGTGCCTGAGAAAAAGAAAGAAAGAAAAGAAAAGGAAAGAAAAGAAAAGAAAAGACAATGAGGCATAGTGGCTCATGTCTATAATACCAGCACTTGGGAGGCTGAGGCAGGAGGATTGCTGGGAATTCAAGGCCAGCCTAGGTTACAGAGTAAGTTCTAGATCAGCCTGACTAAATTCTAGAATGAGACAAAGTGAAACTAAAACAAAACAAGCAATAAAATCTTGTCTTATAAGTAGAAAAAAATACGTATATATGGACAGAGAACAAGAGAGCAAATTTCTGTTTCCCCCGCCATAGTATGCTCACAGAAGTCACCATCATGGTAAACATAGTCTTTGTGAAGAATGAAGTGGGAAATCCCCGCATCACCATAATGTGACCCATAAACATGCTAACATTTATGTAAGGTATGCATGTCTCAAGCTTTATATTTTGCCTATACTTTAAATGTACATCCTTTATGCTTTATACATGCTCAAACTGGCCCTTGGAATGTAAGCTCCTGGAAGGAAGGCATTTTCATCTTTATTTAAAAAAAATACGTAAGTCCTATATAATAAAACAGTGATTACTTTATGAAAGCACAATCAACATTTTTGAATGAATTGGGACAGCAATGAATACTTAGCTACAAAGTATTATTTATATGTTTCTTTACTTACATTAATTCATAATTTTTGCCAGGCATAGTGGTGCACACCTTTAATCTCGGCACTCAGGAGGCAGGGTTAAGAGGATCATTGTGAGTTCAAGGCCAACCTAGAATTAAAGAGTAATTTCCAGGTCAAGATGGGCTAGAGGTTCTACCTTGAAAAAAAAAACTAAATAAATAAATAAATTTATTATTTTATTATGTAAATATGTTATATTTTATATAATTAGTGTATGTTGTATTCATTAGCATATTTACTTACATATTATTTTCATTTTAACCTGATCCTAAGAATTTCTTTCCTGACTCAACTTCCTAAAATAATCATGAGCTCCAAAGTCGATTATGTTATACATATATACACACCACATACACACACATATACATACACCCATACACCAAATAAGGCAATCATTCATTATGCAAACCTTGAAATTTAAATGTTTCATCACATGGAGCACAGAGGAGCTAAGCCTTGAATTGTTCTCAGCCAAGTTAATGAGATAATTCCAACAAAGTTCTAAATTTACTCCATCTTTCTTTCCTTCTCCAGGATTGTGACAGCTTTCTAATACAGTTGCTGAAGGTTACATCAAATGGTATATTTCATGTGACTAACAAGAGCTTGACATTTTGGGAAAGTTCTATAAATGGTAATTCTTACAAATATTCACAGAATAGGTTATTTTATGGTTATACATTCATCATGAGTCCTTACCTACATGTAAAAAAAAAAAGTGAAAACCAGTGTTATTAACAGGACAACTGTCTGGCTTTGCCACTCGGTGTGTTATATGGAGGCTTCTGTGCCTATAGATAAGATGACATCGTTTAATTATTTATTTCTGATTGTTTCTCTGATATGACTAACTGTAATATACTCCAAGTTCCCCATAAACTGTCTCTTCCCTAGCCCTGGAATTAAAAATCAAAGATAGAGGTCAGATTTACTTTATTAGAAATTGGTATATATTCAACTGGTTTTTCTAATTGCTTAAATTTCTGGGATACACAATCTACACATACACACACACAACACAGACACACACACACATTCTTTCACAATCTTCATATTTTTAAAAATATCTGTTAAAATTATACATGAAAATCCTCACTTCTAATAATAATAATAATAATAATAATAACATTATTTCATATTCTGACTTAAAAAGTAATATGCACTCAATGAAAAAGCTTGATAGTATCCTAAAATGTTTATAAATATACCAAAATCTGTTTCTTTTTAATATATGAATGGGCAAAAAATTAATTATGACATGTTACATGTAGAAAACAACTTTAAATTATGCAGAGTAGAGCTGGGAAGATTCTTGCTCAGAGGTTAAAGGCACTTTCTTGCATTGACTTCTGGCCTGGGTTCATTTCCCAAGTTGCCCATGTAAACCAGATGCCATAAATTGAAACAAGCATCTGGATTTTATTTGAAGGTGCAGGAGATCCTGGGATCCACACACATACATGAAAATTAATAATAAATAAATTAAAAGTTAAAAAATATGTACAGATTAAAACAGTTGTGTGGTATTCTTTAAGGTTCAACTTATTTTACCTATTTTTCCATATTGTGACGTATGAGGCACTGGGAAATATATATTGTTTACAGTGTTTCCAAATTATTTATCTGTAGAAATTTTCAATAAAAAAGCCTAGAAATTATTGCATGTCTTACCACTCACTTGTTATTAGTATGATGACTACCTGACATGTGACACATGCCATAAAGAAATGCTTCCATATGTTGATCTAAGTAATAGTATTATTGTAATAGAGTTAGCTATTTGTGCCCATTTTACTCTACATAGTCTATTATTAAGAGATCTTTAATAACAATGTACCCTTCTTCCCACCTGTAGTCACAGCTAGGAGGATGTGCTCAAATCTCTCATCTCATGCATAGTACAGGCCAATGAAGTCTAAGGTCTGAGACCCAACTGTGAAAATTGTGTATTAGAGAAAGATTGAAACTAAACAGAGGCCTACGGAAACTGTCGTTAAGTATATCTGCATATGCCCTCCTGATACACCTGCCGGATGTGAACTTTTTTTTTTTTTTTTTTTTTTTTTGAGGTAGAGTCTCACTCTAGCTCAGGCTGACCTGGAATTCATTATGTAATCATGTAATCTCAGGGTGGCCTCAAACTCACAGTGATCCTCCTACCTCTGCAAGTGCTGGGATTAAAGGCATGTGCCACCACACCCGGCTCCAGATACAAACTTTTAAAGATATTTTTTGTTTTTATTTATTTATTTGAGAGAGGGAAGAAAGAGAGAGAGAGAGAGAGCGGGAAAGAGGGAGAGAGAGAGAGAATGGGCACACCAGGGCTTCCAGCCACTGCAAATGAACTCCAAATGCACGTGCCACCTTGTGCATATGGCTTATGTGGGTCCTGGGGAATAGAACCTGGGTCCTTTGGCTTTGCAGGCAAGCACCTTAACCACTAAGTCATCTCTCCAGGCCGTAGATATAAACTTTTAATGACACACCTTCACTTCCTTTTCTTTAGCTTTCTTTATATGTAGTGTTCCTTCCTGAAACTAATCATAGGTTAAATAAAAACATATTAGTGTGTATCTGAGGATCATTTAATCTTAAATTTAAAATCATATGTTTCTGTTAGTAACAGTATTGACTTTCTATCCTGTCCCCTACAGGCTCATATGTTTAAATCTGTAACCCTCACCCAGATGGTGGCACTGTTCTGGCAGGTTGTGGGACCTTTTTGAAGTGGAGTTTGCTGGAGGCAGTGGGTCCATGGAGATGTCTCTGACGGGTTATAACCTGACTTGGCAGGCTGTGGGAGTCTTTCTGGAGGAAGTGGGTCCCTGGAGGAAGTGGGTCCCTGGAGATGTCTCTGATGGGCTATATCCTGAACAGGTTTCAGCTGCCTCCGCTTCCTGACTGCCACCTAACTGTTCACTCTGTCACAGTGTGAGCCTCTCTACTACATTGCCTTACCCACCATGTTAGACTATGTCCGCCAGAATATATCTTTCCTCCCCTAAGATGCTTCTGTCAGATATAATGTCACGGCAGTCAGAAAAGTAACTTAATACACCATGTCTTTGTTCTATACAAAACATCTTTGTTTAACATCAAACAGCAAAACACATGAGCAGTAATGACTGAGGTTCACAGAGTCTGGATTTGATGTCATTATACATTGCCACAGCCTTTGAAATATATTTTATTTTTAACTTATTATTCTGTGTAGGTTCTGAGCTGAGTCATACAGGTTTTCTCATTCTCTGTGATTAATCAGAGTTAACCTTAGGATGAAAGCTAATAATAAATAACCTTTGAAAAAAAATATTCATTTAATACTACAAAGTCACATTCCATTTTAGAATGTTTGGATAAATTAAATGTATTTAAACTTTATTTTAACCTATATTTGGTCTCATAGTTCTAATTTATTAAAATAACTCTGAAATTGTAGCAGTAAATTTCATTCTCTCACATAGCTTTCTTTCACAATTTTCCTGCTTCCATCTTTTCTCAGGTCCTCTCTGCTGGCTAAGATTTTTGTAGCAGCTATGTGTAAAGCTGTTAGTCAGCACAATGGCTGGAACATAACAGAGAAGCTGAAAGTAGGAATTTAATCTCATCAGCGTCATTACACAGACTTAAGTTTGAAGAGGTTGTTGAGTCTCTGCCTTTGAACAGAAATATACCAACTAAGACCCAGAAGTGACTGAGGGTGAGCAGATATGCTTCAAATTTTTAGACCAAGTCTGTTTGGAATATGCTTTTTAACATTTATGAGACAACCCTAAAAGACAAGACTCTGTCTGGGTTTCAAAACAGCCTTTCTCTAATCTACTATTCTTGCTTTCTTGCAGAAAAAAATATATATTAGCTTCTGTAGCTTATCATAAACATCAGCTTTTCAGAAAATAACCTCCTTTGATATGCGGATACTTGTTTAGATGTTTTGGTTCTGACTGTCTCTCCTTAATCTGTTTTATAACTATAAGAACTTCTTTCACCCTTCATGGAAAATGTGTGCATGGATGTCTCTTGCTTAATGACAAATATCTTTGGAAGCAAGTGGCATTAACCATTGAGCAATCTCCCAAGCCCCACATTTTCTATTTTTATTTACTAACCAGAGGACCATGTGGTTCAAAAATTATATAATTCAAGACATGCTTTTCAAAATAAGCTGTTTCTCTAATATTTGTATATATGCTTCAGTAATCTATGATTCTTTGTAGTAAAATGTAACAAATGTAAAAAATGTAAGCAAATGCAAACTATCAAAATGTAAGTAATTAAAATTAAAAATATGTATATGGTATCCTGGGACATAAAATGAATATTCTGTTATACTGAGTCAATGCAATTTTAAAATTTTGCCTGAAAACACTTCATGATTCTATGTTCTTCCATTCATTTTAGCAGCTCTAATTTCTTGAGACCATATTATTTCAATTCAGTGAAATAAGTTAGTATATTCTTCTAAATGTGTGTGTGTATGTGTGTTGTATGCATTTGTGTTTCTGGGTTTGTATGTGTGTGAGTACTCATGGGTGTTGGTGTGCATACATATAAGCCTATGTGTGCAGAGGCCAGAGGCCAACCTTGAGTATTATCCTCAGGAATGGTGTTTACCTGTTTTTGTGTCAAAGTCTCTCCTTGACCTGGAGCTCACCAATTAGACTAAGCTAGCTAGGAGGGCCCAGAAACCTGCTTGTCTCTGCTTCACAGCCCTGGGGTCACAGGCAAGTGCACCATATCTGGAAATTCATATGAACACTGTGGCTCCAACTCAGTCCCAAGGCTTTACAAGAAAGTACTTTGCCCACTGAGCTATCTCCCCAGCCCTTGTAAAAACTGCCATTTTTAAGAGAAAAATGCTAAAGGGAAAATGAATGTTTTTCAGAAAATTAAGTCTAAACAAATAAATGTCCTTCATTTCACATGAACACACAAATCATGCACACACATGCATATGTAGTATATATATTATATATATGGAATTATTTTTATTAAGGAATTGAATTAGTTATTTTGTCAAGATATATCTTCTTTGAGAGCTCTTAGCCCAGAATCTGGTACAAAGGAAAAACTCATAATATGTCTCACAGTAGAAACCAAAGATGGTGATAAAGTTTAGAATGTATCATCTGTTACTGGAGGCTGTTTTACAGGTGGAATTGGAGCTTCTCAGCCATGTAACAAGAAACTTCCCAAGAGTGCTGGACTTGGACAAGTTCCTATAACAGGAACTTAGGAAAACACAGAGAAGAACTGAAGGAAATGCCTTAAATTGTGAAAGCACCTTCAACCAGTACGATGGTGCTTGTCTTTCATTGTTGATGGAACAACAAAACTGGATCATTTCTTTTCAGTTTGTTACTGCATTCACCGGAAGAAGGCAAAGAAATAATAAGAGTCTAGAGAGTTTGAACATAGGTATCATTAAAATAGCATTTAAGTGTAAGAAAAGGCACAGCTTGAGAAATGCAAAGATCATAACCTAGAAATACAGTAACTGTCTACATTACTTAGAAAGAGGGTACAATATGCTAACAGAACATTGGTTTGTCAGCAATTGAGGGGAAAATACATAATAAAAACCTAGGATATCATCACATGAAATACTGACAAGAGAGAAATAGGTCACAAATTGCTCCTGTGAAAATAGTTAGACAGAAGGAAGATATTTCAACAATGAGGGATGGGATGTTCAATAAATGCCACAGTCACCCTCTAAAATGAGATGAATACAGGAGAAGGGATAATCACATGTCTAATGGAAGGGATGAAGTTTTATTTGATACACACAAGTTTCTCGAGACTTTTAGTACTATCAAAGTTTATTTTCAATAGTGTCATTTTCAAAAACAGCTGAGACAATTGTCATTTGTCTAACATCACCAGGATAGGCATTCTTTCTCTCTATAAATCTGTCACTAACTTTAGCAACTATTACTATTCACATTGATTGTTGATTTTCAACTTTTAGGGCCAATCTATGTAAGTACTTCAATTAGGTAAAAATGCACAAAGTGGCCTGTAGTCATTAGCAAAATAATACATGTGAAAGTACAGATAACAAATGCTGGGAAGTAGAAAGGAAGAAAGAATTCATAGGAATGTTCGGAAGTGAAATGATACTTCTTAGAGCCAGAGGAGGGATAAATAAAGACATGATTATTTCAAAGCCAAGGAATTTCATTAAAGTGAGCATTATTCTAATATGTCCCATAGCTACCTCCTCTCTCTCTCTCTCTCCTGTTTTTAAACCTTTTTATTGACAACTTCCCTATGTATAGACAATAAACCACCCACCACTCCATCTCTTCCATCCCAAATCCACCCTTCATGAATCACTTATTCTTTCCTATTAATTAGTCTTCTATTTCGATGTCATCTTTTCTCCTCCTATTATAAAGACCTTGTGTATGCAGTGCAAGACACTGTGAGATCATGAATATTAAGGCCATTTTGTGTCTAGAAGATAGCATTGTAAGCATTCTTGCCCTTTCTTTGGCCCTCACATTATTTCTACCACCACTTTTTCTATTTCTTTTAAAATTTATTTTTGTTTTTAGTTGGCATTCAGAGATTGAGGTGTCATTAATTTGGAAATCTTCAAGTATATTATGTTAATTCCTGTGCCACTCCCCATCATTTTCTTCTACCCAATTCCCATCTCTCCAGTATCACACATGTACTCTTTTACCTTTTTCTCCCCACTCTTCCAGCTCATACATTTATCATATGTATGCTTTTGGTTAAGTCTTATCTTTCTAGGTTTAATTCACATTTTTCCCTACATATTACTTTTGAAACTTAGTATATACAATCAAAAATGACAGTTCAGTAGAATTATAGTGGCCTTCTTATGGGTGTTTTAAAAGACTAGCATCTTAAGTTAAACAAAGGATATGTTTTGTTTTCTTGTGTATAGTATAACTAAATAAATCTCCTACACATGCTTCCACAAATAATATAGGCCATACAATGAACTTGCAGTTAAATAATATTAAAAGTCATAACAGGCCCCTCACTCAAGTTCTGGCACACAAAGCCTTCATACAAGTTGATGTCCTATAACTTTTCTACCTGTTGATAACTATTCTTTGTGGCATCTCAGCAACTGGCCAACAACGAGAGTTGTAGGGCTATATTTTTATCTTAGATAAGAGTTAATGTTCATAACATGATTCATATTTACTATCCTATATTTTATTTCCAACTCCAAAGTTCAATACACAATCTGCTTCATGTTTTGCATTAAATTTTTGCAAAATCCACCCCTTTTGGGATTTGTTTTACATATGGAAATGTTCTTCTCTTTTCCTCTATCTGTACTCTTCAGCACTGGTGATGGAATTTTAAAATACCTTTTTGGGTTGGAGAGATGGCTTAGCAGTTAATCACTTGCCTGTGGAGCCTAAGGACTCTGGTTCAAGGTTGGATTCCCCAGGACCCACGTTAGCCAGATGCACAAGGGGGAGCACGTGTCTAGAGTTCGTTTGCAGCTGCTGGAGGCCCTGGCACACCCATTCACTTTCTGTCTCTCTCTCTCTGTCTGCCTCTTTCTCCCTCTGTCTGTTGCTCTCAAATAAATAAAAAGTAAACAGAATTAAAATATTTTTTCAATAAACCATCACACTAGGGCTGGAGAGATGACTTAGTGGTTAAGGCGCTTGCCTGCGAAGCCTAAGGACCCATATTTGACTCTACAGATCCCATGTAAGCCAGACACACAAAAGGTGAGGCAAGGCTGCACATGACCAGTAGGTGGCTCAAGAGCCTGGAGTTCCTTTTCAGTGGCTGAGGCCCTGGCCTGCCAATTCTCCCTCTCTCTACTAAAACAATAAAATAAAAACTAAAAAAAAAAAAAAATCAAACTAGATTCTGACAATATGACACTTAAAGATACCAGTCCTTTAAAGAGGTAACTATTTTTAGGTATTTGGCCTAATATTGGACATAATGCATGTAACCAGTTCAGAATTACTGAGAAATGTTTTTTCCAGGGAGATAATTGGTATAATAAAATGAAATGAGAAATGATTATATCAACAAACCATTATAATATTTACTAATACATTCCAAATATTAACTTATTAGCTAAAATATAATGTATGACATGTTAGGAACTTGTAACATCAACATGATGAAGCTGTAAAAAAATTATAAAATTAGCCAATACCTTTTTGAGAGTGAGTGACAAATCATAGAAATATTTCACAAGTAGTGGTTTGAATGCAAATGGCAGTTATGGGAGAAAGTACTTGTTAGTATTGGGCCTGAGAAGACTTTCAGGAGGTTAAGACAATGTTTATTTAATAATTGTACATATAATGATGCTTATTAAGGACAAGTGTTACAGAATATTCAGTCCTGAAATCAAATTTTGAAAATGCATCAGCTCTAATAATGTAATAAGGTAAACTACTGAAATACTTTATAATCCATGTAGTTGCTAGAATGTCCAATACACAAAGGTATTCTTCACATAGACACCCAGCTGCCTTGCAAAATTAGAACAGTGAAAGTAAAAGGCATTGCACAAATCATTTGATGATTTCTATTTAAGTATCTGTGGGAGCTTTTACTAAACTGCCAGTTATCATGGTTTGCTAATCAATCATGGATACTTTTAATGAATCATCTGGTGTAGAATGTCACAGCCTACAGAATGGTACTTTTCCCATTATACCAAAATATCTAAGGGGGCATCCATTTTTAGATTATTTTTATTATACTGCAACATGATTTGTGTATGATTAATATTTATGAAATCCAATGTATTGTACTTCAAAAAATGACTATGGACTTAGAGTTAAATATTTAAATAAGTGAATGGAAAAGTAATCATCAAGAAAATTAGATACCAGTATTTGTCATGAGACCTACAGAAATATAGTAATTGGCAAAAACAATAATGAAAATAAGTATTTTTATTGTACTTTTAAGACTTGCTTTATGAAGGGAGTATTTTATGTCCTTTACACAATGCAGAGAAATTCTTGTGATTCAGACACACATTCTGCAATCTTAACTACAAAAAGCATCTCATTGAGCTGAGACAATTTACAAAATTAAACACCAGAACATCAAGTTTCAGATAGAAAAGAACATGAGAAGATGCTTCATACAACCCTCCCTAGATTCAAACACTCTTGGTTTACAAGAATTATAATTTCACTGGTTTAGGAATCTTAATTCATTTTACCTCAAGCAAAATCCTTCTGGTGTTTAGAATTGAATTCATGGTGTGCAGAATACTTGCATCATATGTGCAGACTAATGTGACTTCCTCCTGACAAGATGAAGTCAGAGTATTCTGCTCAAAATTTACAATACATTAATAGAATTGTAAATAACAGGGGACAGAATCACTGTGCCACAAGTGGTTTCCTGTGATTTTAGTGGAGACTAGCCAAATTATATAAATAGGGGGTATGTTTAGCCCGAGAATGCAGAATGAGATATGTATGATCCGTACTTCACAGGGATCCAGATGATGGTTCCAATGAATGACCACCAAACCAACCCATTCTTCTCCTGTACTTTTCAGAAAACCAAGGCCAACGCGAGAGATTTCATAACATATTATAACTTTTTACTCTGTCTAGAAATTATAAATTTAACTTTCCAAACAGTTCCTAAAAATGTGAACATCGTATTTATTCCCTTGACCATCATACCCAAATCCATGATTTCCTTAAAACCATACTTAAGCTGGCAAAAATTAACCTTTTCAGAACTCCATAATCTAATAATAAGTCTTCAATTCCAAATTCATTATTAATAAATGTATCATAAATGATGTGTTAATTAGTTAAGCACCAATTATTTGATACTCATATATCTAACAGCATTCTTATTCTTTGTCAAACTTAGAGAATAGTTGGGGAGTAAATTGGATGAGCAGAGGTAGTCACAAGAGTTTGGACATACCTCCAAAGAAATGTTCTGATATTATTTCCTTGAGAACTTCTCAGATGCAATAAAATTCTATCACTTGATTTATTGAGAAGAAACGGTGAAGAAATTGTTGTTATTACAGTTGAATCCCACTGCCAGAAATGGGTCATATCCCACCACAGTGAGTTGTTGTTTAGGGAAGGCCACAAGGTACCCAAAACTATACAGGCCAATGCCAATGCACTTGTTTACCCACCAGGAGATGGTAAGACCCTATTGATAAAGACACCACAGGTTGCAATGACAGGACTCTGACAAATCAAGCTGGACCTGATATGGATGCCAACTCCTTTCCTGATAGTTTCCATAATTTTGGAAGACACTATGCAAGCTTCTGGGAGAGAAAAGTTGCCTTCAGTCTGAACAAGCAGTGGACCCTTCAAGATATGAAATAAACTAGCCAAACAAGATGTACCCTTGGGTGCAATAGGGCTACATATATCATAGAGGTGATCAACTGCTCTCTCATTGGATATGAAGTCTGCCCCGGTGTAAGGCAATTGATGTCTAGTACTGAAAACTGAGTGAAAAAAATATACATATGGCTTGGAACATCATACACCCTAATGAGAATCTTACACTGTTCTTTGGCTAAAGGGAGAAGTTATATCCATCAAAAAGCCTTATAAATATGATGTTTAAACCCTTTGTTCAATTCTATTCTCATGTTTGTTTAAAGAATCTTTTGACATATGGTGATGACTATCAGGGATACCCAAATGCTATCAAAAAGGCAAGAACTCTCTGGATCAGCACTGAATGAGTCATCCTTACCAGACCCACAAGGGCTCAGGGAACATTGCATAGATAGTCACAGAAAGAATATGACTGCTGCCAGCCAGATTTGTCTCTATGAAGAGGGTGGTATAGACTGGAGAACTCAAAACTCATCAAGTTGAAAATAAGAGGCTGTTAAGAGATCACACTGAAGAAGACATATACAATATCCCCAAGGCTTAGGGAACATTGCTCAAGAAGGGTGGAAGGAATTTAAGAGCCATGGGGTGCAAAAACATACTGTGGTGCACTAACCTCCCAACATGAACTGACTGGTGCATTCAGGACCCCACAGTGGTTACTGATAGCTCCACAAGACCAGCATGGTTCTGAACCCATTCACATTTTGATAGAGAGGATAGAGGATAAAATAAAACAGAGGAAGGACTGCCTTGAAAGGGTGTGTGGGGGGTGATGTCCTCAGGAGATGGAGGAATGAGAGAGAAGGGACAAAAGAGAGAGACAAAGGGCCAGGAATATGATCAAATTACTGAATGTTCATATAATAAAGTCCTCAAAACAAATTAAAGCAATGATGTGGGTCACTATTATCCCAGTTATGTTTTGGTATGTGTTTTAACATGTGGTCTGACATATTGACAAATATGTAATAAGAAATAAGGAAGAAATATAAATATCAAAATTATAAACATGGAATTTGTTTAGCAAATTGTCAAAGACACACACCAAACATTTGAGACTATTATTTAAATTATTTCTCATTCTTGCTTTTGCCATGAGTCAATTCCTCTTTACAAGAGTGCTATAGAAGTATAGAATCTATAACTATAGAATAAGGGTTCAATAAGTAATAATTCTAAATTTTACTTAAAGAAAACACATAAAAACCTTTCACAAGCTTAGGAAAATTGGAGAAATATACCCCATGAAACTTGGACTTCTAAAGCTCTTGTTTAGAAAATCAATAGCAATATCAAGCAGTACCATACTAAGAGAAATTTCTAAAGCATTTATGGAATCTTACATCTTTCAATAAAAGAGGTTTGATTTCAAGTCCCTGTCCCATTGATGCAATGTATTGATTTTTTTTTCTTCCCATTGTTCAGGAGGTCAGTTTATTTTTATAAGAATACCACAACAATGAGTCCATTAACACAGGAAAAGGTGAATCTAGAAATTATCACCCAGAAAACTTCAATCTATAAAAATATAAAATAATACAATCCGTGTTCTGTCCATTCAGGGTAGTTGTAGCTGATAAAGCTTGATGCAGTTTGGAAATCATTACTTTTATCGTTATGTCTGAACCATTGGCAAACAAGATACTGGGGAAGGAAAAGACAGCCTACACATCTAAGGCAACCCCTCCCAAGTCTGACCTCTTTACCAGTAGGGACAATATGTCATTTTATTCAAATAAACACTTATATTTTAATATTTAGTTTATAAATCCAGGATCACAAAATACATTTCATGGAATGCGCTATATTTTTTTCAATGCATATGTGTACATGTATATACTTGTGCACATGTTTATAGGTGTCAGAGCACATGTGTGTGCATGCATGTGGAAGTCAAAGGACAACCTTAGGTATCATCCTCAAAAATGCCAAACACCTTGTTTTTTGAGACAGGGTCTATTAATGGACTTCTATTCACCAAGTGAGGCTAGCCTGGCTGGCCAAGTTGCCCAAGGAATAAGCCTATTTCTGCTTCCTCCAAGCTGAGATTAAAAGTGTGGCACCATTCCTGGCATTTTTTAATATGGCTTCTGGGTACTGAACTCAGGTCTTCAGTCTAGCAGAGCAAGTACTCTACTGACTGACCCATATCAAAATTACCACTTTTTTATGCTATTCTGGTCAAAATTATATTCCTTAAAATTTATGTATTGCATAAGAAACCAGGAACTCTGTAGGATACTAATACAGAAGTATTTCCAGAGCCAAAATCACTATATCAAGCTTATGCACCTCTGAAGCTTTTCATTCACAATATCATTTCCTGAAAGAGCTTCATAGTTTGTTCTATTATGCTGTCACTAAAAAGACATTAATGGGGCAAAAATGATGGACACATGGAGAAAGAAAGAGTGAGGGAGGAGAGGAGAGATAAAGAGAAGAAGCAAAGACACTATTTTAAATGATTTCTAACTATGGACAGAGACAAAAGGCTATTAGACTATATATGTATGTGTGATATGTGTGTGTTTATGTATATATATATATAATATATGTATGTGTGTGTGACATATATATATATATACATACATACATATATATATTCCATTTATAATACAACCCAAAGCAATTACTTTTCTTACAATAGGAACACAGGATACTTCCTGGTAGTTCATAGATACACTGTAGAACAAGAGATGAATATGCAGGTTACCTTCCAAATAGTTATGAGCTACATAATTTATGGAGGACTTCAGAAAGATAATAGATATTAGGTGGCATTTGATTAAACTATTATCAGGCAAACAAGCAAGGCAAGTCTATTCCAGAATAAGTAAAAAAAAAAAAAGTGTGTTTTATATTATACTCTCTGAATTTAACAGTGTCACTATGGAAATCTAAATACCTCCCAGAAGTACATTTTTGTGCAAAGTCCTGCAATCTGTGGCAGCAACATACTAAAAAAAGCTGGGCATAGCCCACAATAAGTAGAACCATAGTTCTATAACTAAATTTAAAATATACGATCTTTTAAAAAAATTCATTAGTTATGTACACAGTGTGTATACAGGCATGTTGGTGCCATCGTGAGCCTCCTACCTGTTGCCCACCTCCAAAGGGACCCTCCTCATTGGGGAACGTGAGTAGTGCATTGGAGGTTAGCCATCAGTTATGGGGAGGAGGCAATGTCTCTGTGCACAATGTCCCAACATGTGGCTCTAACAATCTTTCCGCCCCCCTCTTCCATGAATTTCCTTTAGCCATGTTGGGTTCATTTTAGGTCTACTTCAGTGATGAGGTCTCGGGAGCCTCTGTGTCTCTGGATATCTGGTTTGATAGGAGTTGAGTGTTCTCTTTGTCTATCTCCTTCATCCTTGTGCTGGTACCAGGTTCACCAAGAAAGCAGCACTCTTGCTCATTTCCCCACTTACTCTATGGTTTCAGCTGGGGCCTACACCTGTTAAATTCTCTCTAAAATAATAATGGTTATCCCATTTATCTGGTGCTGACTTCACGCTCCATTGGAGAATTTGCTCCTCTTTTCACAGGATGCAGAACCTGAGGAGAAAATCTATTATCTTAGCAGTAAAAAGAAACAATTTGTGAATATTATTAACATATATAATGTAGGAAAATTAATTTTTGTCACATAGTATTACATGAGGAAGAATGAGAATGTTCCACATTATTCTTAACCACATCATAATTCTTGAACATGTTAGCTGTACAATTTCATATTTACAGAGGTAACAAGGCAGTTAATTTTGATTTTGTTGCTGAAAACTATACAGGATTAATAATTGTGTTATTTTTGTTACTTTCCAAAGCAGAAATGCTAACAATGACAAATATTTATTTATATTGTTTTCTTTACATACATGTATTTAGCCTTTAAATCTATGTAGTTCAAAGCTAATAGGATGGATTTGGATCAATATCTTTTTCACTTGTCAGTTTAGAATACATTCATAGCAAAATAACATATGGTTTGTAGGTATGGAAAAAAATAATGATATTTTCAACATCTACCAAATATTTTTACATGAAATATTGTTACCTCATGGGTGTTTCCTATAATATGCAAAACCTCCTTGAAGATTCCCAAGGAAGGTATAGAGTTATTCAACCTTGCCAAATTCCAGGATCTTTAATGTTTATAGGACTCAAACAAGATATTTTGGTCTAATCTTATCTAGCTTATTGTATCCTGCTAAATAATGCATGTACAATGTGGTGGTTTGATTCAGATGCATTCTGAATGCTAGGTTCCCAGCTAGTGGCAATTTGAGAAATGGAGTTTCCTAGAGGTAGTGTATTCTTGGGGGTGGGCATATAGTTGTTATAAACCAGCTTCCCCTTGCCAGTGTTGGGCACACTTTCCTGCTGCTTTTGTCTGCCTGATGTTGGCCAGGAGGTGATGTCCACCCTCTGCTCATGTCATCATTTTCTCCTGCCATCATGGAGCTTTACCTTGAGTCTGTAAGCCAAAATAAAACCTTTCTTCTTCCCATAAACTGCTTTTGCTTGAGTGTTTTCTGCCAGCAAAGTGAAGCTGACTGCAACACACATACACACACACACACACACACACACACACACACACACACACACACTGCAAAGTCCTCTTTCAACACTGCCTGGGAAATTACTCTGAATTCTGCCATTTCTGTCTTCCCCCCTTCAGGTACAACTGTGATTCTGGCCCTCTGTCAGGCGGCTCCCTCAGGTGCACATAAAGCTTTCCAATTTGGCTACTGTCGCTAACTAGCTTGCCCAATAGATCACCTGTTTCTGTCATCCAACAGTGGGGATTACAAGAGGCCATCTCACCCACCTGCCAGGAATTTATGTGAAGTCTTCGAACTCACACTTACCCATATTCTCAAATATTATTATTACTAGCTTCCCATGGAAATGTACATACTGATCAGAAAGTAGAAAAAGATTAATTTGTGGACCAACCTACTAAAATTGGCAATTTCTTCATTATAACTATTAAAATTGTGTTTTTTTGAAAACAGCAACTCTATTAATCTATAAGCGCTTCATATCAAAAGATAAGCTACTACTTAGCACATAACATACACAATTTTCACTATGTTTCTTTTATCTTTAGAGATGTTAAAGTAGTCTAACATTATCAACAATATTATATTACACACATTGAATTTATAGATTTCCTTACTCATCAGAATTGTCCTGGCCACCAATATAAAAATATTTATTTTAACCACATAATTATGTATCAACATAATTTAGTTTGGACACTGAAAAGTCTGTTTCCAAGCACTCTCCACAATATGTCATTCTGTAAGTTATCATAAAAGGTTGTATATATCAAAATACTTATTAAATGAGCAATAAAATTCCTGTGTTGGTAAACATTTCTTGAAATTCCTGCTTTCCTGTCTACTTCTCCAGTTCCCTTGGGCATTCAGGTCAGATCATATACTTTTTTATTATTATCATTTATTTGGGATTATCATTTGTTTGTGTGGTTTTTTTTAAAGAACTTTTCCTGTTTGTGTTATTCCTTTTTTTAAATGCAATACTGTTTATTTAACTTCAAAAACATCTCAGCATTCTAAACATACAAAAAATAACAGAATGTTGCAAATTGTGTTTAAATACAGAGGGCCCTTGAACCTCAATGATGCAGTAGTTCTTCTGCTTTGCTGACAAAGACAGGTTCTAGTTTAGAAACAAAGTTTGAAAATCTACTCCACTGAACTAAAAGAATAACTGCAAACACTTCTTCTCATGCCAGCTGACCCCACCCTCCTTTTCCACAACTAAGAATGTCAGCAGACTGCTATGTCACTATATACAAAACAAGACAGCCTGAAGCTAAATGGATGCTCACTGCAGTATCAACAGGTCCAGCCTCACAGTGCACGCCCTGAGCTACAAGCCCCTCAAAAAGGCATCTCCCCCCCCCATTCTCCACGCCACACAAGGAGCATCAAGAGTTTGTCTCCGTTGTTTTGTTCTCTTTACAAACTATAGATATGTACAGTTGACAACTCAGGATTTCTAGCCAATAACCATAGAGCTAATAGCACCTTACAAGTTGAAAACAAAATGCCAGAAACATCTCCAAATGCCTTGTCACACCAACAGCAAAGTGCACAGACTGAGGAGAACACGAGAGTGCCTTTTCATCTTAAAAATGCTTGGAAGTATGTACAACTTTGATACAGTTTCAGGGTGCTCCGAACACCCATGCCACTTCATGTAAACCACTGACACTTTGAGAGACTTCAGTATGATCGTGATCAAGTTTTGTGATTAAACCGAATGAGGGCCATAGACACGGCTCCAAGGAGAGATGTGTCAGTCACGGCGCTCCCTACTCTAAGGTATTCACAAAGGGACAGATAAGCAGTTTATTCATCCTCCTCTTCCTCCTCCTCCTCTTCATCTTCCTCTTCCACCTTTTTCCGGGCAAGTTTGGCAGGACTCTTGGCGCCATCAAACTTCCCTTTGGACTTATAGTATACCCATTCTCCCCACCCCCACTCTCTCTCTCTCTCTCTCTCTCTCTCTCTCTTAAAATAAATAAATAAAAATGTTTTTAACAGTTTCTTTAACAGCAGATATTAGGCCAACTAGATATAAATATATACACACACAGAAACCAATCAGAATGAATTGACTTACACTGAAGACCTAAAACTTTACAAGTATCTTGAGAAAACAAGGGTAAAATGCTTCTTGGCACTGATCTGCACAATCAAATATAGTGTGGCTGGTTAGCTCAGTTGTTTAGAGCATAACCCAATGTGTTGTTTCAGATAATATCCTCCAGATCACAAGGGACAAAAGGATGAATAAATTTTAAGATTGCACAATGTGAAGGAGATGTTCAATGGTGAAGAGATATCACAAGGAAAAAAGAGAACAACTGTGAGCCACAGATTGAAAATGGAGTAAGATGGAAAATATACAAATAACTCAATCAACTCAATGGTAAGAAAACAAGAAACTTATCTTTAAAAATGGGCAAAAGAGTCAGATGTGATAGCACACACCTGTAATCTCAGCTCCTGGGAAGCAGATGAAGGAGGATTGCTCCAAATTCTAGGCTAGCCTGGTCTACAGAGTGACTTCCATGTCAGATAGGGGTCTTCACAGGAAGGCTCTGTCTCAAATCTCAACCAAAAACAAAAACAAAACAGGTGATTTATCTGAGTAAAAAGATATTAAAATATTCATGTTGAATACAGATGAACATTGAATTTATAAAATACTATACAATATCACACATACTTTCAAAATATTTATATGATATATCCAAATTATTAAAGTAGAGAATGCTTTATTTTTAGACATCTTGAATTTTTCCACAAATTCCATTTTTCTTATCTCATGTGCATTTCATCTGCTTTCTTGAATACTTGAGGTAGATTTATAAAAGTGTTTCATGTCCTTGTCTTCAAAGCTTGCCATCTGTGCCCTTGTAGTTCTGATTAGTCTTTTACCTGGTTTTGAGCCACATTTTCTGCTTTGTATATATTTAAAATGCTTGATAATAAAAACAGATTTAAGTTTGTAGACTTTTTTCCCTTTTGAAATACTGTAATTTGACTTTGGCTTTGTTCCAGAATGCAATTATCATGCATGGGATTTTGATCCCATTAAGGAAAAAAAAAAAAACTTTTAACATGATTACTGTGAGTTTTGGAAAACCTTTAATTTGTAGCTAATTTTATCCCTTTCCTGGGGGTTCAGTGCGTCTATGTCTGTCTCATTTCCACCATAACCAACTACATAAATTAGAAGACTTACAATGACAGAAATGTATTAGTACTGGAGAAGAAAAACTGTAAAATAGGTATCTTGCAGCCTACATCCTCTGTGCTATGGTCAGTCTTCATCATTGTGAGGAAACATTCCTTGTAGACATCATTGTAAGTTATAATTCAAGCAGATCTACAGTCTCAGTTTCCAAAGCAGGTCAATCCACAAGAGCCAGCAGTTAGGGCCTCTGCACATTGTTTGGAAGGACACTGCACACCACATTATAGTTGTTCCCCTGCATGTCTTGGTGCCATGGTCACTGTGATGTGGGAAAATTCTGCATTTGGTGAGGTAATTTGTTCTACCTGTTCCAGTTTTTAGTTCTTTGCCTGACTAGTACATTGCACAATCACATGAAAGGATCAGATTTCATCTAAATGCTTAAGGGTCTTCCTCTACAAGTCACCAGAGTTACTCTGCAAAGGGCCTTCTTTGCACTGTATCTCAAACATGGTAGTTTCTATGCCTTCTGAAACTCCAATCTCAGCTTCTCTAAACACTGAGATGTGAAACTTCATTGGCATTCTCACCTTGCATGTGCAGCCTGGAAATCTTTCCCAGTTAGGAGCCTGGTATGCTTGAAGATATAAATTCTCTTGTTTCCATTCTGTCAGCACCCACTGCCCTCTCTCTCCCATTGTCAAATATCTCAGAACTGCTCATTTTATTCAAGGGGCTCTAATTGTTTAAGGTAGGAGGAAGGGCCTGGAGTCCTAGGGCCATGCAGACTGATGATTCATTTCCATTGCCTTGCACTGGGCTTACTACTAAACTGACACATATTTTGGGGGCCATCTTTAATCATTTAAGTAGATGTATTGTGGGCCCTTTTATGTTTCTTCCTTATATATTTCCCATATGGTTTTGGAAATATTTCACATTAAGTATTAGACATATATATCCCTATTTCACAGATTATATGTCTTTGTTTGTATGTTTGTTTGCTTGTTTGTTTTAGTGCTAGAGATCCAACCCAGAGCACACATATACAACATTTGATGAAAAGTATTTTAATGCTACTTGATAAAAGCATTAGAAAAAGAGGGGTTGAGGAAATAGTTCAGCAGTTAAAGATGCCTGCTTGCAAATCCTGACAGTCACCCACATAAAACAAGACTGGTGTTCATTTGCAGCAACAAAAACTCTGGCATGTCCACATACATATACATATACCATGTACAAGTAAATAAAAACTTAAAATAGATAGGAATGGAATAGTTGGAATGCTAATATTAGTAATTTTTATTAATACATTTTTACCATAATCTGATCATCATTTTGTTGTGTTTGCTTTGGTGCCAGTGTAAGGAATAAAACTCAGAACCTCTTACATGCTAGGCAAGCACTCTAAAACTGAGATACACTCTTCCGCCACCCAGCCAAATATACATCATAAAACTTAATAGAGTTGCATGCTCATGACTATCAAAATTCAGATAACACCCATTATGACTAGGAGATAAATAAATACAGCAAGTCTGTTGTATGAACATACAACCAAAATAGCAGCCAATGAATTCTTCAGGTTCAAGTTATATGGCTGTGTAATTATAAAAATAGTGTCCTGGGGTAATTTGAGACCACTAGAAGGCCTGTATAGAAGTGTACAGTGATATGTCCATTATCTAAAACATGAGTGTGCTTGTAACTCTCCTGAATCTCAGGAGAATGCTTTGGATGAATCAACCTTATTTGAAATATTTTCCTTTTTGCCTAATCATTAGATAGGCATTCCACTGCAGCTCAGTAGATTTCAACTGTGACATCACTCAGCTAGAATTCATCAATGCTGTAGCCCACAGAGTGGTTCCTAGGATTTATTTAAGGGTTCCACAGAGTTGAATCTTTATTAGTCAAGGTTCTCTATAGAAACAGAACCATAAGAATAAATTGGTATTAAAAGGGTGATATATTGGATTAGCTCATGACAGTCCGTATAACTAATGCCTCAGCAGTCCAAATCTGTCTAAAGGCCTGAGGATTCTTGGAGAGTGTCTGTGGGGTAGAGGTGGAATCTCATCACAAGAGATGCATGTAGTAAAAAATAATTTCTCTGTCTACTTTTATCTCTTTGTGTTTCTTTGTTGGCTGTGATGTTCAGGGGAGAGGCAAATGGTAACAAGTAAATCTGGTACTGTCCCCTGAGTGGTCAGTTATACCATCCTCTTCAGATGTTCCAGCTCTGGTGTGATCACCAACATTCCTACTGGAGAATAAATGAGGCTGAGAGTGGGAAGGATGGTAGACACAAAGCTGCCACCGCTGCACCTCAAGTACAGGACCTTGACCTCACTGGAGTTGAACTTGGTGCATGGTAGAGGAGGCTGGCGACTGACAGACCTGCATCCAGTGAATCAGAGAGCTGCATCTTGGTATGCTCCTCATTGGAAAGCAGGAGGGAAAACCTGCATTGAAAACCTGAGATATGTTTTAATCAAAAGATTTTTTGAGGACTGGAGAGATGGCTTATTGGTTATAGGTGCTTGCTGACAAATACCTAAGTGGTCCAGGTTCAGTTTCCCAGTACTCATGTAAAGCCAGATGCACACTAAGAAGAGCATGTGTCTGTAGTTCCTTGACAGTGGCAAGAGGTCCTGGCACACTGATACTTACTTTCTGTCCACCTTGGTCTCAAACAAATAAATAAAACATTAAAAGATTTTTTTTAAAAAAAAGACTTTTGATATGGCTAGGAAGATTGCTCAGTAGCTAAAGGTGCTTGCTTGCAAAGTCTGCCAGTCCCAGTTCAGTTTCAAAGTAGCAAGAGGCCCTGGCATGCCCATACACACACACACACACACACACACACACACACACACACACAACACACACACAAAATTCATCAATCAAAAAAGAATTTTAACCCTTAGACAACATTCACTTAGGAATAGCAAACAATGGTTTATGTCTTACTCAAGTAAGATACATATTTTTATAGGATTCAGACTGACTTTTGCTTTCTGTATATTGTTAATCAACTTGCACATATGGTTTTCTCATTTTCCCTAAATTAAAGAGAAGTGGCTCCCTGCAATGATGGAAAAATTAAAAAATGTATAATGTAATTTCAGAAGGCAAATTAAGACTAAAATTCTACATAACACTAACAGAAGAATCCCTATGTGATTTGAAACTCTTTAGTATAACATTAATAAGAATTTGTTATGTTATCCTTTAGAACATTATTTATTCTATTTCTGGTATAAGACAGTGCTGCAAAAGTATATATGTACACAATAATTAGTCACAAAATAACCAATATGGCAACATATTGCCACTTTATCTCCTAAAAAAGCAATAATATGCTCTGAAAGATTCCTAAGACCAAAAAAGCTTTTAAAATCTTTCCTTTTAAGGGCTGGAAAGATTGTTTAGTAGCTAAGGCACTAGCCTGCAAAGCCTAAGAATGCATGTTTGAATCTCCAGGTCTCATGTAAGCCAGATGCACAGTGACACAAACATGCAATGCTACACATATGCACAAGGGGACACATGCATCTGGAGTTCGTCTGCAGTGGCTGAAGGCCCTGGCAAGCCCATTCTCTCTCTCTCTCCCAAATAAATAAAAATAAAAATAAAATGAAAATCTTTCCTTTTAAAATCTTCTGTCACAAAAGAAGGTAACACTTAACTATATTTTGTTATGCAAGGATTTCAGAAAAATATAAATGTAAGCCCACATACTTTCTGTAAAACAGGATTAAAGAAAAATGGTTTGAATTCAATGCTCATATGAGTAGATATTTGGGTTACATATTTCTCCTAGTTTCCTCGTGTAGATGACAAATTCAGGTTGCTGGGATGAACCTCCAGACCAGACACAGTTCTGGGAGGAAGGGAATTTATTTGAAGTTTACAGATCCAGGAGAAGTTCCATAATGGTGAAAGAAGCTGGCCCTCTTTACCAGATCCATTCAGAGAGATAAAAACAATTACCATGAACACAAGCAAGCACACTCCAGGAACCCTAGACAGAGCTCAAGCACTCCGCATATCTTTAGCTAAACGTTTCCAGATCTGGCCCCAAACACCTCAGGGCTGTACCCTAGGATACACTCACAGTAACACCAAGTTACAAGTTTGGAAAAAACTCCTGAATCAACTGGGGGATATCCATTCAAATTACCACACCTTGGTAACAAAAGATCATTAAACTATTAATCACAATATATCATTACAATTAACGACAATATGAAACAAGATCCTAGCTTATCTGTGAGTCAGCTATTTACCTAACATATCTGGTCATGCAAATTGAACTGAAGACATAAATCTAACAAATTATCATTTTCAGAGGTAGAAATTGTCTTCTCAATCTTGTGCTTCATAGGTAGGCTTTCCTTGTTTCCTACTTCTCTCGTAGCCTTCAAATTTGAAATAGCTCAATTTAGTCATATATGTTATTTTACTACTTTTGCTCTTTGTTTCCAAAAATTACTTCGAAAAATTCAGGCATATTTGCCTGATGAATTGCGATGACTTCTTTTTTTTTTTTTTTTAAAGAAACATTGTGTTTAATGGTAAAGCTGAGCACACTCCAGCACCAGGAACAGCATGGACTTGAAGTAGTTATCATGGCTGGGGACCCCATGGACCCTCATATGGCGAAGAGGATGAAGAAGGCGACCATCAAACAGAACAGCCCCATGGCCTCACACAGGGCAAAGCCCAGCATGGCATGGAAGAAGAGCTGCTGGTTGAGAGACAGATTCCTGGCATAGCCAATGGTCAAGCTTCCAAACACTGTTCCAGTGCAGCCCCTGACCCAGCCACACCAACTATGGCGGCCCCAGCACCAATGAACTTAGCGGCTGTGTCAATGTCCCTGGAGACAACACTGGTCTAGAGCTCCCTTGTGGCCACCTAGAGTGGGGAGCTGCTGAAAGAAGGCTGTATATATGGGGCCTCTGGCTTACTTAGGAGAGAGGCATACAAGGCAGACACAGGTCTGATTAGACCCCTGGTACAACAGTGGGTCAGAACTGGAGAAACGAGCAGTGTCCTGGTGGTCTGCATTTTTAATGTCTGCACTCCCACTCTGCTTGCAGCCAGCCCCTGATCAGCCCACACCACTCACCTAGCTCAAAGTGACTAACTCACCTCCAAGCCTTAGCTCTTGCTCTCTAACATGACATTTTTGTTTCAGGCTGATTGTGGCCTATGCTACATTCTGTCTTTAGCTCTTCCACCTACTTTCATTGATAACTTACAACAAAGTGGCTAGAAATATGTATTGCATATTTCACATTAATTTTTAAGTTTCTCATTGTTTGCTTATGTTGAAAATATGTTGAATTATATTTTATTGAAATGTTCAGCTTTTCCAGATTGCTTAATTTACTACCAATACAGAAATTGCTGTAAATTATACTTACAGAACCTTTTTTCTTATACTGAAGGAAATCACATCTTTCTCTTTGAGTTCACTAAAGTCTAAGTAAATTTAACTCAAATTATTTCCCTTTAAATGCCACAAGGTCACAAGGATAGTAGCTATACAGAAGTTGTGCTGTTCAGTTTCTCCAACTAATAGTTATTTTATTGTGTAGTGTAATAGGTTTTTACTTTGGCACATCTATACATGCTTATATGTAGCTTTGATCATGCCTCCCATTTCTTCTTGTCACTGGCCCCATGTTCCTCCTACTCAACAATTTTAATTTTTCAAGGGCTTATGTGCAATTGGGAACTGAGGCAGGCCATGATTGTGAGAAATATAGCAAATTAATTTTCAGCCAATGCATCTCATATTTTTCACCCATTTTGTTCCAGCAATAAAACACCACTTAAGCCATGTGCTTTGCTAAGCAACATTATTTAGAATTTAGAGTTTATTTTCTGTATTAAATGGTAACAGTAGTTATTATGGTAGGTTTGAAATGATTCAGACTCTGTGCACACAATCTGCAGGACAGGTAGACCAGATGTTCACTGAAAGGTCAAATGATCCTGTCAATTACAGTCCTACTTCCCTGATGTCTCTTTATTTCCCAAGCTTTTATTTGCCTATCCACATTTAAATCTCCTCTGCACCCTTCTCTAAACTGTACTCTGGAGCAAAGCCCACAGATAGGGCTGACTTTCAGGTATGACACACATGTGAGCCACAAAGCCAACTCTTCCTTGGAAGCTGATGCTGAGTTCCAAATGTCAGTTATGAGGCTCAGAGCTCCTTGACAACCAGGACAGCATTTTGAGAATCAGAAAATATCACATAGGTGTTTTGAAGGGGGTTGTTAACAAATTGTTCTGGAATAGCTGCCCCACCCATTCTGTCAATTAGATGAGTTGAATCAAGAGTATCTGCAAACAAATCATATTACTGAGATAGGGAGATGGACATCAGCCTTCATTCTGTGCACAGTGTGACTGATACAATGTTGAGAGCCTTAGCAATCGCACACATACACACATAAAAGCTTTGATGGAGAGGATAAAAATGAGTGTAATTTTCTGAATATTCACTGGGACATATAAGGATGATGTTGAAAGCAGCCAAAGTGGGAAAAAAATTAAGAGTCAAAAGCTCAAAAGAACAAAAAGAACTAGCTAGAAAAAAAAATATGGTTGTTTACTAGCCAACTCCTCACCTTAGTGCCATATGTGAATTCTTATTTCCCATCAGCAACAGGGACCTTCAGGGAACAGTTCTGATTACTGGACTCTGTTAGGATATGCTCACACTCCTATGGCAATAACAGTCATGAATGCCTAGAGTCCATGACTGTACAAATCAAACAGGACCCTCAAAATGACTGCTGTGGAGCCCATCGATCATTTGTGTGAGAAATTCCCTGAGGCCTGCTCTTCTCCATAGTCTACCATATCATAAAGTAGGTTTCTACTGTGAGTGAGCCCTCAGTATGTTCCTATCACACAATGACTGAATGTGTCCCTCTACTACATAGCCCAAGTGGAGTGGGTTGCATGTTGGGACCCAGAAGTGTCTATGCTTTCCTCTCTAAATTGTGAATGCTACTTTAAATGGTAAATGGACTTTCTATATGTAGTTGGGGATCTCATGATGAGAGAATTACCTTGCATTATCTACTTGGATCCTTCCTGGTGAAAATACTGTCATAAGAATAAACAGGGAAGACATGACAAGTCAATCAAGACACTGAATCTCTGGCAGGAAAGATGGCCTCTAGAAAGACGCCAAGACTGATACTCCTCTGAAGTCTTAGAAGAAAGCAGCCCGACAAGTATCTTAAGCTGAGAATTCTGACCTGCAAAGCTACAAGAGCAAATGTTTATTGTTTAAAGCTACTAAATGTGAACCTAATGTAATAGCAGCTACACGAAACAAATGCATTACACTAATTCATGCTATTCATAACCACATCATACATTATTATAGTCACATGTTTGAATGTATGTCACATACATACAATCTGTGCTACTGTATACTGGTATCACAATTTATTCACCATTTTCTGCAGGAAAAACAGTTTGTATTACACAGTAGCCTTAAAATTGTTTTCTCAGCAAAGAAAAGAATGAATTATTAATGTTTATTTGAGAATCTCATCAAGGTATTACTGGGGAAGTACTGGTGGATTAAGTACAAAGGCAGATGATTAGATGGAAAGTATAAATGATAGAAAATATCTCTGTTCTAAATCCCAAGTGATAAAGAAGGTTACTAGAATTGCACAACTATTTTTCTGCACAGATGTCACTGTGGGCCACTCCAGTGTTGTCTAGATCCTGGGATGTTTTTAAGAAAGATAAACATGAAAATCTGAATGAGTCCACAGGGGGAAGAAAGGAGAAGATTAGAAGAAAGCTTTGTTCTTTCCAATTTTTCTTATATGACAAACACATTCACTTAAAAAAATATGTTGATCTATTTATTTGCATGTTATTTGCATGAGGAGGGCAGTGTTTCTTGCCATTGCAGACACCTAGTGCTTGTACCACGTTTGGATTTGGCTTTACATGGGTGCTGGGGAATTGAAACCAGGCCAGGCCAGCAGGCTTTGGAAGCATGCCTTTAACTGCTCAGCCATTTTCCTAGCCTTCCTTAAGTTTTAAATACTTTTCATTCATTTGAGAGAGGGAAAGAGATGGGGAGAGAGAAAGACAGAGAAAGAGAGAGGAGACAGAAAGAGAGGAGAGAGAGAGAGAATGGGCATCTAGCTTTTCATTGATACTGAGGAATCTTAACACAGGTCTTCAGGCTTTGTAAGCAGCCTCTTTAAACCCTGAGCCATCCCCTCAGGCCCTTCCTTCAGGTTTTAATGCAATAATTAATCAAACTATAGATTTCATACTATTTTCATACTTTTTCAGAAAGAGCACTTATGCTTAAACCTGAGGACCTGTTGAGTCTGAGACCTCCAAGTTTGACTCCCCAGAATCCATATAAAGAACTGTTTTTGGCCATGCACATTTGTAACCCATCTTTGGGGAATGGAGGCTTCAGAATTCATTGGCTCACTGACAACCAGCTCTAGAAGATATGAAATTAGTGGTAAGAGGACCCCTATTTTCCTCTAATCATCACAATCATATGCATGGGTTGTATACAACTGCACACACACATGTGCTTATCACAAACACTATACATAACACACACAAAAAAATCCTATCTAATTCTGAATTATATCATCAGGTAATGTTGAATTTATGAAATAATCCATGTTCACTGGTGAATACAAACATAATTTCTGATGTTGTTCTTGCCAATTTTTGACACAGGATCTTACTGTGTAGCCCAGGCTAACCCCAAACTTGGTGTAATACTCTTGCCTAAGTCTCTATAGTGCTGTGCCACATGCCAAGCAACAAACAGGACATTTTTGTTGTTGTTGTTGTTGTTGTTTTGAGGTAGGGTCTCAGTCTAGCCCAGGCTGACCTGAAATTCACTCTGTAGTCTCAGGGTGGCCTTGAAGTCATGGAGATCCTCTTCTGCCCCCCAAGTGCTGGGATTAAAGGCTTGTGCCACCATGCCCAGCTAAACAAGATTTTTAAATACTTAACAAAATTTAAAATATTCCCACTAACATAGAATGTGAATCAACAGAGGAAAAGATATGAGCCAAAGAGATAAAGGCAGAAATAAAAACTGACAGACACAAAGACAGAAAGACAGAGACAGATATAGAGACAATAACAAAGACCAGACTGAAACAGGGACATGAAGAAATAGTAGTCCAAAATATAAAAGCATTTTCTCGTGACCTCTAATGTCAGAAAAGAATAGAGACATACAGACTGCATTAAAACACAGAATCAATGAATTGAGGGCATTAAATATACCATACTCATATAATTGTGCATTATTCAAAGATAGCCATTTCTATGCAATAACATTAACATTTTAAGAAATGTACAGCCTCTCTAAGTAACATGCACATCATATCTTTTCCCACCACTAAGACAGAAAATGGAAAGTGGTCTTGAATATTAAAAGTGTTAGAAAACATGAAAAAGTGGATATCATTAAATATTACTCAGCTTCTAAATTAGATTCCTTAATGCAATGCCATCTACATTTCGGCATTTTGTTTAGTGTTATAAATGAAGGCTCTGGAAAGTAACATCTAGTTCATTTCCATCACTTATTACCCCTGTTACTTGAGTAAGCTAAGATTCTTTCTTCCTAAAGTTGGAAATGGAACCATCTTAAGTTCATATGCTATCATAAATATCATTAATAAGTTCGAGTTTTATAAATGCTCTTAATTATAGTCAAATTGTAAATTGCAAAATTAGAGTTTCTTCTAATGCCAGGCATATAAAAGCAGCAATCTGTTATTTAAAATATCTAAATTATATTATCCTGTGCAAATCTTTCTATGACTATCATGATTTGAATCTAAACTATCAGCCGTTGGCTGCTGTTCTGAAGTCTTACTACAAAGCTGTTGACACTGCTTGGCAGGCTGTGGAATTTGTAAGAGGTGGGGCCTGGCTGGAAGAAGTGCAGAGTTTTGGAGGTTACAGGCTGGCCTTGACTTCTGTGCTCCCTCTATGCTCCTGGTATGCTGAGAGCTCTGCTACACTTCCCACTATCATGGGATCTGCCGTGTTCCCCACCATGAGGGACTGAAAGCATCTGAAAATGTGTGCCAAGATAAATCTTTTTCCATTTGTTTCTGTCAGATATTTTGTAATGGTGATACAAAAGTAACTAATACAATAAAACCTATTTAAGGTTAAATTTTAAAAGGTAAAAATTAAACATACAAGAAACTAAAATAATTGACCTATCAAATATTTGCCATGAACTTCCAGAAATATTTCTATCCAAGTTTGAAACCTTGCTTGCTGTATTGTAAAAGTGTATTTTTCCAATTTTATTTCCTACAAATTTTAGCCATCTCTTTGTATCCACAAAGGGTGAGTCCGGGAGTCCCAGGACTTAGAAACACACAGATGCTCAAACCTTCTCTGTAGGCTGATGCAGTATTTGTATATAAGTTGTATGCATCATCCTTTAAATCATCTCTAGTTCTGTCACAATACCAACTATAACCAGCAGTGCTATGAATTAACCTCAGTACTACATTATTTAAGGAGTAATCATAAAAAATCTTTACATATCATACAGTATAATTTTTAGAAAAAGTTAATGAATAATTGCTTGTTGAATTTGCTAACATGGAGTCCTTAGTTACAGAGGTGAATGTAATTCTGTTTTAAGAAAAACAAAATATTTAGGGCTGGGTACGTGGCTCACTCAGTGGGTAAGAGCACTTGCAATGAAAGCATGGGGGCCTGAGAGAGCCTTATTTGCCGTACGTTCAGTACTCAGCACGTGTCTAAATAGCTCGGTATGGACACACAGGCCTGTAATTCCAATTGCTGGGGCTACCTGGAGAGCCGGTCTGACAGATGACAGCTCCAGGTTCAGTAAGAGACTCCATCTCAAGAAAACATGTAGATAATTGATACTGGAGGAAACCCAGTGTTCTCCATTGGTCCCTGCATAAACATTCATAGGCCTTTGCACTGGCATACATACTATACAAAAAAGCAAACATCATTCCTCACATAGTACACACACGCAGAGAGAGAGAGAGAGAGAGAGAGAGAGAGAGAGAGAGGTGAATGAAATATTTAGAGAATATATCAATCTTAAAGTATTTTGGAGTTATAAAATATGAATATTCTTTTCTATAATAAAGACAGAGGCTCCATATGGTATTTCTGGAAAAAATGGGTATAATGATCAGAATCAGTGGTCATGAGAGACAGTCTCTGATTCCCTAAAAAGCACATATCCCAGGGAGGTAAGAAGGTGATGTGTGGTTATGTAATAAGTACTTCCTTCATTCTTACCAAGATAAATCAATAATTGTAGAAGGTGACTTCCTGAAAAATGAACTGTTATGGTGTTACTGTGTCTCAGCTAGGGGTGGTAAGACAAAACCTTTAAATGAAAGCATCCTGCATTTGCTAAACCCAGAGCCTCTTGGACACATGTGATCCATAGCAGCTTGTTATCCAAGACAAATCATAAATCTATTTAAAATATTATGAGTTAGTTTTCTTTATAATAGTTTTTGTCTTTCATATGCTTGTTTTCTGAGTGTGAACTCTGTAGATGACATTGTACTGTAATACCAAAAGGAGGACACCCTTGCTTCTTATCAAGCCACACACAGTCTTTTCTTTTTTAAAGTATCTGTGTCCATGCTGAGGGCTTGCCACATATTATTCCAGCACTTGAGATGTTGAGGAAATAGGATTGCTGCAAATTTAAGGGCAGCCTTCACTACATATAGTGAGTGCCTCAATAAAAAATGTGTGCCTAGATGAAAAAAAATTATTTTAGCATCAATAGAAAAATAATAGTTTGTCTTAAGAAGTAACAGGGCTTTTGAAAAATGACTGTACACCATTTAGACTCAGGATATCTAAGAAGAAGAGCACATTTCCCAAGTTATCTACCTAGCTCTTCCTGTTACCACCACACTAAGGAATAAGTCAGGCATAAACTCCACTTGAAGCACCTCATAGATACCTTTATCTTCAAAGGGAAATCTTAAACATCACATTGTCTGTAAACTGAATTATCTCCTCCTTTGTTTCCTGGTTTGTGAAGGACCTGGAGGAAGAGACATTTTACTGGCACTCTCTGCAACTGAGGTAATCATAGAATTGTAATACAGTAATGGACCTGTTTTCTAAAGAAGAGAAGCCTGGCCATTACTGGAAAGTGTATGAAGTCATTGGTCTATTCCATGAATTACTGATCCACTTTGACCACCAGTATCCCATATATATTCTGTCTCCCTTACATATATGCTACCAATGAGGAATATATTTTGCCTTCAAATGTTACAAAAGAAAATCAGCATCATTTCTCTGTATTTCCCAACTGTACATGCAAGGTGACCAGTAGCTACCTCATGCTCCTGCTATCATGGCCTTTTCTGCCATGCACCCTCAAACTTAGTAATATCCCCTAACTAAAAGCATCTCAATAACCTTCAACAAGTGAATGATTCAGCAAACAGCTGCATCCATATTCTGGAATACACTTTAATGATTACAAAGGAGCATATTTTTCTTACTAGCAAATATAAAAGATAATAAAATAGGGATTTCTTCTTTAGTGGATACAGACTTTCACTTCTCTAAGGTGAAAAATTCCAAAGATTTACTGCAAAATTATGCTATGTCTAAGAAAACAAAATCATATCATATTTGATTCTTGGAATTGCTGATATCATTACTGTTTTCTTATCATTTCCAGGCTGACTCAGCCAAATCCTATCTCAACTTAAAAGAAAATAAGTGAAAACTGCAAAGATTCTTTTTTTTTTTTCCGAGGTAGGGTCTCACTCTAGCTCAGGATGACCTGGAATTCACTCTGTAGTCTCAGGGTGGCCTTGAATTCATGGCGATCCTCCTACCTCTGCCTCCTAAGTGCTGGAATTAAAGGCATGAGCAACCACGCCCGGTTCAAAGAGTCTTTTTTCTGATGATGATGGACAGGTTTTCTTGACCATATGATTCCTTTAACGAGAGCTGTGTTCTGGGTGTTACTAGATCAGTCAGTGCTAAGATGTCAGTCTTCCTAATTAAAGAGTGAGAATGAGAGTAACACTCCTAGGGCATCATTTCACAAAGCACATGAAACAAGTTATGATTGGCCTCTACAGAATCTCAGAGAAGTATGACTCCATATGGAATGCTTAGAAAAATCAGTGTAGCCGATGAGCAGACCACCTTGCTACATCCCAGAAGAACTTAACACAAACATGGTAATGGAATAAACTCACACTTTCTTTTCTTCATTAAATTACAATACAGTAGTCACATCTGTACCAGACAGGAGTAGAGTCATGTGACATCTTTTAGCACAAGTAATTTTCTAGTTATTTTGGAATTTATAAGTGATTGTTGTAGGCCACATGGAAAAGATGACATTTAAGGAGCTAAAAATGCTCAAACATGGTTTGATCATTAAGTATGGACCCACTGAAGTATAATACTATAATAAGCAAGTCAAAATTGGATAACAACTAAAGAAAGCTTAATTTTACATTTCTTTTTTTTTTTTTTTTTTTTTTGGTTTTTTGAGGTAGGGTCTCACTCTAGCCCAGGCTGACCTGGAATTCACTATGGAGTCTCAGGGTAGCCTTGAACTCACGGCAATCCTACCTCTGCCTCCCGAGTGCTGGGATTAAAGGCGTGCGCCACCACGCCCGGCTGTAATTTTACATTTCAATATAACTTATATTAAAGCCACAGTGCTAGGCATGAGGAAGGCATGGCATAAAAATTAATATCAAAGACACACTCAAGTATACTTGTTATTGCTCTAAATAATGTAATTATTAACCTCCCTCTCCCCCACCCCCCAAAAAAGATACAGGTGAGCTTCTTTGCTTCCATGTTGTCCTATGGCTAATTATGCTGGGAAAGATTTGGAATCCAAATGTCAGATTCCAGGGTTTAAGATCTTAACACTGACACACTTCACATTTTCCACTGAAATTTAGAATGAGCCAAATTATTTGATTATGACTGTCAAGAATAAGAAGTTAGACACCAACACTCATCATCAATCATTAATCTTACCACATTTCTCAGATTTGGGGCCTCAATTTTCCCCATTGTAAAAGCAGTTACATAGTAATGTATACCTAGCATCTCTTTAGGTCAGTAATATATTCGTTGATTACAATTATGGGTCAAAATAATCTACTGCTCTGAAGAAATAGGAAAATTGACAGTTAATGTTAATTCTTTGGGGGCTGGAGAGATGGCTTAGCAGTTAAGGCAATTGCATGAAAAGCCTAAGGACCCGGGGTCAATTCCCCAGTATCCACATAAGGCAGAAGCACAAGGTGACATATGCATCTGGAGTTCATTTGCAGTGGCTGGAAGCCCTGGTGTGCCCATTTGCTCTATGTGCCTCTTCCTCTTTCTCTCGCTCTCTCTCAAATAAATAAAATAAAATATAAAACCTTTTTTTTTAAAGTTATATCTTTGATGTTCAGTGTGGATACCACCAATGAGAGACACCATGATGCCAGCTGAGTAATTTTAAATTGATCCAGGAGTTCATTTCTAAATCTACTGGTCACAGGAGCTTGTGGGCTGACTAGAAGTCAACATTACATTGCTAGAACAATTTTAACTCTGTTTCTATAGTTATAATGATAATGTACATGAGGCCATAAATATCTAGGGACATTATGGTTTTTATTCCATATAACAGCAGAGCTTATGAACAAATTGTGCATTTGAAGTACTTAAGATTTTATTTAGAGATCAATACACCAGCATATTTCAATAAATCTATCATTCTGTTTTAGAATATGGTCATTAGTTAATGACCCACACAGTTAATTTTTTTGTATTAATATTTATATCTAAATTTTAATAAAAATCAACAAAAATATTCTGCAGAAATTGGTATTGAAGACTAGAGAGGGATTATGTAAGCACACAAATAACACGGAGACTATAACATGGATGAAGTATTTCAAAATGAAAGGATGACTGGAAAGAAAGTGAAGATATGATGTGCAGAAACACAAAGTGAGCAATAATGCTGCAGGTTTGTGGGGCTCAGGAAGGGTCTCTCAAATTTATGAGCCCCTAGTTTAGGTCCTTATTCTATTTTTTAAAACCAATTAGGGCCTTTATCCTTTTTTTAAAAGACTTCTGGAATTATTTTATTTTATTTATTTGAGAGAGAGAGAGAGAGAGAGATAATGGGCATGTCATAGTCTCCAGCCACTGTAAATGAACTCTAGACACATGTGCCACCTTGCACATCTGGCTTACCTGACCATGGGGGCATTGAACCTGGCTCCTTAGGCTTCGCAGACAATTGCCTTAACTGTGAAGCCACCTCTCCAGCCCCCTTATTCTATTTTTAACAAAGAATTGATAAAAAAAAAACTGGTTTAAGAAGAATAAACTATGAATACCAAATCCATTTAGGGAGAAATCACAAATAGTGAGGTTTATTTAAGGGAAATTGGGATCTAGGAAAACGCTGGAGCAAACACAAACATGTGGAAGATAGGAAACGCATACTGTGTGAAAGGCACAGCATAATTCATGAGGTTCATTCAAGGGAAATGGAGGTCTAGGAAGAGCCTGGGGCAGAGCCATAAACACAGGTAAGACAAGACCTAGGGAGACTCAGAAGAAACACACACTCATATAGAAAGCACAATATCGGCCCTGAGCCTCCATGTGAAAGAAAGCTAAGAGAGCAAGTGGTGATGGCTTAAGGAATCGCAAAGGGACAGTACCAAAGCACAGACCAGGAAATTCAGATGAGAAATGGGTAGTGAAGATAATTAGAACCTTGGTTACCCCAAATTTACAGAAATTTCACAGGTAGCAGTCCCAGAGATTAGAGGAAATACCTACATGGTAGATCTAGAGTGTTAAAGAAATACGTAAGTGGTATACACTCAAAGGAAAATCATACATGCAAGTAAAGTGAGAAGAGGCAAGCACAGGACTACTCAGACCAAGAAACAATACTCTCCCCTACCCAGACTGACATGGATCTAGGCAGAGATCACAGGATAGAGAGAGATGGAAACAGTGTGGACAAACCTTTATAACTGATTAAAAATGGATTATTTCATCATATTCAGGTATGTAGGGGGAAGACCTGATTGGCTTGCAGATTCAAGTGGGCTGACCCCAAAGGCCAGCCCACCTAGGTAATGTGCTGCAAGGCTGAGGCAGTAGGGGTCGCTGCAGCCGTTATGGATAAAAGTGGGTCAGACATGAGGGCCATTCCTGTCAAAGTGTGGTGGCATCTTCTCGTTTTCTCTTTGGGCTCCTGTCCCTGACTGAAACTGCCTAAAAGAAGCTGGCTTCCTCCTGAGCCTCTTACAATAATAAGTGATAAAATTACTCACCATTCCTCTCTTCCATCTTTAATGGAAGTATTTGTCTTAAAATCACAAAAGTGGATTCCTTTTCATCCTACTTTAGTCAAGTTATCTTTAGAGTATGTTAAGTTCCAGCTTCTGGTTAGACAAAAAGATAAAGTGTAACTAAGACTGTAGTCTGAACATCCTACTACAACTCAGATGCTAAGGAAACTAAAGATTTAGAGCTTTGAAGGTTAGGGGAAGGCATTTGTTGTCTCATAGCATCATTGTTTCTTGGTTCATTATATTTGCTACTTCTTATGTCCTGTAGCAGACAGATTTAGGTTCGCTGAGATGAACTTCCAGACCAGGCACAGTTATGGAGGAAGGGATATTTATTGAAGCTTACAGATCCAGGGGAAGTTCCAAAATGGCAGAAGAAGCTGGCCTGCCTTCACAGGCCCAAGCAGAGAGAAAGATGCACAAGCCTAAAAGCCAAAAGCCACAGCACACTTCAGGAACTCCAGCTAGGCACACTTTGCATATCTTTAGATTGAAATCTGAAACCCACCACCACACCTAAAGATCCACCCAGTGACATTGCCTCCAGCCAGGTGGTTGCAGAATGCAAACTACAAACAATAAAGAACTAAGTATATTGGGGGCCATCTATTTAAACTACCACATCTCCTATGCATTGTCTTTATAGCTATAGCTGTTATCTTCTATGTTGTAAACATCAATTTACTATGCCTTTCTGCTCTTGAACACTGAGTCTTTTTCAGTATATATATATATATATATATATCTCCAAGAAAACAGTGGGACATGGGAAATGTGTGAAACATTTGATGAGAAATGAAAAGGGAAAGAAAAACACAGACTGGCAAAGGTCTTTATAATTTGCCAAGGGTTTTAATTGGAATAACTGGATCACTGAAAGTTGGAATCAAGGAAATTAACTACAATTCTGAAAGACAAACACATCTATGAAAATTGTGGACATTGACTCAAACCTTAACAGTAGTATAAAATTTTAGTAAATTCAGTGATATCCCAAAGCAGAGGCAAGGCACTGTGTCAGGTCTATGTTATTGGGCATTTACACAGGCAGCCATGGGAGATAAGAGGAGCAGGCAGATAAATTTGGTCATGATATATGACACTTTTTGAAACAAGTGGGGCAATGTATAATTATTTCTGAATGCAGTCAGGAGCCAGTGAAGATTGCTTTTGATTTTTTTTTTTTTGAGACCTAATTAAATCTGTTCAAGAAGAGCATCTGAAAATCTTCATCACCCAGAAAGGAGACTTAACAATATCTGACCTTTCAATTCTACATCAAAGAAAGCTATTTCAAAGTGTTATTATCACATAAATAGGTATAACAGTTGTGTGTGTCTTGTTAGCTCTAATAATAAATTATAAGCAACTTATAAAAGGGCTTTATCTTGTATACCCAAGTCACTTAGAAGGTTGCCTTATTCAGAGAAGGTCTCCAGTAATGTTGGTTGTAATACATATTCACATTGCCTAGTAAGTTATCAAAATATCAACATTCAACACACCACATTTAATTCATATTCTATTTTTATTTTTACCCCCTTTTAAGTTTGTTACGGTGGCTTTAGAGCTTGTAGTAATGAGTGATTGCTGTATTAAAGATCAGATAACACTCTTTAGAACCTTAAGAATATGCATGTGGGAGAGTTACTTTTCCTATTTGATGTTCTTGGTATGTTACCTGCTCTGTAATGATTGTGTACAGAGAATGGCTGGGAATTAGACTCATGTAGCATGCCTTCATATAGACTGCTTTGTCAAATTACATGTCCATTCATTTCTAACTCTTTATACATTTATGATTTTTCTAAATGGTTCCAGAAGTTTCCTATTAAATGCTTAGGGTCACATGTTGTTTAGCTATCACTTCTTATATTACTGCATTCTGACAGCCCTATCAGTATTTTTTGTGCCTATTTATTACACTTAATCTACCTTTGTGTGTTGTTTCTTTTGGAATGACAATTTTGTTCTGAAGAACTACACAGAGGAATTGATAGATCTGCTTTTTAGTTAAGATAATTGTGGCTGGTTTTCCAAATCTTCTGTTCTTTTGTTTTGCATGGGTGTTGCCACAGATTGGGTGGATACCAGTAATGTCTACAAATGACCAGGTCAAATACAAGTTCTCGTACTTTAGAAAGGGCCAAATCCAAAGCATTTAAATAGTTCCCCATATGAAGATTATATTTTTCCAGAAAGCATTACTTTATCAACTGACTTCATTAACATAATTTTCATGAGCACCCAATTAAGTAAATCACAATAAAAATTTTGTGAGCAACTTTTATTGCAAAGCACTTTTCTAAGTAGGTAGAGTAAAAAAAAAAAAACTAAGAGTGTACATCTTCCCACCCTCTTACTATATTGCTTCAAAGTATTTTCAAATTAATATTGTTTTTATATATGTTCCTTTTCTACCTTTACATTTTCTTTGGTGAAAGATTGGATATTTCAGATTGCACTTTCGATTCTTTGAGATGTAACATGGGAAAGAAAGTCAGTAGACATTTTGTTCCAAGTCTATTACCCATTGTTTCTCCAACCCTATACAAGGAGCTGGGCAGAGACATCATGCAGAAAACATTACTCAGACACTGGAGAATACAGAAAAATAAGTGAAGTCATTCTTACCCTCAAGGTACCTACACACAATCTGATTGTTATGTGGTTTTTTTTGGAACTTAAATAGAATACCAGATTGGAAATGGCTCATTACTTAATTTGAATTACATGTTTTTGGGCCCAGTGCCTTCCTTTCATAGCCAATGAAACACATCATCTTATAAACAGATAGGAGTACAGAAAAAGGGGAGTGTAGCTCATAGCTACACTCATAGCTAAAGTGCAGGCTACTTGACATTAAACTTCCTGCCTGGATCTATATCTGTGTCACTTTCTGTATCTCATTGTCTTATCTGGGCTTAGATGAGGGCATGGCCAGCAGAGGAACACATGCTCAGGTAGCCCTATTTGTAATGTATACAAAGAAATGCACATGCACACAGGCACATACATGCACAGTGTTATTCTTGACCAACTCAAAAAACAAATTTACTCCAGGAAAGTCGAATCAAGGTATACCCTAGTACAGAAATGCGTGTCTCACAAGTGCAGCCTGAAGTGTTTAGAATGCAGTTTTTCTCTCATTGCTAGAGTCTGACAGAGTCATCTGGCAGTTATAATGATATCCTTATGAGAAGCCCTGAGTGTTTGCATGGCATTTACTTTAAATTTAATAAAAATGAAACTTGTGGAAAGCTTTGTCATGTTTAGAAGCCCAGTGGGTGGGAATCTGATAGCAATGCAGAGAAGCTGGCTGCTCTGAGGATTTCTGTTCCGAGTTAACTGCTTATCATCATCTGCTTCCTGACGCACTTGCAGCCTCCAGCTGGCTAAGGGAGGTTGTATGTCTAACCACAGGAAACATGCATCTGGACACCAGATTTCTTATCATTTCTATAGACATGAATCATGTCTGTTTAGAATAGAGAAGTTGCTTTAGCTGTAAAAGCGGAACAGGATATTTTTGTGAGTTTCTTTTATATATGTTTATATGTACATGTTTGTATGTGTATACATGTGCATATACACATGTGAATACCTATCACTTTACTTTTGAATCTAGCCTCCATACCACAATTCATAGGTTTTCATTTGGGAAAGAATTACTGAAGTATTACAAATATAGAGATTGCTGTACATGAAAGCCTATTTGAGAGTATATTCTAGGGGCTAAGGATATTTTTCAGTAGAAGTCACTTGTCTAATGTGCAAAGCCCTGGGTTCCATTCTCAGCACCACAAGATAATAAATATATAAATAAATAATAAATGAATTCCATTTAGTCACACAATTTAGTTTTTTGGTTAATGAGTTAATCATCAGCTGTGAATTTGACAGTAAAACCATTTTTTTAATTTTATTTTTATTTATTTATTTGAGAGTGACAGAGAGAAAAAGAGGCAGGTAGAGAGAGAGAAAAAATGGGCGCGCCAGGGCCTCCAGCCTCTGCAAACGAACTCTAGGCACATGCGCCCCCTTACGCATCTGGCTAACGTGGGTTCTGGGGAATCGAATGTGGGTCCTTTGGCTTTGCAGGCAAATACCTTAACCACTAAACCATCCCTCCAGCCTGACAGTAAAACCTTTATGCCAATTAGAACTACTTAAGGAGAATGACTCATAATCAATCCTTGATGTTTGCAGAGATAGGAGTTAATCTTATTATTTCCTTGATGTTTTCAGGAATAAGTCTTCCTACTGTGGTAAGTCCAATTTCTTGATAGGAATTTGAGAATCAGATAGCACATACATTAATGGATATTCTTAGACATTGTTCCACATACAATGAAAGGAAACAAGTGGTCCTCACTGTGACTGTGAGTCAGTTGCCTGGACAGATTCATTTCTCTGCTTTCCCTGGCATATTGATTTTGCTTACATTTTGTGTATCAGTGAAATGCTAAATAATTACATAATATCAATCTTCAAAGTTACTCTTAGTTAACTCCATACATATAAAATATAAAATAATTACTCTGGCTGCTTCAGGTTTCTTTTCAATCATTTCTAAATTTCCAGAAGTGTGCAGTTACACTGAACTACCACATGAATCACTGAAAGTAGATTTACCTAAACATATTGCAGAGTGGATATTTTCAAAATGTGGACTATTGTGGAAAAGAAGAGCCAAGGAGAACAGGTTTCTAAGTATACCCTAAGGAATACAATAATCTTTAAAGAAAATGAGCATATGGCTCTTGGATAGCCTTGTGCAAACTACATACTGGATGCATGTATAATTGTGTGGTGATTTTGATTATGATTATCTGAAACAGTGTATAGTTACTTTCATCATTGTTGTGACAATATAACTGACAAGAAGCAACCCAAGGGAGGGAGAGTTTATTTTGGCTTCAAATTCCAAGCATACAGTCCATCATGTAAGGAAGTTATGGCAACAGAAGAAGGAAGTGTTGGCTGGCCACTTTGAGTCCTCAGTTGCTGGTGCTTAGCATGCCTTCTCCTTTTTATTCAGCCTAGGCTCCACCTGTGGAACTGCTTTCTGCAGCCAGAATGAGTCTTTCCACACAATTAAGCAAATCCAGAACCACCCTCACAAATAAGCCCTGGGATATGTCTCCCAAGTAATTCTGATCCAATCAAGTTGACAATAGTAATCACCACAAACAATATTGTTTTAAATATCCCACTAATGTCAAAGCAAGTTAAAATTTTTGACTGAAAATGCATGAATCAATAACAAGTATATATTAAGTTATTTAAGCATTATTATACTGTAGTTAATAGAATCACTCTTCCTGTCAGAGTGATAGGAGTCTCCTCCCTCATCCCTTCCCCCCCCACCCCACCCGCCCCAAACACCTTTTTCCTTTCAGAGTCTTGCTATGTAGCTCAGCAAGATGCTATTGGCCTTAGCCCCTTAAATGCTGGGATTGTGGATGTCATTTTCTTTAGAATAGTTTCATAGTGGCCTTTAAGGTGTGCAGAAAATATAACAACTTTCCTAAAGAAACAACAAAATTCACAGTCTAGACTGGCCTGTGTTCTCTTGGATCCTCCATGATCACAGAGCAACAGAGCACTGAAAAGAGACAGTAACGCCAGATTTCTGCTTAAGAGACTTGGCTATCCAAGGAGAAATTCATTCTACCTGACATGTAAAGTGTTCCTGTGTGATAAATCAAAACTAATTAATCTTTTGTTTTAAAAGTCATTTAGAATTGGGGCTTTGCTTTCATTAAACAGAGAAGGTAAATTTCATCATCAATAAATGATTATGTGAAATATTATGATCCTTTCATGATTCACCAATGAGACCCTGAGTTCAGGGGGCACAGGGAATAGTAAAGGGTACTGGAGTTTGAAGAGGGTTGAACATGCTTGGTGTAAGTCATCATGCTTCGGGGGGGGGGGGTAGGTAGGGGATAAGTCATTCTGTACCCAGGGACAGGGTAGGTTGAAGTACATAGAAAATAAAGATAATGAAAGTAGGGTATCAGAGCTTAGCTTCTATTAGCATTGACAACTGTGTGACTGATAACAGCAACGATCTTAGAAAGTAGGTCTTATCCAATATAGCTGGCTAAATCTAAAAATGAACTCAGAATTCTTTCTTGGCTCCTTGTCCTCCACTGAGCTCCACCTTACAGTGATAACCAAGCACAGAGCTTCAGTGTGTCTGAAGGTCACTGACAGGGAAATAAAGTAGGAGCATACTCATGCATTTTTGTGAGCTGCAGCTGGAGCAGAGGTTCATGCCTGTCATTACAGCATTGGAGAGAGCAAGGCAAATCATGAGTAAGGCCAGCCTTAGTCACATAGAGTTTGAGGCCAACCTAGGTTGCATGATTCCTTATCACAAATACATATTTGAAAATGTCAGACTGCATCAGAATGAACTGACTTTATTATTTTGTGTTATTTACTATTAATTTCTTTATTTAAAGATTTACTTCTCAAATCAGCTATCACTCTTTTCTCACCCCTTGAGACATCCCCCACAAGGTGATTCCTTTGCCAACTGCCTCACTGAGGCTGTCAGCTTTCATAGAACCTGAACATTTGAGAGTCATGTGAGTGCTTATGCATGTGATCACGACAAGTGCACTTATCACATATAATGGAAATAAAACAGTCTTGGAAATCAGGTAAACCTGGGTCTGAAGCCCACTTGAAGCAGTCACTAGAAGTCTAATTTAGAAAAAGTAATCTTTCAAATTTAGACAGTGTGTGCATCCAAATTTCACAGCACAGTTCTATTTAGTACATTAACAGCATATGGTTCTATTAGCACTGATGTGTAGCTACTAAATAAGTCCAGGTTCTGTGGCTAACACTAACTCCCACATTGGACAGAATTCCTACTTAAAATTTCACAAGTAGTTGATGCTTTAATCATCTTTATATTGCTTCTCAGATAAATTTTGTGCATAGCTGGATTCTGTTTCCACACGAGGATTAACTTACGGCATCATGTTGTATATGGACATCTTAATAATAACAATGATTACCTTCCGACATCTAGTCGAAATTGTCCAAAATATTAAGTTCAAACTTCTCAATTCTGCTAACTTTTTGAACACATCAGTTATATTTTCCTCATGTTGACATGAAAATAGTATTATTAACTCAATGGGTTGTTTTAAAGATCTACAACCTAGAACTTCATAAAAACTCTGATAGGTATTTTGTCTAAAAATAATTATGTTTACGCTATTACACACAAGATTATACTTACGATAATACTACATATAAGTGAATAGTGGAATACCTCTAAACCAAGATCAAACTCCTCCATACATCCCTAGCTACTTTCCTAACATTTAGGTGACTTAATGACAAGCTCTGTAATATTCCTTGAACTTCTGCTAACTTTTACAATATTCTCCTTGTTACTCATATTTACTTGCACAACTTCAGGAATGTTTTCACTTGACCTTAAAGCAATGCACCTTGCATCTTTAGGAACACTCTCTGATTCTGATGGTGTATGATATGATGCCATCCCATGGAGAAATTTTGCCACACCCTAGAGAAATATGATCATGTTAAAAACAATTTATTGAGCTGGAGAGATGGCTTAGGGGTTAAAGAGCTTGCCTGCAAAGCCTAAGGACCCCTGTTCAACTCTCCAGATCCCATGTAAGCCAGACACCCAATGGTGAGGCAAGCACAAGGTCACACATGCTCACGAGGTGGCACAAGTGTCTGGAGTTTGATTGCAGTGTCTGAGGCCCTGGCACACTAAGACTCTCTCTTTCTAAAATAATAATAATAATAAAACAATTTATCTACTTTAAATTCTTCATTATAATCTACAGGCAAATTGACCTTCTTTTAAGTTTACATCATATATAACCCTTAGAACATCATTCTCATGAACTGAATTATCCATGCTGATGTATTCTTTTTTTTTTTTTTTTTTTTTTTTTTTTTTTTTTTTTTTGAGGTAGGGTCTCACTCTAGCCCAGGCTGACCTGGAATTCACTATGGAGTCTCAGGGTGCCCTCACAGCTATCCTCCTACCTCTGCCTCCCGAGTGCTGGGATTAAAGGCATGCACCACCACACCCGGCTATGATGTATTCTTAAATGTTCTGCTTTTTTAGTAGCTGGTAGTACTTAATCCCCAGGATTCAGAAAGAAGTCACACTTGGATAAAACAGACAGTAGAAGCAGTACCTTCCACAATGTGGTTCTTTGTTGGGGTTGATGGTGAAGTAACTGTTAAATTTTAGCATTTGTTCCACAATCACCCAGATTTTGACAGCAGTGCATTCTTTAATCCATGTTGTGTTCTTCTGCCAGAAAGCCTGATCAAGAGCATTGATAATTTAGTGTCAGGTGCTTTTCTGAATTCATGCTATACCAACAAGGAGGAATTTGAAATTAAATGCTAGAGAAGAGTTCATCTTCTCCTCCTGGAGGGCCTATTTTTATGACTATATTTCTTGCTCTCTAATTAGATTATCAATCTGGAGTTGCAAGTAGAGAAAGAAACAGTAATAAAATTTAAATCCAAAGGTATTTAAAGTGATGAAAACACTGTCTAATGTATATCTTTGTCTTCTTTACACAGTTGAGTGAATACCAAATGAATGTGATTTAAACATTGGGACATCATTCTTTGGCAGCATTGATCAAGATCATGTTAATTCCTAATATTTATGGATTTAATAACAACATACAGTGGGTTCTGTATGACTGTATTTATTCAGTGTGTATTACCTACAGTGGTGCTTACTATATTCAATCCCATTCAGAGGGAGGAAGTGGAAGGTGTACTTGAATTTTATGCCAATATAATTATTATTATTTCAGATGACATGATTTTGAGAATTAAAATAAAATTTCCTAATACAAAAACTGTAGTGTTATTTTATTCTAATTGCATAATAATGAATCATATCATTTCGAAGGACTGTGGCAAACTGTCATGAATTGAAAATTATGTTCACATTATTGTCATATAGTGGCAGCTGTTGAACTATGACACAGTGTATCTTCTGTGCATTGTAAAAATTATCCTTAAAATATTTTCATTTTAAATGGCACTAAGTTTGCAAGAATACATTCTCATATGCCTTTTCTTTTGTAATAAACTGTCTATTCTACTGACTGCATTTGAATCACTTTTTCTGTCATCACTTGTGTTCTATGAAAAGACAAATTTGTTAAAAATTATTTCAAAAGCCTCCAAATGTGATTTTATCCAGAAAGAAGTTTTTTACTGAGGTAGTCAAGTTAAAATGAAATCATTATGGTGAGTCCCAATTCAACATCATTGACATCCTTAGAGAGGAAAACCTGGGACATGGAGAATTGCTACATCACAGGAAGATGAAGCCGCACAGGAGTGACGCTTTGCACTTGGACACAGGGAGTTCCATACTGTGGAGCAATCATGAGGGGACAAAGAACTAATCCATGTTAGATGGGGGAACGATGTCAGAGGTATGATTCTACATATCAGACAACATCCTGGATCATAACCAAAATGATGCAGTATTCATTAGCAACAAGCATTTTTCATATGCTACTTTGAGATCCCTCCTCCCCCAGCATGTTACTCTTTCCTCAGGCAAGGACTGATCTACTGTTAGAAATCATAAAGTTGTTTGTATTTTATTGGATTTTGTATAAAGAGAATCAAATAAGCATAAGTATATGCATAAATGAAAATTAACTGAACTAGATGATACACACTCATTTCATATATTCATATACATATATGTATTTCAATAAACACACACATATAGCTTCATTTCATATATTCATATACATATATGTATTTCAATAAAGTTGGAAAAAGAAAACCCTGCCAAAGGATTCATACTGGCAGAAGATTGTGACTAGACTGTCCCAACCTTCAGCCTCTGCTTGATGACTTGTTTCACCATTTCTGCCATGGGTACCTGATCCAAGCTTCAGTAATCTTTCAAAATTATGAAACGTTTATATAAATTTGTAAATTATTTTTTATTTCATACTTACTGTCCTTGGCCCAGTTTCTATGTAAGACTAAGTTATCCATGCACACACAGATAATGTCCTCAAAGCATTATCAGCCTGCTTCTCTCAGAACAGTGAAATTCCTTACAGTATCCAATAGGCTTCATATATGGAACTTCATTTGTCCCAGCTCTCAACATCTCAATTTTCAAATTTGAAGACATCCAGGCTGTTTATTTAATAAATGAAGCTATCAAGAGTTAGATCTATCCCATGTAACTCATAACTCAGTCTTTTTCTTTGGCCCTTGTTTCTGTTTCTTTCCTAGTGCAGCATTCTCTTCCTTTAAACACTATCCCAGGGCAATTCTCATTGCCTCTAGAATACTTGCTTTTCCCCCTTCCCTGTAGTTTTCTCTACAATGCTTTTGTTAATATATTCATTGACTAATATTTTCAAGAAGAAAATTCAAGACACACCCAAAAAAATGGACATTTGTTTCTTCTAATAAAAATCAGGGTTACTACTAGGCATGGTGTCACACGCCTTTAATTCCAGTGCTTGAGAGGTAGAGGTAGGAGGATCTCCAAGAGTTCGAGGCCACCCTGAGACTACATAGTGAATTCCAGGACAGCATGAGCTACAGTGAGACCCTACCTTGAAAAAACTAAATAAATAATAAACCATGGGTACCAAATTTCATTAAAGAACAAGAGAAATGCACTGCATTTCACAAAGATTCAATGAGGTGATTAGGAAAACAATTGTGTTACTCAACAGTCTTGTTAAATTACATGACTACTAAAGAGTCATCCTTACAAGTAGTGTCTTTTCTCTATGTAGACATGCTTAAAACCTAAATAAAAGAAGCAAAATAACAAAAAATAAAATAAAAGCAATAACAACAATAAATAAAAGAGCCCTGTGGTCACATGCTTGCACATGAATCCCTGTGTCATTACTTATATACATAGTCATTCTGAAGAGTTGCAAAATATTTCTGAAACTTATGTCCCCTGTATTTAATATGTTATATATTAACATTAGAATTATTATCAGAACAAAATGATCACAATGTGTTTATAGTAAAATGTTTAATTTATCAAAATAGAGGTTACTGCACAAGTACTGATAATAATGACATTTATTTACAGTCGGTAATGTTCATAAGATAAAAATAGTATTAGCAGAGGTTGCATGTTACTCTAATGGATATGTATTCTTAAGATAATAAGACATAGGAAGATAAGGGCCAGGCTTCAATCCCTGCAGGAAGCACACATTCAGGATGCTTATTCTAGAATCTCGCCATGTTCTCAATTTCCTGGTTCCCTGTGCATCTCTGTCAACATGTGTAACTCCCTTTTGCAAATGTTACTTATTCATCTTATTTGTAAGAATGTAACTTTTGCAACTCATTTACCTAAAAGCACAATTTCAAACATAAACTCTGGTAAACACAAAGGGAAAAAATGTATTGATGGCTGCAAACAGTAGTTATAGAAATAAATGCAAAAAACCAAACTCTCTGGGGTCCCTGTGAGAGTTGTATATGAAGTTACACAGAGATGTTGCAGACTTCAATGAGAGTGTACAGCACACATGAACCCTCAAAAGGCATAGATATCCCAAGAGGGTGGTCTTTTATGTAGCAGCTCAGAAAATAACATCCTCTGAGGTCTTGTAACTGATATGCAGGAATCCTAACTTGGGTGTAAATGTGCTTAGAGTTTGGTGGACTTATACCCATACAATTACCTCTTTCACTTTTCATAGCTGGCCAGCAGGAAATTAGGCAGCAAAAACTTCCTATCCTATATCCCTAATGTATATGCATTCACATCACATTCCACTTCTATGCACAGACTCACACTGCTCCTTCCCCTCCCCTACATCCAGGAACACACAGGAATGATTTTGATTTTAGAACACATAGGGGATTCCTGCGGTCTCTTTATAGTTTCCCAGAAAATATTTGATAATTGTGACTTGACCTCTTTATGATTGTGATAAACTTTCTCCATAAGATAACTTTAGGGAAAACAGTAGGCAAAGACCAAATATGGAGCTGTTTTCACTCCCGGAACAAGTCAGTCAGAAGGATGGAAGCCGCCTGTGCCAAAGACAGTAACAACAAACACAGAGTCTCCCATATGTTAAGAACAGGATTCAGTACCTGAGAATTTTGCCTAAAATCTTGCTTGATAAACTCTTTCCAAATCACACTAACTCTTGAGAGGCAAGGCAAGGAGACCAGTCTGCAAAAGTGTAAACTGCCCCTAGATGTGTCAATTTAGTGTTTTGGCAGAGGATTCTACTTAAACTTATCAGATAATACCTTGACAATACCTCCCAGATTCACATTCCAGTGACTTCTGATGATCAATGAACTGTGTAGTATCAGCATGAAGGACAAACATCCCTTGAGGAGTCTGATATGCCAATGAGAGCAGCTGCCTCCACACCAAGTCCAGATGTGAGGAGATACCTCCATCTGGAAGTTCAGCAGGCCCTCCCTCCAGTGGAGCTACATCTAATGATTGCCTGTTTGCATTTCTCACTAACCTCTCTTAGTGAACTTGAACACCAAGGTCAAGGAAAGGCATGCCTGATCACAGGCCCATCAAATTCTATCATCAGCAACCAAAACCAGTGGATTGCCAGAAAATGATGATAGGACAACTCGACAGTCCATCTGAGCAACTGCCTTACTTCGGAAAGAATCTGTTCCATTTCCTCCTGACTTCTTTTATGCCATCAGAGTTTTCACTCTGGATATGCTACAAAGTGTCTAAAGAAATGTTAGGCTTCATCAAGACCCTGCCTAGATAAATGTCAAATAAGACAGGGCCTTAAAAGACTCTGAGTTCAATATGCAATATTAATATGGCAGGAATTTGGGAGATGTACATTTATTTTCAGCTCTTTTCTTAAAATGTATGCACACTATACCATTTATGATTACCTCTCCAATTCAGCCATTATCATTTCCTGCCTCACCTTATAGATTGTTCTCCAAATAGCTTGTTGATATTCTTTGAAAGTACAAGTAAGACATGCTATTCTCTTGCTCAGAATTCTTGTTAGTTTCCTTATTCAACCAAAGTAAAATTTAATTTCTTCATCATTGTCCACATATACAGTTCCTATATAAGCTGGCTCTGAGAATCTGTTCAGACTTCATTTCATGCTTCTTTCCTCCTTGCTCACTCTTCCTTAGTTGCCAGAAGACTCCAAGGACATGGGCCACTCTGTTACCTCAGGGACCTAGTTTTAAGAATTTCTCCTTGTAGCACACTATGCTAACAGTCATCAACTTGGGTTTCTACTCTGTTTTGTCTTTGTAGATGCTCAATTCTTACATTACCAGTATTATATACCTATCTGACTTAAATGTGCATGTGTGTTTGCGTGGTTTTAATTTGGTCTGTCTCTTTAATTTTAGTTTTATTTTCCTCTTCATATGATAAGAACATAATATTCAGCATCTTCTGATGTTGTTCAGTCAGAAACTTTAGTTTATTGTTACATTCCAGGTGTTGACTTTTGCATACCACTTCTTAAGCACTGAATTTACTATTACAATGAACGAATCTATTATTATACTTAATGTATCAAAGCATAAACAAAAAGAAATTAGTCAAATGAGTTATTGATCCAAACCATATGTATCTTTCAAGTAGGCAGAGTTACAGAAATAAAAAACAACTTTGAAAATGTTAAATGTACCTAGAGTCAGCCCTCCATACTGGTGGGTTTTGCATCTGTGGATTCAGCCCTTTGATAAGGGTCAAGGTAAGGATGCCCACTCTTGACACTTCTATGTAACAAAGTGCTAGAAGACCTATACAAAATAATGAGACAAGAAAATGAAAGAAATAAACTTGTCTCTTTATCTCTGTTCATCAGTAACATGATCCTGTACATAATGAAACCTAAAGATTTGACAGAAAAAGACAATTACATATATATAATATATATTCATACACACACACACACACATATATATATATATATATGCACACACACACATATATACATTTACATACACACAACATGGATACATGACACAAAAATACTAATGATTTATAGTTGAAAAGATAATTGAGAAAATAATTGCAGTTCCAGTGGTATTAAATATAATGAAATATAGTAAACTTCAGCAAGCAAATAATAACCTGGTACACTCAAAACTACAAAAACTGCTCAAATTAAAGAAACTATAAATGAGAAGACAGACCATATCCATGAAATAAATGACTTAAGATGTCAGTATTTCCCAAAGTGATTTTCAAGACAATATAATCTCTGTCAAAATCATACCAAAATTTATATGAAATCTCTATGGCAAAAGTCTCAAGAAAGAATCACACAAAAAGGAATAATGCCTCCTTATTTCAAACCTTACTACCCAATTGTAATAATCAAATATGTACAATAAGAATGTGGACAGCTTTAATAATGGAACGCAGATCACAGAAAGAAGCCTTTGCCCCAGATGGTTAGCCCACATAGTGCTCAAAAGCACTTCCTCAGCTGCTAAGGGAAAATGTCCAATTTGAAATGCTATCAGCAAGCAATGGACACTGCTATATGAAAGCAACCAGCCTGACAAGACATACATACCTATACATACAATAGTGGCACACAGCTTAGGTGGGTAACCAATGGCTCTCTTATTGGCTAAGAGATCAGCTCAGTGGAGTGGACCCTGTAGCTGGAACTGAGAACTAAGTCAAAATCCTACAGATACCAACATAATGGACTCCAATGAGAAACTCCCACCAATCTTTGTCCAAATGAATGACTACAACCATCAATATCTCTCTAAAAGAACAATGATTATCCCTTTTAACCTATTCTGATCTCACTCACCATTGCAGAATCTGTTTTTGCTTTTCTTTTTCAGAAAGTAGCAAGAACCAAGGATGAGCAAACTCTATCAAGACAAGGTCTAGCTAACTGCTTGGCAGGAGATGAACTACTCTGCTACACAGCAGCTAGGGTCTAGGTAAAACCATGCAGAGAAGCTGACGAGATGAACAAGAGTGCTGCTTCCAAGGTGAGCCTGACAACCTGGGCCAGGGTGATAGAGACAGACAGTAAGGATACTCAAACACACCAAAGCAGAAATCCAGAAGCTGTTGAAAGCTGAACACTAATGTAGACTTATCGCATACTCACCAAGGCCCAGGGAATTTTGAAGAGGGGATGGAAAGAATATATTCTTAATAGATATAATAAATAAATAAAAGACCTGCATTGTAAAAAAAAAAAATGTAAGAGTCACAGGATGGGAGGGAACATCTAAAGGCATTGCTCCCCCTGACCCCACCACAATGACTGACTGCTGCTCTCACAACTCATAACACACGACTCCATGGTGAATACCAGCATTCCCACTAAGAAGGGTCCTCAGTGCAGTGGGAACAGGGAGGATGGAAATGATGGTACCAACATATGATGTGTCCATACAAAGTTTCTACTTAATAAGAAATAACAGAATCCTTTGCACATACTGCAAAATTATCTTGAACAAGAATGTCAAAACTAATCAATAAGGATCTGAAAAAACTGGGCACTTATATGAAAAAATGATAGAAGTTACTCTTAATTTATACAACATACAAAAATTCATTAAATAAAAATTGAACTGAACATTTGAAAATAAGAATTAGAAAATTTTAGAAAATAAGGAAAACATTTACTTTGGTTTGATACTGATTTCTTATATATGATACCATAAGCAAACCCACAAATACATTAGAGATGTACTGGACACCATAAAATTTTCAAATATTCTATTTATTTACTGGAGAGATAGAGACATACAGAGGCAAACTCAGAGGGAGTGAGTATCGGTGTGCCAGGGCCCACTGCCACTGCAAACAAACTCCAGACACACCTGCCACTTTGTACATCTGGATTTACCTAGGTCCTGGGTATACAACCAAGGGCAACAGACTTTGCAAGGAACTTACTTTACCACTGAGTCATCTCTCCAACCTCTCAAGTTTTTAAAACTTGGTGCATCAATGTCATGACCAATAGAGAAACTAGGTGGATAGAAAAATATTTGTGATCATTTATTTTATTTTATTATTCTTGAGGCAAGCCCAACAAACTGATCTTTTTTTTTTTTTTTTTTTTTTTTTTTTTAATGTGAGAAAGCAAGAGTGGGAGTGACAGTAAGAGACACAGAGAGAATAAAGAGAGAGAGAGAATTGGTGAGCCAGGGCCTCCAGCCACTGTAATGGAACTCCAGACACATGTGCCACCTTGTGTGCAAGTGTAACCTTGCACACTTGCATCCCTTTGTGCATCTGGCTTATGTGGGACCTGGAGAATCAATCATGGGTCTTTAGGCTTCACAAGCAAGTGCCTTAACCACTAAGCTATGTCTCCATCCCTACTTGTGATCATTTTTCTAAGGAAAATTATTATCTAGAATATAGGGAAAACTCCCATAACTCAGAAATACAAACAACCACCAAACTCCACTGAAACAGGCAAAATATTGAATAGCCATTTCTCCAAAGAAGCAACCTCAATATACAAAAGAAGATGAAAATTAAAATGATTTCCTACCGAACAGACTTGATATTCCCAAGATAATAAGTATCATAGGATACAAACTGGAATTGCTAATAGGGAGGTAAAAGGGTAACAGCCACCATGAGAGAGTGTTGTAATGACTTCTCCAAAAATAAACACAAGATTACCATGTTTCAGTAATTCTACTTTTAAGCATGTACTCCAAAGTCAGAGAAAATACAGATATTTGCTTGGACTCAGCCATTTGGAGATTACTGTGAGGGTTCAACCATCTGTCTGAGTTGACTAGGAGTGTGGCTGTCATGGCCTGATGAAGATCAAATCACAGGCATATGAGGCTCAAGAGCGTAAGGAGAATACATACCACATATGTATTAATCAACAGCCACTATATTTGGTAGTGGAAATAAAAAACCAACTCAACCTAAACTAAATTAAAAATACAAACACTACTTTTCATAAAATATGGTGATATGAGTGGATAGCATACAATAGAAGGAGGAAGTAGCAAATTTGGCTTTTTGTTCTGAGATATGCCAAAAACAGCTGTGAAAAATCAGTTTCTTAATGGTTTTACAAAATATTAAAGGTGCATTTCATATTTAAGATAAAAATTATAAATCTATATTAGTTCTGATACCCACAAAACAATTTCCAATTGCAGATAAATATTTACCTCATCAGAATGCTGAAATAAAAAAATAATGTAAATGAGAATCTATGTGGGAACAGATGCAATGAAAACATTTCTTACTGGAAGTTTGCCCTGAATTAGCACTACTAACAGGTATTGCTAGGGCAACATAATTATTTTGCGATATTCTGTGATGATACTGAAATGATATACCACTGAAAATCAACATTTTCACTTTAATCATAGCTTTAACTGAGGTGATGTTTGAAATTTGTAGCTTTTTCCCATTAAAAGAGATAATGGAAGATGTTTATAGGTAAGTAAAATATTTAAGAACAGTGAGTAGAGTAAAAAATTAAGGAAAACTGTAAATCTCATCACCACAGTTCTCATTTAGTGTAAAGATGGAGACAGAGACAGAGGGTGGGAGAGGAAAAGGGGGAGGAGAAAAGAGAGAGAGGGAGTGGTTTAAGGATGACATATTCAACAAAAGGATCCAAAAATAATTTCATCACAGAAATTTAGTATTTTTAACATGACTTTGAGACTGATTATTATGGTTCACTTTCTTAGGCCCTTTGGGTTATCACAGAGAGACTGCCATGTAAGGGACAGTAGTCATGCCAGGGATGTGAGAAGTAAAAGGGGTGCACAGATATCAGCATGAGTGAATGGGCACAAAGAAATGACTACCCAGAGCAGAGGCAGTAAGTGAGCAGGCGTTTTCGCAAAGAAGTTACAGAAGAGGTACATTCACTACCCCTCTGAAATTCTAGCTGAGAATGTCAAACTTCGGAATTCTTTTTTTTGTTTGTTTGTTTTTATTTATTTATTTATTTGAGAGCAACAGACAAAGAGGCAGAGAGAGAGAGAGAGAATGGGCGCACCAGGGCTTCCAGCCACTGCAAACAAACTCCAGACACGTGGGCCCCCTTGTGCATCTGGCTAACTGGGTCCTAGGGAATAAAGCCTTGAACTGGGGACCTTAGGCTTCACAGGCAAGCGCTTAACCGCTAAGCCATCTCTCCAGCCCTGGAATTCTTTTTATTATGAGACAAAAGAGTTCAAATTGCTCAGTGCACTTAAAAGCACAGGTATTTTGTCACTTAAATTTTAAGGTACAAAACATTTCATGTCCGATGCAGCTCAGTGATTGGTCACAGGAACAAGTGGTTGAAGGAATTGCTAGTAAAAACACTATGTAGAAATACATTTTTATTTATTTGCATGTACAGGTATGTAGCATGTGTGTATAGGCATGTACCTATGTGTATGGGCAAATGTGTGTGAGTGCTTATGGAGGTCACAGGTCAATGAATCTATTTCTCAATCATTCTTTATCTTCTTTACTGAGCCATTCTCACTTGAACTCAGAGCTCACCCATTCAGCTAGCCAGTGTGCTCAGATCTGCTGTTATTGTCGCTGCAGCTCAGGGTACAGGTGGACTGCCATACCCATCTGGGATTTACAGGGTACTGGGGGTCCATAATTAGGTCTTCCCACTTCCATAGAAAAGTACTTTTCAGACAGAGCCATCTTGATGGTCCATACTTTCGCATCTTTGCTGTAAGAAACAGACATTTTTTTACATTTGCATTGAGAAAATCCTTGGATGAGCTTTTCCAATTCAACAAATATTTATTATCATCAATGGTTAACAGGATTTTCTTGGAATATTTGTTTGTATATATTAGGTTTAAGGTATGTGATATAAGAAGTTGTGGGTCCATATAATATATCAACCTGTTTTTCTCCTCACTGAATAGAACAACACAATTGACATTACCAGGGCTGTTTCTTGCAGACCTAAGGTCCCAGACTATTTCCACTTAAGCATTCCCCTCCTCATGGTCTCCAGTGTCCTCTCTATTTAAGCAGAGATAAAGAATGGAAGATAATGTGCAGGAGCATTTCATAAATACATCACTTCTGGTTATGCCCTCTCTACTATAATTCAGTCATGCCTATTACATGCAACTCTGACAATAGTAAATGTGTGAATTCAGTGGCAGTAAGTTGGACAGTTTTATCTATTTCTTTTTTTAGACAAGGATTTTTATTCATGAGCTCATTTCATGTGAGAACAATACCTTATACTTATCTAGTGTCGTTTCCTGGACTACCAGTACTTTAGGGTACTTATATATATTGAAGCCAAAATATTATTTACAATGCTATAATCTGTTTTTTCTTTCTTGTTATTCTTCTCACCAGCTTCTTTCTGCCTCTCCACATCTATACCCTCATGCTTCTGTAAGATTACAGTGTTCCTACAACCTTATCCTATTACCTCCATATCCATCCCAATCCCTTTCAGAATGTACATATCTAGAGCTGGGTGTTATGGCTCATACCTACAATCCCAGTACTTGGGATGAGGAGGCAGGAGGATTACAAGTTTGATACAAAGCTGGAATACATATCAAGACCCTGTCTCCCTCCAAAATCCAAGGCAAACAAATGTTCAGTCTGTCATTACAGTCTTCAATTGATTGAACAAAAATATTTGCTTCACAAACTTCAAGACTGTCAAATGAAGACAAACATCCAAGCAGCAGCATGTCTTAAAATCTAAGATAGCACTAAATGAAAATGCTGATCCTGACATAAAATTTAAAAATGAACCAAACAGTCATTTAGCTGTATTACAACTAAACAGGAAACTCAGATAAAATATATATATGGCAAGCTGGAGAGAGCAATCAGCATTGCAGCAAAGTTAGACCATATTCCTGAAGTTTCCAAGTGTCTTCATGTTGAAATGACCCCATAAAAATGAAGCAAAATTCAGCTGGGGCCCAAATTATGGGAAATGCCTGGCTTATATGTGTATATCTATGTATGTATGTATGCATATAATAGTATATACAATACATACATTTTAGAAGATATATATGCTATATATTCTAAAAATATGTTTAACATTGTGCATGTGTGTGTATCTATATCTATATCTATCTATCTATCTATCTATCTATCTATCTATCTATCTATCTATCTATCGAGAGAGGGGTCTTTATTAAGAGACTAGCTACCAGAGAGAGGGAACATCAACCAGGCTTTTTTTTTTAAATATATTTTAATTTATATACTTGCAAGCAGAGAGAATGGGCACACCAGACACCCCAGCATCTGGCTTTATATGGGTACTGGGGAATCGAACTCAGGTCATTAGTCTCTGAAGGCAAGCACTTTAACGGCTGAGCCATCTCCCCAGCCCCCATTAAGGAGGGTTTTTTGTTTGTTTGTTTGTTTTAGTGCAAGAGAGAGTGACAGCATGTGCAAGAGAAAGAACTGGTGTGCCCGGGCCTCCAGCCACTGTAATCAAACTCCAGACGAGTGCACCACCTTATTCATATGTGTGACCTTATGCACTTGTGTCACCTTGTGCAAATGGCTTACACAGGACCTGGAGAGTAGAACATGGGTCCTTAGGCTTCGCAGGCAAGCACCTTAACCACAAAGCCATTTCTCTAGTCCTCAAGCAGCTTATAAAACCTAAATTCACAAAGTAAAATCAGATATAAAAAAAAGTTTTAAAATGTTACAATTTCATTTTATGAAAGTGAAGTGATACAGATATTTATTTCCCTTAAAAAGCATCCTACTTATTGGAAATTAAATTTCCAAAGACAAAATGCAATGCCAAAGGCCAAATCACTTAATTAGATATAAAGTTATGCTTTTGGCACACGAAACCTCATAGTTTAGCTTTCTGCCCACAGAAATATAAAACACAGAGGAGCTGCTATGGACTGGATATGGAGTAGTCCTCCCAACAGCCTCATGTGCTAACAGCCTGGCCTCAGGGCAGTGGTACTGAGTGGTGACTAGACCATGGCAGCTTTAACTTGGTCAACTGAGCCAGAAAAATAAGTTATTAGGTGAGGCCTAGTTGAGAAAGTAGGTCACTGGGGATGTGCCCTGAAGGGTGCATCTGTATGTATGGGTGGGGTATAGGTGACTTCCCTCCCCCCTGGTTGCCACGAAGTGAGTGGTAGGCACCATTCTGCCATGACACACTGCCTCTTAGGAAACAGAGAACTGACTGTTGACTGAAACCTCTGCAGTCAAGAGCCGAGGTCTGTTCCCCAAGGTTTTTGTTACATCAACAAAATACTAGGAATGAGGGATATTAAATATAACCTGAATAATTACTGAGCTTCCCTTTTCTTGTTTGTGACCTTGTTTCTAATAACTACTCCTTTTCCAAATCACCCATATATCAACAAAGTTGAATTTAATGAATTAAGTTTCTAAAAATTTCTAGGATCTAGGGAAAGATAGGAATGAAGTCGATAAGGGGGTAAAAAAAGCCCTTCTGAGGATGATACCAATCAAACAGTTCCTTAAATAACTCTTTTATTATTAGTGTCTCACTGCTAGTACCAAGAGAAATAAAGGAACCTGACATTAAATTCCTTATACCTTTAAAGTCCAACTATGAATATCGTTAAACTCAAATGTTACTACAGTAGGCAGAATACTGCTACAAATCACATTCATTTTGCTAATTAATATGAAATTTCTACTGTTCAATTAATATTTACAATAAAGATAAGGGTTTTTCTCTTCCTATTTTTAATTTCTAGCCTCTACAACTTTGGTAAATAGAATATCACAACTCAGGAACGAGTGATTTGCACTGGGAGATGCTCTCCAGTGTTCTGGCTTGAGTCCTCATGACTATTCCCCAAAACCATTAGCCTGAGAGATAGGTGCTTGCTTATGTTTCAGAGGTGTCCTTTCCCTTAATTGGCAAGTGTTGCCATCTAGGAATACTAGTGTCATTCAATTGCTTTAGCGACTATACTTGTGAGTATAATATGCAGTTCATAATTACAATCGCTGTATTCCTGTAAAGTAGCCATTTTAACAAAGCAATGTTACAAGAGAGGCTCTGTACTGGGGCCTGTCCAATGCTTCTTTCATACATCTAATTGCCTGAAGTGGACTTCAGCTCTTCTGCTGCTGCCATTGTATCTAGTCCCAATGAGCAATATGGATGGAAGCATTTGCATTGTTTCCCAAATGTGCATTCTGCCAAGAACTCAGGTGGTGGCCTGACTTCCCTGAGTTTTATTTCAGTATGTTAAAACTCACTTGATAATTTTTTTTTTTGCCAAAGTAGAAAACTTCACTCTCCAAACTCTTAACAGTCCTACTGCCATTTCCTCTGGATAATTTGAAATCAAGCTGAAAAACCAGCTCTTTGGCAAGTTTCCCCTTAATATCCAGTAAATTTTTACTAAATACCTCCCAAAACTATGAAAGGGTTGGCATATATCCATTTGTGAATGCAAAAATCTGTGTTCCTGTAGAATTTAAAGAGCAAATGTCTAATAACAGTATATGAATCTGAACAAGGAACCCTAAAATCCAACAAATAGTTATTCCCACTTCTTCCATCTCATCTCCATTCCCTGCCCATTAAATGTACATCTGTGTGCATACACACATACTGTATGTGTACATCTATTATGTTCTTTAGGGTTGAATCCCTACACTGAACTTACAATTTTGTTCCTTTCTTCTTTTCCACAGCAGTCATTATGAGAAATCCTCAGGTTAGGAGCAGTTCATCCCACCTGGTCATCTACTATTTTCATGGAGTTACTAAAAGAAACAACCTGATTTAATGCTGTTTCATCAACACATAATTTCAAATTTCACCTTTATTTCTAATATATATATGAGCAGGTTAGTTTAGGCTTCACACATATAAAGACCAGACTATATATCAGCCTATCCCCAAAGATACTACTTTCTCAGGATACCCACATGAAGCATCAGTCATAACTTAAGGATTTGTGGTGGTTTGATTCAGGTGTCCACTCATAAACTTAGGTGTTCTGAATGCTGGGTTTCCAGCTGATGGAGATTTGGGAATTAACGCCTCCTGGAGGGAGTGTATTGTTGGGGGCGGGCTTATGGATGTTATAGCCAGTTTCTCCATGCCAGTGTCTGGCACACTCTCCTGTTGTTATTATCCAACCTTATGTTGGCCAGGGGATGATGTCTACCCTCTGCTCATGCCATCATTTTCCCCTGCCATCATGGAGCTTCCTCACGAGCCTGTAAGCCAAAATAAGAGGTTTACAAGCTGCTCTTAGTTGGGTGATTTCTACCAGCAATGCGAACCAGACTGCAACAGGATTAGACATACAGTAAGATTGAAAATTTAAAATAATCACTTTTAAGCTAGTTAATTATAGTCTAACTGGTAATTTAGTACATAGAAATACATATAAACATGGCAACCGTTGTGGTTTAAATGTAAAATGTCCTTCATAGACATTGAATAATGGGTCTTCAGTAAGTGACATGGTTGGGGAGGGTTGTGGAACCTTTAGGAGCGGAGCCTTGCTGAAGGACGGGGGTCACTAGGATGTATGTGTGCTGAGGTGTTATAGTCCAGCCCTGCTTACATTCACTGGACTACTTTTACTTCCTCCGTGCTAATGGGATGATGAAAAGCTGACTTACTGTTCCTGCCTTGCTCTCTCCTCCATGATGGACACTTTCTCTCCCTCATGATTGTAAGATGAATAAACTTACTTTCTGTAAGCTGTTTTCAGTCAGGTATTTTGGCCCAGTAATGAGAGGCTAACTAATACAGCACCTAAAACCACATCTTTCTACAGTGCAGAGCATGAAGTCTTGTAGACAGACATGGAAACACACTCCTGAAAACCCCAGCACTCAAGGGTCAGAAGAAGAAGGATAGCAAGATTCAAGGCCACCTTGGGCTAGAAAGTGAGACTCTCTAAATAAATAAATAAGTAAAACATTATTAACAGTTATTTAACTTAACTTACCTTACAAAATAAGTTTGGCAAAAGGATTCAAAATAAATATAAACAGTAGTGATTCCAGAACTACAGTAGTAGGCTATTCAGTTTTAAGAGAAAAAGCATTTCAGTAAAGCATGTGTGTTAATTAATACATTACAAATTCTAGCAGTAAATTTATCAGAACCTGTCAGTCTAAGTATCAGCTGGGTCATTCCAAGACTGGGATGGGAATAATAATTAAATCAATAGACTCAATTTCACACTCCAATAGTATTTCACAACTTATGTATAAAGACAAGACATGAAGAGGCTCAAAAAGACATTTTAATACAAGTTACATAAATTCTGTAAGATAGAGATAAGATGTATTAACCTCAGAAGGGCTCTAAAATGGGAGAAAACTAACACTGTGTGAAACTAGTTTTTTCCATTTTCAAAGTTAGTAGAAATTCATCAGATGTTATGACCAACAACTCTATATACTTCGTAGGTAATTGTTGACTCCTCTTTGGAAGAATAAGTTCATGAAAATAGTAATGCCTCAATAAAACACTCTCTCTCACCTTTAAATACTTAACGCACTGTAGCACAGGGAGAAAAAGGTACTGGTTTTACAAAAGTATATTTCAGATCTCCATAGGGTATTACTTCCACAAGCACATGTAAGCTTAGTTACAGAAGATAAAGAGAAGCAGAAAGTACCCTTCCTCATTATAAAGAAAATTAATAGTCAGGGTAGAATATTGTAAAGTCATATTTTATATTAATACTTTATATGTTTCAAAGCTATAGAGATAGAATGAGGACTGCTGGGCTGGCACTATTCAGGAGCTTAACAAAGAATATTTGAGTGGCATGAGTAATATCACACTAACAGAGAAGATATTCCATGGAGAATTGTCAGATTATTTCTTTGAGTTTTGCTTCTCTCACACTATGTATTTAAATAACTGGTTGGGTAGACAAGGTCAGACAGAATGTATAGAATGTGTTAAGAGGATTTTCCATGTTCAAATCATTGTCAGAAAAAGGAATGTTTTGATAAAGTTACCCTTGAGTACTGACTAGCAACATGCAAAGCACTCCTGCAATCCTTGTACTTGGGAAGGGGAGGCAGAAGGATCCTAAATCTGAGTCAAGGTTCACCTCCCAGTGACATATTTCCTCCATCCTGGGCTTCACGGTGAGATCCTATCTCAAACAAATAAAATCAAAAAAAACAGTACTTTATTCCTGTTAGGTCTGCTTTCATGTTTTTAACCCTTTATATTTTTAACAAATGCACACGTATCTATTAATTTTTCTTATTCTAGTCAATTTAAAGATAACAAAAACTGGATCAGATTCCTATAAAAGCCTAAGAACATTTTGATTACATATATGTATGCACATATGTGTGTATATATTCACACACATGCCCAAGTACATATATGGATATTAGACACACACACACATTTTTTATTTAACTTACTGAATTTATTTGACACTGTGTGTGCCACTCTAGCAGGCCAAAGAGCATCTAGATTATAATTTCTCCTGGCTATACACCTCCCACCCACTGCCATATGTGTTGGGATTACAGATGCATGCACCACTTTGTGTTCAGCTCTATGTAGGTGTTGAGGAATTAAACCTGGACCAGCAGGCTTCCAAGCAAGTACTTTCAACTATTGTGCCATCTTCCAAGCCCAAATAAATTTTTACAAACCATTCATAAGCATCACATTATAGCTACAGTCATAAAATTTGGTAGACAAAAATAAGAAAGTAGGTCTGAGGATATGGCTCTCAGGATAAAGTGCTTGTTGTTCAACCTTGAGTTCCTGAATTCAGGTCTCCAGATCACACATGCAAGCTGAAAGCCTTGGCAGGCCTCTGTAGTCCCATCACATTGATGTGAGATGGGAGGCAGAGACAGGAGAACTTACAGGGAGTTCAGGGGTCAGGTGTTCTGGTGACCACTGTAATCACTGAGCCTCAAAGAAACCAAAGGACAGACTCTGCCTTGGAATGAGGTTGAAGGCAAGGACCAGCACCCAACACTTTTTCCCTGATCTCTATGTACATGCTATGGCACAAATGTGTCAATATTCACACATGAATATGCACACATACATATCATACACACACATCACCAGAAGGAAATTTTAAACTTATTTAGAAACTAAAACACTACTCAAAATATTTATTAAAAGTAAAAGCAGTACAGAAAATTTACTTCATTTAAAATGAAATTAATATGGCTGGAGAGATGGCTTAGCAGTTAAAGCACTTGCTGTGAAGCGTAAAGACCCAGGTTCGATTTTCCAGTACCCACATAAGCCAGATGCACAAGGTGGCGCATTGTGTGTGAAATTCATTTGCAGTGTCTAGGGGCCTTGGTGCATCCATTCCCTATCTTTCTCTCTTAAACAAATAAATTATTTATTTATTTAAAATAAAATTAATAATGAATAGACAGTATTGAAATATGCAAGACATTCTCAGAATGGTAATGAAATTGAAATGTTGATGCTCAATTATGTTTATTAGAACATAAGAAATGCACAGAAAATGTCAGGAATATAACACTAGGTCATCCTAAAACAGGATTAAAGCAGCTCATGAGTACAGCTCTTCCAGTTAAAAGCAAGGACTCTCAGCACAAAAGAACAACTCAGGAAACCTTTTGATTTGAAAAGAAAGTTATATTCCTGCATATAACCACAATACAATAAAGCATTTCTCCCCTCCTTGGATTATACTCAGTATGTTTGCCTTATGTGGATCTGGCAAACAACTAGTAAAGACACTAGCCATTTATATCCTCTCTGGTCATACCAGCCCCAGCTCTCATGACATTACTCCTTTAAATGACCATAGTTCTTTCCACCAGAATATGAAAACAAACTAACAGATCAACACAGTGAACCAGAGCTTTAAACTGAAAAGACTCCAGAGATTGTCCCCTTCATGTCATAATCAGACACCAGGATGTACTCAAGACTTCACAGTCCATCCTGGGGGAGAATAGGAAGAGAGATATTAGCTCTGGAGGCCTAGCATGAGGATAGGGTACAAAGCCTCAATTATAGCATATGCTCTTTTCTCCTTCCCACATCTCATTCTGCTAGTAGTTACCAGAGCTCAGATGTAGAGGTGCCCCTTTCCACACTTTTAGTTCACCAAAGCCTCAGCTGGGGTCTGACTTGCTCTAGTGGGTACCAGAGCTCAGAGCTAAGACGTGGAGGTGCCCCTTTCTACTTACAGTTCACCAGAGCCTCAGCTGGGGTCTGACCTGCTCTAACGGGTACCAGAGCTCACAGCTCAGACATGGAGATGGGCCCTCTCTCCACACTTATAGTTCACCAAAGCCTGAGCTGGGCTCTAACCTGCTCTAGCATTCTTTTCTACAATGTTGTCACCCAAATATTCATAACCAGAGAGTGCTGTAGGCTTTTAGCTTTGGGAAAGTAGTGTGGGAAAAAACAGTCAAGTTGTGAGTTTCTCTCTCCACCTGCCTGCCCAATACTCTCAACTCTAACTGACCTCAAAAGACACCTCACTGTCTCTCCCTGGTACACATGCTCTGCTTTGTCCCTGGCTTGCACAGATGATGGAGCTTACCCTTAGGAGATCCAGATGGAAGGGCATCTTCTGTGGTAACTGCGCCGGCAGAGACCGGCAGCTTCCCCTGCAAGGTATACAGGAGCTGAAGGTAGGTCTGGTTCCTAGGAGGGGGAAGTAGGTGTGAAGGGATGGAATATCAGATGGACTACTGGACGTTTTAGTCCATGATCTAGCCCTCACCTTTGCAGCTTATCCTGTTCCTGCCCTGCCTGCTGTTTCAGGGCTGCAAGTTCTTGGTGGAGCCGTTCAAGCTTCTGCTTAGTTCCTGTCTGACGCTCCTTTACCTCTGTAGAAAACTTTTCCAGACTCTGTAGATGCTTCTCCTGACAGGAGTGAGGGTGCAAACATGGATCATCAAATGTCAGTACTTGGAGCCATTCTCCCAACCTTGCCGACTCTGATGGAGTGCAGGGCTCAGTCTCACTCATGAAAAGACATGCCTAATCACTGCAAGCAGAAGAGACTAGAGAAAAGGACCTACTTGCAGCATCTGTCGCTGCTTCTGGGCTGCTCTGAATTTTTCCATGGTCACTTGTTTCTGCAAACAAGACAGGAAGAAAAATGACTACACTCCTCTGGTTTGGTTTTTGGAGAAAGCCAGTAGGTCCACCCCAGCTTACCCTTTCTCTCTCTCTCTTTTAAAAATATTTTATTTATTAATTTGACAGAGAAAGTTTGTGTGTGGGAGAGAGAGAAAGAATGGGCACAGCAGGGCCTCTAGCCACTGCACACAAACTCCAGATGCATGTGCCCCCTTGTGCAGCTGGTTAACGTGGGTCCTTTGGCTTTGTAGGCAAATGCCTTAGCTGCTAAGCTATTCCTCCAGGCCCCCTTTCTCTTTTTGCCCTTCCCTCCCTCAACTTGTTTCCTATGTTTACCTTTGCCTGGAGCTGTTCAAAGGCCTCCTGGAGCTCTGTATGCTTCCTTTGGGCCTCGTCCACCTGTGGTAGGAACTGGGTCAGGGAACTTCTTATGGCCTCCACATGTTCCAGGTAGGTGGCCTTCAGCAGCTTCCATTGTTCCTTAGCTACAGCTGCCTTTTGTCCTAAGGTGAGCCCCCAGGAATAAGATCGTGAATGAAGCTAGCCTGTAGCCAATCCCTTGCAACACTGTGCCTCAGTTTTCCCATTAGCCAGACAGAAGACCTAAACCATTCCCTCTCTCCTTCACCACTCAGACCAACCACTATCCCTAATCCCTTGCCTACTCACTGCTCGTGGCTTCAGAAACCAGGGGGTTCAGGTCCTGGTCAGTATCTTCTTGAGCCAGAAAATTCTGTAGGAAATCTACAACTTGAAGCTGGCTACAGAGCAGCTTGTCTTTCTTCCGGGAATTCTGTCCAGAGGGAGGATAGAAGCACGGCATATTTTCACCTCCTTGCACTACAGGCCAAGGATACCACCCACTTTGTTCTTCATCATGTTACCCACTATTTCAACCGCAGGTCCCAGAAGAAACTCCTACCTTCTGAAACCTGAGTCCCAACTGGTACATACCCTCACAAACTCTGCCAGGATTCGGGCTGGCAGCTCAGCCTCTTCCTGCAGGCCTACAGGTTCCAAGATATCTGCCACCTCAGCCAGAACCCTGGAGGAAACAAGGGAGACTGCCACCGCCAAGGGTACTAGCTTGGAGTACATATGCACATGATCATACACAAAACAGAGTATTCCTATGCTCAAGGTCTCACTCTGACCAAACCACTATGTGTATGAACCACACTATTAACTGAAGTTCATAGGGAAAAATAATAATTTTAAAAAGCAGCTGTCCCCTGTTAAAAATTCTGCAAGGCCTAATGACTTAACTCCACAATTATGGACAGTGAAAATGCTACAGACCAGAGCCAAATTATCTTGGGCTGTTTTGAGCCTCTATGAAAGCCATTAGTTGCCTTCGCCTGTGTCTGACCTAACATCCTTGCGGCTACCAACACATTTAAATTGCATTCTTCACAAGCCATACCGTCTATTAATCCATATGCTAAGCATACCATCAGATAGTATTTGAAACCTATAACAGTTTGTCCTGCTTTGCTTTAACCCACCTACAGGATGTTCCCAACAATGCATTCTTTATTTATGACTTACTTTTGTGAGTTTCTTTGTACTGTTACCACTAAAACGTCATAAGACTGTAACCTAATTGGAAAATGGAATTCGAACTAACCTGAATCTATGTTCCCAGGCCACAGTCACTCTTATTTACCTCCAAGGAAGAACTCCCTTTTATTCCCTTAGAGATGAGAGATGTGGCTTTGCCATGACAAGTGGTAACTAAGAACCACAAGGGAAAAAAAACATCAGCAGGGTTGGAAGGAGATAAAGTGTAAGGAAGGAGTTGACTTTTTTTTTTTAAATAAGATAGGGATTGTCTCATTAAAAAAACAAAAAGGAGGCAGTTTGAGTCAGGTTTTGAAGGCAGCCAGGAGGTATGCATAGGAAGGGAAGAAGGGCAAACTGTGTTGAGCCCAGAGTCCTCCTAGCAGGAAGCAGTAGCTCTGGCTCAGTCACAAGAGAGGAAGGACAGCGGACAACGGCAGGAGGCCAGGCCCGACCAGCGCACTGGGGCGGGCATGGGAATCCTGCACCACGGGCCACGGGCAGAAATTAGAGAGCTTTTCTTGGTGTGGCACACAACTCTGGAGGACCGGCCGTGTTCTCAGGACCTAGGCTCCGCTCGCACCGCGCCCAGCACCCTTACCTCGGCGGCCCCGCCACGTCGCTCGCCGCGTCTTCCATCCCCGGCGCTACCGCCCACACCGCCGTCCTCACAGTGTTTTGGATTCAGCGGTAACATCGCGCCGGCGCAAGCGATTGGCTGCTGCGCCCGAGGGCGGGACTTAAGGAACATCGGGTATCTTCATTGGTCCATACAAACTCGCGCCCCGAGCTTGGCGCATGCGCAGTTGCATCTGGGCGCGGACGGCGGCCCCGGGCTGTGCGGCTGCGCGGCAGGCTGGAGGAGCTGCACAGTGAGGCTCGAGGGGTTAGTGTTCCTGCTTCGTATTAAAAATATACGTGCTAGTGGGGTCGTCTTCCTCGACGCTGAGGACTGTTATTGACGCACGAGGAGCAGGTCGCGTTCGCTGGACGGCACCCTGCTCTTCGCGGCTGTTAGGACGCGAGACCAGAGGCCCGCGGGCGCGCGCTCCCGGGGCGGCGCAGGCGCACGCCGGGTGGGCCGCGCGCTCCCGCCCATCCGGTCACGTGGTCCGGCGCGCCGCGGAGGAAGGCCCGCGGGGCTGAAAGGCCTTGCACTACGCCCCCCTTGGCCTACGCAGTGCTGCTCTTTGGGGCCTTGGGACGCCGCAGAAATCGTGTGTGGTCCACAGCCTTGGTTACTCCCACATGAGCACTTCAGTGGCAACTAGCAAATAAGGAAACACTTAAATATGTGATGGACCAGACTTTGATATACAGTAAAGGAAAAACATCACCAAGCAGGATTTATAATGATTGGTTTCAATAAACATTTACCAAACTTGACTAAAAGAAAAATTATTAGTAAGAAAAATTAGTCACTCACAATAACTGGACTAGATGTTAGAAGTTGTTTTAAGTTCATCTATGAGTTCGTCAAGGTACACAGTTAAAACCTAAAAGCTAGGTGTTGGGGAACTCCTTTGCGGCTGGTTAAGCTGCATTGGAAAACGATTTTGCATTTCCTAACATGGATAAATATCGTGATGCAGTAAAGAAAGTGTATGAGAAAAGCAAAAGAGAACACGGGACTTGATCTCTGCAAAAGGACTTTTATTTAGAGAAAACTGCGAGGGGCCTCAGCTTTCCTGGGGAATGGAGGCTAAAGCACTGAGCCAGGCTGGGGTGCAAGTTTATGAACAGAATCCTAAGAAATAGATTGTGCTAGGTGCAGTACATAGGAAAATTTGTAGCTGTTTTTGTCTTTGCTCAGAATAGGCTTCTTCAGCTAGAAATGTCTAAGGGAGGATACTCACATGGTCTCTGGTCTCCGGTCCTTCAAGGCCATCTAGACTAAGGGGAGTATATCAATCAGGGGAAGGTGCCAAACTTAATGAGGCCAGGTGCCTCTTTTTTTCCTTCTTTATTGTCCATGAGCTTTAGGGATAGTTATTAACTCTTTGGTTCCCTTTAGTTTTCAGAGAAGGCTATTTAACCCTTCAGATGCCATTTCATATGTGATTGTCTAAGTACAAATCCAAGGAAAACGAAACACACGATAACCCAGACTAGAACAAATCCGCCATGGTATGGTAAATGAGAGAACAAAATGGCCAATACCTTCAGTGTAATATGAATTGGCCCAAACAAAGAATGAGGCACTATAGGAGATAAAATAACAACAAATCTCAAAAACATTCCACACTAAGTGGAAAAAAGAAAAAAACTGGTACAAATCTCCACAAATTTTATGATCTTATTATATGAAATATCCAAATGAGGCCATTGAGATGGAAGCCGCTGGGAAATAAGGTAATCGCTGGAAATAAATGTGGGGTTTCTTTTAAATAGTGATAATGAAAGGGATCTACAATTAGATAGTGGTGGAGGTTGAAAAATATAAAAATCATTTTATGGTTTAAACAGATGTCTAAAAAGCTATTAAAACCTTATCATAGGACTGGGAGGAATAGCTCAGTTGGCAAAAGTGTTGGTTTTCCAAGCATGAGGACTGGAATTTGGTCCCCAGAACCCATGTAAAAAAAACTGGAAGTCATGGTACACACTTGGAAGAAAGAAAAGGTGAACTGCTGGGGCCAATGAGAGACCCTGTCTCAGAAAAGTTGCATGAAACCTGCGGAACCAATATTGGCCACTCACTCACAAATTTATCAGAGATGTGAAACAAAATACAGATTTAAATCAGACTTATAGAGATGAATACTAAAATATAACCAAGTTAGATGGTTTCAAGAGCAGATTAAATATTAAAAATGAAAGATTAGATATAGTTCTAGAAACCATCTAAAATGAACTGTTGAATATTAATACAATGGGCACAACAACAAGGAGCTATGAGACAAATCCCCACAACTTGATATAAGTCCAGTTCCTGAGTGAGAAGCAATGGTAAAACACAAAAAAAGTACTTAAAACCCTTCTGAATTTCAATTTGATGATAATTATAAATTTACATATTCAAAACTTTTAATAAGCCCTTAACACAAGAAACATGAATGAAGCTACATCACCACAAATAACACTTATCTAATTTTTCCCAGGACCATGATAAAGAGATAATCCTAAAAGCAACTAGAGAAATGGAGAATGTTAATTAAAGAAAATAAAACAATGTTTATAGGAAATCTCTTACTAGAATAGTGCAATAATAAGACAGTGGAACAACAAATTTTAAACTTTGTTTGGCAAGTTAACATTGGTTTCTAAAACTATCGAACCTGCAAAATAAAGGTATTTAGCTAAGGTCGTTTTTAGGCAAGATAGTGAAAATTATTTTCCAATTCCACACTATAAGGAATGTAAAAAAAAATACTTGTGATGGAAGGAAAACTGACAGATTGAAATGAGAATGTATACAAAACAGTTTAAAATACCAGATATAAGTATATTAATTATATATTTTCTTCACATTTAAACCTTTAAAAAACAATAATAAACTATAAATGAAAATAAAAATAATGTGATATTAGGTTATAATATATGACAACAAAATGTAAGATAAAGCCATAAGGCTAAGAGGCTAAAAAATTAAATCTATGCCAGATATGTCTGATATTAATGACTGTATTTTCTGTCACATATGCCAATTGTAGTAAATACTAAGAGATCTGCAGTAATAAAACTCATCTTTTGTGAAAGGCTTTTTTTCTTGTATTATCAACATCTTATTCTGCCTGATGCTTAAATGTTTTTTAAGTTGCTTTGTTATTACATTTATGTCTTATTCTACCTAGTCCTCCTCTCACCGAGTTTATGTTTTACACTTGTATGTGACATTTTAAAAACTTAGTTATTGAAAATGCAGATATTAGAACTGGCATGTCTTGTGAAAACAGGTTTTAAAAATATGCCTTAATGATAGTACTCTAATGACCAACATTTATATATATGTTACATTTATATCTTTATTTTATGTATGGTTTATATGGTAAGTGAATCAGTTAGGGAATGCTTTTCATGTGGCCAAATCTCAACTTCAGTTGGGAGTAATAGTTCATCTAAGATGCAATTTAAATTATGCTTAAAAATGCTTCTAATTGGGTTTCTTGCTGCACAATTCATGCAAATGCAAAGATGTTTCTCTGTGTAATATGAGAAATTCAAATTCAATTTCAGTTCAACTGCCTAGTACATTTGTGACCTTGGACAATTTACTTCAGTATTAAATTTTGTCATTTGTTAGTAAGTATCATAATGATGAGAATGTTTCTTCTGAAAAACCATAAAAGATATTTTAATATCTCTACTTAACACAGAATGGGTAGTATTTCACTTTAGTTTCTGTTTATGTTAGCCCCGATTAGGAGCCCTGCAAACAAAAGGCAGAATATGAAACACTACAGAAATTACTTGGCACGATTCTGTCTTATAATAACAGGAAATGCTTAAATGGGTAAAAGATGAATTAGACTAATTTTGCAATAAAACCATCTCCCCCAATCGCATAAATGTTTAATGTGATTGACATCCTTTATCTTTCACAGTTGCAATGCCAACTTGGTTAGTACACTTAAACCCTAATTTTGGATTTCTCTGAGGAAGAAAAAAAAAATTCAGAAACACCATTCCAGTTCTTAACCTTTGGCCCAGAAAGCTGCCACTGAAAAAAGTCAGAAGGTCTGTGTTAGTACCATAGTACTGCTATGTTTTCTGGAATTTTCAGACCACAACATCAGATTTTGTTTTAGAAATATTATTCATGTTTATCATCTAAATTGCAGATCCTTAGGCATTTCTTGCCTAGCTAGTTCCAGATGGATAGATTCTGAATTACACCCTGCCCAATTCCCTATTTAAGACTGTTATTCTCTCTGCATTGCTCAGCATCTGTGAAATTTGGACATGGATCATCTGACCTGAATTGCACGCCCTCCTGAGAAAGGATATGTCACTAGAAGCAAATGCCCATGCAAACCTACTGAATCCTTTCTAATCACAGGTGAAACCCCCAGCTTCTTACTCTTCATTTTCTGACAGTAATGAACCAATCAACACTCTGAGGACCTGGGTGCTAAAGGGATTATTTTAAAATCTTAAGCTCAATTTTATGAATGTTACATTTATTAATCACGTTTAAGTTGGTTTAATTCAAGGGATATAATTTCACCGTATCTACACAGATCTCTCCATTTCATTTTTAGAAGAAAGATTGACTAACCTTCTGTAGTTAAGATAAACACATAAGTTGATTTGGGTTTGCCATTCAATAGTCATCATGACTAACCCAAGGATAATAGTACTTCTTAAGTTCATACAACATGTAGCTTGTAAAAATGTAAAATAAAATGGAGAAAATCAGTGAATTTTCTCAGCATTATTCATATCTGTCTATTCTATGGCACTGCATTATTACTACAGAATTCCTTAACCCTTTGGGAATTTTTATTTAAATATGATTATGAGAAAAATAAGTCAGAAATTATCATGTAAGTGTATATTTCCATTAAATAAATTCATTAAAAATAAAACAGAACTTGTTGGTCTTTTCCCATTTCTTTTTGCTTTCTTTTTATCATATAAGTACACTATGTTCAAAATCAATATGATTTATACAGCTACATTAGTTTTCCAAGTTAAATATAATTTTAAGAAAATTATGATGATTGCTATATTGTTGTTTATTATTTCATTACTATAATGTATTGGTATACTGTAAAGTAATGATATATTGAAATTTTTGTCAGTTCTTTGAGTAGTTTGATCTTTTAAAAAATATATTCATTTGAAGTGATATCTCACTATGTTGCTTATTCTGGCCTACTGCTGAGGCAGTTGTCTTCCCTTATCCACCCAGATATTTGGATCAGAGGCCTATTCCACCACATGAGCTCATTCACCATTTACAAATACTGTTTCTCAAAGAACTAAAGAAAAATTAGTTTTATTAATTTTATACTTTGTACATTTAATCATATTATTTCCCTAAAAGCAGTACACAAAGGTTTTTCTCAAGTGTTTCAACCAGGCAGTTTACATGTATAGTTAAGATATATTTCAAGTAAGTTTTTTTTTTTTTTTTTGAATCAGGGTCTTATCCTAGCCCAGGCTTACTTAGAATTTTCTCTGTAGCCCAGGCTGGTATTAAACTCACAGTGAGCCCTCTATGTCTGCCTCCCAAGTGCTGAGATTACAGGCATGCACCAACACGCCCAAATTCAGGTAAAGTTTTTATGGGTGTAATTGATGTAAAGTAAGCATTGAAGTTCAAACTTGAAAATAGTTCTGTCCAATTTTTTTCTGCACCATTTGTTGAAATTATCCCTATTCACCTTTGAATTCTTTTGCCATTTTGGCCAAAATTATAATTTACCACATTGGCATGGGTCTGTTTCATTTGTACATCCATTTTTATGTCAGTACTAGAGTCTTAACTGCTTATTGCTTCAGTTATGATAATTTTGCATTCATGATTATAATGAATTGACATATATTTGAGTTTCTTTTTTGTCAAAATATGAGGGCAAATTTTAGTCCTTTGTATTTTCATTTAAACTTTACAATTGAAATCTCTTACTACCACTTCCTCAGATTTGTATTGTGATTGTATGGACTGCAGAGAAAGCCTTGAGAATGGCTGCCTTGGCACTGAGTCATCTGATTCATGAACATAGTACTCTCTTCATGTTACAGATATTCTCTTTGCCATTTTTCTGTGACATTAAGCAGTCTAGCAGATCTAATTTTTTAATTCACGTCTCTCAAATATTTTCTCTATTCCTTTTGAATTGTTGATATTATTGCAGTTACTTATATGTTTATTGCATTATGACATCTTATTGATCTATAGAGATGTCATCTCTTGTATTCTTTAGAGGCAGTCTGTCCCTGAGACACAAGGTTGTGCCCCTAAGGTAGGTAGGGAGGATGGTAGCACCATTCAAAATCCCCTAGTGATTGGGAGATTGAGCTTTAGGGATTTGCTTCTTCAACATCTTGGAGAGCCTTGAGGAACTCTAGGACAGATGAAGCCATACTGGGCAATTTTGTTAGTAAGGCACATTATCCAGTGGCCTTCTGTGGAGATGTGGCACTCCACATTGAGTTTTTCAAGCTTCTGTTTTCCTAGGACTTTGGAAAGAAGATCAGGGTTTTCCTTTTTCTTTCTTTTTTAAAATTATTTTATATATTTATTTGAGAGAGATGGAGAGAAAGAAAGAGGCAGATAGAGAGAAAGTGGGTGCCTTCAGCCACTGCAAATGAACTCCAGATGCTTGTGCCACCTGGTGTATCTGGCTTACATTGGTCCTGGGGAATTTAACCTGGATCCGCAGGCTTACCAGGCAGGTGCCTTTACTGTTAAGACATCTCTACAGCCCCAAGGGTTTTCCTTTTCCTATTTTAAATTCTCTTGTTTTTTTTTTTTTTTTTTTTTTTTGCTTTATCCCATGTCAGTTGGAAGTTTCCTTTTATAGGCCTATCCCTCATCTGGCTTATCTCAAAGATAAGAAAATCCCAAGGAATGTACCACATTATTTCTCAGTCCTATACTTTAGCCCATTCCAGGTCTCATAGCTCTCTTCTTGTAGTCTATTAGTAATTTTCAGGGAATAGAAATGTACCTGAAAATGATGATATAGTGTCTTGTTTCTGCAGGCTTTGTGATTTTATACCTGCACTTAGGATGTATTTCTTGAGGCTAAGTCTTGCTATGTTGCACAGGCTGGTCTCAAACTTGTGGTCTTCCTCCCTCAGCCTCCTAAAGGCTGAGATTTACAGGTGTGTTCCAACCAACTTGGCTATAACATACTTTTTATCATATAAATTTGAAAGTGATATTAGAATATGCTAGTCATTGGAAAACAAAATTATAAGTGAATTAAATGCTTCCAGAGATGGAAAGAAGGAAGGAGGGAAGGAAGGGAGAGAGGAAGGGGAAAAGGAAAAAAAGCTGTTGCCAGTGAACTAATAACATATTTTGCAAATGAATTTTCTTCATATAGCTATATTTTTAATTTATAAAATAAAAGGCTTTGCTTATAATTTGTAATTCTTTCCACTCATGTATGCTCTGGCTTTTAAACAGTCTTTCCAAAATTGATGGTCCATTTAAATATAGTGTCTGTTCAGCTTATCCCTGCAGCTCCCCAAGCAGCAGACAAACCTTCCACACAGCTGCACAGCCGAGAAAGCATAGCAAGTGAAGGGGATGGTGTAAAATAATAGGGGATTCTGTGCATTTTCCTAAGCCATGGAGGGTGTTAGGTATGAGTTAAAGGAGTTGAACTCTTAGAAATGAAAGACTTTGTATAGTAGTTTCACTTGTCAGCAGCTGGTCACACATTTCTGGTTTTCCAAATACAGTTCCCAGACAGTTGGAAAGAAATATACCCAGTAGCTATTAGCTGTGAACATCAAGGACAAATATGCCAGGGCTAACGCCCATCCACATGTCAATGCAGTAGGATCCACCTACCCCGCCTCCCTGATTTTGGATAAATTGCTTGTGCAGACTGAAATTCTTTAAGTGTAAAGTGCAGGAAACAAGCCTGCTGACCTTTACAGCACTTAACTTTTAAAGGTGATAATAATTTTAGTTATGCTTTTTTCCCCAATATAATAGTATTTTCTGTAATTTCAGAGTGGAACTTTAGGATTACAATGAGAATCATGTTTTGAAACTCTGCAGCATTGCTGTAAACCAGATAGTACAAAATGTCAGTTGCCCTCTAGCCATGGGTGTTCAAATATAGTCCTTAAATTGTCAAATTTTATCTTTGTGTGAAAGAATTTTTGTTATTTGAGTTTAAAAGACTGTATACTCATTATGTCAATCCAAAGCTCAGTAATACCTGTGATTGGCACTTCAATTAACAATGCAAGCTATTCATCATTTGTGAGAACAAAGTCATAGCCAGCTCAAAGGTCCATGGACAGTGACTTAACTATGCCAAGTACGACGATGTGTGTTAACAAACACTGATGAGGGAGATCACTGTGTCCCTCCTCTTCTGTCATCTCATTGCCTCTTGCCCTTCCTAAGAGGAAGACCTTTGTCAAAGGTGGAAAATGGAACATCTTGTTAATAATAATAATAATAAACATTAAAAAACACCACCCACATCTTTTCATGTGTGGAAAAGAGAAAAAAAGTTAAAAAAAAATGAGTCTATGCCCTCATTCAACCTCTAGTTGTTTCATGATCTCCTCCTACCTCCCATGTGTGCCAATAGTTACCTCCCTCATGGATATAATTAAGATTAATGAAGCATACATTGAAACATCTTTTCACTGTAATTCTCTCACATCTCACACGGATGGACTGTTCTCTAGAGGAGATATAGCTGGAAGCCTTGGCAGATGGAAATGATATTGTATTTGGGAAAGGGAAGGATTCTTTTTTAATTTTTGTGTTTGGGGAACGTTTTACTCTTTGATAACAAAACACATCCCTTGGATAACATACAAATATATGTATGTATATTGCCTTTATTTCTTTTAAGCAAGATGAGACATACTTTACAAATACTATTCAGAGTTCATCCAGCATTGATGTTCCTCCAGTACACAGTGCATTCAATGCATCATTCTCCAAGACTCTTGACTGGGGTTCACACCTCTGAATGCTGAACGAAAAAAAAAAATGTTATTCACTGAATAATGAATGAGATAAAGAAGGAGACAAGTGTTCTACAGCCTAAATGATGTCTGACTCAGTTTATATCTGTAGGTCTTACCTCAAAAATGGGAATCATAATTATTCACTAAACTGAAGGCAACAGAACATGGACATTCTTTTGAGACCTCAGGGAGTTTGTTTGTTTATTTATGCACTGAAATTAAAGGCATGAACTACTATGCCTGGCAGACCTCAGGAAGTTTTAAGAGCCAAGATTCATTTCCATGTGTCACTATAAATAGCTTCTCTGTGGTACTATAGACTAGGTTGTATTAAAGTTGCCATGTTGGGGCTAGAGAGATGGCTTGGCATTTAAGGTGCTTGTCTGAAAAGCCAAAGGACCCAGGTTCGAATCCACAGGACCCATATAAGCCAGATGCACAAGATAGCACATGCATCTGGAGTTCATTTGCAGTAGCTAAAGGCCCTGATGTGCCTCTCCCTCTCTCTATTTGCCTCTCTTTCAAATAAATAAATAAATACTTTTTAAAAAAAGTTGATATGTTGAATTCTAAACATGAGGAGATAAGAACTTTGGAAAATATTTGGGTCCTGCGTGCAGAGCTTCATGATGGGTTCATCGTCCTTGTTAAAACAAAACAAAACCTCAAGTTGCTCGTTCATCTGTCCACCATAATGGCTGTCCAAAAACCTACATACAGGCCCTCATCTAACACCTAATTAGCAGCAGCCTTCAATGAGATCCTGGACATTTCAGCATTGTGAAAATTATTTGTGTGTTTTATAAACCACCTAGCTCATAACAGGTGGCACAGCTTACCAGAGAAGAAGGCTGTGTGCTTTTTTTTTTTTGGTTTTCAAGGTAGGGACTCGTTCTAGCCCAGGATGACCTGGAATTCACTCTGTAGTCTCAGGGTGGCCCCAGACTCACAATGATCCTCCTACATCTGCCTCCCAAGTGCTGGGATTAAAGGTGTGTGCCACCACGTCCTGCTGGATGTGTGTTTTTACAAGTCTATGTCACACTGTTGCACTCAGGTTCGCATTGCTGGTAGAAATCACCCAACCAAGAGCAGCTTGTGGGGAAAAGAGGTTTATTTTGGCCAACAGGCTCAAAGGGGAAGCTCCATGATGGCAGGGAAAAAGGTAGCATGAGCAGAAGTTAGACATCACCCCCTGGCCAACATAAGGTGGACAATAGCAACAGGAGAGTGTGCCAAACACTGGCTTGGGGAAACTGGCTATAACACCTATAAGCCTGCCCCCAATAATACACTGCCTCCAGGAGGCTTTAATTCCCAAATATCCATCAGCTGGGGAACCTAATATCCAGAACACCTAAGTTTATAGGGGACACCTTAATCAAACCTCCACACACACGCCAAGCTTTCTTTACTTTCTGCTGCCATTGGGAGAACATCATTTGGACACCTAATTCAGTCATTCAGTAAACACGCATTTAGAGACTACACTCTGCTGTCTGTTCTACCAGATCACCCTGCCATTCCTTCCAGTCCTCCTTTAGCCTTCATGATGAATCGTGATGGTATGGTCAATTTCCAACAGATTCACACATGAAATGTTTGATTACTTGACTAGACTTGACTTTGTCCATAATTAGGTGGAATTTATTTCTTTAGGCTTCCCCAACCATCATAATGTGGCATAAATTGAACTTTGAATTTCCAATTTTTGCTTCATATTTCAAAAAATGGTTGAATATACTCAGTATTTATTAGTTTTGCTTTGTTTTGTTTTCTAAACTGTTTGCTGGCTATAGGAATTCTCTGTGAATAATACTACGTGGCTTCATATAAGGAAAGATGAGTCCATCCCTCTCAGCATCCCTGTTGCTTTGGGTGTTGATGGAATGGCTAGAGTTCTAACAGCCATCCTAGGCAATGTGAAGACTCTTCTCAGAGATAACCACATAATAAATCAACTATCCTGATAAAATCCAACTATTAAATTCCACATTTGTTTCATAGACTAGGTGGTTTCTACTTCACCTTATGTTTTCTAAATTGATACTCAAAATGGACCTAAATTCTAACCAGAACAGCCTAAAATGTTTGGCACATTAGGATGTTAAGTATTTATGGAATTCTTTATGCACTTTTATGGGTGGTTTATAAATATATCCAAGTGGTTGTATATGTTAATCCATATATTCTTGTAATTTTCTCAAATAAAGTCATTTCTACAGTAATAAATGTGAGTAGCATTTTGCAAGGGTTGTTTAATTCTAGCTTCAAATAAATACAGACTTTCAGTTGAAACATTTAGAGAGATGAAATAAATTCATGAAAAGAGAAAAAGAAACATAAAAACTACCCTAACACCATAATGAAAAGATAAGTTCTATTCTAATAATACACAATTATTGATAATAATAAAAGTGGATGTTTTATCACCACATTTCTCTTTTATCTATCAGCATATATATATCTATATCTATCTATCTATCTATCTATCTATCTATCTATATATATATATATACCATTTTTCTATCAGATTATAAATATATATAAAACCAATATATATAAATATTGGTTTTTTGAGGTAGGGTCACACTCTAGCCCAGGCTGACCTGGAATTCACTATGTAGTCTCAGGGTGGCCTCAAACTCATGGTGATCTTTCTACCTCTGCCTCCTGAGTGCTGGGATTAAAGGCATGCACCACCAAGCCTGGATAGAATATATTTTTTGAACAGGGTTTCTAGCCCAGATGGGCCTTGGAATTTCTATGTAACCAAGTGGACCTTGAGCTTCTGTTCCATCTGCTTCCTTTTCCCAAGTGCTGGGATTATAGGAATATGCCATCACACCTAGTTTTATGCACTGCTGGGATCAAACACAGGACTTTGGGCCTGCCAAGGGAGGCCACTAACAACATCCCTAGCCCAGATGTGGTCTTTCAAATAAATTTACTGTGGATCAGCAAACATTAACTATGGCTCACTATTCACTAGATGTCATTTCTATTGAAGTGAGCTGCTGAGATTTCTCTAGCAACCTTGGTTTAAGATACAATAATAGATATTTAGGTAAGTAAATGGATAGAAGTGCAGGTAAAGAAGAGATTAATCAATGTGGTTAAAGTCTACATCAAGGGAATATATTTTATATCATGCAATCAGGGAAGGTTTCTCCTTTGTATTGTTTAAGCCTCATCTGGTCGGGGGGAGGCGTTTAAAAATGCCAGGTGGGTGAAATTTGATGGCTAGAGGACAACATGTGTGCAACTGAGACAAAAGTATCAAAATCACTGAAGGTCTAAAGAATTATAGTGTAGGTTGACCATGTGTGGGGATGACATTGAGTATGGCTAAAGACAGGAGCTGTGTCATAGAGCTAATAGGACAAGGGAAAGACAGGACTATGTTTCTTTTCATGAGGAAATTGGAAGATAATAGGGGATTAGTTAAGAAGGGACTCATTTCCTTTTAAGTTTCTTTAAGTTAAAATTACTTCCTTAGTTACTCTGTGGAGAATGACAGTAGGTAAGCTGCACCCCAACAGACAGGTCGAGTGATAATGGTGGCTTCTAAAAGGATGGGGGTGTGTGGGAGAGGTATTATATAAAATCACAATTATGAGACAGTAGTCTTAAAACCCAGGAGAACTCTTAACAATCTGATAAGGCCTGTCCCCTTCTCTAGTCATACCCACTGGTTGGATTGGGACCACACAGTATGTAAAGAAATAAAAGACAAATTGCATGTTAATAACTCCCAAACACCCACCAAGTTGATACATTGAACTTAATGAGTCATCAGGGAGAGCTTTTTTTTTTTTTTTAATACCTGCAAGTAATAAACTGCAGGAGTGTGAGTAAATGCTAAAACTGACTCCGGAGTAGTGAGTAAACATGTCTAGATAGGAAAGAAGTCTGGGTGCATGGGAAAAGAAAGTGTGTAGAATGGGAAGTAGAAACTTTCAGGCAAAGGGATAGTGCTGTCCTTGCAACTGTGTTTACATTAAGGAGCTTATTAATGGCAGGCTCATTTTCCTCAGTATTTTCTACTTTGAGTTAACTGGTATGGGTGTTGGGCCAGGCTTTTATTGTGGAAGTATCCTGGATCCTTTTTTGTAGTCCCAGACCTGCAGATCTGTATGCAGAAATCACTGTTAGCATATAATGAAAAACATACACTTATCCTCACTTCTGTCTCCATGACATTAATCTCCCTAGATTGCCACACTGGAGTTTCAAGTCCTGAAATTGATCTTGGCAATGCAGAAAGCACTGCTGTGTTTCTCATTTCCTCAACTTACAATAAGATGCACTTGTAGATACAGCCTACTGTAAGTAATTTATCATTTTAGCTTCTCACTTCCTTAGGCAGGAGTTCCTTCCAAACCAAGCACTTGTAGAAATGTTGATTGTTTAAACGGCATAAGAATGAGGCATTTACTTTTTTGGGTAGTGATTCTTTTCATTTTTCTATTTTTACCATATCTTACAAAATACTTTCATCTTTCCTTAGGGGACAAGCTATTATAAGTGAATCTATGGCTTTGAAACGTCAAAGCATTTATACATACTTTTCAGTAATTTTGGGAAAAGTTTTAGCAAGCTTCCTCAAAGTAGAATAACCTTTTTAAGAAACAATAGCAAAAATAATGACCAGAAAATAAAACAGAAAGGGAAAAGTTTACATTCTGGGAGCCCTCACAGAAATATCACTTAAACTCATCTCAGAACTTCAATGTCTGGGAATGTAAGATAATAAACTCCTGCTATTGTAAGCCACTAAACTCATGTTAATTTACTATAGCAGTGTCTACCTTCTTTATAGGGCTTTATACATGTGTAGTATGTGAACACCAGAACTGTATTTTCCAGTTTTAGAGACTATGATGTCTAAAGTTAAGATTCAGGAAGATTTAGTCCCTGGGACTGATCCATTGTGGTTCATAGATAGGGCCTCCTCACCCTGTGCCCACATGGTTCAGGTACAAGGCAGTAGCTCTCCTGGGCTTCTTGTAAAAAGTCTGTTCATGATCTTTGAAAGACCCCCACTAAATGATGCTATCCCATTGGTGATTTGATTCCAGTGATCATACTTTGGGAGACCACAGTCATTATGACTGCAGTAAGGAACTTCAGGGAACTAGTTCAGTCACTTGGAAACAATTATACCTAAGTTAAGAACTATTAGCACTTTAATTCATCCAACTACTTTCTATTCAAATACTTCTTACATAACCTGACACTGAAAGTAAGACAACACTTGTCAACTCTTCATGAAATAAATATGAAGGCAAACAGCATTCAGCCCAGCCACAGGTCCTGCTCTAGACAAGGGGCTGGGCAGCACTATACATTGTGGGTCTCTGAGCAGCAGTGGGCAGGGAAGCCGTGAAATTAGACTCCTGTTTTCCACATGGTGAAGTTTGTGAAAAGGTTCAAGAGGTTGACTTGAGAGGGTGCTGTAATTCAAGTGAGAGTGTTCAAGGGTTGCAGTGAGAACTGAAACTCATTCATCATTCCTGGAAGAAAGGAATCAGCTCTACACAAAACCATTCTGAGGATGCACTGTAATGCATCATTCTCTTTTTTTCTTTGATTGTACTGGTGAGGTATCCTTCTAGTACTGGAATAGCTTATACTTAAGTGTCCAAGTGAGTTAACCAAGCAAAGTATAAAATTACCTCCCTAAGAAACGTCAAGACCGTGAGAACCGTTACAATAGTCACTTGTGCAGTTTTTAAATCTTCAGACTTTGGTAACTGTTGGGTAACTATGTGCTGTTAGGGTCATATTTCCTCAAGATATCTCCAAAATTGCTCATATACTATTTGCAGTCCTGCCTCATTTTTTGACATCATGTTTATTTAAAACTGCTTTTCTCATATCAGAACATTTAAAATATTTCACAGAAATTATAGAAATAGTTATAATATTTTAAATATTTTTATAAGTAAAAACTTATAGCCTGGCATGGTGGCGCATGCCTTTAATCCCAGCACTCAGAAGGTAGAGGTAGGAGGATCGCCATGAGTTCAAGGCCACTCTGAGAATACATAGTGAATCCCAGGTCAGCCTGAGCTACAGTGAGACCCTACCTTGAAAAACAAAACAAAACAAACAAACAAACAAAAAAGTTATAAAAAATACTTCAATGACTATCAACCTAGGACCAACTTCATTTAGTATGTATCTCTATTTAAAACATATATCAGACATTATTTGTAATATTATGAATTCATATGTCTAAAATATAGAAATAAATGTAAATAATGTTATACTATCTGTAAATAGAAATATTAATTTTACTTAACATGTCTGCAGAGATATTTAAATCTGTTAATATAACCTTGTTATCTGCTTAAAATTACATTTCTCATCTCTATGAAAAGAAAAAAAAGAAATTATATTTCAAGACCAGATACAAGCCGGGCATGGTGGCACACGCCTTTAATCCCAGCACTCAGGAGGCAGAGGTAGGAGGATCACCGTGAGTTCGAGGCCACTGAGACTGCATAGTGAATTCCAGGTCAGCCTGGGTTACAGTGAGACCCTACCTCAAAAAAAAAAAAAAACAAAAAAAAAAACAGATACTCTTTCTTTTGGCAAGAATATGGTATATTTCCCCACCAGTGAGCATCCCATCTGATTATCTCTTGTCAAGGAGTGTTAGTATCCATTGATGTTACCCAATGTGCTAATATATAGTTTGTGGTCATGAAATTGTGACAATCTAACTCATTGAGAATGATAAATGTAAATTTATAAAAAGTAACTTTTTTCTAATAGCTATTCATTTTCAGTGAGTTGCATACTTTTATTAAGGATTTAAAAAATATTTTCTCTTTTTTCTTGTTTAATACAATGGGTTGGCTACCTACTCTGTAATACAGATTAATGAACTTTAAAATTTTTTTAAAATATTTATTTATTTATTTATTTGAGACAGAGAGGGTGTAGCAGACAGCTTCAGGTTTGCTGTGATAAACTTCCAGACCAGGCACAGTTATGGAGGAAGGGATTTATTGAAGCTCACAGATCCAAGGGAAGTTCCATAATGGCAAAAGAAGCTGCCTCTTTTCACAGGACCAAACACAGAAAGAGAAGCACAAGCCTAAAGCCACACAGCACAGCCCACTTCAGGAACTCCAGCTAGGCACACTTTGCATATCTTCAGATTGAAGTCTCAAACCCACCACCGTACCTTAAGATCCACCCAGTGACACTGCCTCCAGCCAGGTGGCTGCAGATGCAAACTACAAACTAATCAAACACTGAATATATTGGGGGGGGCATCTGTTCTAACTACTACAGAGGGGGAGAGAGAGAGAGAAAGAGAGAGAATGTGCATGCCAGGGCCTCCAGCCATTGCAAACGAGCTCCAGACACATATGCTCCCTCATGCATCTGGCTTGTGGCACCTGGAGAATCGAACTGGGGTCCTTAAGCTTCACAGGTAAATGCCTTAACCACTAATCCATCTCTCCAGCCTAATGTTCTTTTGTTTGTTTATGTTTTCTTTTCTTATAGGTTTGATTTGAGTTGTTTTACTACATTGTATATTCCTAGGTATAAGTATTTGATGAGTTTCAGTCTATTACACTTATCAGTCTTATTGATGGACAAATTATCTCAACTGTTTCCAGATGGAGGCTCTTTCAAATTGATTTTTGAGTTTTTGACATGACATTATAGCATTAGAAGATGTTTTAAGAAGATTCACGTTCTCTGACTCATATCTCATCCAGCCATCTGTCCAAAGACATCTTAACAATTCCTTTCAGTGGAGAACTGTATGGAGACCAAATCCAGGTGATGAGAGGAAGCCAGTGGAGAACTTTATGGAGACCAAATCTAGGTGATGAGAGGAAGCCAGTGGAGAACTTTATGGAGACCAAATCCAGGTGATGAGAGGATGTCAGTGGAGAACTGTATGGAGACCAAATCCAGGTGATGAGAGGAAGTCAGTGGAGGACTGTATGGAGACCAAATCCAGGTGATGAGAGGAAGTCAGTGGAGAACTGTATGGAGACCAAATCCAGGTGATGAGAGGAAGCCAGTGGAGAACTGTATGGAGACCAAATCCAGGTGATGAGAGGAAGCCAGTGGAGAACTGTATGGAGACCAAATCCAGGTGATGAGAGGAAGCCAGTGGAGAACTGTATGGAGACCAAATCCAGGTGATGAGAGGAAGCCAGTGGAGAACTTTATGGAGAACAAATCCAGGTGATGAGAGGAAGCCAGTGGAGAACTTTATGGAGACCAAATCCAGGTGATGAGAGGATGTCAGTGGAGGACTGTATGGAGACCAAATCCAGGTGATGAGAGGAAGTCAGTGGAGGACTGTATGGAGACCAAATCCAGGTGATGAGAGGAAGTCAGTGGAGAACTGTATGGAGACCAAATCCAGGTGATGAGAGGAAGCCAGTGGAGAACTGTATGGAGACCAAATCCAGGTGATGAGAGGAAGCCAGTGGAGAACTGTATGGAGACCAAATCCAGGTGATGAGAGGAAGCCAGTGGAGAACTGTATGGAGACCAAATCCAGGTGATGAGAGGAAGCCAGTGGAGAACTGTATGGAGACCAAATCCAGGTGATGAGAGGAAGTCAGTGGAGAACTGTATGGAGACCAAATCCAGGTGATGAGAGGAAGCCAGTGGAGAACTGTATGGAGACCAAATCCAGGTGATGAGAGGAAGTCAGTGGAGAACTGTATGGAGACCAAATCCAGGTGATGAGAGGAAGCCAGTGGAGAACTGTATGGAGACCAAATCCAGGTGATGAGAGGAAGCCAGTGGAGAACTGTATGGAGACCAAATCCAGGTGATGAGAGGAAGCCAGTGGAGAACTGTATGGAGACCAAATCCAGGTGATGAGAGGAAGCCAGTGGAGAACTTTATGGAGAACAAATCCAGGTGAAGAGAGGAAGCCAGTGGAGAACTGTATGGAGAACAAATCCAGGTGATGAGAGGAAGCCAGTGGAGAACTGTACAGAGACCAAATCCAGATGATGAGAGGATTTATTGCTCAGAGACTGATCAACATTTTTATATTTTTTCCAGTGATATCATATTAATTGCCACTATAACATACTACTGCAAATGGTAGCTTCAAACAACATAGTTGCTACTCTCCTATATGCCTGGGGCCAGAAGTCTAGATAGGATTTCATTCATTTTGGAAGGAGAGATGAATTAGTTATCCTGTGCTTTGTAGCTTCTAGAGGCCATGTACGTTTCTTGACTCATACCCACCCTCATCAAACTCTGTAATATACTATCTTGTCCCTGTCCTTGTCTTTATGTGTCTTTCTACATTTTTGTTTGGGTCTTCAGTATGTCTGTCTGTCTCTATATATCATCTATCCATCTGTCTATCATCTATCTCTGTTTCTGCCATGCCTCTGGCTCTGAGTCTGGTACTTGTACCATATATATATGTTATTTTGATGTTTCAAGCAAAGGAATAATGAGATAGAGTGCTAAGTCCATGTGATGATTTTATATAATTATAGTTATGTATCTTTACCTAGCTCAAATTATAAATCCAAGGTTAATAAAATACTAAATTTCAAGCCTGGCATGGTGGCACCCACCTTTAATCCCAGCACTTGGGAGGCAGAAGTAGGAGGATCACCATGAGTTCAAGGCCACCCTAAGACTACATAGTGAATTCTAGGTCAGCCTGGACTAGAGCGAGACATATATGCCAGGTTCATTTTGAACTCCCTGCTGACACTCCTGCCTCTACCTCCTAAGTGCAGGGATGGCAAGCATGTGTGTAACTGGGGATAGTGTGACACTGGGGACCAAAGCCAGCACATCATGCATGCTTCGAAAGTACATCCTGAGCCCAACAGACACTGTTGGTTGTGATCAGTTGTGGTGGCTTCATCAAAGACAGTGTAGGGCCAGAGAACTGGGAGAAAATTCAAGTCAGCCATTCAAGAAGTAGGAACGAAGGAAATTTGCCAAAGCAATTTGCAAAAGCAGGCGCCAGAGCATGATAAGTCAGTCCACTTTGATCTCACTGCAGAAACAAATGAACAGTGTCCTAGATGATAGGCTTCCCTGGACCAGAAGCCACAACCAGCTCTACTGTCTCAAGTCAAAAAGAGAAAGGCCTGAGTAAGACTACTGGGATCTAATCTAATTTCTAGAATTTAGAGTTGCTAGTTCACATAAGTCAGATATAAGTTTTGAGTTGAATTTTCAGTAGAGAGGAGAGTGATTTCCTTGTAGCCAGAGGAAAAAAAGAAAATGCTATTTTTTTCTAATTTAAAAATATAGCAAATTTTCCCCCTTTTGGTATTGTTTTAAGAGTGCAAAGCTAAAAGAAGAGTCTAACCATGCTAATAGTACTTGCAAAAGAATCAAAACTAGACTCTCCAAAAACAATCTTACATCCTGAGAGAATTAAGGTAGCTGGACAAAATGGGGAAGAAGTGGGAATCTATAGCCATCAGAGTGCAGTTAAAGGACCTGTGTGGGCAACCTAACATGTCCTCAGAACTTTGCAGCACCTAAAGGTTGATGTTCCACTCTTCCTTGACAATCAAAGGTTCCATAGTGAAAGAAGCTGCCTCCCAGAGATTAGAGTGGACAGTCATTGACAAGGTCCATACTTGCAAGAAAGAATGACAGAGATGAAGTTTACAACCAGACAAGAAAATGTCTGGCTTGCATCAGAATCAGAGTTACTCCACCTGAAGGAAAGACCTGCAGGACAGTCTGTCCTCAAAAAAAAAAAAAAAAAAAAAAAAAAAAAAAAAAAAAAGAAAAGAAAAAAGAGCTTATACAGTGGCTGAGAGGGAAGGCTGCATGGTCAGCATAAGTGTGTGTCCACTCTCTCAGGGAAGAGTGCAAAGGTTGGGCTGATGAACAATAGCCAAGTTTTGACATTAGCCTTGGTGCCAATCAGCAAATGAATGGATAAACAAAACCTGCTGTGTATATGCAAAATGGAGATTTATTCAGTTACGATGGAGAACAAAATTACAACACTTACAGGAAAACCAAAGTCCATCATACTAAGCAAAATAAGACTCATACAAATATCACCTGTCTTCTCTAATTTGTGGATCCTAGATTTTATAAGGATATCTAAAGTCATATATGCATACAAAACATGAAAGTGGAACTGAGACTATATAAGGGAATGGGGATAGTGAGAGGTAGGACAAGAGACAGAGTGTGAATGTGATCAAAACACTTGATGTATCTGCATGAAAATGATGCAGAGTCATCTCAGAAACACTTTTCCCATCCACATCTACTCCCCCATTCTGGTCCAAAGCTGAGGGAAGCAGGGACTGGCAAGAGAGGTGATGAATACAGGCATAAAATTGATGTGATGGAACAGTTTCTCTAATTTCTTCTTTTCTATACCAGGTTTATGAGCCACTTTAACATCCAACCAGTGGAGGTGTCCATTAACCAAACTAGTATTTAATTGCCAAAACAAAGGAATATATATACTCCAAAGGCAGGATGGATATCTGACTGGTTATTGCAGACTGGTTATTGTAATATAGAAGTGCTAGTAGTTTACAAAAATTAATTCTTCTGTGCTGACTGAAGAGTGTTCCAATACCCTAGCCACAGCAGGTCCTTTCCTGAAACACCCTGGACACTTCAACCACTGTTTAGCAACATCTGATGCAGTGCATGGCACGACTGTATTCTGCTATCATTGTCCATGCTAGTCTTCATTGGTCAGTGTGCATGTTGAATAAGTCAATAAATATTTGAGTATTACCCAGATCAGAAATATGGTCATAAAATGTGGGATTGAGTGATGCAGTATTGAGAGAACATTAACTTTCCTGCTAGTATGATGAGTACTAGAAGTTATTATATTTTGAAATAGTTTTCCCAGCACAGTGGTGTACCCCTGTAACTCCAGAATTCAGGAAGCTGAGGTAAGAGCTGCTGTCACAGCACTCAGGAAGCTGAGGCAGGGGGATCATGGCTTTGAGATCTACCTGAGGCACATAACAAGACTATTAAAATAGCATTTTCCATTATACCATCTACTTTTAGACACCAGATAACATATTTATTAGAATATTTTCTTGGGTTAAGTATTATCAAATCTGTTTTATAGTTTAGGAAGTTGGAGCTAAGAAAAGTGACTGCCCTGCTCAAGGTAACTAAATCAATAAGCCACAAAGCTTGGTTTTCAAGCAGTAGTGTACCTCCAAAGCCCTTAACTAGACATATGACAACCTCATTCTGTCTCCTATATTTTGCCCCCTTCTTGATAATTTTGTGCATAATAAATTTTTATCTTTGTTTAGGATTCATTTTGATTAATAGGAACTGCAAACATATTTTAATTTTATATCCACATCACCTTTATATGGAACATCTTTTAGGGAAGAGTCTTAGGGGCTGCAGAGATGAGTCAGAAGCAAAAGCACTTGCTGAAAATGCCTAAAGATCTGGATTTGATTACCTAGTACCCACCCATTAAAAGCCAAATGCACAGTGTGGCACATGTGTCGCTGGTTTGTTTACAGCCCTGGCAATCCATCCTCCCCTCCCCTCCCCTCCCCTCCCCTCCTCTCCTCTCCTCTCCTCTCCTCTTCTCTTCTCTTCTCTTTTCTCTTCTCTTCTCTTTGCCTCTCTTCTCCTTCTTCTTTCTCTTTCTCTCTCATCTCTATCTCTCTTTCAAATAAATACTTTACAAAGCGTCTTAGAAGTCTGATTTGAAGGATAGGAGGTAAAATAAAATTGTTTATTGTTTGAAGTAAAATTCTATAGGAGTGGCTGTATTTTTAAGCATCCTGAAAATAGCCTGAATTTTACTGAGAATAAAAAATATCGAGAACAACTTTTAGAACTGCATTTGTGAAGCTTAATCAACCTTAGCATAAACTATACAGCTTAGAATACTTTTGATGTATGTGTTATTGTAGTTAGTTACAGCTATTTATTTCTGAGTTGTCTGAGAAAATGTTTTGTAAATATTAAATTCACCATTACATAGATTATTAAAAATGTTTCCTTATATGTTACCTTCTGCTAAAAATTCAGTTAAAATGGTATTTTATTGTTGCTTCCCAAAGGAAATATATTTTAAAAATAAATGAATCAGTAAGTAGGCAATCACTGGATATAATGAATATAACAAATATTTCACTAGCTTATTCTAGGCATAAAATCCTATCATTTGAAGGTCAGAAAGCATACTTGGGAGGAACAAATACCAGGAATGAGACTGGGCAGTTGAGAATTAAAGCCACACGCAACACTCAGTGTGACATTTTAGATGTTAAATGGAACAAAATCCATCTCACATTGGATGGCCATTGTCAATCCTGACCATGGTTTGATCTGCAATTTATACTGAGATGAAGCAGAAAGAATGTTACTTGCCTTGGTTTCTTGGCTTATAACACAGTTTCACAGATGTCTGACCTTTGGGTTCTAATGTGATAATGCGGCTCCCACAGAACGAATCCTAAAAACTGACTGTCAAACAGAAGTTGTTTTTCAAAGGAAAATGATCCCAAGTTGTGTACATAAAAGACACAGTATTTTTTTTATGCTTAAGCACATCAAATGTCAAAATTCTGGGAGTATTTCAAGAACGGTAAGTAAACATGAAAGGTGGGAAATGTTAAGGCACTTCATTTTTTTTAAGTTATTTACTTGAGGGAATAATGTTACCTATTTCCTTTTTTAGGGGTACATGTATGCTTTAAGAAACTTGGTACTGTCATTTGAATTTCATTTGAAACATACTGTTGTTGCATGGGCCCATGACTTTCGTGTTATTCTTTTTCTTTTTCTTATTTGGGATCATATACATGAACTCTGAAGTCACTACCTCTTGTGTACACATTCCTGCCCAGATCCACTCTACACATAGTACAAGCTCATCTTCATTCATGCCCAACACAACCATTCTGTCTTGTATTTCCCAATGGATGACAATAGAAAGCTGGGCAAAGTCACTTTTAGTCATGTAGACAGCTTTTTCTCTATTAGAACTGATGCACCTTAGGCAAGGTTTGTCCCCCCAAATGTTCATGTGCTAGAAGTTTGGACCTCAGTATATCAAGATGAAAGGGGGAAAGCTTTAAAACATGAGGTCTGGTAGAGGTCACAGGGGCTTGTCCTCAGAAGTGTGGATACTCACCTTGAAAAGGAGGGACATTCTCATGTGGCTGGGCTAGCTTGTGAGAAGATGGTCACACTATGGGCTTGGCACCATGCGCATGAGACAGGACATTTCCATTTCTGTTGCTTCTTCACACTGCCACTAAGCAAGGGGCCCACACGAAGGTGCTGGAGCCATGCTGTTTGAACCCTCCAGACTCAAGAGTTGTTAACCAAATAAAATTCTTTATAAGTTACCCAGTTGAATAAAATGGACTAATGCAAGAACTGATTGCCTCACGTAGGAGCAAAGATTTCTATAGTATTTTGAAGTCCTAAGTAAAATTTTACTGTTAATCATATGGTTGGTTTTGTGGGTATTACATTTTAAGTATGGCTCAGTGATCCATTCTTATACTATCTGTTAATAGATTCTAATGATAAGAATGTAATTTTCACATTATCTGTAAGACTTTTTAATAGTCATTTACAAGCAGCCATGTTCTGCTCTTTGTATTCTCTGCTGATATTATGAGAGTAATTTCTTCTACCGCTATTACTGGTTATTCTTTTAATCCTTTCCTCGTCTGTTCAGATGTATTTTCCTTTGGATCTAGAAAGGCTTCCCCTGCTCATAGTAGTCCCTTATTTCTCCATTTATTTTTTCCCCCAGTGGGGTTATAAATATCAAAGCCAACTATCAGCACAAGGTGGGTGGATGATGCATCTTCTTGACTCTGCCCTAATACTGTACTTCCAATTAACTCCCCCTGGAAGACCAAATCCACCAATTTTCTGAGTCATTTGACCCAGATTTCTCAGCTGCTATTTCCTCACATCTCTCCTTGACCCTGAATTCACTCACTTCCTGTGCTTCTTGTCCATTTATTACTGACTTGTGGCTCTTTCCTCTAGACAGAAATCTTAATACCTCTTAATTTTCTTAGTGTCTCCTAATTTTCACTTCAAAACCAAAATGACATGGAGTGCTAGCCATTCTACATATTTACCACAGGTCCCTCAGTGGATGTTGGTCTAGGATTTACTTGAGTATGAATGTTCACTTATTTTTGATACTTTTTATATTGTTCCATCAATTTCAAGTTCCCACATTTATTTTAAGCATTTCTTCTTTGTGGTTTTCCACATGTAAATAATCATCATTTTCTCTGACTTACTGAGAATATGTTATTGTTTCTCATCAGCACACCACCCTGCAACACTTCATTTCTGTACCTTGAGATGTAATAACTAGATTCACAGTGTGGCTTGCATTTCAGCTACGTCACCTCCATTCCCTTGATGTTGTCTCTGTTTCTAGTTATTTCCCTGTGAGCGAATTTCACGTTTTTCTTGTGGATGAGAGATTTCCTTAGCACGATTTGGCTCTTCTTGGGCATTATCAACACTTCATTGCCCTCTAAACTTTTTTTCGAAATTTATAGCAATTTCACCTAATTATACTAAGCCCTAGCTATTATCTGTTTCCTTTTTATCTCTTTTAAACAAATGGCAACTAGCCTTATGTATAATCAATATGCCGTATAGCTACTTCTCTCCTAAATTCAACATAATATAAAGCTATGCGATGTTGAAGAAAGATTCAGAGAATTCATAGCGCATTGTGGTTACAGGAGAAGAAATGATTTACTTACTGGATTTTTAATAAGAGTTAAGAGAAGAAGGCACAGGATGCTGGGGAACTAGGGAAGATAACTATATTTGTTTGCTTAGTTCCCTGAGGACAGACATTGTAAATGCCTTCTTCATTGTTTTCATGGCTGTCTCAGCACTTTCTGTTCACAAGAGTTTCTAAGAAATACTTAGAAAGTGAGTAAATGGATACTTAAAATGGCACGTGTTGCTTTCAGAAATGTGCTTCAGATGGACTCAAGATTATAAACTAATGAAGGAAGGGCCACTGAGGGTTATGGGAACTGCAGGAGGGCATTTGGCATGATGAACTACTGTGAGGAGGTAGTTCATCCTTGAGGGTTCACATGTCACTGGTGATCAGAGCCACTGATTGACTTGAGGTAGGAAAGGGTCATGACCATACACATGTCTTAGAAAAATAATTCTGGCTTGAAAAACAGATTTGGTTACTTGATAAAGTGTGAAGGAGGGTATGAGGAAGAGCTTGAGAAGGCACAACTGAGAAGTCATGGTCATCATTGATACTTGACTCGGGTGTAGTAGTTGTGCCCCTCATCCTCTCACCACAGGGAATTAAAAATGAGGAAATAATTATAGTAATTTGTTTCCTCTCTAGTAGACTTTTGTTTTCTAACTCAAAAAAGGTTTAGCATTCTATCTAGGTATTTATCAAGTGGGAATCTCACTTGTACCTTCCTGTGTCATACAAGGTCCCAGAATCCTCAGATTCTTTTCAGAGTGCACAGGGGGAGAGGAAAAAAGTCATTTTATTCATAAGAAAAGACACATCTCCCTAGTATTTCTTCCCACTTCCCAAGGTGGCTAAAGATGAGCTCAAATTTCCTTCTTTGTTCCAGAGGTAGTCATGTCCAAATCTCCAACCATCTTGCACAACATTCTTTTCATTTCCATCTATTTGGTCTCACTCAATTTCATTAGCAGAGTCTGAGGGGAGTTTTATTATATTCATAGTCCCTAATAGAATCCTGATGATCAACGTTAATGGCTAATTAAAACTGAGATGAGAACTTTTAGAACTATCTACTCCAAGTTCATGCGTAGTGGCTGACAGATATCAATTAAATATTAATCAGGCCCTGATTTTTTACATATATTTAGTTTAAACTAGAATAGAATTAGAATAATATAGGTGTATGCTTACAACCATAATAAAATGAATTTAGACCATGATTACTGTATGTAAAGGTAATTCTTTTTCACAATAGGAATTGTGAAGGCTCATTTATTTCCTCTTGAAACTATAGCAAAAGGGCTGCTTTATTTATCAGAAGGAATACACAAATGTATATGATAATTTGTTGTTAACAAGTTGATGTTTGCATAATTCACCCAGATTAGGAATTCACTATTACTCTGTCCACAGAAGTCTTCTGACTGAGCACTGCATTCACAGGAGAAAAGGAAATCAATTTTATCAGTCACAATAACTCTGGTTGAGAGACTGATATAAATATTTCAATGTAGCACTTCTCACTTTTCTCCAGAGAAGCTAAGATCAAAATGTTCATGTTATTACCTGTTTTTTTTTTTTAAAGATATTCTTGAGGTTTGCTTCTGGGAGGGTAGTGTAGAGTTTCAGATACTGTGAAATACAAATATTTGCTTTTTTTCTTCTTATAGAAATTCTAGAAATGTGTCATTTACAGCCCAGAAAATATGCAATGTTATTTTTTTCATATTTATGTTTCCAGTGTTGTGTTCTGTTTGTTCAGAAAGCTAAAATAAACAAGTTTACCCTGGCAGAAAACACATCTGTCTTCTAATAAGACAGATAGAAAGTTGAAAGTGCTGGTGACACCCAGGAGTGATGGTTATGCCATCATATGCCTACCTGAGGGGAAATCATACATAATAAGGAGAAGTAGAGGAGCTGCTGAGGTAGAAATAGATTTCAGATTGAGATGCCACTCAGAAGAGTTCTTTAAGTGCCTGAAGCATTAGGACAGCAGGATAAACACACAAAGAGGAGGCAGTTACCTTTGTGTAGGGAGTCCTCTGCTTCCTCTGCTCTGGAATGTTGTCACTGATCCACACTTGGTGGCTAAGCAACTGCTCCTTTCACTTTTTTTTTTTTTTTTTTTTTCCTGAGGTAGGCTTTTGCTTTAGTCCAGGCTGACCTGGATTTCACTATGTAGTCTCAGCATGGCCTTCAACTGAAGGCAATCCTCCTACCTCTGCCTCTCAAGTGCTGGGATTAAAGGCATGCACCACCACTCCTGGCTCTCCTTACCCTTTTAAAGGCTTTTAGTTACATTTTAACCCAAAGTATACCTATTAATTTAAAAAGCCTTAATAACTTTATTCTTACACTAGTAATTTGATGGTTAGCATGAAAGATAATTATTTAAACAAAGTATTCGACCAGTAACATTAAAATACACTATTCTGGCCTGTTAGCTACTGAAGTTAAATTCACTTGGAAAAGTATCAGATATAAGATCACTTCATTCTCCATGCTGCTTCTAAAAAGAAGAAGATGAAATTCTCCTATTTAAAAAAAAGTCCTTCCTCTATACACTGAAAGAGGCAACATCTTGTCCTAGAGAGATGTTGAATCAGAATGCTGTACAGCCCTTATTAGAATGGCTCTCACAAAATTTTGTTATATTTCAGTTTTTTTGTCCAATCCCATATAAAATTCTGTCTTGAGGGTCTTTGTTTCTGTATGAGGGCCTCAGTGCCATGTCAGGTTGCCTGCTTTCTTCCTTGTCAGTCTGTCTTATGTGTCAATGATACTCAAATCCAGCCTGACCCTAAAAGGATGGAGGTTTCCCATCACATACAGAAGCCAAAGTAACTGTTTCCATGTCTTTATGAAAGTCTGTGATATCACTCCCACACCAGGAAGAAAACCCCATTGGTATTCTTCCAAAGAACACACTGGATGGACACACAGTTATAATTTTCAAAACAGAGGTTAGCCAGGAAGGCTGGAAAGATCTTTCTGTGGATCAACCACAGTGGTTTGAATGTAAAATGTGCCCCATGGCCTCAAGTGTGTGTGTTTAAGCTTTCTACTTGGTCCACAGCAGGTGCAGACTTTAGGAAGTAGAGCCTCGCAGGAGGTATATCACTGCAGGCAGATCTTAAGTCTACCCTTCTGTGTGATCAGAGCCAGCACAGGCTTACTGTTGTCTCTCTGCTGTGGATATGTGATGTGGTATGAGCCAGTTTTCTCCATAAACCTGAAGTGAACCCTTTCCTTTCCTAACCTGCTCTGGTCATGTGTTTTGTCTCAGAAACAAGAAGGTGACTGCAGCAAACGCAATGTTTGAATATTGTGTGCTTTTTTCTATGAGGTATAGATGTTTCTGACTAAAATTGACAGTTCTCTACACCTTATATCACGCCCTCTTCTCTCTTAAAATGGTCTTATATTAATTATTCATGTTTTCTTTTAAGTGTCTTAAGTATTACACCTCTTAAATTAAACAAAAAATGGTGACTTTCATATCCAAGTTCACATTCTTAGGATTATGCTCTCTTGTTCTTGTTATTGGACATGAAAAACCTTTTGTCCCAGCAATTATAGAAATGAAATTGGGGATATGGAGAAGAAAACTCTTGGTCAAAGTTTTAATTGGAAAGAACACAGGGTGATGGTCAAGAGAGGGGCAGCACTGATTGTGGGACGTTGAGGATGCCCGCCAAGGGGGAAAGAGAATGTGTGCATGGAGTTGAAGTTGTGAGAGGTCTGGAGACTTTAATGAGTTTGGAATTGTTAATGAAATCCTCTCAAGAAAGGTATAGACAAGCAGATATTCCAGAAAGTTTGCCCAAGGAACATCCTGTTCCTGGTCTCTCTCTCTCTCTCAATCTCCCTCTCTCTCTCTCTCTCTCTCTCTCTGTGTGTGTGTGTGTGTGGAGAGACATTGTGGGTAAAAGATTACAAATTAAAATGATAAGGACCTAATGAAACTTATCTCCAGAAGGGTCTCTGTTTCCTTTTCACTTTGACTTAAATCCACAATCCCTTACCAAACAATCTCAAAGGAACTTGAAGTCAATTTTTCTTTCCCTGGGTGGCTGGTTCAACTTCTTCAGGAGACTATAAATAGCACACTACACACAGAATGTCATGATAATAAAAAATAGAAAACACACTAATATTTTCTGTGGCTTTTGTTCATGATGGTTTCCTTGTACATTTTATGATCTTAATTCTAGAAAGTGTCATTCATATCAACACCAACTTGAGTGCAAATGAGTGTTTCTTAGTGCTTGTCTTTCCCCGAATCCCAGCATGCTCATGCTCTTCCTCTCCCTCAGTGCTGGTCTGTGCTCACCCATGTTCATAATGGTTTCCTTGTACACTTTAAGATCCTAATTCTAGAAATTGTTATTCATATAGACACCAGCTTGAGTACAAATGAGTGTTTCTAAGCCATTGTCTTTCTCTAAATCCCAGCATGCTCATGCTCATCCTCTCTCTCAGTGCCAGGGTGTGCTCACCCATGCTCTGAGCTAGCTAGCTGAGAGCGATCTGTGCCTAGATAAATTGCTTTGTGTTTTCTAATTAGATTGATTCTCTTCATTTGCTGCCAGATTTATCTGACACACAACTTTCAAAATATTTATACTAAGGACAGTTCCATGAATAATTTGGAAATAATATATTTTATGTTTACTTGTAAATGTTGATGGCCTCAGCAATTACTGTTAATCATTTTCTGCCCATGCTTTAATGTGGAATTTTATTGTTACATTAGTGAATCAACAATAAACAATTTAGCCATTATAAAAAGCTATGAATTGCCATCTGCTTATTGACACATGTGTTTTAAAAAGAAATAAATATTTTTCCTTTTGTAGGTTATATTGTGTATATTTATGCACATGTATGTGCAAGAAACAGGAGCATGGTGAGAGCGCAAGGCCAGCCTAGATAACTTAGACTCTGTCTTAAAATAAAAAGCAGCTGGGCGTGGTGGCACACGCCTTTAATCCCAGCACTCGGGAGGCAGAGGTAGGAGGGTCGCCGTGAGTTCGAGGCCACCCTGAGACTCCATAGTGAATTCTAGGTCAGCCTGAGCTAGAGTGAGACCCTACCTTGAACCCCCCCCCAAAAAAAAAAAAGCTGGAGTTATACTCAGAGAGACAGAACTTGCCTAGCCCTCACAAAGCCCTAGCACCTGTTCCTGGTACAGAAAGAAGAAAGGAAGTAGGGAGGGAGGGAAGAAGAAAGAACATGGAGAAATATATGTGCTCACTCTATTCCTTTCTCTAAGACTCTCACACAGTCTCTTCCTATCATAGCACCATAGCACAATAGCTTCCTGTGGTCTCTTGGAAAGAGCAAACTGCATTCATGGGCTGAGGTTCCTTGTGAGGGTGAACACTGGTTGTGTGTCTGGTGCACAGAGGTGGTTAATGAAAACACTGCATATATAGGAAGAATGAACACTTATAGGCCAGTAATTTCTTCAGGAAAATAAAGGCTTCTATGTAGATATCAATAGATTCACAAATGGTCACAAAAGAAATGTTAATTATGCCAGAAAGTTTGATGGAAATGCATTACCCTTCCTGGTTATTTTCTTTTTCTTCTTTTCAAAATATTTGTAAATAATGTATAAAAAGAGAATATCCATTAACAAAATATGCTACATGTAAAAATAGGCAGAGCTAGTAATGATTGTAACATAATAGATAGAATTATACTAGTTATAGCAACACTAGTACCAGAGATCTTTGGCTGGACCATTGTTTCCAGGTTTTTGTCCTCTTATTTATTGGAGGGATTGAAGAAATACATATAGCCAAGCTACAAGAAGTTTTGTTAGAGCATTAAGGAATGTACAATAGAGTGGATGTGCTACAATGGAGGAGGGGGCTCCTTGAGTCAGACCATTCAAGAGCCCCCTAGTTACTCTCTGGGGCTTTCTTTTATGGATACAAAGAAAGAAGATGTAAGCCCTTCTGTGCTATGCATATCCTATCCCATGATACATCGAAAGTGTACTCAGAGGACATGCCTTACTCTGAAAGCAACAAAAACTCTTTCAGGCTAGGTTGCCCCATGCATCCTATTTCCAGATATGTTTTGGGACATGTTTAGATAGAAACTGATCACCAAAAGATTGATAGCAGTGAATTGGCCTGTTGTTTTGTGGGAGGTATGCATGCAGCTTGATGCAGGTGGGGGTTCCAGATTGCCAAAAGCAATGTGAAAAACATGATGTGTATTGTGTTCAAGTCTGGTGGAGTCCTAGGTTTCTAAGCATGCTTCAACACTACCATAATCAATGTATACTAAGTTCCAACAGATCAAAAGAGAAACAAACCAAGATATGTCTTCTTTCTGGCCTCATGTCAAATTGGACTGAAGCCCAGTGTATAACTGAGGCTAGCCTTAAATTCCTGATCCTCCTGTCTTCATTGCCTAAGTGTGTTTACAGACATGTACAACCTAAGCAAAGATTTTTATGGCAAAGAAAAATATTGGGGATTAAAATTTGGTTTTCAATTAAAAATGGTAAATGTTACCAATGTATTAGCTAATGTTTTTCTTTATATCATATTAGTTGTAGTGCCTTCTAGAATTTTCAATGAATGCATTTGATTACATGAGCATAGGCTACTAATGAATTCTTAACACATTCCGATTGAGGCATATGCACTGAAATTTTGCACACTGCATGCTGCCAAATATTTGTCAAATGAACTTTTAGGTGAAAAGAGTATAAAGTTTTCTTTCAGTTTTGGACTCCATTCCTAAATATACAGTCATTGCTTTGAATTTAGTAGAAAACATGACCATGAACTGTTTAGAGAAAACAGAGTTTTACAATTGTAGTCTTAGACTTCTTGGAATGTGGGGGTTCTCCTTGAGGTAGCCCCCCACTGCAGTACCAGTGTTAGTCCTCTACAGTTTCTGACATATACAAAAAAAGCACTTAAAATTTTTTTGTGCTTTTCACAGAAAGTCAACCACTTCTTCTCAAGTGTTCTATAGCAGTTTGCAAAAATGAAGGAACAAAACATGCAACTATTTTTTGATATTCCTTCTGTGACTCATTCTCTCTTATAAATGTCATTTTTCAGGGTTCTTGTCATTTGAATTTCTAATCCCCTGTCTTGTCTAATAGCTCAGAGCTTGGGGCTAGGATGGTGAGAGGTTGGGGAAGTGACACATTCACACAATGAAATGGGAACTTGATGCAAGAATCTTGCTTAGAACCCACGTCTTCTGCATCTGTTTTGTTTCACATGGCTCAGTTAGGTTGAGCTTCTTTGTAATTTAATTTAACATGTGTATCTATAAGAATAACCTTTGAAGACCTGTTGAGTTCAGTTAATAGTATATTTTTCTATTTTTAATACTGTTAAACCTGCATTCTCTCTTTGTCTATAATGAAGGGAGGAAGAAGGTCTTTCGATACAATATATCGGATGTGTAAATGCATGGGTTAGTCACCTGGTTTTTCTCTGAACAGCTTTCTGTGTGGAAACACCTGCATTAAAGACTTTCTTCCCATTTATAATTCGCTGCTTTCCTTAATTTAGAATGATAATCTATTTACAACTAATGTCACCAACACAAAAGTAATAGTGGTGGTTACTCCGAATCCATTCTAGATTTGGCATTAGCATCAGAATCCCCTAATATTCCCAAGGAAGGAACATGGCTCTTTAATCTAATGGAAATACTGTAACCTTAGGCATCTGCATAAGCTAATGCCTCAGAACTAGGAAAAAATTCTCATCAACTTTTTCCTTTTTCCTATATTTAAAATATTAGTGGTATCTTAGAAGGACTATGCACCCCTCAATTTAACCTAAAAGTTTGAGATTAACACATTGCCACTTTTAGCCATTGCCCTATTCATTTTGTGTGTTATAAATTATTTATTTATTTATTTATTTATTTATTTATTTATTTTTTGAAGTAAGGTCTCACTGTAGCCCAGGCTGACTTGAAATTCAGTATGTAGTCTCAGGGTGGCCTTGAACTCATGGTGATCCTCCTACCTCTGCCTCCTGAGTGCTGGGGTTAAAAGTGTGTGACACCACACCAGGCTTAAATTTTTTATTGACAGTTTTTATTCATGAAGACAATTTGATCATAATCCCCTTCCAGTTTGTTCTTTTGTCCTCCTATTCACAACCCCCTTCATTGAACTTCTTTCCAGCTAGACTCTCTTCTCTTTTTATGCCTTTTCCCTCACCCTCTCCATCATTCATGTCAAAATATTGATGAGCTTAATTTTACTGCAGTCTTATGGAAATGGCAATAGTAGATATGAGGTCATAAAATAACAGTCACTTCATGTCCAGAGGATGGTGTCCCCAGATACACTCCCCATCCTCTAAACCTTACATTCTTTCTCTCTGTTCTTTGGCAGTGTTCCCTGAGCTGAGGAGGTGATGTGATAGATGTCTCAGTGCTAAACACTCTACCTTCAGTTATCCTCAACGCTTTGATTAGTTCTATGTATCCCTTGTAGTAACCACCATTAGCAAAAGAAAACTTTTCTGACCAAAGGTGTAGTTACACTAATCTGTAGGGGATAAGCATAATAAAAATATCTAGAGGTCAGTTTGATAGGCATGTCTATGTATAATCTGCATAATACACAACTACTAAGCAGTCCAAAGTGTCCACCAGTGTAATAGAGTCATATTTGTTGTGGGGATAATCAATTGCTCTATGTTTGGATCTGAGACCTGCTTCATGGGAGGGAATTTGTGCCTGGTACGGAAAACCTAGTCAAATCCTTTTTTAGTCAAATCCTATGGTTGTGAAGGTCATAAATTCTACTGAAGAAACCAAATTTAATTCAGAATGATCTTTGCTATCACAAACATCAAGAAAAAGAGTATTATCTTGGTCCTGTTATATCATAACTATAGTAGCTATGAGGTAGGTATTTTGTTGTTTTTCAAAAAGTGGGCAAAATTGAGATGAATACAGGGTGCAGGGGCTTGATGGAAGCAGTGTAAGAACACCACTGGCTGGTAAGCAGCAAAACCTGGAGTTGAGTCCCTTCACTCAGTGTGTGGCTTCAAGAGTGTTCTTCCTCTGTAGTAACACTCCACAGGGGACTATGAAAGTCCTCTTCTGTTGTCCTCCAGACGAAAGGAACAGAATTGAGCACTTTCTGTGATTTTTAACCTTGTTATATGATGCTACAGGAACTCAAGTGGAACTCAGAATGCTTTGAGAGCCAAAGAAAATGCTTCCAAACAACCATCACTGATGTATCAGGTATTAAGGAATGACAGGAAGCACCAAGAGCAGTGTGGGGGAAGCATCCACACTGGCAGAGAGAAAGAAGTGAATGCCTGAAATGTCCTGGAAGCTCAGGAAATGGAAGCACAGGTCAACCTTACGTAAAAGCCATTTTTCCTCAAGAACTCATTTGTAAGAAATGCAATTCAGAGCATTTTAGCATTCAAGCATTTACTTGCAGTAAACATACGGCCTTTGTTTCTTTGTTGGCCTAAAATTTGTCAATGCTTCTCACCAATTTTCCTATGGAAATTAATTACTACTACAATATTTAGTGTAGCTGTGTTTATTTCTCAAAGCAGTAACAATGCCCATGTACTTTAAACAGTGGGAGTATCTGGTTGGCTTGTATTAAAGCTGATTCCAAGAGACCTTTGCACATTCTCAGAGGGTCTGGAGCAAAGTATCTTGAACACGTATAAACAGAAAAAAAAAAAAAACATCCATTTTCTTTTCACAATTTTGTATCTAGAGACAATTGCTACATCTATAACTCAGCCTGCATGAAGAAAGTTCTGAGTTTTATTGTGTGCATTTGTGTGTGGTGAGTGTGCATGTGGACATGTGTGTGGACACATGTTTGTGGATGTATGTGCATGTGTGTGTGTGTTCATGTGAAAGCCAGAGGTTGATGTTGTGTGTCTTCCTCAACCACTGTCTTCTTTATTTTACCAAGGCAGAGTTTCTCACTTGAACCCAGAGCTTGCTAAGTTTTCTAGTATAACTAGCCAGCTGGCTACATGCTGAGATTACAGAGGGCTGCCAAGCCCACCAGGCATTTACATGGGTCTGGGATCTGGACTTTCGTCCTCACACTGAAGCAGCAAACACTTTATCCATTGAGCCACCTCCTTAGCCTGCATATAGATTTGTAACTACCCTTGAGTTATCAGCTTTTTGAGATAAAAAAGTTTGTATACTATAATAAAATTCTAATTAAATGCTTGAAATGAACACAATTTTGGTGTCTCCTTGGTGCTTTGTGTTGGTGGTTTTCTCAGTTATATATATATATATATATATATGTATGTATATATATATATATATATATATATATACATATTAAATAAAACATTCCTGAGGTATAATTGATACAAGTGTTGTACACATTTCCTGTGTGCACTTAATTACTTCCAACATGTGTAAATGTCTGTGATAACATAATCACAACAAGGATACTAGACATGCCAGTCATATCCAAAGAAAATAGTGGTGTTCTTTCTAAGAATTCATCCATTGACCAGGGTACACAGGACATTACAACAGCAGGTGCAAAAGTAAATGAATTTCACTTGTATGGAGGGTCTACATGCATTTAGGACAACATTTTCCCAGTGTTTGAAAATGGACTGTGGGCTTCTAATTTGGCTATGCATAGCTAGGACTTCACTCACTCCCCTACAAGAGGAGGATGTGTCCTAACCTTATTCTGTGTATTATCAGATGGTAAGTTCTTACCTCCTTTGCCATTAAGTATGCTAGAAATCTGGCCCCTATCTTCTCAATGCCTTCTCTCATTTTGCTGCATTGCCAAGATAGTTATTGATATCATACTATTTCTTTTTATTTCTAGAAACTAGAATCAATCTCATTATCACTTCCTTAGTTGCTCCTTAGGACATACCACCCAAGGCCTGTTAGACTAAACTGAGATTTGTCATGCAGCCAAGGTTCTCTCAGAACAAGACAAATGAAACAGATTGGATTGTTGAAATTATTTCAAAAGATGAACAGTCATAGAATAGATATAAACTATGAAAAGTAGGGAACTTGAGTAACTAAATCTTATAGGAAACATTTGCAGCAGATGGCAAAGCATCGAGTCTCATTGTGATAAATAAATTTCAGAGAAGCCTTACAAAGTTTTACTACAATAACAAATGGCAGCCAGTCTGTGAAGCAAACACAGACCGCTCTGCCTCCCTTTGTACATCCTTAAATTAAGCTCATTTCTGCTTACACAGGAAATCTGTCTGTGCTTGGAATATGCATGCACATCCATTACAAAGCCACAAAGGCAGAAGTTTGCTTTGGAAAAACTTTGTAATATTTTACTTGTGACTTATATTTTTCTGGCCTTACAGATTATCAAGTGAGTAGAATGCATTTCATTCACTCTCAGAGCAAGATGAGTTGTTGCAGGAGACCATGCATCCTCTAGGTATGCATTTGCCCTCTGCCACAACACCTCTGGAGTGCTCACACAAAGGAATAGATAACCAGTCTCTGGCTAGTGGCTAGTAGGCAACCGAGATTCAAGCTCACCCCCCACAAACACTCACTCAAAGGCCCTGTAAATACACATCCATTAAACCGGAGGTAGAGCTAAGCCATCTGTAACATGCATTCACACCTCCTACATCAACACGAAAGGATTGATGGGTATAAGGCATGCTAAGAACAACACCACACTCAATCAATTACCCTTATTAAGACACATTCACTGAGAGGTAATCCTACCACAGATTCCGTAAGTCATTATTTTAACATAAGAATGATATGTCTATAATATAATATATAACATAATATAAAATAACATATAATAATATGTCTAAAATAACCTCCAAATTATCCAATACTTATATTTGCATTACTAGCTAAGATTAAGACATAAGATATTTCTGAGTTAGACATATATATTTACCTTTCCAGTTAATAGCAAGCCTAGTCACTCATAGGCAGGTTTGAATCCTATTTGTACCACTTGCAGCCGTGTGTCCTGGGGCATGTTGTATGTGTTCTGCTTGTAACCCAACTTGCCACTGCATAAGGTCTTAGCTTGTGGGCATGAGGAGAGGTGTATGTAAGAGAATTCACATAAAAATGCTTATTGGACACTGTCACTCAGCATACAAAGTATTCGAGGAAAGTTTAAGGTTTTATAAATAATTAAAACATTAAAATTCCTCAGAAAGCTATAATTTCCTACAAGATATTTATTCAGGTATTTGTGTCTGTATTTTAACTTGACACATATGAGGTATTTTAAGTACTTTTTGGGGGGATATTACTTTGTTTTTTCTTTTTTTATTAATTAGTTTTGTATTCAGTGAATACAGTCAATTTGGTACCATTGTTAGGCTCATCCATGTCCTACCCCTCCCCCTAGCCCCCCCTTGTTGAGGTATATGGGTCATACATTCTGGAATTTTAAGTATTTTTAATAATTTTCCTCTTCCTATTAAAACCTCCTGAAATTGTGCTATTTCAGTTAACCTATCATCCTGTTGGAAAATCATTGCGTACTTTACCATATTTATTTATTTATTTATCCAATTTGGAGAAAGTGTCTGTAGCCCAAGCAGGCCTGGAGTTCATTATGTAAGCAAGCCTGGCCCCAAATTTGCAGCAAGCTGCCTGTCTTGCTGTCCTCAGTGCTAAGATTACAGGCGTGAGGCGTTCTGCCTGCTGGCTGTCTGGTGAGCTACTCAGAGCTAACTCAAGCTGAGCTTCCCCTTCAGGTGCTGCTGTTGCATGCTGCTGCACTCCAGTTCTCTGGGAGGCTCTCTGGATCTGCCCTCTACATTTGCTCTGCAACACAACCTACACCAGCCCCCAAAGCTCATATCAGCCTCTACTCTGGATGTTCTCACTCTATTGGAACTGGCCTCACCAACTCAATGGAAAGCAGAGGATAGTAAGCAGTTCATGCTGAAGTAACAGCAGGCTTGTACCCTATGTTGTTCTAGATGATTATTTTTTTAAAGTCAAAAGGCTTTTATTTCTAATGAAAAGTATAGCTATTGAAGTTTAAGCAATGCAACCAAAGGATTATTGATTTGTTTCCACAGGTAGAAATGGATAAATTGGGGATAGAAATTGACTTTCATACCAAATTTAAAATTTACACTAATTTTACCACAATTGCTGGAATTTAATATTTTTAATATAAATAGCAGGAATACTTAGGCTATAATAAAATTTTTTATTTAAAAAATTCCTGTGTTATTGCAACTTAGCAAATTGCTGGCATATACTATGGTGTGCACTTCTATCAAACATTTTTAAAACTGTTTAGAATATGAAGCAGAGTTATATTTTTCCTTTTAAGTATGTTTTACTTACTTATTTATTTGAGAGAGAAAGAGGTAGAGAGAGAGAGACAGAGAGAGAGACGAGAGAGAGAGAGAGAGAGAGAGAGAGAGAATGGGCACGCCAGGGCCTCCAGTCACTGCACTCCAAATGCATGCATCCCCTTGTGCATCTGGTTTATGTGGGTCCTGGAAAATCGAACCAGGGTTCTTTGGCTTTGCAGGTAAATGCCCTGGCTGCTAAGCTATTTCTCTGGCCCAAAGTTATACTTTTCTAATACCACAAAATATAAGCTATGGCTATATAACTCAGAAAATGTGTTGGCTGTGAAGCAGTTGGTTGACTTTTCTTCCACTTTCACTGAGTGTCATTTTTGTTGTTGTTGCTGTTTCCAGGTAGGGTCTCACTTTAGCCCAGGCTGACCTGGGATTCACTCTGTATTCACAGGGTGGCATCCCTCCTACCTCTGCCTCCCCAGTGCTGGGATTAAAGGCATGCAGCAAGCCCAGCAGTGGCATTTTTGTACAGTTATACTATATGATTAATTACACGGCAGGCAGGCAAGTCTCTATAGGTTCTACTTTTATTTGGTTTGCTAGAGTACAATGTTTAGAAGCCAAGTGCACATAGCCTGATCCAGGTCCAAATCCAAACCCAGCTCATATATCTTTTTAAAGCTGTTGTTTTTCTTGGTAAAACTGGGATAAAGTAGGTATCTACATCATAGGTTTGTCATAATAATTGATTAGATAACTAAATTCTCTCAGCTCAAGCAAAAACCTGAAATTAAGTCTGTGTCTAAAAAATATTAGTTATTATCACAAGGATGTTATTAATTCCTTAATCATTTGCTGGCAATCAAATTAATCATCAGAGTCTTCCAAACAAAAAGGAAAAGATATTCAAATTGTAAGAACTATGTGTTTCTAATTCATCTTTCAGACCACAAATAATACAGCCTATGGGTGGATTAGAAGGTGATTCTGAGATCTCAAGACTTCACATGGTATATGTTTAAAAGTGTAGACTGTGAAGAATATGATATTTAATAGGCCATAACAGGTTAAATTAAAGTCATATTTATTCATTTATTCATTCAAAGCAATTCAGTGATTTGATTTCTTTAAGAAGATATGAAATACCTCAACTTAACTACTTAAGTTTGGAAACCTTCAGCAACTGAATATGTCACTATGCCAGTATGTATTAGTTGATCTCCAGCCATTATGGAAATGTTGTCTCTGGTGTGATATGGAGAAAAGGGGGGAAATGATTAGTTCTAGAATCTGAAAGTGTTTCTGGGGAACAAAAGAGAAATTTTAAAACATATTTATTTATAAGCAAAGAGTGAGAGGACACACAGAGAAAGTAAGAGACAGAGAGAATGAGAATGGGTGCACCAGGGCCTCTTTCCACTGCAAATGAACTCCAGATGCATGTGTCACTTTGTGCATCTGGCTTTACATGTGTACTGGGGAATTGAACTCCGGCTGTCAGGCTTTATAAGCAAGTGACTTTAACCACTGAACAATCTGTCCAGTCCTCCAAAAGGGAATTTTAATAAGTTTGGAGACATTTGTAGACAAGGTGAGAGAAAGAAATAGCCAGATGAGAACTTTATGCTGTAGGCACCATGGCATTCTAAACAGTGGGGAGACACAGGATCATGATTGACAAATCTTGCCTCTCCACAAGTAATATAGTTTTGGGGTAATATATTTATCTATACCTAATTTCTTCAGCTATAGTCCATTAAAATGGGTATAATAGTCACTTCTATATCGTATAATTATGTTTATGTAATTAATACACATGAAGAAAGTATTGTGTACTTGGTTGAATATTAGGGCATTATGTTAGGATCCTAGCTACTTTTGTCAGCTATCATCTTAATTTTTCCTGAAGACTTCCTGCTTTCTAGGTTTAAGGTATTGCAAGACATTCTTCACTATCAAAATGTCTCAATTATCAAGGAGAGCTTAAATGAACACATTTCCTGTCATACAGGAAAATTTATACAAAGCCCATTTGAAAGCTCCCACCTAACCCAGATAGGCAAACAGACAACTCTGTTTTATAGGTGTGACTATGGTCCCCAATAGTCATTTTACTGTCTTCTTTTCAAAGGTCCCAGGGCAAACATCTTTATAATTGTGATGACACAGACATTGTATCCTCTTACTACTTGGGCTTAATCATTGATATATATATATATACATACACACATTTAATATTGTGTTCTTTTTTCTTTTTATGTTTTATTATTTTCTTATTTATTTGTTTGTTTATTTGAGAGAGTGAAAGAGAGAGAGAGAGAGAGAGAGAATGGGTGCTTGCCAGGGCCTCCAGCCACTGCAAATGAACTCCAGATGCATGAGCCTCCATGTGCATCTGGCTTATGTGGGTCCTGGAGATTTGAACCAGGATCCTTTGGCTTTGAGGCAAATTCCTTAACTGCTAAGCCATCTCTCCAGCCCCATTGGTATATTTTTAAATATGAAACTGCATGCATTTATCCTAAAACAAAACTGTTTTCATTGCCAACCTGCAGAGGAAATGGGACTGACTTTATAAAGAGGTGTATCTTGTTTGCATGTTGGTCCCACCACTTGTTAATATTATGATGTCAGGAGCTTATATCCCTCCCCGCGTTTTTTCTCTCCTATATGGAATAATAATTTCTACTTCACAAAATGGTTTTGAGGTTTAAATATAAATTACTTTCTGGTTCATAATGCTTGTTTGTAGTACCAACTGCCTGATGGTTTATATTATGGATATGATTTTAACAGTAAGCTATGGAAAAAATAATGTAGTACACATTCTTAGAATCCATCAAAACAGGTTGTAAAAATGACTTAAATAAGCATACACCATGCCAATGACAAACATTTTGAAAAGCTTTATTTTTCCATTGAGAACCATATCCCTACACAGTGCTGCACTTCTGTGTTCCTCTTGTCAGGAAGGGTAATATCCATGATGCATTGACTAACTCTAATGAAAATTTTTATTCTTAAGACACAGAATATTCTGCAACACAGTATACAAGGTCTTTGTGTTCATGTCAGCACTGGAGATGAATTTCTGGGAAAGTACTTGAAGAAGTTTTTATTCCCACTGACATCAATACACTAAAGTAAAAATGAAAATAAAATATCACACAACAGAATTTTAAGTTATCTTAACTGAGAATATACGTTAAATATCTTAAAGTACTCTGTTCATTTTAATATATTTTTTTATTTAATTAGTTTTGAGAGACTGAGAGAAAGAGAGAGAGAGAGAGAGAGAGAGAGAGAACGAGCGAGTGCATAGGGCCTCTAGTCCTGCAAATGAACTCCAGACACACACGCCACCTAGTGTAACTGGTTTATGTGGGTACTGGGGAATGTAAGCTGGGTCCTTAGGCTTCACAAGCAAGCACCTTAATTACTAAACCATCTCTCCAGCCCAAGATAGAGAGAAAGAGAGAGAATAGGTGCAACAGGGCCTCAAGCCACTGCAAATGTACTTCAGACACATGCACCACCTTGTGCATCTGACCTACATGGGTCTTGGGGAATCAAACCTGCGTCATTTGGCTTTGCAGTCAAGTGCCTTAACCACAAAGCCATCTCTCAAGCCCATCTATTTCATTTTACAATGACATATTTATACTGTTTTCAGATGTTCTCTGATATTGCATTGGGTGGGTTCAGTTATTTTGGGGGGTATAAGTAAAACAAACATTGTTTTCTTGTGCTGCAGTAGGAGGAAAACAAGCTTGATATTTATTGGAGAGCTTCCTGCAATGGGTCTCATGATAAGAGAGGTATGCCATACAAGTTTTATTGTTATTTTTGACATAATACTATTATTCCAAGCTGGCAGTACCCAAGGACTCTTAGACTTAGTTCAAACATACATTCAGTATAATCTCCCTGTTAAGATTCAAGATCAGTTCTAAAAATAATTAGGTCTGTATTTCATTTTATGCATACATGTGTTATAATAGCCTTTCCCTAGAACTATTTAAAGAACGGTATTCATTAAACCCCATATTTACTCATTTTATGTTCCAGAAGAGCAGATTATTCATCATTAACATGAGCCAAAACTGAAATGAGGAACTGAAAAAAATATGAAATAAGCCTTTAAATAATGTGGTTGAAAGTTTACTTTATAATTAGTTTCTCACCAAAGAATGCATCATTGTGATAGCTGTGTTTTTAAAATTAAAAATTTGAAAAAATAAACACCTATAAAATCTAACTAGGTACACTTCTTATGTACCTGCCCACAGATCAATTATCTTTTCATTCCAAGGAGGTTTGCACAGTGTAGTACTATTGAGTACTACTGAGAGGTGACCCACATGTGGCCGTGTCACTACTGTCACTCTTTGTGCCTCACCTGGTAGTAACCTACACGAATGCTCTGCCATGCTCTGTGATGAGGTGCTTCTGATCTTAGAGGCAGGGCTTTGAATTTCTCTTGGTTCTGAATATCTGACTAGTAGCATTTGCTGATATTTTTGCCTTGCGTGACACTCATAATCACTGGATTTACATGCAAGGTTATTCAAGATCAGAGGAGGTAATCATTTCAAATGACAAAGACTCTAGATTTGAGATAATTTACATATCAGAATTAATCTACTTACCCATTTCCTCCATTCTTTAGGAAAAAAAAATATTCTGAATTTTTCAACCACATAGGACAATATTGATTTAGATTCCCTCATCATTCAGACATCTCGTGTTTGGACACCTTATAGTTTCTTCCTGTCAAGATCTACATGGAAGTTGTATTTCCAGTTGTCCAGGTTAATGAAAAAGCTGTTATTATCCTTGTTCAGAAAACTTCATTTATGAGACAAATCATCGTTTTCCTTGCAGCTAATCTCTGTTCATAGATATAGGGTAGCAAACTCTTATGATAAAATGCCAGGGGCTGGAGAGATGGCTTAGTGGTTAAGGTGTTGACCTGCAAAGTCAAAGGATCCCGGTTCGATTCTCCAGGACCCACATAAGCCAGATGCACAAGGGGGCGCATGCATCTGGAGTTCGTTTGCAGTGACGGGAGGCCCTGGTGAGTGCCCATTCTCTCTCTCTCTCTCCCTTTTTCACTCTCAAATAAATAAATAAAATATATTTTTAAAAAAGATAAAAGGCCAGATGCTAAGTAGGTCAGGCGTTCTGAGGTTGATGGTCTCTTCTATAGCTAGCTATTCAACTTTGTTGTTGCAGTGAGAAGGCAGCTTCAGACACCATGCACATGATGGGCATGTCCATGCTCCAGTAAAACTTCACTGATAACATCAGGGCATGGGTGGGATTTGCCCTGCACATCACAGTTTATTACCCTATTTAGTCAGCTGTTACCACTGTGAGAAATACCTGAGAAAAGCAATGCATAAGGAGGAAAGATTTATTTTGGCTCATAGTTTCAGAATTTTTAGTTTAGAATCAACAGAATTCCTTACTTTGAGACTAAGGTGGGTATGCATATGAGGAGGAAAGAAGTGTGTGGCAGACACAGTTTACATACAGCAGCAAGCTACAGAAATAAGACTTGATGGCTATCTCCTTTATCCTTTTATTCCATCCAGGATCATAGCTTGTTAGATGGTGTAATCCACACTCAGGGACAGTCCCTCCCCTTGTTACAATTATTTTCAGTGTTTTTTTTTATTCAAATATGTACTTAGATCTATCCAAGATGGGGATATATCTAAACTTGGATAGGCATTGGGTACATGTGTAATAAGAGAGATTTATGTTCTCCAAAAGAGCTATTGGGAAGAATTCCCCATTTATCATCATCCACACAATACTTATACATAAAAGAGTATTCACATGATTAAAATTAAATGCCTCATGGAAAGGCATATATAGCCTAATCAGTGCTAATACTGGGATAGATGAATGCCACCATGCCTGTCTTGTACTTAGTCTATCTGCCTTGGTGACTTATACCATGTATGTCTGTGATTATAAAACAATATGCTTAGCTGGGCGTGGTGGCGCACGCCTTTAATCCCAGCACTTGGGAGGCAGAGGTAGGAGGATTGCCGTGAGTTCGAGGCCACCCTGAGACTCCATAGTGAATTCCAGGTCAGCCTGGGCTAGAGTGAGACCCTACCTTGAAAAACCTTGAAAAACCAAAAATAAAAAAAAAATAAAAATAAATAAATAAAATAAAACAATATGCTTTTTTTCTCCCTTCTTCCCCCTCTTCTCTTTTTCTTTCTGCAGACAGAGTCTCACTCTGTAGTCCAGGCTGGCCTAATAATTGTAGGAGCAATCCTCCTGCCATAGCATTACAAATACTGGGATTACAGGCATAAGTTATCACGCTCTTCTCGCTTTTACTTTCTTTTGTTAACATGATTCTACTTTGGTCTACTTCTCTCTTCCACTATCATTTCACCTTGTGTGAGAACAGTTTACTTATTCATCATCTATAATGATTTTTCTCAGGCCTGTCCACAAAGAAAGACACAGTTTCTTTAATTGTCTTGTTGGAATTTTTATTAGAAACAAATGTTATTTTTTTTCTGAAGTCACTAAACTACTATAGTATATGCCCACTATTTCTGATAGCTATGTTGACCTGGAGTATGACAGGTGATTATTTTTTGGAAATGACTGAAGAAATGTTTGCAGCATAAAGAAGAAAATGGCATAGAATTTTTTACAAGTATTTTTCAGTTGAGCCTTCAGGTTCCTCTATGTCTAAAAAATTAACAATAATATTAATAATGTATTATGCTTATAAAGCCAAAACTGCTATCAACTCTATGGCTCTCACAAGATCGTATGTGAGACTCATGGGACTCTTTGAAGAGATATGATTATTTTCTAACTTTATTGATAAGCAAATGGAAGTAAGGGCAATCAAAGTGACTTTTCCAAAGTCACATACTTAGAAAGTAATTTAGCCAAAGAATGTGTGCTCTTAATGGTATCTTTATATAGTCTAATGTGCTTCAGTCTTGAGAATGAATGCCTTCCATTTTAGCTTTCTGTGTTTTTTTAATGGTCTGTAAGTAACATGTCCTAGCTAATTATAGTTTTTCAATAAAAGAATTTTCTCCCTTCTCTGAAATCAATATTTAATATGCATTTATTTATTTAATATTATTTCTTTGCTTTTTAAAAAATTATTTATTACCCTGTGAATTCCATTTCTGCTCCTAAAGTATGCAGAAAATCTAAGTGCATTTTCTCAAATGTTCATATTATCCACATCAGATTGCAGTAAGGATTAGCAGTCAATTATATGCCCAAAATTAAAGTCACATATAAGGGAAACCTTATAGTGTACATACCATGTTAGATAAAATGTATTTCTAAGGAAAACATTTTTCTTATGCAAAGTTCTAGAAGGATTTGATAAAACAAGAACTTTTATTTCCATCCAACATAAATATGGTTTCTCATGTGTTATAATTCCAAGCACATCCATGGTTTTCAAGACAGAGAAAGCTGCAGAATGTGTTTATTATTATTTTTTTGAGCATAATAGCCAATGGCCATTTTATGTTCTCAGAATTCTTTAAGTAATTAACTTTATCTCAGTCCTTTCTACATTGCATACCTTGTTGCATACTAATTAGGTATGTAAATTTCTTATTAGCCACATTGCCTCTGTTCATTCCTCCGCATGGTACTTACCTGGGCCCAGTGCCTCCATCTATGATCTCAGGGTCAAGTCTGCAAAATGAAGTGCTTTACTTTTGCTACTTATATTTGGTGGTGACAAAATGACAACACCATAAGTTAGATTGTCACTTTTGCTACTTTTTAATCATGTGCATATTTGCTCTAGAGCATTTGGAGATCTTCGTTGCCTAGCTTCTGTTGTATGGATTCCAGTAATAGAATGACTTCACAAGAATTTAGTTAAGATATATCAAACATAAGCTTAGGTTATCTTTTCCTACTGAGTTACACTGTATGTTAATAATCACTGCTTAAGACTAGTTATTACTTTCAAATCAGAGATAATACAATAAGCATGTACAGTGTGTATCCCCAAGATTTACAATGCTATTGTGGTGGAGACAGTCTGTAGAAACTGTCTACATCCAAATGCAGTATCTTATTGTATTTTATATTGATTTCCATTGTACAGGTTTTGTATACAAGTAAACAAAGACAGTGCATTTCCCACTTTTTGTCAGACCTGAAGTTCCCCAGAAGTTATTTTTAATTTGCAAGTGCAGGTGTGAAACAGATATGAAAGGAGCAAGAGAAAGGCCACAAAGACCTTAAAATAAGATTACAACAGAAGGAGAGCATCCATAAAGTAACATCTTAATTAATATCTTGTGGTTCAGCAAAAAGAATGTGATAACCAATAAAGCAAGCTGGAGAAATGCTCAGCATTGTGTTTCTCTTCTTTGCTTCTGGCTATCCTGATAGGCAAAGCACTGAATTTTTTTATTTTTATTTTTAATTATTATTTTTTTTTTTTTGCTTCAAGTGCTTGCACCTTGACAGCAGCCTACTCTAGGTATATGTAAGACATGCAAGTGGCAGGCTGGATAGATGGCTCAGTGGTTAAGGTGTTTGCTTGTAAAGTCTAAGGAGCAGAGTTCCATTCCCCAGAACCCACATAAAGCCAGCTGCATGAACTGTCACATGTATCTACAGTTTGTTTGCAGTGGCTGGAGTCCCTGGTGTGCCCATTCTCTATCTCTCTCATCTCTTTCTCTCTCTCTTTCTGCACACAAATAAATAAACAAAAATATATTAAAAAGGAAATTCAAGTGGCAAACATTACATGGAAAATATTCAACACTTCTAATCACCAAGAAAATACAAATCAAAACAACATAAATAAATATGGCTTCTCACCACTTAGAAAGGCTCTTATTGAGAAGAGAGATGAAAGGCTAGGATGTGCTGGAATAGAGGAAAAGGACTCTCCACATTCTGTTGGTGGACTGTAAATCAGTACAGCCATCATATGAAACAGTATGGAGGTTCCTAATAAAATACCATATGATCAAGCTGTTCTACTCCCGGGTAAAGAACATATTCAAAGGAAGTCAACACAGTGTTATTGAAGAGATCTCTGTATTTCTATGTTTATTGAAGTACTACTCACAAAACAAATACATGGAAACAACTTATGGTGGTTTGGATACAAAACATTCCTCCTAGCCTCTGGTGTCTGTCCCTAGTGTGTGATGCTGTTAGGGAAGATTGTGGAGCCTTGCTAGGCAGTGGATATCATCGGGGCAGCTTTTGTGGTACTACAGCCCAACTCCATTTGCATTCATCTCTTACCATTTCCTCTCTCCTAATATGGCTACCTGCTTTCCTTGAAATTGTAAGCCAAAATAAACCTTTCTTTCCCTAAGCTGTTTTGGGGTCTGGTGTTTTGTACAAGAAAATATAAATAAATAACTACTACGCAAGTGTATGTCAACTATGAAGAGACAATGAAAATATATAGACCCAATACAATTAGGTCATAAAACACAGCTGTAGATAGAATCTTTCAAGTACTTGGGAGGCTGAGTCAGGAGAACTGCTTGAGTCAAAGAATTCAACATCAGCCTGGGCAATTTAGGGAGTCTTAAAAAAGGTCATAGAAAGTAATTTAACAAATTATTTTTTACAAATCATGAGATATCAAAAGCTTAGATAAGTTCAATGTATCCAATATAATATTTATACTCTACTAAGTAAATGGAATGTAGAAGAAAACATCAAAACAAAAAATATGGAAGAATTACCAAAGCTAAGGGGACAATGTCTAAACAAAGAACATGTCTTTCAAATGATGACAAAACCTCATATCTTATCAAAAGGCTCATAAAACTACAAAGATTAAGCAGTGAATTCCAGATTCTTCTGGAAGCAAAACAGGTTCTTTGACCTTTTGTAATAGCTGACTAAGTTTAAACAGTCCATATTCTTATTAAATAACCCAAAGTCTGGATAAATGAAATAAAATTTACATGTACTTCAAATACTACATGTGTAGTAGGCAATTAAATTACATCTTAAAATAAAAGTAAACAAGTCACTAAGTGGCAGATAGCTCACAGAAGTAGGCAAAATATTGAACACTTTCAAAAAGAAAATACTGATGGAAATGAAGGGTATGGCAGGGAATTAAGGGAAGAAAACCTTCAGAATCTTTAATTGATGGTAATAAAGGTTCAAAGACTGCACACTGAGGGCCAGTTAGTGGTAAAGAACCTTTGAGTGTAAATATTCCTATTATTACTCTCTCTCTCTCTCTCTCTCTCTCTCACTCTCTCTCTTATTGTCTCTCCGTTGAATCCCAACACTCAGAAAGCAGAGACAGGAGGATCAGTGGTCAATGTTATGCTTGACTACAACAGCGAGTTCAAGGCCAGCCTAAGCTGCATAAAGATCTGTCTCAAACATGATGCTGTATGACAGAGACAGGGTGTGCATATTGTATGACACTGCATACAGTCTGTTTAATCCACTCATCCTCAGACACTAATCTTCTTGTTGTTTTTCAAACATGCTGGACCTCCTTTCACTTCAGGGAATTTGCTTTTGTGTAAGATTATCTTCCTTAAAATGTTTATACTGGCTATCTTTTGAACTATTTTGACAAGCCACTTTCTGTTAGAATAGTTTTTGATTTCTGTATCAAAAATATATTGTCCTGGCCTGAGGAGATGTCTCAGTGGTTTAAAGGCACTTGCTTGCAAAACCTGCCATCCTGTGTTCAATTCCCCAGCCACCGTATAAAGTTGGACAGGCCTTTGAAGCATGGAGAAACATGGAGTATGCGCGCGCGCACACACACACACACACACACACAGAGAGAGAGAGAGAGAGAGAGAGAGAGAGAGAGAGAGAGAGAGAGGAGGAGTGAGGGAGAGAATAAAACAGCACATTCAAGGGGATGTAGAGGCTTCCCAAGAGAGTTCTGTGATTAAGAATCTGGAATGACCTTTTTATTAAAAAAAATAATAGAGAACAAGATTACTAAGGATTTGAGGCTGCAAAACTTGGGGAATTAGAGAAATGTAGTAGAACTTTCACAAAACATGGTGTACTTCCCCTTTCCATGTTTATGTGCAGTTTTCAGATGTGGTTCCAGATATAAGATGGGAACAGGCAATCCTGCAAAGGCTTTAGACATGAAGCACAATTAGCCATTCGTATATTGCTCCCAGCTGGTGTTGGAAGATCCTGTGTGATCATCGTTCATTCAGAAAACAATGAACAACTCCAATACAGTTGGGAGGTTTCCTCAACTTCCAGCCACTGTGTAGACTGCATTTGCTTCTCCTATACCTATGTCACTTGTCTCAACCTACACACACCACCACCACCATTGCTGCCACTGCCACTGCCCTTCCAAACTGTCACTTGCAGAAGCTTGGAATTTGTATAGTTTGCTGTTGCCTCTTGTTACAGGGACAAAGCACCTGACAAAAAGCAGTAATGGGATGAAAGTTGTTTATTTTGGCTTACTCTCATGAGGGGAGCTCCATAATGGCAGGGGAAAATGGCATGAGCAAAGGCTGCACATCACCTCTGCCATAGCAGGTAACAAACAGCATGGGAGAGTGAATCTAACACTGGCTAATCAACCTCATGGTCTGACCCTAACAACACACACCGGCCAGCAAAACTACCTCCCATGATTGAGCATAAGTTTTCACTAAATGGGGTTTCACTAAGAAAACAAAACAATGCGGGGATAAACAGAAAAATGCCAATCTGGCCTTTTGAAAGACAGGCAGTTGGAAGGAAATGCGATGAAAGTCCATGGATGCGAGAAAGGTAGTCACAGGGAAGGGTGACTGGGAGTTGAGCCTGGTGGCAGATGTATGCTTCCTGCAGCTAGAGAGGCTCTCATAGGGGCCTTGTGAAAAAGAGGCTGGCAGCCCCTCTAAATAAGTTAAACTAGCCAAAGGGAACTAAGAGTTTGTAGTGCACATTTATTATTGTTTATCTTATGTTCTTATTGATTTATTCCCAATAATAAGATTGCATTTCAGTTTTTAGCAGCAATCTAGGGAAAGCATACATAAATTAGTAGTGTTAACTGAATGGAATATAAATGTTTCCATTATTGAGGGTGCACAATTCACAGTGCAAGAGATAGAAAGAAATAAAACAGTGGAAGTATGAAAGGAAGCTTAAAGAACTCATGTTTTATATGATGATATGTCAAGGAGTGAACAAATATTGAATGCAACTAAAATACAGACATAAGGCCAGTTGTAATAACACATGCATGTAATGTCATAACTCAGGAGGTAAAGGCAGGAGAATCATGGCAAGGTCAAGACCTCATGTACACAGTAATACTTTGTCTCAAAATTAAAAATAAATAAAACAATACTCCCGCAGTGAGTACTGATACCCCCACTGAGGAAAGCCCTCAGTGGAATGGGGCTGGAAAGAGAACAAAGAGGATAACTGGATGAGAATATGACAGTTTACAATATATTTCAATGTTAAAGTTACCTATAAAAGTTATAAAAAACCATAGAGATCTCTATGCATTATTTAAGTTTATGATCATTCACAAAAGAAAAGCTAGTAAAGTATGATTTAGAAATAGCTAGGCGTGGTGGTGCAGACCTTTAATCCCAGCACTCAGGAGGTAGAGGTTGGAGGATCTCCATGAGTTTGAGGCCACCCTGAGACTACATAGTGAATTACAGGTCAGCCTGGGCTACAGAGAGACCCTACCTCAAAAGAAAACAAACAAACAAAACACCCAAACCACAAAAACAAAGTGATAATGTATAGAAGGGAGAACTGGCAAATATGAGGTCTGAACTGTTGCCTTCTAGCATGCTCTAAATCTCATATGAAGCTTTCATACATTAGAAAATTGACAAGTTTATGGTTTAATTATAAGAAGAATTACAACTAATGATTGACATTATTAAAGCTAAATGGTGTGAACAATGGTAACAGATGTGTAATGTCTTTCACTATAAACGTACAAACAAATAATTTCCCATTTTTATAACTTGATAGTTTTGTTTTTGTTTTTATTATTGGCTTGCTTGTTCATCTGGATATTTCCTTTTAATGTTTATTATTATTATTATTATGAACAACATATTTTGTATGGATGTCTCATGTGTTAGTACCCTCTTTTCCCTCGTCCCTGCCCCCATTCCATTAGGGACACTCCTCAGTGGGGTTGCAGGTATTCCACTTGGGGCTGTGGTTTATGCATTGTGGGAGCAGCAGCCAGTTATTTCTGGGGGAGGGAATGCTTCTGTGCATGATATCTCGGCCTATGGCTCTTACAATCTTTCTAGATTGTTTGTTTAGAGATAAAGTCTTTCTATGTAGACTTGTGTGGCTTGGACCCTTATATAAAGACCAATTTGGACTTTCAAAAATTTAATTAGAAAAAAAGAGTATAACCATTTTGAGTAGAACCAAAGTAAGACTTACATTTCTTTCTTTCTCTCTCTCTCTCTCTCTCTCTCTTTTTCTGATTGTTTTTTTTGTTTTTTGAGGTAGGGTCTCACGCTAGCTCAGGCAGACCTGGAATTCAATAACTCATGGCGATCCTTCTACGTCTGCCTCCCAAGTGCTGGGATTAAAGGCATGTGCCACCACGCCTGGCTAAGAATTATATTTCTTTAACATAGCTTAAAGATCAGCTTAAGAAATGATCAGATATTCAGACTAAAAAATGTAGTCCTTATTATTTTCTTCAGTACTTCTTTTTTATAATATAATGAAAATGAAATTTACTTATTTATTTGTACTTATTTGTAAGGTGAGAGAAGGGGTTTGGAAAATAGCAGGATGGACAAAGCAGGACCTCTTGCTACTGTAAATGAATTCCAGACAAATGCTGCACTTTATGCATCTGCTTTACATGGGTATTGGGGAATTGAAACCAGGTCATCTGGTATTATAAATAAGCACCTATAACTACTGAGAAATCCCTCCAACCTGAAGTTAAAATTTACTAAGAGAAGTTTTAGTATAGATTCAAACTCATGTTTAAGAGTGTGAAAAAGTAAAGAGTACAGTAAGAGTACAGTGGAACATGCTCTGGAGTGGATGGGTGGTGGTGGGCATTTTAGTGTTTTCTATAGAAAATACTCTTATGAAAGAAATCAGGAGATATCTTTGAAAATATTATGATGGGTTTAAATATCATGTTTTTGTGAGAGCTTTAAAACATACAAGGAACATAATTACTGAAAAGTTTTGGAAAACCTCCTAAAGTTACATGCATTTAATAGTAATTAAGAAATACTCATGTACAACAGGAGTGTGAATAATGGCAATAGTGAGAGTTATAATCTCTCATCTTCATATTTATGGCTTTACAAACTACATACATGTGTATTACACATATTATACATATATAATAGATTATAGTTTATTCATATATAATATTCAAATATAATGTCATGTAGTTCTATGTAAAAATCAAATCTCTATAGTAAAAAATCACTCTTATAAAGATCCAACCTTCCATATGTGTTACTTCAGGCTAAGGTTCTACTGTCAGTCAGCCAGTGTTTCCTAGCATCACACAAGAGTGCCATTTGTTGCCAGCTGCCTAGCTCAATTTGGTGTCATTGGTGGTTTATGTTCTCACTTTTCTTTTTTTCAAGTCACTGAGCAGTTTTCTCAGTAAACTTCCTGGCCTCATTAAATTTGAAGTTTAAGTGGCAAAATAGTTTGTGGCTTAGGTAAAGTCTTATCTGTAATCCTCCCTATCCACAAGGGATACTTAGATTCTGTCCAGAGAAAGCTCTGGGGATTGTGTAAGAATAAACGCTTACTGAATTTAAATTAAAATAAAATTGATTTTCTTCTCCAAACATTTGTGTTGAGAATAGGTTAAGAACAGACAGGCTGCATGTGCCAAACTACACAGAGTTACATGAAACACACACTCAAAAAAAGTCCCGTGATTCTTTTTATAATATCAATAACTGAAAATGAAAATATGCATTGAAATAAATCCTATATATTTGCAAGTAAACCTACAGTTGACAATCTGATAAATTTTGAATCTAGCATTACTATTGCCCAACAATTAAAGGAAGTAGTAATATAGTTAAACTTCACATATTAAAATTAATGTACCTATAGCATGTTCTTAAAGTATATAATACATATATAGCCTCATATACAATACATAGACTTGAAATGTTCTTTCCTGTACTGAGCAATGGTGACTTGGTCTGTTTAAACCTTTCACCACTCTGAAATGGTAAAGTAAGATTATGTGGTATGCACTCTATTAAAATGATATGTAAATTCACTTAATTGCCTGCGTACATTTCTCTGTATTGATATGTATATTTGCAGGTTGCCATATATTAATAACATTCTTTTAGAATTGGTTTATATGAACAAGATACTGTTTATAGAACATCATCTTTGGGTTAAAATTGACTTGGATTTTGCCATTGATCAGCAGTGTGACCTTTTTAGCCTTTCAGATTTGGAAAATAGCAGCAGTCCTGAGAAGGAGTGTCTGGAAGGAGATGAGTATGACAATGTTTGAAATGATGTTTAATTTTATTTCAGACAATAAATATCAAAATGGGAAACAACCACACACAAGGCCAGTTCTCTTTTATAAATCTATCTGTATATTTTTTCATTCAATTGAGAGTTGTTAAAATATCCACTTTTAGACAATTTTTTAAATTGTTAGATTCATAAACTTGGAGGCTCTCCTAAGATGAACCATTGAGCTCCATTAATGAAAATATTTTTGCTCTTTAAGTCATGATGACACTATGTCTAAGAGCCAACCTTCTGGGACTCCAGTCTCCTTTAGCATCACATGCAGCTGGTTAGCTCTCCATAGATTTCTTTTCTTCACTCCTTTAACCTTTGGATGCATCGCTAGGGTATATGTTGCATAACATTTTGTGGTCTCCTTTCATACATCTGGAAAACGAAGCCACGTGTAAGTTATCACTACCCTTGTAAGTGTGGCTGAGTTCTACAATAGCTCCACAGTCTCCAAGGCCTCTGCTGTCATTCAAGTAAGCTTTAATTCTTGTTCAAAGCCTTATTTGTGAATATAAGTAAGACTTCAGATTCTGTTTGTTTCCTCCAAAACATTCTAGAATATTAAAAAATTCCATTTCCACATAAAATCACATACTTTCCAAATGCATGAGCCAGTATTGCTTTTTCACTCTTAATTAATACTTTTATGATTCTTGTTCTATTTTTTCTTTAGAGATTTTACTGCCTATTATTTCTGATTGAGAATTACAACCATCTAGCAATCTTCTGTAAAAGCTTCTCATAATATGATTATTTACAAAAATGAGTTCTATGTATTCTTTTTGGATTTTTAACCAATTATAATAAGATCTCCAATACATAAACATATATACACAATGCTAATGTCTTAAAAGAAAGTCTTTGACACATATTATCTTTCCTTTATTTCAGAGGAAAATCACTGTTTTTAATTTTTGTATATGAAAATATTTTGCATTTGAAGAGATAGTATCTTATCAAGATCTATAGGAAAAAGTCTTTAAGACTTCAGACTGCTTATTCTGTTCCATGTGCCCTTGCATTTTATTTTTGTGCAAATCCTCCTTCAAAGATTGTACTCTTACAGCATAATTTCAATAACCTTAATTCTTCAAGCCAAAATGGTTAGGGTTCTACATTCAAGAACTTCAATAATGTGATCCCAAGTTTTCTGTGTTCATACATCCATGAAGTTTACTATATTTACTGGACAAACCAATCCCCTATTTCCTTATCTTTACACATACAGTGCTTAGAGCACACTCTACTATCTTGTTTCTATCTACTCGTGCCTTTGATATTTGTGTAATATGAGCATACATAATAAGTAATACCACTAATTTATTTTTAAAATTTCTGTATTTTTTGTATTTGTATGTCTGGCATATATGTATATATGTTACCATCTTCATAGAAGTGTGGGCCCACTGAACATGCAAATGCACATGCATATGTGTGCATGCATTTGGAAACCAGAGATCAATACTGGATGATTTCTTCAGTCACTTCCACTCTCACTGAACATGGTGCTTACCAATTCAGCTGGACTAGCCAGTGAGTTCCAGAGATCCCGTCTCACCATTCACCAGTACTGGGATTAGAGGTGCATATTGTCGTGCCTCACTTTTCCAAGAGTGATAGGGATCTGAATTAAGATCTTATGCATGCATGGCTAGCACGTTGCAGATGGAGCCATCTCATCAGACTTCCCTTCTAACTTTGACATCAAGCTCAAATGTAGGCATCAATCAATACTTCAAAAACAGGTCCCTCAGTATTCTCAAGAAAGAGAAACCAAAGTGAGAGGGGTGAGCAACAGAGAATGGCTTCATAGATTGATTCTGGTTTTTTTTTCAAACACAAAATATTCCATTTCTATTTGAACAGTCACTTCCTGTTCTCATTATGTGGAAACAGACATTAATGCCAAGTTATGATCATTATCACTGTAGGGATGTTTTCAGGTTCTTTTGCTATAGATACTATGAGTTTTCGTAAAGATGCTTTTCAAAAATATACACAAATCACAGTTAAAAATAAGTATGCTACTTCTTTGTTACAGCTGAATAAAGACATTAAAAAATCTACAAGTAAATCTTCAAAAATATTAGACCCATCTGTGGAAATGTGAGAATGAGCCCAGGATTCATGATAAAAAATTTTCTCTGAGTTCTATAAACAACACTAAAGACCCAGATACAAATCATAAAGAAAGTTAATCTCAGTGTTTTATCTATTCTATAGCTTACATCTTAATACCTTTGTATAGTTTTCTAATACCTCTGGCTGTTACATTTACTTTCTTCACAAACTGCAGTTACTTATTGCCTCTACATGATTTCATATCTTTTCAGGGAACCATTTTCCTAAGTGTGAGAAAATGTCACAAATTATTAATGTCATACCTGCATATTCAGCTACAAAAATAATGAAGTAGACATGATTATTCTGTAGAATTCTTTTTTTTTTTTTCTGTTTTTCATGGAAAGGTCTTGCTGTAGCCCAGGCTGACCTGGAATTCACCATGTAGTCTCTGGTTGTCCTTGAACTCACAGTGATCCCCCTACTTCAGCCTCCCAAGTGCTGGGATTAAAGGTGTGTGCCACCATGCCCTATTATTCTGTTAACTTCTAAGATGAACCTTTAACCCATTAAAAATGAAAATCCAGTGTTTTATATAATTTCAGATACTGTGCTTTGAGTGTGAAAAGTTGCCCCATGTGTTTGAACACTTAGTCCCCACCTGGTGGCACTGTTTGGGAAGGTTGTGGAAGCTTTAGTAGGTAAACCCTTACTGGAGGCAGTGGGATCCGCCTTGAGATTTTATAATATAGCTATCTAATCTTCCTATCTGGTGTCTCTTTCTTTCTTTCTTTCTTTCTTTCTTTCTTTCTTTCTTTCTTTCTTTCTTTCTCCCTTCCTTCCTTCCTTCCTTCCTTCCTTCCTTCCTTCCTTCCTTCCTTCCTTTCTTTCTTTCTTTCTTTTGGTTTATTGAGGTAGGGTCTCACTCTGGTCCAGGCTGACTTGGAATTAACTATGTAGTCTCAGGGTGGCCTTGAACTCACGGAGATCCTCCTACCACCTGCCTCCCAAATTCTGGGATTAAAAGTGTGCGTCACCATGCCCGGCTTATGGTGTCTGTTTCTTTAATTACTGACATTATTACCAGCCATTACAGACCCTGCAGGGAAGCCTTCTCTGACTGGATAGACTATGTCTCCTGCAAGTGCAAGCCAAAATAAGCCTTTTCTCCCTAAAGCTGCTTCTTGTTAGGCATTTGATCATAGCAATGAGAAAGCAACTTACACAGCAGGTGATACCATATGTTCCAAGAAGTCAATATGGTTTTACCATAATTTGTTCATAGCCACACATTTCTTGAGGGACCATGGCCAGTGTCTCCTCCTTGAAACTGGATGAACTTGTAACCTACATACCATTCCAGAAGTTATAATGTATGTCTAGGTCATAAATTTGATCATCTTTTGCTTTCTTTGCTGAAACTTCATACTTGAGGTTATGAGCCACCTTTGTAGGAGTTATTCTACGTTGTTAGGCCAAGTGTAGGTTCATAGATTGGCAGTTCCTCTCTTTGAGCTTTCCTAACCCTGGTGCTGAGTTTAGGAGTAAACAAGTGTTAATGATTTTTCCCCTCAAGTCATTGAGTCATTCATGAGGAGGTTTTGAACCTCACAGAAAAATCTTAGAAGGATCATTGGCTCTAACATTTCAAAACTCTAACAAACATACTCATAATTACATTGTTTTTACATAATTACATAATTATTACATACATTACTTTTTTGGAGAGATAATCTCAAGTATCTAGACTTTAGAACTCAGTATGTAACTGAGGCTGACCTCGCACTCCTGATCCTCCTGCTTTTCCCTCCTTAGTGATATGACTGTAGACATGCACCACCACATCATGTTTTGTATTTTGCTTTTATACAACAAAGTTGGTGATAGCATATTATTCATAAATTTAAACCAGTACACCAATCAATGTTAAAATGTTTAAGTTTGTGAAGAACAGAGATTCAGAAATTTTAAGTATAGCTAAACTCAGCTAGTCACCTAAGAGATTGGAAACAGAAAAGTTTTTGATATTCTACATATGCTTGGGAATGTACTGTCATGAAAATGGACTTGTCTGGTAAAATCTTCTACTGTAAGAAAAATTAGTACCAAAGTCAATAACAGAGGTACATCAGAGGCCAATATCAGAGATACATAAACACAGACTGGAATAAAGTAACATTTATTGAAGATTTACAGCCTGAAGTTTGTCTTTGCCAGCAAGAAATTTATACCGCAAAGCAAAGGTAGAGTTCATATGCCAAGCTATAAAAAGGTAGCACAAATCCAATCCAAATGTACCTGGCTTTTCTCAAACAGAGCTGATATGTCATATGTAAGTTTGGAAACAGACTGGTTATCAGATAAAGCAACACATTCAGCTGCCCTAAAAACTTTTTCCTTTAAGATTTGGGAGGCATATCAGTTCATCTGGCAGGCCTACTGGGCATTATGACCAACATGGCTTTTGTCATGTGAAGCTGTATTGCCTAGAAGTAAAATTTAAAAATCCAGTCCATGAGGTTACCAGGCACTAAGTTACAGCATTCAAATAGTACCTTTTCAAAAATAAGGTTTCAAAAGAACAACAACAACAACAACAACAACAAAACAACCTATCACACACATAATTACTGAGAAGAAAATTACATCAGTGGGTCTTCAGAGACTATAATTTTGGGCTTCTGGGGATCACACTATGTGACCATCCTGCGCCTAGGCTTGGCATATTGCCAAAGTATTTCCTGTGAAGTTTTTAGTATATGTTAGCTTTGATGTGGAAACACATTAACCATCCTGTGGCTTAGCATCACAAGGATAATGTGTGGACATGTTAGATATTTGTTATCTGGCTGGTAGTTTTAGGAGGCAGCAAAATCATTCCATACATCCATGTTATCACCAGGATACAGATGCAGTTCCATTTTACAGGAACCTTATAAAGGACAGATTTCTTTGTATTTTGGTACAATAAAAACATAAAGAAAATTCTCTAAAATCATGTGAGATATTTTAGGGAATAATCATAACAGGTACTTAAGAGGTTTCTATTCATATAATTTTGGAAATCAAGAAAAAAATCTAAAATTTAGCCACAAAATTAGCTGGAAATGTAGCCTCTGTGTTCCTAGAACATGACAGGGACAGGATGATGGAACTGGGAGGATGCGACTTGTGATGGTTTCATTCAGGTGTCCCCATAAACTTAGATTTCTGAATGCTAAGTCCCTAGGTAATGGTACTTTGGAAATTAAAGCCTCCTGGAAATGGTTTATTGTTGGGGGCAGGCTTATGGGTATTATAACAGGCTGCCTCTTGCAGAAGGCTGTGCTAAGCACTGGAGGACATGAAAAAATGGCCTGCCCTATCAACTTATCAGAATGAGAGAGGAGTATAAGAATGTCTTAACAGCAAAAGATAATCATCATCTAAGAAGTTTACAGAAAGGGCAATCAGAAGCCAGAAAAAAGTTAAAATGTTTAAAGTAAAGACAAGGCATTTGTGTGGAGAAGGAATGTAGACTGGGCTTTGAAGCCATGAGGAGGGTTTCTATTTGGAGGAGAAAAGGAAATTTAAAAGGTTAATACAAAAACTAATAAGCAAGATGTAATACAGATCTGGGTGATGTCAACAGTTGGTTTAGGAAGCAACATAAACTCTATGGGTCTGAGGCAGGGTTATGAGACCAGGCTTAGGGGTAGGATGACAAGTGACAGATACTCAAAGTCAGAAATTCCAAACTGACTCCCAAAACAGAGACAAAATTTTACAGCTTGGTTAATATTGACAATTAAGATAACCAGCCAGTGATGGATGCCCTGTGTGACATAAAACTTCTCACAAGATGGTATGGTTCCAGATAGATCCGAAGCAAAAGCTTTCATGAATAAGAAGATGAATCTTAGCAATTACTGCCTATCAAGCCTCCTGATGTGTATATTTTATGTATTTTGTCATTTAGTAATGAAGTTCATCTCTTAAGAGAGATGCTTGCATTCCTATTTCCTAGAAACAGGTCATGAAACATTTCCCCAAGATAACACAGTTAATACAAGATGAACAAAATGAATGAGTAAATGCATAGGAGTAGAATTCAGGAATTGGTGTCATCCCTACTTTTGCTCTCCTTTGCCATTAGGACAACTAAGGTAGACACTGAATTAATCCTGAAAACTTTTATACCCACTCCCAAAAAGAATGGAATCAAGGAAACGTTTCAAAGCATCATGACTCAGCAAGCTTCTCAGGTCCAGATATGGGTAAAGATTTCATACTACAAGCCTTTCCAAGCTATGTGAAATCTCCTGCCTAAGGGATTCTGGGAAGCTCTTGCTTGTGACCTCTTTTGACAACGTGAGCATAGACCACCATAAAAAGAAAACAATCCAGGTTGATGTCTGAACTACTTCTGAGCTGGAGTCAGTCTACTTCAACACTGTTAAATAAGTATTTTTTAAACGATGAGATTCAAGCAAGAGTGGAATAAACACTCAAGTTGACAGAAAAAGAAGGAAGCAAAAGAAGCAGCTACCTTGGAGAATGGCAATTTTCCCCAAATACAATTTATACATAAACTTGCAGATAACAAACAAAGGTAAACTTACCTTGGCTTACAAACTGTTTTAAAGCCACAATTTAAGAGGTAGTATAGCTTAATGGGCAGAACCCTAGTGCAAGAGCTAGCCTGTTGGGAGTGGGTTTATGTATCCCAACTCTTCCCCTTATGAACTATACAGCTTTAAGAAGTTGCCTAACCTTTATGCCTTATGTCTAACAGGGTCAATTATAATTGCACTTGTTTTATAGAATTATTCAGAACATTAAATGCAATATACGAACAGTGTAATTTAAGATTGCCTAGCATAGGGGCTGGAGAGATGGCTTAGTGGTTAAGGCACTTGCCTGCAAAGCCAGAGGATCCTGGTTCAACTATCCAGGACCCACATAAGCCAGATGCATAAGGGGGTGCATGCATCTGGAGTTCGTCTGCAGTGGCTGGAGTCCCTAGCGTGCCCATTCTCTCTCTGTATATCTTTCCTTCAATTCCTCCTCCCTCTTTCTCCCAAATAAATAAATAAATAAATAATTGCCTAGCATAAATTAACTCTTACATATTTATTAGCTACCTCTAGTATTACTTTGATTTTTAAGACTCCGAGAATGTTAATACCCAATACATGCTTATAACTTTGCAAGAAGGGAAAGGAGTGGAGGTAGCATTTTCACAGGAGTTATTTTGGTTGAAACTCAGGTAGCATGAGGAGACAGATATGTAAAGAGTGCACATTCTCCAAAGGAGGGGGCACCTGTCCTCCTGTTGGTCTTCATAAGGGGCTATCAACATGGATCAGTTTTAACTCCATAAAAGAAGACAGTCATTTGTCTTAAAGTTTTCCCTCTTAACCCTTCACTGTTCATTCCCATTCTGACTATTGGGCAGAAATCCTCCAAAAAAACTTTCTTTGAACCTTTGGGAAATTTGTTAGTCAGGGCATTCCTGTTGCCATTAACAGGAGTTGGGAAACAAAAATTAAGCACCTAGGGCTGAGGAGATGGCTTAGCGGCTAAGGCACTTGTCTGTGAACCCTAAGGACACAGGTTTGATTCTCCAGTACCCACATAAGCCAGATGCACAAGGTGATGCATGCATCTGGAGTTTATTTGCAGTGACTAGAGGTCCTGACATGTCCGTTCTCTCTCTCTCTCTCAAATGAATAAATAAATAAAAATAAAAAATTAAGCACCTAAAAAGACAGTTTTCTGAATAACCTCATGTTACTGTGTTTCCTGGTCAAGTTACTTTTTTGACTCATTACTTTTAGTAGATAAGCATTAATTGCACTTCATAAATTTGAGGAAATTCAAAAAGAATTATTAAAAAAGAATAAAACCCTCTAGCTGGGGGAAGGGGTCTTCTATGTTTCAGGAGATATATTCAGTTGGTGCATACCTCTTGTATTCTCTTCTAAGAAATTTTTCTATTTTTGATGGACACATTGGTTACAATCAAAACTGCCTGGGAAAGTTGAATTACAGAGGTTAGATGTGAGAACCATATTCCTCTCTCTCACTCTCCTATGTTTCCCATCAGTAATTCTCCAGATAAGAACTGACAAGGAAGATAAATTCTTGGCTAGAATGTGAATGTTTACACAAAATTTTTAGATTGGTGAGAAATATTTTATTAATGAAAATGGGGTTTTGTTCATAATAAGAACAAAATACACATTGCTTTTTGACAGATTTCAATGGAAAAACACCTTTTGAAGACGGGCCCAAGGTGAAGGGACATAAGTCCACAATACTATGTCATAGGGTACCCCTACACCCAAAGATCAGATGTGGCAAGCAGGCATGTGCAATCATTGTAAGATATGTGGCAGTCCACAGTACAACTTAGAATCAGTGTTTTGAGGGCCTCTAGGGAGGATGGAAATGAGGAAATGGAGAGTCCTCTAACAGTGAAGTGATACAATTGAGCTAAGACCAGAAAAGAGTATGTTACTGGTCACAGCAGATAGGTCGCTCCCCTCCTCACTCCTGCTGAGATGGTTTTTCTTATCTATGTCAAGTGCCCAAGTTCCAGGATTGCGCCTCACACTGTGCTGTGCTTGGCAGGTGACTCAAGCTGGTCAGAGTGATACGTACAGCTGCTGGCCTGGCACACTCGAATGTCTGCCATTCCCTCAGCTTCTGCGTTTCTTGGAAGTATAGTTACTTTTTTTGTTCTTTTGACTTGTTCTAATAATTCAATTTAAATGTGAAACTTCACTTCAAAGTGGAAATACATGTCAATTTTTTTGAGGCAGGGTCTCACTCTATCCCAGGATGGCCTCAAATCACAGCAATTCTCTTATGTCAGCCTCTTGAGTGCTGGAATTAAATGAGCCACCATGCCCACCATGCCCACCTCAATATATGCCATTTTTAAAATTCCTCTTAAATTGGGGCTGGAGAGATATCCTATTTGGTAAAATATTTGCCTTGAAAGTATGAAGTATGATCCCTAGAATCCATATGAAAAAATCCTGTGCATGAATGCTTATAATCCCAGTGATAAGAATGTGAAGAAAGGCAGATATCCGAGGCCCTCTAGCCCACTAGTCTAACCTACTTGGCAAGTTTCTTGACAGTGAATGACCCTGCCTGAAAGGTAGATCTTGGCACCTAAGATTGTCCTCTGTTCTCCATACTCACGTATACACACATACACATTGTAATAGACAGCTTCAGGTTCGCTGAGATGAACTTCCAGACCAGGCACAATTATGGAGGAAGGGACATTTAATAAAGCTTACAAATTTTGGGGGAAGTTCCATAATGACAGAAGAACCTGCTTTCACAGGTCCAAGCAGAGATAGAGAAGCACAAGCCCAAAAGCCACAACTACACAGCACACTTCAGGAACTCCAGCTAGGCACACTTTGCATATCTTTAGATTGGAATTTCACACCCATCACCACACCTTAAGGTCCATGGTGACACCTCCTCCAGCCAGGTAGCTGCAGATCCAAACTACAAACTAATAAGGCATTGAATATATTGGGGGCCGTCCATTCACACTAGCATTCACATGCACCTGTACACATGTGAATATGTACTACATAAATGCACATACACTTAAGGCTTACGACTTAAGGCTTAAGACAAAAGAAAGGACAAAAATAATTTTCTTTACAAAGTCATACCGTAACATTCCAATTAACTTGAGATGTGGCCATGAGTTAAAGCTCTCCTTCCTCCCCATCTCCCCGGCATGACTGGTGTAATAATTGGTTCTCTCACTCATTTCCTTTTGTGTCTGGGCTGGTTAGGTCTCTCTAGATTACTGTCACTAGACTGGTAAAGGGGTGCCATTCATGGTGTAAATCTTGCATGTGATAAATACTTGTTTCCTCTCCTCACATGCTCAGTTCTCAAGGTGCCAAAACTCCCCACAAGGTCATGCCTTTTAAATTGTTATGCCTTTTATTTTCTTGATGACTCGGCCTGATTTGATACCGTTTGCTTCCTGCATTGTCCCACATTCATTCTTGTTGTTGCACACTGTCCCTAGGTACACAACCTCCTACATAGCCCCACATTTTCCCCATAAGAAATCACTCTGTTCCTATCCCTCCCCATACCACTTGAACATAGAAACGCTCTAGCTCTATGATGCCCTGGCACAGAGAATATAAACTAGCACACAGATTAACCCCCAGAGAAGGTATAGAGCTAAAAATAAGTAGAATTACACAGATTAAAGACAGCATATCAAATTGTATTGTAACAGTAATGACAATACTAAAATGAAAAGCTTGAAGCAACAACTACTGGTTTCTTCCTTGCTGGACCCATGCCACATTGGCCCCACAGAATACATTGCCTGACATAATTTTAGGCAGGACTGAGAATAGTGAATCTTTTATATTTGGCACATTGCTTGATTCCATGTGAACAGCAAAGGCGAAGTCTTCATATATAAATAACATCGGACAATGAAGTCTATGTGCTATGAGTGTGAATAAGGCATATATCCATGCCTACAAACAGTTTCCTAAATATTATCAAAGATCCCTAATGACTACAAAATTGCAAACCAATACAATCTACTATGAATACCTGAAGGTACATAATATATTTCATGAATACTTGTATCCACGCAATTCAAACAAAAGTCCTTGCTTGTGGTAGCTATAAAATAAATGATTCTATAATCCATAAAGAAATGAGCTCATATGTCCTACAATAATAGTGACTTCAGAGGTTTAATAAACTAACAGAAGCATACATACTCTTAATAGCACAGCACTTTCAGAAGAGCATTTTTACCCCTGATATTTTTACATACACATTCCATTTGTGATTTTTTTAATTCAAAAATTAAAATTCATCCATTCCAGCCTTGAGAGTGTTAAGGTTTTCTCTGAAGTCCTTTAGCATACAAGATAACCTAGAGCACTGTGGGTGCTCTGTCAACCTTTGCCACTGAGATCGTCCTCTGAAATTACTCTAGTGTTAAATTGCTTAACTTGCTGTAGGAGAATGTTCACATCCCAAACTGTTAGTCATGTACCCTGTAGTAATGTGGAGGCATTTAATGCCTTCTCACCCGTGGAGTATTAGGTGCCCTGTTATTACACCATAATCATTATATCCAGTGCATGTTTTGATTCTCTTCTTTTACCACCGATGTATACTTTCATCTAGGTTTGTAACAACCTCTGTCAGCCTGCCTGCTTCCATTTCTGGACTGTTATTATTATTGAATTCCACCATGCCTTTTGTCCCATTGGCTTTCAGACACAGTTGCCTCATACTTGACCTCATTGAATGAGTCGCAAGTGAAAAACATTGAAAGTACCAGGAGTGGGTGTTACTAATGAAGTATTGATGAAGGAAAATTATTGGGCTATGCTATAAGAACTCCCTTGATTTAGAAATATTTCTAAGCTATTGGGAGGAAGCCAGAAATGCACTGAAGGGGTAAAAAATAAAAAACTTGTTAAAACAGTATTAATAAAACCAGCAATACAATACAAAATAAAATAACATAAACTAGTTTTTGAAATTCAGGCAGCATGATGATAGTATCAGTGCTCCCACACATGATCTTGATGTCTTAGCAGTTATGTATGCCTATAACTAAAATAATTACTAATTTTCCCATTTGGGATAGATTACAAATAAATCCGGTGAAATCAAGAAGAATATTAACCATATTGGCTCTTTAAAAATCTCTTTTTTAAATATGTGTCACTAAAGGATAGAGTTTAGGACAGAGAAGCCCCTGAAAACAAACGTTTCACCTTTTTCTAGTAAATTCTCTTCTTCATTTGCCCACCATCAAGTCCTTTCTTTTTCTTTATGCCCAAGTCCCACACTCTGTCTTTCAGCCAAGCAAAGTACACACCATTAAAATGTTCATGAAAATTTGAAAGTTCTATTTTCTATATATCCTCACAGGTACTACTATGTTCAGCCTCTCCATCTTCAAACTTTCTGTTAGAAAGCATATGTACAAAATATAACATGATAATAATATATGTACCTATAATATATGACTTTATTTTGTGCTTCATTCCTTACTGAGATTAAACACATTTTTTCTATATTATTTGCCACTTTTATCTCCTCATTTGCACAATGTTAATTCTTGCCTTTTGCCCAATGTTTTCCAGTGTGACTATCTTACAATCATTGGTTTGTATGTCTTTAAAATGTTCATCTTTTAAATCCTTTGCCAATTATATTTGCTAAGACATGTTTTCAAATTCTTAGTGTGTATAAGGTAAACACCTGAATGAAAAATTGTATTAATTTGCCCATACAATATGAGTCCAATCAGCAGGGCTGAGAAATGAGTTACAATCTCTAAATACTCTGCTTTTTACACATGTTGAGGCCCCTTCTTTGATGAGTGGATGACAGAGGACAGAACGATGAGAAAGCCATGCAGTTTGGAGCACCAGGCTGCCTTGCAGATTATAATTTCATTATGCCATGTGCTACTAGGGAAGATTTTAAGATTGATGACACCTGCCTGGCTTCAAAATTCTCGTATCATTATCAGAAGTTGCCATTTCCAGTGTTTTGTCATTTGAGTCCAGTCTTCTTTATCCTAGCTCCAATAGACTACAAATAAATAGTCGGTTTCAGATATCCTCTTCTGCTCCTACCTCCAAACATGTCAGGCATAGACCAGACTCAGACTACTTGAAACAATAAACCCTTCTCAGGACATGAAGTAGAAACATCATTTTTGCAAGCAGTTTTTAAAAACTAAGACATTAAAAAAGATGTGTTAACAAAATGCTTTCCTCTTTTTATTTTTAGTTTGCTCTCACTCAGCTGACTCTGTTTCTTAGTCAAACCAACTTCACTGCCCTAGAAATTAACTTGGTCTTTAAGAATTAAACATTAAAGTAAATTCTCTCAGAGTCACTTTAACTTTTAGCCAAGTTTAAGATGTAACTAATAAAATTCTTTATAACATTAGAGATATCTTATGTGAATGCAATTCCAATTACAAGCTCCTTGTAATTAGAAAGGACTTCAAGTTATTAGCCTAGCCTTTCTCAATCATTTTTCAGTTTCAAGCATATTAGAAATGGTGTGTAATGTCACAATTTAATTGGAAATCCTATTCAGGAGAAGTATGGAAAATAGAAAGGTCATCAGAAAATAAGCCACTAAAGATTAAAGTAAACATAGTAATATTAAAGAGAAATAAGGAAAAGGAACTCATGTGGAGAAGTTCTGAGTAATTACCAGCAGAAGACTAAGCTAATCTGGAGAGACTGTCTCCTAAGGACTGGCTCAGGGGCTCTCAGCAGACATGCAAAAGATGCTTTCATTTCTATCTAAAAGTTATAAATTATTTATTTTTAATTATGTGCCTAGGTCTATACAACATATTACTAGGACATATTGAGATAATTTATCTCAAAAACAATATATATATATATGTATATATATATATATATGTGTGTGTGTGTGTGTGTGTGTGTGTGTGTGTGTGTGTGTGTGTATAATACATATATATAAAATTTCTAACTAGCCAAACATTAGCCATTCTTTGGGGAATACCTATGGGTGTCACAAAGGCAATCAGCAGGAAAGGAACAAGGAAGGACCACACTTCACTTTACCCAGCCCTAACTGATTTTATTTACAAATTATATTTTTTCTGAGGATGATTATCTCCATAGTTTCTTTCTATAAAAGGAGAAATCTAAGATTTTATCAATCGGAGTCAATGCCTACATGATCTTGCCATTTCCCTATTGTTCTGTCATCCTCAGGACACTGCCACCGCCAATACAGGCTTGGGGATATTGGTGCACTCTCTCGCTCCTGCAATTGGCCCCAGTGCTTTGACTTTGTACCAGCGAAAAAAAAAACAAGTGTGAAGAACTATATGATAAGTGCTAACTCTTAGCCAGGCATGGCGGCACACACCTTTATCCCAGCACTGGGGAGGCAGAGGTGGGAAGACTGCTGAGAGTTTGAGGCCACCCTGATACTGCATGGTGAATTCCCAGTCAGCCTGGGCTAGAGCGAGACCCAACCTCAAAAAAACAAAGAAAGAAAGAAAAAGAAATACTAAGTTACCTCTTACATAAATTTTGTACTGGCATAGAAATGTAATCATGCTCCATTAAAAAAATTAATGGTATGAAAATGTCCATGATATATTAAACAAAATAATGACATTGGATAATATGTACCCATTTTATAATTACATATATGTATATATAAAAACATTCTTTCATTGTATATTTGCATATGAATGTGTGTGTGTGTGTGTGTGTGTGTGTGTGTGTGTGTATAAGCCAGAGTCTTTTACCACTGCAAAGGAATGCCTGCACAGGTTTACGTGTGAAACTAAGGAATTGAACTATGTTTGCAGGCTTTGCAAGCAAGTGCTTTTAACTGTTGAGCCATCTCTCAAGCCCTAAATATTACATTTTTAATGAAATGGAACATATCTTTGATATGAAATTATTTAAAATAATTATAGTAATTATGCTTTAATATTTATGAATGATTTGAATTTTTAAGTTATTCATTCTATCATGTATATATTAATGTTTTAAAATTTTAAAGAAAACCTTAAAGCAATAAAGTCTCAGAGGTGTCAGTTTGGCCAGGTATTTCAGATCTTTACATAATTCAAAATTTTTACTGGAGACATGGTTCAGCGGTTAAAGGCACTTGCTTGCAAAGCTTGCCATGCATGGTAGGCTCAGTTCTCTAGTACCCATGGGTGGTGGTTTGATTCAGGTATCCCCCACAAACTTATGTATTCTGAATGATTAGTACCCCAGCAGGAAGTAATTTGGCAATTAAAGCCTCCTGGAGGCAGTGTATTGTTGGGGGCAGGCTTATGGGCATTGTGATGGTTAAGTTTGTGTCAGCTTGATCTGTTTAGGAATCCACAGACATTCCTCATAAGTAGGTCTTTGAGGTTGCTTCCAGGAAGGATTACTTTAAGGAGGAATCCTTCCCCCAGAGTGGGCAGCCCCTCTCTGAGGGGAGGCTTTATCCAGAGAAGCTCTGGGAAGAAAAGTACGCTCCTCCCCTCCCACCTGGCTGCAGGTGCTTCTTGCTGCTTTCCGGTGTGGACTAAAGAGCAGCGTCTCTCCAGGACACCTCCAGGCCTTCAGTGCTGGATTGGGAGTGCTGAGGCATCCAGCCTCCTGGACTAAGCAGCTACCAGGCTGCTTGACTCTCAGGCCTGTAATCTGCTACTGTTGGGCTGCTGTAAAATAATCCAATAAATTCCCTTTTAATACAATTCATTCTATGGGGTCTGTTCCTCTAGAGAACCCTGACTAATACAGGCATTATAGCCAGCTTCCCCTTGCCAGTGTTTGGCACACTCTCCTGTTGCTATTGCCCATCTCATGTCAGCCAGGAAGTGATGTTCACCCTCTGCTCATGCCATCATTTCCCCTGTCATCATGGAGCTTCACCTCAAGTCTGTAAGCCAAAATAAATCCTTTTCTAACACAAGCTGCTCTTGGTTGGGTATTATCTGCCTGCAATACAAACCTGACTGCAACACCATGTAAAGCCAGATGCACAAGGTGGCACATGCACCTGGAGTTCATCTGCAGTGGCAAGAGACCATTCTCTCTCTTTCTCCCTCTTTCTTTGTCCCTCTGTCTCTCTTTTTGTAAATAAATAATTTTTTAAAGATATGTTTTACCTATGCTGACCTCTACAGTTGATTTTAAGGTGAAAATTCTAAATACATACTATATGCTTATTTTTATCAATAGACATTGACAACCAAAAATTAATCAAAAATACTATAGATGTTCTGGAGTGAGGTCACAAGGGAAAGCCGAGGGAACAAAGTCTAAATGTCTAAGGTAGGTGCTGAATGACTGAGTCATTGAGCCACACTGCTATTAGCAGTAATGAGTTCATGTAAAATACAGGCAAGTGCTGGGCAGCCTTGCATACATACAGGAAAGAAACCCTGTTGTCTGGGTTCACAACCCTGTCTTCACCTACCCAAGACTGAGCTCATGTGCCCATCATAGCTGACTTCACTTCACCCAGGCCTGCATCTGCTCCTTTCATTGGTGGATGAATAGTCAGCTAAGAACATCCCAAGTAGACACCAGACACTGGCTGCAATTAAGAATTACAGTGTAAAGTAGTCTAAAGACTGAAACATTTTATTACAGAGGTAATTTCACAGGGTTTGGGAAAAATAGAATATAAAATGATTGACAATTTGCTGTTTTGGATGCATTGTTCATATATGAGACATACTTCTAAGAATAAAAATGCAAATTCAAAACCTATGCAGTTAATTGTTGAATACTTCAAAGAGTTTTCTAATATTTATCAATATTAGATAAAAGAAATAAAAGGCTGAAGAAAAGACGAAAAATTTGAGAGAATACAGTGATTTTATAGTTAAATTTAATTTCAAATTGCCTCTTTTGCAGTTTCTGTTAGAACAATTAGAAGATACTTTTCTTGGTCCTGTGTTTAGACAGGACTTCTGCCCTGTGACCTCCATAATGACTCCATTTGACACAGCCACACACTTTAACTCTTGACTAGAAGTGAGACAGTCATACTTGGGATGTGGACAGGTAAGTGTGAAACTTATTATTCACATGAAGAAATTAAAATTTAGAAAACACAAGGGAATTTTTTGATTTAGTCAGATTGCTGAGTAAATCTTTGGGACCCAATCCCACTTTCCCTGGATTTTCTCACATCATGCAATGCCATATGTTTGTGTCCCTACAGCTTCAAAATCCAGAAAGGCAAATGCTGATAGTACAGGTCCACTGTGCCTAGAGTTTGTAGTTGAGATTTGAGAGGATTTAAGTCCACCTTTGCCCAGCAGGGGATCCATCTGTATACAGCACACTGAGTAGTGCTGATGCTGTGAACTCTGTCAGACTATGCAAGCAAAGTTAGGTGCAAACAAACCAGACTGTCCAAATGATCAGCAGTCACAACAGCAGATAGCCCTAGTAATGAAATTATAATTACTGAATAATAAAACAGGGTTAGGAAATAGGGAAATAATGAAATTAATTATTGACATATAGAAGCCAACAACAATCTAATGAACTGTGTGGTGATGGTGTGAAGGATGCTTCATTCTTGGGTGAGGACACTGACCCTGAGAACAGGCTTCAGACAAACCACAGATGTGAGTCACCTGACCTGGAAGGCATTCTGGCTATGATGCCTTACCAACCAAATCCAAAAACAGCATGACCACTGTGCTCCTTGTTAGAATATGTTGCTCTGGAGAGATGTTTGCAAGAAGAAATGTTACTAAATACTTTGCAAAACCAGCCTTTGTACAAACCCTGTGTTACAGTAAGTATCAGTCACCACTGACAGTTTGGTTGCCATTTCCTTGTTTTCTTGTACTCATAGCCCTTCAGGAAACCATGAAGCAACCCATCGCACAATATACTGTAAACAAAATGCTACTTGACAGTCTCTTCAGCTAGTCCTGGCAGTTAGTTCTATCAGTGGAGGATAAAAACAACATTTCATTCATTTATAAAATAAATTCTCTAGCTCCTGGGTCTCTGTGTGCATGTATGTAACTGACGCTGTGTGGTTTGGCCAGTCTGTTCCCCACCAGTGACATTATGGGGATCCTGTCGAGAGCTATCATTTTCTACCCTGCCTGAAGCATTTTCCTGAGATGATTTTGTCATGGACTTTGGTAGTCTTTGGATTTCTGTGGTACTCACCTTATTATACAAAGTCCAGGTCCACAGTGATTTCAAGATAATCCCTTCTCTATTGCCATAGGCTTTCCCAATGGCTAAAGGACATGGCCCTTGGACATCCCAGAGGACTCATTTCTGATTGAGAGGATCTGTGAATCACCCACTTAATCTTTGGAAAATGCCCTCTCTGGTACAGAATATTGTGACCTTTTCATCTTCCTGGCGTTTTAGCAGAAGGTTATGCATTTACACCCCTTCTCTCTATGCCATGTTTTCAAAAGCAATTTCTAGATTTTAACAGCTTTTGCCATTTGGAGAGGCTAAGGTTTCTGAAAGCTACTGAATCTTGGTTTTTATGTTCAATTAATCCTTCTTGGGTTTTACTGTAAGCAGCAGGCAGCAATCAAGGTGGCATTTTCAACAGTTTGCTTGAAAGTGTCTTTAGCTAAATAACAAGTTCAACACTTAGAAGCTTTGCCCACAGTCTCGGGGTTACATGCATTGGGCTTTCTACCACGACTTAAAGACTACTTTTCTTCCTCTTCAAAAACTTATTCACTTCTTTTGTTTTGTGGCCTTACCATCCACAACTCCAACTCTACATTTTTCCAGCACGATTTAGGCTTTCTCTATCAGGTTTCTCAGTTATTTTAACCTTTTGTTGTTTTCCATGTTGATGTGGCTGTTAGAAAAGTTTCTACTCTCAGATATCTAAATATTTATATTTTATACACTACTGCATAACAATTACAACAACATCTATTAGTGTAGCATTAAATATTGTGTACTTCTTACCTCATAGTTTTCATGAGATTAGAGTCTGAACACAATTTAAATGAGTTATATGTTTCAGAATCTCACATGTCTGCCCTCAGGTTGTCATCAGGGTCTTCAGTTGAGATGACAGGCTATCTTCCAGAATCACATGGTTGTTGGCTGACTTCTGATCCATGAGCTTGTGAGCTGGAAGCTGTTGCCTCCTGGAGCCGACCTTGAGGTCCTTGTCACATAAGCCTTTACCATAGCAGCTTTCTTCGTCAAGTAATAAAGAAGGCATGATGCTAAAGTCAATTTCCTAAGAGAATGGAGGCTGATGTAATACCACACCACCTCAGTTCCAGCATATATCATTGCTCAGGACTGTGTTACACATCCCACCCATGCTGAAAAGAAGAGGCTTGAAAAAGGGGACAAGACCAGGTAATGGAGATCACAAGAGGCTACTTACATTTTGTCACTACACAGCTGTTGTTTAAGCATTAATCTCTCATTTAAAAGAAAATGAATAAAACTTCAAATTTTAAATATCCATGATTCATATAGAATCTATCTTATTCTAGAATGCATACACATCATTGCTATCTTATAGTTTAACCACATTCAAACACCAAGTTTCACCAACATGAAATGATGAAAATATTACCTATTTGTGGGGCTGTTATGAATGTTAAATTAAATCCATTTGTAGACATTAGAGTAGACATTATCAAATCCTAATAATTATTGTAATTATAATAGTGAAAAATTTCTTCTCTAGGTCTACTTGATGATTTTGTTCACTAGCAAAGCCTTGAAAGACTAAAGCCTGTGTGGTCTTTCTAGTTTACAGCAGCAATTTACATTGAGGTTATTGTTAAGGCATAGTCTGTGTCTCAGAAGAGCCTGGTCTGTTTTACCACATGAGAGCCTTCCCTCTACGGTCTCTGCTACCTGAATTCCAAGTGGAGAAGTATCCCTAAAAAGTATGATCAAGACTTGAAGAAAAACTTACAAGTCATTTCTCTAGCGACTCTTTCCCTTATCCCATTTGCTCTAAAAGCATTTGTGCTAAACTATATTGAGAATCTAGTCTAAGAAAATAAAAACAGTGATGAAGTACTCTGTCCTGTGAAGCTTCCAGAACATACTGTTTTAATAGAGTCTGAACTAATACTTGTGAGAAAGCTTTCAGCTGACAGCTGTTATAAAAGTTGAAAATAACATTCTTTAAAACGCAAAATTTTAAGGCTTAAAAACATGTATCAAAGCCCATTTAGTCAGATGGTCAAATTAGGTAAAATTGTTTAAATATCTAGAAAAATATTTTATAAGTAATCAATATCTGCTAAAAGAATCTCAGTGATAAGTGATAGCTAGAATTTGGAAGGAAACACAAAACTGTCCTTACATCTTTACTTAACTATCTCCTGGATCCGTTTATTATATGGGTGTGAAGAAGGAGAGGAAGCTGAGGAATATCAGAGAAATGGAAGCTTGGAATATTCCAGAATAGGAAAGCACTATTCCTACCTTTCCTATGAAGGTAAAAATAGTCGCAATTCCCTCTTTGCCCACACTGCAGACACAGAATAGAAGCAGATTAATGTTGTAGGAAGCCTCAGAGATGGACACAAGACACTCAACTAACCACCTGGAGATAGGCCCTTGTACAATCCCAAACCCTTCAATGCAGGCTGCCCTGACTTGCTTAGAGCAAATAAAACATGAGAAATCATTAGCACGCCCATTTTGAGATCATCATTTCTGTCTTCCCAGCATTCTCCTTTCTCCTTCTTGGAGCCGTCATTTTGGGGGAAGCATGTAGCCATGATCATATGAAAAGCCCTCATGAGAAGAAATGAGGACCTTAAAACTGGTTATCTTGACCCAGGTGAGGTGGTTTGAGGTAAATGTGGCCCTATATGACACCTCCTTACAACCTCATGATAATACTCTGAACCAGAGAAATATGTAAGGGTGAGCTTCTGACTCAATGGTGTTAGGTCTTTTTCATTTTAATACATCAGTTTTTAAGTGATTTTTTTTTAAACAAAGCTCTTGAAAACTCACAAGTGTGCATTACATGGAGTATTTTAGCCAAAAGATTTGAGAACAGCTCTTATTCCAATAGAGAAATCGTAGAATGTGCTCTCCTTTTCTCATGAATAGCCCAGAGGAAGTGAAAGGTCTTTATAAGATGTATGAAGTTTCATTTACACCCAGTCATTAGGTTCAAAGAAAGTAACCAGATGTTTTCTGTACCCTTGAGTGGGCTATGACATTTACTAAGAGGAAGATGAAACTTCACACGCTGTACATAAGTTCTTTTGATGAAAAATGGAGTGGAGGATGGTAAATTGCTCATCTCAAAGGACTCAGGTTTAGGGATAACAGAAACCAGACAATTTTTCTTACTTAGCATATGGTTTTCTCAGAGACTTCAGCCTCTACTGCCAAGAGCAGTGGAAGGACTCAGGTTAAAAATATACTAGGAAGTGAGATATAGATCACAAAATATAGTACAGTGAACTGTAACAAATGAACATATAAAAACATGAACATATAAATCTAAGTTATTATTTATGCATCTAAGCATTCCTAGCTGAGGTTCAAGTTACAGTAATAAAATAATGTTCTCTTTGTATAATTTGTAACATAACCAGCTATGCTGGGAGTTCAATGATATTGAATTATTTTCCTATCGATTAAACAAAGCTCATCTTATCTACCTTGGAATCCCAATTGCAACATTAATTACATAATGACTAAATAATTTGAATAAGGAAAATGGATGTGTTCTATTTTTAAACTCATGTTTTAATAACATTGTACTGTATAATTTTCGGTTGGCATGCAATTATGATAACAGATCAATGTGATCCATTTACTTAGTTTAACCTAAATAAAACAGATAACAACCAAGCATATGTCTGGGTAATTCAGATTTCTTTAGAGGTGTGTGTGTGTGTGTGTAGTTCTATACACTTTTACCAGTCTGCTGAAACTCTAAAATGCTCATAGCTTCTAAGAGCACAAAACTGTAGCAACAATAACTATTGAATGGTATGGATGGAAAAATAGGTGTGGCCATATTAAGGAATGATAAGATGGCTGTTGAATGGAACATTTTAGATCCCATAATACTTTGAAGAAAACCTTTCATTCAAACTTGTGTTTTCCTGATCTACCACTCAGACCTCATCACAAGGAACAGAAGACACTAAAAAAATCATCTTCAAAGATTGGGCAAAGTTATCCTTTATTAGTAATATCAATTGTACTTGGCTCTTCGGATACACCTACTTCCTTAGCTGAGTAATACCCATCGTACATGACTCTGGCCTTCATAGTTTGATGAGACTGTTTCCTGCAAACCTGAGTTTACAGAACAATTCCATGCTGTGCCCACCGACTTCATTCTATGCTGCAAACCTGAGAGCTATTTTAATATTCAAGGACAAATCATGACAATTGGGATCCCCCTCTCACCTAACATATGGAATATAAAGCATCTAAAATTGTCTATTGTCTCCAGTGACTATTGTAATATTAATGAATTCTCAGTGGACTGCCTATTAATGGTATGAAATCACAAACTGAATAGTATCTGCTCTACTAGTGATTCAGTACCAACCAGTTTGAAAATACTATCTGTCTGTCTATCTATCTATATGTATGTATTTTTCATTGAGGCCAATAGGGACAAAAGGAAAACATTAGAACTACATCACATCTAATCATGCAGCTATTATAATTCTAGGACATATTGAAAGTTTAAATTGTTATTTATTTATTTATTGGTTTTTTGAGGTAGGGTCTCACTCTAACTCAGGCTGACCTGGAATTTACTATGTAGTCTCAGAGTGGCCTTGAACTCATGGTGATCCTCCTACCTCTGCCTCCCAAGTGCTGGGATTAAAGGTGTGCGTCACCACACCCCGCTAAATTGTTATTTTGGTTCAAATGTATGAAACATAACTCAGGTTGTAAAAGAGACACTCAACTCCTGCTTTGTAGCACTAATACAGTGGATTTATAAATTATAGACTACATAAATGGTCTTTATATTTCCAAAGTCTTATAGAATAAAGGGTAACCTGTTACTTCATAATAAGAAAAGTTAATATTTATAGCAAATTACACAAGTTCTAAGTACTATTATAAGCAAAACCTTAGATACACTCATTCACTTAATCCTCTTAATTATGTGAGGTGCCAACTCAACATTCTCTTCATTTCACAGATTGAGAAATTGGTCTTTAATGATTAATTGCCCCAGGCCTTAAATATTATTGTCAGAGCACAAAGGTATACAGAGAGCCAAGGCATTACAAATAGTAGTTTGGAAAGTGGCGTCAGACAATGGGAAAATCAATAAATAGCCCCCCCCCTTTTTGTAGTTTTGTCCAAATGTGTCAAGTCAAAGTATTTTCTGTCTTTACATGGTATTTGGTAAACAATTTTAATGCTCAGAATGTGTATTCTCATATACATATGGGTTAAATCCTTGATGTTAAGTAATTATTTAAGACCCCTGACCATAATGAATGTTTATATAGTTAAAAACTGAAATTTTCTTTCAGCAGTTTGGGGGGACTCTTTTCATAGTAGGAAAGAGGACTAGAAAGTCCTTATAGAGCTATCAGAAGAAAAAGATCAGTTAGCTAGAGATGATTGGGCTTCTGTGTGAGAAGGAAAAAACTCAGTAGCAGAGGCCAGTAAGTTAAAAAAAAAAGGAGATAGAAAGGGAAGAGAAAGAAAGGGAGGAGGGCTTTTATTAGGTTGGTATTGTATATATGTAAGTAGAAAGATTGAGATGGGGAGGGGGTATGATGGAGAATGGAATTTCAAAGGGGAAGGGGGGGAGGGTAATACCATGGGATTTTTTTTTGTTATCATGGAAAATATTAATAAAAATGGAGGAAAAAAAAAAAGAAAAAGATCAAAAGGTTGAAAAATTGGTCAGAAATGTATACCTGGAGCAGGGCATGGTGGCACACGCCTTTAATCCCAGCACTTGGGAGGCAGGGGTAGGAGGATCGCCATGAGTTCGAGGTCACCCTGAGATTACATAGCAAATTTCAGGTCAGCCTGAGCTAGAGTGAAACCCTACCTCCAAAATCCAAATAATAATAGTAATAATAAATAAAATTAAAATAGATGCATACCCGGAATGTACACCTGGTACTGTGTTCCTGGGGTGGTGGTGGGGGAGATGATAGGGTAAGACTTTCTCCACGCGCGTGGCGCCACCTGGTGGTGCTGGCGGTGCATTGCCCTGCGATGGCACAGCTGCTATGAGTTTCTAAGAGCCATATATATGTAAGCGTTTCCATCAGGTTAGATTGATCGATGGGGATCTTGCAGTCGGCCCAGTTTATTATCCAGAGCAAACTTATCTACGCTTATCTATTTAAATATTATGTCACCTTCTCAAAATCCCTTGCAAATAATCCTTCAAGGTTTCTCACTTAACTCATTAGAAAGAGCCTGATGTGGAGACCAGAGACGAGGGCTTTAGAGTTTTAGATGCTAGTCTAGGCCAATGGCATCCTTATGTTCGATGAAATCACCTTGTTGCTGAAGTCTATATTCTTAACACAGGAACCAGCTGTAGAAAAGCTGTGAAGAGCTGTTGCTCATCTGCCAAACATGAACTTAGAGGCTTCATCCATCCCTTGCCTGCAGACTATTACCCAGCTAACTAAACCATTGTTTTCTAATCTGCGACTCAAGAACATTAGCAATGAGTACACAAAGCTATTAGGAGGCTAGCCTGAGACTGAGCTCATCCCAGCTCTTGGTATATGCTAAGGGCTCATTAGATCTTTTTGAAATTCCCCTTAATATTGCCAGATCAGACCAGTATAACATGAAGCCTACTTGTAAAAATAAGTTATATTAAAGCTGAATCCATTGGCCTTTATCATGCATAGATAAAGGTTATGTTTTTCCAAATATTCAAATATCTCTGATCTAACATTTTATCCTATATGTTCTTGAAGTATGATCCTAGGACCCATTCACTGAGAACTGACCATCACCGCTCCCTCTTGTAACTCCATAGACCAATGTAGTTCAGAAAAGGCGGTTTTACAGAGGCAAGTTGCCTTTCACTGAGTGTCTTTCAGAAGCTCCAAGTCAACATGAGAAGGAGTCAGCTTTGTTAGGTACTTAGGGTGACAGGGACCCTGAAAGTAAAAAAAAGCAGCAATGTCTTTGGACTTGCCCTTATAGCCTGCTTTTGGTTGGAGATCAGAGAGAAACCTGAGAACCTGGCTTCTCCTTATCTCTTGCCTAAAGGAGTTCCCTAGACCTGTTTTTTTTTACACCTGAGCCCCTCTTGGGAGGGAGGTGTCCTTTCCTGGAATTGAATCTAATCCTGGCATTGTAGTTTGCCAAATTTAGACTCCAGAACATGGCATCATGGTTAGCGTCTTCCTGAGACAGCTTCTAGCCCAGAGCAGTCAGTTTCTGGATCACCTGAGGCTGAAGGCAGGGCCCACCACCATAAAGTTATAAATACATTTACCAGGGGAGTGCAAGGTATCTTGATGGCCATGCATCACTCCTGAACCTCCAGGTTCTGGTAAGTCCCAGCTGGGCTGAGAGGAGGGGAGAACTCCCTTGACCTCTCTCTACCCCCTCCTGTTCCCCACATGAGAAGAACTCTCTATACTTTCTTTCCTCACTAAATGTCTTTTCATGTTTCTTCCACACATGGTCTGAGCTCTCAGACCACATGGGTATATCAATTTTCCTTCCTTTGGTTTTGTACTTACCTAAATATATATAATAATCATAATTATCCTCAGTTTGATTTGCCCATCTCTTCAGTTGAATACAAACACAAACTAAGGGTATTGGGGTTCAAGGACTTTCCTGAATTCTCCACAGTCCCCATACCAAACACATAAGAAGACCTAATATATAAAGCTCCCATGCTTGGGATACTACATGGAGACCTCACACAGACACAGTTTTCCATGGAACCCCATTTGTCTGGGTACCCAACTATGTTAGCTGCCATGTACCCAAGCGTCAGATTAGGAGAGATTTCAAATGACTTTAACCTGTGACAATCTTTGAAACAGGCAAGCAGCACTTGTGAAGTACTTCCTGTAAGGTTCAGGAGTTACCAAGACCACGGAGACCACTCTGAGGCAGAGACGGAAGCTTTTATTCAGGAAAAACACGAGCTGCCAGGACTCTCAAGAGTGGAGCAGTCAATTTTGAGATTACAGATAGTGTGCTATATAGAGTGCTTCAGTTGGGGGAAGGTTTTGTTTTGTTTTTATTTATTTATTTGAGAGTGTCAGACAGAGAGAGAGTAGGAGAGTTGAGAGAGAGAGAGAGAGAGAGAGGGAGAGAGAGAGAGAGAGAGAGAAAGAGAATGGCTATGCCAGGGCCACCAGCCACTTCAAACGAACTCCAGATGCGTGTGCCCTCTTGTGCATCTAGCTAATGTGGGTCGTGGGGAATTGAGCCTTGAACTGGGATTCTTAGGCTTCACAGGCAAGTGCTTAACCACTAAGCTATCTCTCCAGCCCTCTCCTTTGTTCTTTACATTAGCCATAGGGAGTGAGACCAGAAGTGACCAGGTGGGAGATAACAGGGGCAGGAAATTTAGACCTGGGGTATTGTTAGGCAAGGAAGGGATGATGGCTGGTGGTTCCTTGAGGAATGTGGATGACCCACTTCCTTGTGTCTCTGTAGCCCTCCTGCTGTCCTCGGTGATTCCATTTTGTCCTGACCTAACATTCCAGCCTTTTGTTAATGATAAGAGATGAAGATTAATTTTTTCTTTCTTTTTTTTTGTTTTGGTTTTTCGAGGTAAAGTCTCACTCTAGCCCAGGCTGACCTGGAATTCACTATGGAATCTCAGGTTGGCCTCGAACTCACCACAATCCTCCTACCTCTGCCTCCTGAGTGCTGGGATTAAAGGTGTGTGCCACCATGCCCGGCTGAAGATTAATTTTTTCATGCTGACCATAAGGGCGATGAGTTCGTATGGGGGGGGGGTGCTGGATAATGTGTTTGATGGGTGTCTCTTCAGGGCAGGAGATGAGGAGGCAGTTTCATGATGGCTAGAGGTGGCAGAGTGGTGAGATTTACAGCACCAGTGTAGCATGTTATTACGAATTGGTCCTGAATAAAGCAGAGACTTCTCTTGCACCATCCCTGTATTGGGCTGGCTTCAGGGCAGTCGTTGGCAGACACCTGTTATAGAGAAGGTGAAGGAGATGGGCTCTGTGCACTCCATCCATGAGAAGACAGAAGGGCGAATAAAGGAGCTTGTTAATCTTGTCAACAGCTATGACATCAAAATGCCAGGTGTAAAGGGAGGATGAGCATTCAGAAGTGAGAGAGGGCTTGGGGCAAGAGGAGGCAGAGGGGAATTTTAAAATCAGGGGAAGAGTAGGAACACAAGAGAGCTTAAGTTTGAGAGTGTCCATTGGGGTGACAGTATACTTATCCCTGGATGAGATAGGGTAGGGGCTAAGGAAGGAGGGGGTCCAAGGAAAAGCTTTGATTCTGGCTAAGGCAAGTGGGAGAAGCTGGGTTCAGGGTAGTTGAAGTTAATCAGGGACAGGCAGAGGCAGAAGGCTTGAGTTAGAGTTAATGTTAGAGTCTAATATTGTAAGTCAGCATCAGACAGGGGAGCCGATTAGTATGAATCATTGTTTATATTATAGTTATATTTTTCTCATTGGGTGATTAAAACCATGTAGGCTGCCAGAATTAATTTCATACTTTGGAGGTCAATAATGGCTCTATAGGAGAGACTTTTAGGAACCTGCGAGGAGTTCTATGACTCTCAGCATTGTCATCTGCTAGGATAAGTCAAGGCCATGCTGACCAAGTGAACCTCCCTCTTTTAGAAAGCCTGGAGGACTGATTTTCCTTTGATGTGACTCTCCTGTGGCAGATACACTGACCTGGAACTTGTTTCTGGGTCTTCACATCCTCTCCAATCAAGAAGACAGGTAACTTACTCAAGTCTAGAGGTTCAAGTGTCCCCATCATCTCATGTGGCCTTTTGACTCAGGAGCAGGGACCAAAATATTTGTTATCCTTTTAACCCCAACATGTCCATTTGATTTTGGCTTCTACATATGGCTATCACTCACTCAGAGAGACTGTACATATCTGATTAGCAAAATAGATTAGTATCTGGTTAGCAAAGCAGATGTGGTTAGAGAATGAAACAATATTTTAAAATTATTATAATTAGTATTTAAGTTTAGTTGTCAGGTGATAGTGTAAGCTATATCTGGGACATAGAAAGCATATACCTTCTATCTTTTAAGTATCTGTCAGTCATAAGTATAGGCAGAACGTTTTAGTAGCCCTGAAAACAATATTTTTATCAATTATTTTATCAATAATTTTAAGGCAATTGATTTAATATAGAAATTGTATGCCAGGAAAAAGGCAAGACAGTATAAAAACTTAGCAACTGTGTTTAAAAACAACTTTGGCTGGTTTGTATACCAATGTAAGTATCAGTTACCCCCCAAACTGGAAATAGAACAGCAACTTAAAAAGATTATTTTTCTAGGGCAGGAAACATGTTTTAAGTATCAATCTCTCTATAAGCAATGAACTTAAGATACCAGAAATGAGAAAGTTAATTAAGTTAAACCTTGACTGAGACTGATTATACGTAGCTCAAGAATAAAATAAAACTTGGTCTTTGTTGAGTTACATTAGAGACAATATGAGTGACACAAAGTGATTTCTTAAATAAGTGCTTTTTACCATTGAACAATTTTAAGGCTTAACTAAAATAACTATTTATGACTGTTACATGAAGCTTAGACAAACTATATTAACATTGTTTACATACAGTAGATTTTTCTAAGACATGGGGAACTTTTTCAGTTTTTCTAAGAACAAAGTCACAATAAGTCACTTTTTATAAGACTATATTATAACTTTAGTGATTATCATCTAGTAAAAGCAGCACGAACAAGACAAGAACCATCTTGAAATTACAGAGTTTTAGTCAGGCATGGTGATGCATGCTTATTGATAGCTAAACATCATGGACTTTGTGTAAGTCAAATTACATTATTCTAATATTCTGATATCTGGGGAAAGTCTGATATTAACAAAAAGTAGAGTTTACATATTTAAGGCATGTGAGGCTACAGAGAGTAAACTATGAACAAAAGATCTGCTGACAGAGTTTAAAATAAACAAGAAATCTATATTATGTAGTTGTCTGATTCCACCCCACCGGCCAGAGATTTCTTCATAATTTTGGAAGTTCTCCTGTATCTTTAAGTATGAAATGAATCCCGTCCTCCTATAAATTAGTACCAAGAGTGGGGAGTTGCTGCATGAAGAATCTGATCTTGTGGGTTTTGGTCTTTTGGAAGTTTTGTTTTGAAAGACTGGCCATGGATTAAGTACTTGCAACTGAAGATGCCTTCCAGAGTGGTAAGCCAAGTCTTGTGGACTATTCTGGTGAGAATTTGAAAATGCTAAGCACAGGGAGAATTGTATATAGATTTTTGGCTTATGAAATTTCTAAGGAGAAGGAAAGACTGCAGAGTATTGGGAGCCAGGCTCCTAATCCTAAATTTAATACATATTAGCAATTGACTTAAAATGTTATCAAGATTGCTCAATCATACAATCAATAGCAATTTACAGCAGACTGCAATAGGAATATTTTCCCAAGATAAAGAGGGACTATAAGTGGGATCTGAAAAATTTTCCATGACTAGATTACATTTTCAAAGGGCTTGTTATAAGCCTTAAAATTTAAGAGCTATTGAATTAATCAATTTCATGATCTCTTTCAGTATGAACATTAGGTACTTCAAACCTGTCAGGCAAATGCAATTGACAGCCACAAAAGCTATTCTAATTTTCAGTCAAATTGTTAAACTCATTGATACATAGTAAGTTGAAGAAAAATCACTTCTCTAGCTGATATAAAAGAGGAAATGTAGCATTCCACAATTTAGCTCATGACACTCTTCAATCAATCCAGATACTGCTGGCCTGGATAAGAACAACTTAAAATAGGCAACATTCTGATACCCCATAAGAATCTCAGTAGCTGTTCAGGGAAATTTCATTTAGAGATTAACCTGGGCTGTGTGTGGAGACATACACCTCTAATCCCAGCTCCCAGGGGTGGCAGGGGCAGGACAGTGTGCATGCTGATTTGTGCATGGCACTAGTAGCATGCAGTGTAATCATACTTACTATACTACTATACTACTAAGAAAGTGACAGAGCTATTTAGAGTTGTCCTGGCACACACTGGCATACCATATCTCCTACCCTGAAAGTTCTTCGTCTGCTTCTTAGAGCTAGAAATCATGTCTCACTTATCCAGGAGCCAGACTTCAGGATGAAGCACAGGTGTTACCTTGGGAAACTCCTCCCTGCCTTTCCACTTGCTAATAATATTTCCAAGTACAATGAACGTACTCTGTGTTCTAACATTTAAAACTGTGTTCATGGTGTGTGTGTGTGTGTGTGTGTGTGTGTGTGTGCGTGTGTGTGTGTGTGTGTGTGTGGTGCTGGAGCACGCACTCATGTGCCATTCTGTGGAGGTCAGAGGACAACTTCAGGTGTCAGACCTTACCTTCCTTCTTGGTTGGGGCAGGATCTCTCATTAGTCACTACTGCAGGGGCAGACTAGCTAGCCTGTGAGCTCCTGGAGATTTTCCTTTTTCTGCCTCCCTTCTTAATGTAGGCATAGTGGTATCATAGACTAGCAATAAAGCATCCAGCTTTACACGGGATCTGGGGATCTGAACTCAGTTACTGACATTTGTGAGGGAGGGCTTAATCCACTGTTGCATCTTCCCGACTCCTCATCCACACCCTTCCTATCACATAACCAGTGACCATTTTAAACTTATATGTACCCTTGCTTGTATTTCCAACTAAATTATACTCTCCAATAGTTGTCTTACACCTATTTTTCAACCCTAGTGTTAGCACATTACAAATATTTTCTGAAATAGCCCATTAGATTATTTTAGATACAGTGATTTTTATATTAAAATCAAATGGTAGTTTATGGTAAGTCTCTATATGCAAATATTAAATTTAGTACTTATACTGGTAGTGTAAATGCATTTCCTAAATTAATAATGAGTTGTACTGAGGGTGGGATGGGAAGCAGACTAAAGGTTTGGGGAATAAAACTAGGTTAAAAAAAATCTGGATTTGGGCTGGAGAGATGGCTTAGCGGTTAAGCACTTGCCTGTGAAGCCTAAGGACCCCGGTTCAAGGCTCGATTCCCCAGGACCCACGTTAGCCAGATGCACAAGGGGTGCACGCGTCTGGAGTTCGTTTGCAGTGGCTGGAGATCCTGGTGCGCCCATTCTCTCTCTCTCTCTCTCTATCTGCCTCTTTCTCTCTCTGTCACTTTCAAATAAATAAAAATAAACAAAAAATATTTTAAAAAAAATCTGGATTTGCGCAAACATCTCACACAACAGAGATTGCTTGTGTTACATCTTATTTCTTTTGCTGCCTGTCAAAAGGGCAGCATTAAACTCATTGACACAAAGAAGCATCTTTTCTAGTGGCATGAGAAGAGGCATAATAATTTAATGTGTAACAATTTTCTTTAACAGACACTTACACTTAGTGAATCAAATGCTTTCAAGTCCTTTACTGTAGTGGATAATTTTCCTAAACACATTCTGTTTAACCACAATCCTGTGTTCAATAACATAAGTTAAACGAAGGAGTTAGTATTTCTTTACAAAATAAAGGCTGTATTCTTTAGAGGAGCAGATATGTCAGAATTTGTTTTTGCATTTCTCTGTGTTTATTCAATGCTAAGTAGTATAACCAGGGCACTGCCTGGGCCAGCGCTACATACGACCCAAGAATCTGCGAATTGTGAGACTCAAAGACATCACTCATGCCTTTTTGTTTCTAACATTAAATGTGGCTGCTGACTCTGTATGTCCCTTCTTCATTTCTCTGTTATTTCCATTTATCTCAGTTTTCTGTTCAATATTAAATTCAAGACATTACTTGAGACTCAATATCCACTTTGCCTGATGACTTTGTTTGAGTAACCAAGTGAGAAAATCATTTTTCAAGAGGTCAGATTTTTATACTATGTGTGTGGGGGAGGAACAAGGTAAAATGTGGTTTTCTCTTCATAAACTCCCAAACCAAGAAATGTAAATGTGTAATTTGATGGAATAAATACTCCAAACAGGAAGTCAGTATGATCAGCATGATGAAATAATGAAAGGATAGACTGATAGACTGTTCAAATGTGGTTCGGGTAATTTTCCATTGAATCTACCAGTAAACCTCTCAAAGCCTCACTTCCTCTATAAAATGGAAATCTATGCCTTCATTCAATAATGGATTACAACTCTGTTTTAAATATTTTTGAAAATTTATTTTATTTATTTATTTGAGAGAGACAGGGACAGAAATAGGCAGAAAGAGAAAGAAAGAGAGAGAGAAGGGGCAGGCCAGGACCTTTAGCCCCTGCAAACGTGCCTCCTTGGCATCTGGCTTACCTGGGTCCTGGGTAATTGAACCTGGGTCCTTTGGCTTTGCAGGCAAGTGTCTTAACCACTAAGCCATCTCTCCAGCCCCAGATTGCAACTCTTAAGTAGTCAAAGTAAACTAGACTTTATAGTAATCAATTTCTGCTTTGTCGAATGGGGTAAATGACACAGCACCCCTGGGGTTGTCAGTGATAGCACCTGCCCAGCTATGTCATCAGATACAGCCAGTGATTCTACAATCTGCTTAGATGTTTTTTTTATACTTGTGATTGTAATTGCATCCTTCAGAATAAACAATTGTACTTGGTATAATAACCATGACAATGTTGCATGGAAAATACTAAAATACTAGTGTTACAAAATAGTAAGTCCTCATTTGGTTCATCAACTTTGTGGGAAACAGCTATGAACTTGGTTGGATTTCCTGGCTTGTTTACACATTTGCAGTCAATTATACATTGGCTTACAGCTCTCCTCACAGCAGTTTGGCTGGCTGTCTGCTGATGTAGAATGACCACAGATGGTATATTCGGACAAATCAGATCTGCCCCTGGGGTCTGTCATCGTCCTTCTGAATAACTCAGGCATGGCTTTGGCTGAGGGGCAAAATTAAAGCAGAAGTAAATAAATGGCTTCTCAATTTCCTGTTGCACTATATCTGCCAATATCCTGTTGGCCAAGTCAAATTAGATATTTTATCAGGAAATCACAGTAATGGTAATAATAAGATTTATTTTTTTTCAAAAAAGTATTTGGATACAACATGATGAAGACTTGGGCTTCTGTACGCAACCTACCACAGTGCACTTTCCAATAATATTTAGTTTGAAAAATATACATGCTAATGCAGTGTCCAACCATAGACTCAAGCTCAGATTAGAATCTAGTGATCAATATAAGTTCTGGGTCAGTCATTCCCTGATAGAGAGCCCTGAACTAAACAGACTGTTATAAACTAGGAACAGAGTAACTACATAGAACAGATTCACTTTGAAAGGAGGTGAATAGATTGTACATAACAATTGCTGACCCATATGTGCTCTGAGATAAATATTTCTGTGGTGCTCTGAGGATGGGAAAAGATTTTTGTTTCAGCTCCGACTTTCTCACTCCCAAGTCCATCATTCCCCAGAGGTCTTTCATCTGTAGAAGTTAATGCCTACACCATTTGATTTCTGTCGACTTCTTCAGAGTTATTGGAAAACATATCTTTTGTGCAACTTTTGCTCTGTATTTTCTTCCCATAAAAAGATGAGACATCAGGAGCATTCATAAATTTTCAACAATTTTTTTCTTTTAGTACTTATTTGTGTTGCTTTTGCTAGTATACTTGTTTCAAGACCTCTGGGCTTTTGAATGATGTTATTTTACTCCACCTGCCAAGAGGTTCACTTACCTTTCTTTTCAGAACTACCTAGATTTAATTAGTTATGATTTTAGTTTTCTATAAAAAATACCTTTCCTATTTCTAGAAGCTCCTTGTTCTACTTGACACTATTTTGATACTTGTCATTTACAAAGTTTCAGGTCCAATCCTTTCTCTCTTTATTCATTATTCCAAATCCATATCTAATTTTTTGTAAGTAAATACTAAATTGCAAAAAGATGAGCATGAGAAAAATTAAGTTTTTTAAGCTGGTGAATCATGAGATATGAATGCCACTCCTAAATTTTCGTTCTGTGTTAGCCATTTTCTTTTTCTTGTACTACCTTAGATCTAGAGATCTAAATAAAACCCATGTATTATTCTGCTCTGAAATCTTTCTTTTCCTCATGCTCTGAAGTTTATGAGGTACTTTTCTGTGTTCCAACTGTCTACAGAGCACCAAGAAGTCCACAGTTTTCTCTTCTGCCTCACTCAAGTTTAGAAGCCAATCTTCCTGATGTCAGGGCCCATGTTTTCCTTACACTCACTTTAGAACATTTTGTAATTTCTATTGCTTAAGGGAGACTATGAAGTTCTATGTCCTTGATTGAGTAACTTGAACTTGAGGTTTCCCAACTATTTTCTTTTGGGAAAGTTAAATTAACTCTTGTAAGGTTTTTCTATCCTGATGGTGAGTATGGGGGTTTAATACAATATCTCCATCCACAATTGATATTCTCTTACCTGGGACTTATATTTCAAGTTGCCATCACTCTAAAAGCCAAATGAAAGGAGATGGTGGGGTGGAAGTAGTCACAATGTATCCTTCAATCAACATCACTGATTTTATTGCATTTTTCTTCTTCAAAAGTGCTTCTATAATCTCTATGATTTTCTGACAATGCCCATTCAGCATTCCGGAAGCAAGAGGGGTTGAACATCCTCATCCTTGTAGTAGAATGGAATCCAAAGAATTCCATTTTTCAAAAGGAACTTAAGGATTTTATTTTAGCCTCATTTTATATAGGCCCTACATGCCAATAATTTCTGAGCTTTGGGGATTGAGAGCATGGGAAGTCATTTAGCTTCTCTCTGCTAATTTATAATTCAGAAATTCCCAGCTGGTCACCACTGGTTATTTATTTTTCAATCCCAAAAACGTTTTTGTGTCTTCTGTGTTTCTTTAGTGGGTGCACCTTTTTTCCTCTGTTGACCTTGGGGTTCTGTGAAAATGGAGGTGAGGGTGTGTGTGTGTGTGTGTGTGTGTGTGTGTTTAGTCCTTTCTGTTGTTTTTCAAAAATTTCACCATGTCTTCTCTTTTCTTTTCTTTTCTTTTTTTTTTTTTTAGGCAGGGTCTCACTATAACCCAGGCTGAACTAGAATTCACTATGTAGTCTCAGTGTGGCCTCAATCTCAGAGCGATCTGCCTACCTCTGCCTTCCAAGTACCTCCCATGAATTTTCAAAAGGACAAATTATATGTTGGTAAACAAGAAATTCAGGATCTGAAACCAGATATTATCCCAGTGTTCCTAAGAAAGACATCTAACCTATACCCACTCACAGTGGGTGTCAAGATACAAGGAAAGATCAATAGTTGTGATCAGTTCAACACAAACCTTCCACTGACTTTCTGTTACTGTGAACCATCAGTTCATCTTTTCATAACACAGCGAAAAGGTTCAGTCTCAGGATAAGTGATTAAACCCTTTATCAATTATATGACCACCTTGAGACTGGGCACCATCGGTTGATTCCAGTTTTATTCTTCACAAATTCAAGAGTGTGTAGTAATATCCCTGTGAGTTAAAGTGACCCTTACAAAGTGAAGCAGAACTGTTAGAGGATAAATCTGCATGAGTCTTGACTATTATTTACTCAATATTTCAGACACATCCTATGATTATACTTGACACATTTAAAATAAACAATGTCTTGATCAATATCAATACTTGAAGGTATGCATTATGAATTCTAAAATACTGTATTGGTAGGTTTTATAGCCATAGAAAAATGAGAAAATGATTGCTAACTGCATTAAAAATTGTCTTCTTCAAGCTGGGCATGGTGCTGTATACCTTTAGTCCCAGCACTAAGGAGGCTCAGGTAGGAGGATCACTGTGAGTTTGAGGTGAGCCTGGGGCTACAAAGCTAGTTCCTGGTCAGCTTAGGCTAGAGTGAGACCCTACCTTGAAAAAAAAATAGATTTGTCTTTTATTGTTTAATTGATTACTCTTGTTTGAATATTGCACAGTGCACTTGCTCAATTTCTAGATAGCAGTTGTCTGGCATTTAAATCACATATTCTCTCATTTACCATCATTTTAACCAAGAAAATTCCAAATGAAAATGAACACATCAGTAGATATGTGATTCCCATAGTCCATAGTAGATTATTCTCTGTCATAGGTAACTATGCACAAAAATAAAAGTGTTGCTGAAAACAAGTGTTTTTCTGCTTTACTAAGTCAGATGCAGAAGTAGTAAGTTTCCATAAACTGAAAGCAAGAAGTGTATGCTGGCATTAACAATTCTGATACCAAATGCTACTTAACTGAAATTGTAGTCCAAGAATGTTAACTGCATCTTTAGAAGGTAGAAATGGAATAAATTTTAGCAGGTTGTCCCTTCCCTTGGATTGTGAATATAACATCAATGCATTTTATTATTTAATAGACATATGGTTCAACTAGTGCTGCTTACATTCACCAAAAAAATAAAACATGCATTTTCAAAGTTCTGTGGTAAATTACTATTCCAAAAAAAGTGTTGGCCTATCCATTCTGTAGTGTATGTGCATAATGGAGACATAAACTACTGGTGATTTATGTTGATATTTTCTACTTTGCTCCTTCAAATTATTGCTGTGAAGTGTTATTATGAATGCTTTTCAAATAGGTAGATACAACCAGATTTACCCTTCCCTAGTTAGTTTCTATCATCAGCAATCATTTTTTTGCAATAAAAGTTCTTAAGAAAATGTGTTATAAGAATTCCAGACCACAAACTAACAGGTGGAAAAGAGGACAATATTGTATCAGAAACAGACTGTTAAGATTCTGCCTCTGATCTCCCATTATAATTTCTTCTTTTCACATGAGAATAATGATGTAATTTAAAATTTTTTCCTTTATCACACTTGACAATATTGGCTTTATAATAACTCTTTTGTGACCCTACCTTTGACTGAATGAGATTTGAAGGATTATTATTGCTCTGTGTTATATCAGTTTGTTTCATCATTTAATATTTCTGCATGTCCATAAAATCATGTTTCTTAAACATTATATGATTTATTTTGCATTTAAAAACAATCCATTCTGAAGAATAAAAATAAAGCTTGAGTAAAGGATGTGTTTTGTCCTCAATGTACATTTGGAGCTACAGAATTATGCCAACTACAAAAATTAACATATTTACATTAAATGAAATGTATTCTAAATAATACTATTTGCTCATAGAAGGAAATTATCCTTAATTTATGCTTCACTAAGAGAAACTCAATTAGTGCTTGAAAAATGTTATACTGCCAAAACTCTGGATACAAAATGAATTGAATATAACCTTCAAAATTAGGCTGTTTTCCCTAGATGCTAAAATATAGATAATAATAAATCTTGTGATATTACCGATATAAATTTACTTGCCTATATTTTAGTTTTGTATTTAAAGAAATAATTGAAACAAACATATTGCTTTAATATAAGTTTAATTGGCCCAATTCTTCTTTCTTATAACAAATTACAGATTATAAATAATAACAGTTATTTAATTTGCAATGGGAATTGAATCATAAATCAAGGATCCCACAATGAAGATCAAGCCTAGCTTCATACATCATACATTTATTAGGTTGATGGGGTCATGATAATGAAAACATTTGCAAAGCATCTGGTGATATAAGTCAGCAGAAAAGATGAAGGGTCATAAATGCTTTTGGCCAAGAGATAATCAACTAACTAAAGCTACTTATTCTCTAAGGGTTATCCTAATCTGCAAAAACAGGAGACTTTTATAAGGTTTGGAATCTTTATAACTGAGATATATAGCAGTCATTTTTTTAATGAATATTTGGGCTAAATTCCAGCCTTGGGAGCTCCAGGGTAGGTCTTTTGAAAACAGATATGTCATTTAGTATAAGAGAATATTGTAATATCTCTAGTTTTACATGAGCTCTGGTTTAGTCAACCATCTCATCCTGCCCCCCCCCCAAAAAAAAGAAAGAAAAAACAGTCCCTTGCTCACTATTGTCTTGACTTTCCACTGTGGCAATTAGAGATGTGGTTAGTCTATATGTAATCTGTAGTCATGTTTGATGGTAAAAGTTTGCACTAAATGCTATGGATTTATCACCCTCTTGGTCTCACAAAACCCTCTAAAGTTGTATAAGAGCCTGTCACATGCTCTCCAACCCATCTCCTTACTTCTCAGTGTAGTGTTGGTCACTTTAGTAGGCTTAAGTCTCTCTCAGGGATCATCATTCCCCCCAAAGCACTACTTTTCTTAGACTGCTCTTCCCATCTTACTCCAATGACAATCTTAGCTGGTATACAGAAGTCTGCATCCTCTTTTCAGGATTAAATCCCTCTGAGGGATAATGTCAAGCCCATGGCTTCCTGCTTGGCTGATTCAGCCCCTTCCACACTGCCTGTACATTCAACTCCTGTCTGTTTCCAATTCTACTTCTTCCCCACATGTATCCGTCCTTCACAGAACCCTAATGTGCAACTCTTTGTCTAATAGACCAAGTTCTCGCATCTGAAATAAATAATTGTACACAATACAAACATATCTCTGTGTTCCCAAGTAGAGGTAGAAAGTCTGATTGAAGGACATAAAGTGTGCATGTAATCAGGACTGCTTCATACATGCATCAGGTTCCATCACAGCCAAGCAATCACCATTCTATCTGTCCCCTCGGAAATCTTATACAAGGAGGAAATTACACCTTCAGGATGAGGTGTAGGCCAAACCGGACAAACCTGAATAGATTCTCCTTTCTCAAATGGAACCATGTCTCCTTGGGTCACCTTATGACTATTGATGCTGAAGGTTAAGGCGATGTTCCCTCATTGTTAAGTAGCTCAGCACAGGTACAGGATAACAAAAAGCCGGTCTATGCTAAAGCCAAAATAAGGAACATTCCTGAAGATCAGTGTTTAGGGAAAAGTCTTCCCAACAAACACTATTTCTTTTACTCTGAAAGAGATAAATAATGGCTCAAAGTGGGACAATCATCTAATTCATAAAATTGGGTGATAGCTTGGCTGGCTAATCTATGGATCAAGTAAGATTAAAATACTGGATATAAGGAAGGCTGGGAAAGCGTCAGGCTGATGGAATTATAGAAGTGATCACTAGATGCAAAGTCCTTTGAACCTTCATTATGCTCACTAAATAGTGTTTATTCTGGAAAGTGTACCAGGCAATTGGGCAGATAGAATGAATAAATCAGCTGGTGGTTCCTGCCCTAAGCTGTTGGACATAGTAGAGTGGCTCAGACAGAATCTAGACACAGAAAAAAGCCATGAGGTTCAATTCACTGAGGCTTGTATTTATACAGTTGTATGTCTGTCCTATAGCCACAGAAACTGTTACGGAGCTCCTAAGGTAGGACAGACCTTTACAGAGATCATTCAATTTACTGAGGACCAGATGATGAGAAAGAGTAACTTTCTCCACATTGAAAGGAAGAGGGCTTCCTATTAATGACATTGATTCACATCATCAATGTGGAGTTGCCTTTCTTTTCCTATAACTCTTCACTATAGCAAAGAAAACCCTGTAGAAGAATTAAGTGAAACCCTGGATATACATAGATTCTACTGAATGGATATTCGGAATCAATGGTGCCCCTCACACCCCTTCAAGGAAAGATCAGATCTTAGGACCAGGAACTTCATTGGCTTTCATGAGCTGGTTCAGCTCACCACTTTGTGAAAATGGTCTTTTTCTGCTGGCTCATGTATCTACAGTAATCATGAGTGATATCAGATATCAGAGCTCCCTACAAAAGTGTGAGGGCATATTTATTCTAGTCTAAGATTAATAGTATGGAGATTAACTTTATTGTTCTCTTCTAATCTCTAAAATGCAACTTCCTGACTAGTAAGGTCTCTGGTGAGTTTCAGAAAGGGACTTCTTCAAACTATTCCATGTTGTTTTGAGAACACAGTACTATCTGGCAGCAACAACCTTCTTTCTTTTCTGTGTGGCTGGCCCTACACCCACCCACCCCCCAAAAAAGAGATTTTTTTTAAACAGGTAAATTGGGATTGGGGGCAGACAGGAAAGATCTTTGGCTCACTGTTCAGTTTACATGGCAGCAGGGAGTGTCTGGCTACTATCATGACTAGTGGTCTTTTTGAAGCAAATAATTACAGGATGTGAGATACAAATGTGTTTTCTTCAATGCCTGAGAACATGCAGTTTGGGTCTGGGAATACAGCTAGGAACACTGAAGCAGGGTTACTACTCAAGGTAGTGTGGGTTTGGTCAAGGAAAGGCAAACTCACAATGTCCAGCTAATGGCTAGCATCATGAGTATTACTGAAATAGTCGTGAGTGTCATTTTTATACTCTGGTAAAGAAAACTAAACATTATAGATTTCTGAATAGACTCTGACGGTAGGGTAAAGGCAGCGAGAACTAGCTAATGTCCATTCAACCATATTACATGGTTACTCTGAGGCATCTTCTCATTCTGGAACAAAACAGCCAATGGAACTTAGTTTAAGGGAGGAAGGGTTTAATTTCATCTTTCAGTTCCTGGTCACAGTGCATCATGGTGAAGAAGACATGTGGACAGGATCTTGAAACAGCTGTCCCATTCAGTCCACACCTATACCAGCACTCAGAGGCATTGGTAGGAGGATCACCATGAGTTCTAAGCAACCCTGAGACTACATAGTAAATTCCAGGTCATCCTGGGCTAGAGCAAGACCCTACCTCAAAAAACAAAACAAAACAACAACAACAAAAAGATGAATGCTGGAGCTTAGCCAGCTCTCTTTTATATACAAACCTCAGCTAATGGAATGGTGCCACCCACATTTTAGGGTGGATCTTTCCACCTTAAAGAGCCTAAACAAGATACTTCCACAGAGGCTAACCTGTTCTGCATAATCTCTTAAAGGTGATTCCAGGTCTTGTTTAGTTGACAGTAAATATAAACCATCACAATTAGTCCTAGCATTCTAGGGAGATTACATGTTTGGGACCAAAAGAGCCAAGGCAGTTTTTAAGTTTTGGATATTTGGAGAAAAATAATTAAAATATACCTCAGGTTCTTGAGAAATAAATTTTGAATGTGTATAAGTGCTTCAAATATTCTGTGAGGGTTGGAGAGATGGCTTAGTGGTTAAAGTGTTTGCCTGTGAAGACAAAGGACACGGTTTGACGTCTGTGCTGTACATTTTCAGCTCTGATTCCAGTGATTTTTCATGGACTGTCTTCCAGGGCAGTGACTGGCTGAGGGGCTGAGAGGAACTAGCCTGTATACACTTAAAGTACTAAAGACTATCTTCTCCACAGAGTCTGTCTCCAAACCTAACCTCCAATGAGACATCCACATGATTTCCATGATGGCTCATGACTCCCCCAAGTGTTTTTTTCTGGAAAATTCCAGACCTTCTTATGGTGAGTCTAGAACTGGAACAGGATTCTTGATACTTCAGTAGTTCCAGCATACCAGCCCCGATTCAGAAGTAGGGTGACGTACGTGTCATGAAGGATTGTGATTTCATGGGGGACATCAAGGTAACAGAAGATCACACTACGTAATTAATTAGATTTGCCAGTTTCTACTAATTAACTCCAAATGTCTTATATTTTTGTTTAACATATTCATCCTCACACAGATCAACAGAATACCATGCAGACAGAAATCCAGCACCCTTCTTCAATAACAAACTTGATCATGGTGGGGAGGTGATAGGGATTAACACTTCTGTAGACTTTGGTGTGGCTGCTTTTGTTTAATCCCACACTAAGCACAGCTGTTTGACAGTTAACTGAGACTTTCTCTTTAAGGGTAACTGGGCTTATAGCAATGATCAGTGATGACATTCATGTCCTGAGAATATCCATGAATATTAGGATCCTTGCTACACACAGCACTTTGTAACACATCATAAGGGCAAATGAATTACTTTTCTTAGTCTAACAAGTCCCACTTACAATCCAGAAAGCAGAACTTTGGGGTGAAGGAAAGAACAGAGTAACAACAGTGCTGTCATGGGTCATGCAGTGGTTATTCTAGCATCTTCATGGACTGGAGATTTGATGTTCCCTTCCTTAAAAAAGTTGACATCATCCAGTTCAGCCCTCTGCTTGCCTGGACCTGGGATACTTGTCCACTCTTCACACATAAAGAACCCAAACTAGCTTGCCACTCTTTCTAACACATTTGGTTGTAGAACTTAATCAAAATAAAGGATAAAAATTAGTAAGACTTACAAAAGAGGACCCTTGCTTCCTCATTTCCATTAGAATTTTAGTTAATTTTTTCTTAGTTAGATACAGAGTAATGGGGTTTCATTATAGCATTTAATGCAAACTTTGTTTTTGTTGTCCCTCCCCTAGTATTGTCTCCATTCCTTCTGCCCTCCTTATACTTATTTTCTTCCTTTCTCCAATAACTCTTTCTATCTTCATATCACATGCACTTAATTACTTTATTTTTTCTCCTCCATTCTTATATTTTCCCCTGTTTCATGGACCCATTTTTAATTTCATGTGTTAAAATTTGGAATGAAACCAGGCTGACTACCCTGTCTGGGAGAGACATGAAATATCTAATAGCATAGTACAATAAAAAAAATCAGGAATTTCTACTTTGTAATTAAAAATAATGTATTTTCATAAAATCTTCATGGATCTGTCTTTACACAATAGTTGCTTACTGGCCTAAAAGAGAGAAGTTTATGGGTTTTTAAAATACTTATTTATTTATTTGCACACGTGTGTGTATGTGTTTTATGCATGTGCATGTGTGCTCATGTTCCTTGCCACTGCAAACTAACTTCAGACACTTGTGACACAATGTGTGTCTGGCTTATGTGGGTGATGGGGAACTAAACCTGGGCCAGTAGGCTTTGCAAGCAAGCACCATTAACTGCTAAGCCATCCTCTCAGCTCCCTAATTTATATATTTTACTTTGCCCTGAATGGGTAACGAAGCTTTACTATAATAATAATCTAAATATGTGCAGGAGAATGGAAAATAGCTTCAGAGCCTTTCAGAACTTTGGTCAACTTTTTCTTTGTTTGTTTCTTTCCCAAAGACTGTGATCCCACTGCACCTATAAACAGGGTTTTATTGATGGATTATTTCTAAGAAAGAGAAACAGAAAATGAAAACAAAGAAGTAACTAAAATTTTGTGTGCCAAACTTCTCTTCTCAGATGGATCGATAAACTCTCAAGTCTTAGGAATAACTGTTCCTCATAAAAATGTACACATGTTTATCTTCATGTAATCAATACAATAAATAAACTGGCTGAAACCTGCTACTGCCAATTTCCATCATTCCCACACTGTCTCTACCAGAGGTCCCATTTCAGGGAGCTTTTATAGATCTTTCTTTCTCTCTTTCATTCAGTTTCCCTATCACTGGGTAGATGTCATTTCAGGAAAATGTAGACATGGGTCATTTATCACTTACAGAAGGTGAAATAGAGAAAAAAAAGTATGTAAGTGTCATATAATATTATCATGTAATATGTATGTAGGCAGTTTCCTACCTCCACTGAAATGTACTTCTTAAAATATAGAAATTTAATTAATGTTTTTAGGAACACTGTTTCTATTCATTGCTGTGTGACATGTTTTCATGAGTGTATATGTGTTCTTATGTGCATGAGTGCATGTGTGTGCAGGTGTATGCACATGTATGTATGTGTACATGTGGAGGTCAGAGGTTCACCTTGGATGTCTCTTCCATCACTACCCACTTCACTTAGAGAAATAGATTCTTTCATTGAAGCCAGAGTTTACCAGTTTGACCAGTGTAGCTAGCCAGCTGGCTCTGAAAATCCACCTGTCTTTGCTTACATCTGGAATACAGGTGGGCATTTAATGCAGCCTCGCATGTAAGTGGATTCTGGGCATCTGAACTCAGGCCCTCATGCTTGGGAGGCAAGTGCTTTACTAACTAAGCCATTGTCTGGACCACAACATTGTCTCTTTCTTGACTGAAAACTTGACCATGGGACTATTAAGAGCACCTTGTGTTCATGGGTGTGCCCCAGAAACAGATTGTGGGAATTAAAGTCTTATTTTCTTTTTCTTTTTCTTTTGTATGTTTATGTTTCTTGACCATGAAGTAACCATTTTTTTTTTCCTCCACCATATTTTTCCATTCTGATCAGCTTCCTTACCACAAGTACAAAACCAGGGGCCAAATGACCACAGAAAAAAAGACCCGTAAAACGATGAGCCAAAATAGACCTTTTGTTTTTTAATTATCTCAAATATTTTATTAAAAAATTGGAACCAAGAGATGAGGCTGTTGTTATAACAACACCTAATGATATAAAATAGATTTTGAAATTGGCCAGTCTTGGGAATATTTGGAGAAACAGGCTAAGAAATCCTACAATGTCATAACCACACACTAATGAGAAATTCTGTTTGGGACTTGGTGACCAGACACACTGATAGAAATGTGGACAGTAAAGGTAAAGCTGATGAGGTTTCAGATAGAAAGAGGACTCTGTTGGGAACAGGACTGGAAGGTACTCTCATTGAAGACACCTGGTGCATGCATGTGTACATACCCTTAGACTGTGGGAGGTGAAGTCTAAGGGGTTACAGTTATTGACCTGATGTAGGAAATCACAACATTCAGATTTTGGCATGGGCATTGTTACTGCTTTTACTTGAATTTTTAGTAGGAATCAAGAGTAAATAAGAACAGAGCCAATTTGGAAAAGAAAAATCAATGCGGTCATAAAAGAGAAGCATTCACACATCTGCTGATACCCAGGTAAAGAAGTCAAGTGGTTTGTGTTGGTACAAAAGAGACATGTCTGCAGGGTACTTCAAGAATCTTCTAGGCTATCTTATACATCCCAGGAACAAAGTGATAGAAATACAGTTTTCTCCAATGCTTTTATTTGAGGAAAAAGTATACTGGGGCATCTTGAGTGCCCAATATGCCAAAGGGTTCATTCATTGTGTTCTGCTAGCACGAAATCTGGAGGCTGAGCAGCTGTGAGTCCAGTGGTACAGGTGCGGCTCAATGTTGGAAAGCCTTGGCATCAGCCACACAAAACTGCTTTTGTAGGCATGCAAGATACAAGAGATAAGCCGGGCGTGGTGGCGCACGCCTTTAATCCCAGCACTCGGGAGGCAGAGGTAGTAGGATCGCTGTGAGTTTGAGGCCACCGTGAGACTCCATAGTGAATTGCAGGTCAGCCTGGGCTAGAGTGAGACCCTACCTCGAAAAACAAACAAACAAACAAACAAACAAACAAACAAACAAACAAACAAAAAAGATACAAGAACTACTGAATCAGAAAAACTTCCCCAAGGATTTCAGTAAGTAGCCTGAGAAACCATGCAGTGTGCTATGGGGGCAAAGTCCCAGCAAGCACTCTGATAGCACCGTGCTCAGAAATGTAAGAGAGAACTCGAGGCTGCAGTGCAGAACTCAGAAAAGTGGTGGTCATTTGACATCAGCATCAGACATTTCCAGAGATCAAAGCAGAGGATACTTACTTTAGAACTGAATTATCAACATTTGAATCACCAAAGTTATTTTTAAAATATTTATTTATTTATTTATTTATTTATCAGAGAGAGAGAAAGAGACACAGAGAGAGAATGGACATACCAGGGCCTCTAGCCGCTGCAAAGGAACTCCAGATGTATGTCCCACCATGTGCATGTGGCTTATGTAGCTCCTTGGGAATCGAACCTGGGTTCTTAGAATTCACAGACACGTACCTTAACTGCTAAGCCATCTCTCCATCCCTCACCAAGGTTTGTAAATATTTAAAAATAATTATCTTTATAGTTTCTCTTTTTAGTTTTTAGGTATATAGTATGTAAATTTTTGTTATAACACCTCCAATTTACTGCAATTATTTAAATATGTGTAATACATTTCATACATCATCAACATAGCATTTTAATATATAATATATTATTATAGTATATTATATATTATTATATTATATATATATGTATATATATATGTGCATAAATAAGTTGTTTTTGATTCTAGGGCTCTAAATTTAACCACAGGACTTCAAGACAATTTTCTTTTAATATTTTATTTTACGTATTATTTTCAAAGAGAAAGAGAGAATGGGCATACTAGGTCCTCTTGCCACTGCAAATGAAATCCAGATTAATGCACCACTTTGTGCATCTGGCTTTATGTGTGTACTGAAAAATCAAACCCAAGCCATCAGACATTGTAAGCAAGGCTTTTAAACACTGAGCCATCTCTCAGGCTCTCAGAGAAATCTTAAAGTTCTCAAAAGACAGTATTTTTTTCCATAAAGTCAGCATAAAAGTCTGAAATGAACTACAACCTTGTAGGTATAGTAATACCAATCATTACTACTTCAAATTCCACCTGGCACTCTTTGGGTTATCAAGTGAAGCAAGTGAATTTCACTTATTATTCCCATTCAGTAGATTATCACATTGCGTGGTTTCTTTTTTTAAAATGATGAGTATGTGCTTCATTGACTATATTGATATTTACTAATATTACTTACACATGATATAACAGACTTTTTTAGGGAATAATTTATTAGTACAATGAAAACAATTGTATTAGGATTCAAAAGTATGGAATGATATGACATTATAGGGTGGTCTTTGGGCAGGGTACTCTATCTTGACATTATTTTAATTGAGCTGAGCATGAGCATGATCTAAGTTTACCCTCAGTAATACAATGAGTCTGAGGCATTCAGCTGAACACTGCCAACCACCACAACGCTATATCTGAGGACTCAGGTCAGCTGATCCCACTGAAAATTATGTTCTACAGCCAGAGTTGAAGTGTGAAGAAACTTCTGTTCACTCAAACTTTTAGAATGATCTTTAGTATATAAGTTAGTCACTTACCTTTTACTTTATTAAGCACCTGACAAAGGCATTGTACATACTTTCTATGTGTTATCTGATATGAGTTTGTAAAGTAGGACTTTAAAAAAAATCAAAGAATTAACAAGGCCCTTTAACTAAGCTAATTAAGTGATAAAGTTGGAGGTATAAGAACAGGTATTTAAGAACCAGACTTCATAGTTGAACTGATAAATGATAAATTGTAGATCCAACCAATAGACCTGAATCATTTTAATGAATTAGTATTGACTTATCATAAATCTTATGAAAGACTGTCATTTGGGTTAATTCTGACCAAATTAAAAAGAAGATGTAGTCCTTTATTTAAGAATATTGGAACATTGTTCTGAATGTGTCTTTTTTAGAGTGTAAGCTTTAGGCTCAAAAATTAAGATATGGAATCCTCATATTGTCATCAATAGTAGGACAAAATGTATAGTGAAAAATGACAACTAAGTCATTATTTACTGCTCAGTTCAAGTAAGATACATGTAGAAAAATCCATCATTTTCTTGAATCCAGTCAATATGGACCTAGAAGCCAAAGTGAGTAATTTGACTGATGCAGGCATTGGGATAACAGTGGGTGATAAACTCACAAATACAGGAGCAGGTCTAACTTACCTCCTTCCTTCACAGTTTCACCCACTTATATACTTCTGACAAATAAAAGATCAGCACAGTACGTATTCAGCAGACAAAAGAAATCAATTTATGGATGTAATGAAGCAAACAGGAAGAAAGCAACAGCACTGGAGATTGTTTCTCAGGTCTGCAGGACCAAAGTCATCAAGAAGAAAATAGCTCAGCTGAAAACAAAGGCATGTTGCTTCTCCAGATTCACTTATCTGTTCAATAATGGATGCAGAAAAATGAAAGTGGGAAGTCTAAATATCTTATTCAGTCTTACACTAAGAGAAATATACTTTATAAGCATGATATGAGAACATAAAGTAAACAAGATCTAACTCCTAAAATCATTCAATATCAAGTAATGAATTTAAAGGCAACTTAGAACTAATCTTGTGTATATTTTCTTATAGTTCTGTCTGATATATATCCACTTTCATTATAATTCTATTACAAATTAATAGTTTTTTTTGTGATTCCAGATCAAAGAAGTAATAATAATTCCCAGAAAATTCCTTTCATTTTAAACAAATAACATATAAAGGTAAGAAGTTAGTTAATATTAAAGAATTGTTAATCTGATCCATGTAAAAAAAAAAATCCTATGACATGTGTTATTTGAGACCAGGCAATATATTTTTGTCTCTGCCTTGTAAAAATTAGATAAAGTAAACCCTCAGAGTCTTCCTTGAAATATGTTACATTATTGAGGGTCAAGGAGAAAGCTAGGGATTTGAGGAGAATTTGCACATGGTCTGTATTAACTCTGAGAATCTTCTAGAGAAAGTAAACTTCTAGGATTATCCTCAAGACCTAGAGATCACCAGAGCACGTGGAGTAATCTTCCAAGTCAATCCTGAGTGAAAACAAGTGCTCATTCCAGGGCCTATGCTGTTGGCTCCTTCACTCAACCTGACCACAAAACCTGATTTGGGTCTAGATGCATAAACAATTGACCTACCATGGGCCTTGAACATCTAAATGTTGCATTATACTTACTGTGGTGGTTTGATTCAGGTGTCTCCCATAAATTTAGGTGCTCTGAATGCTAGGTTCCAAGTTGATGGAGATTTGCGAATTAATACCTTGCTAGGGAGTATAATGTTGGGAGTGGGTTTATGGGTGTTATAGACAGTCTCCCCTTGCCAGTGTTTGGCACACTCTCCTTATGTTGGCCAGGGGGTGATATCCAGTAAGAACTAAGGACTGTGAGGTTTGGCTTATAAGGGTAAGAAAGAGCTTTGCTTAGGCTGGGCTAGTAGTTTGTGTGAAAAGCTTGCTGTTATACCCGTGTCCTGAGAAGTTGTGCGGGGTTGCTTTACAGGGAAATGAAATGGTGTGAGCAGAGGGATTTAGCACGGGAAGAAAAACCTTTGGGTGAACTATTGCCCATTCAGATACAATTGAGAGTTTACAACTTTTGAGATTGGGCCAGCTGACCTGCATTAGGGCAATAGGAAGAATGTAGACTCTTTTGAAGGGGCCTGAGTGCTCAAGGAATGTCCTTTTCTTCAGTCTGTTTTATTCCCCCCAAATTAACAAATTGACACCGTACCTGGTATTGTGGAGTATAAGAAATGCAGGAGGGCTGGAGAGATGGCTTAGCGGTTAAGCACTTGCCTGTGAAGCCTAAGGACCCCAGTTCAAGGCTTGATTCCCCAGGATCCACATTAGTCAGATGCACAAGGGGGGCGCACGCATCTGGAGTTCGTTTGCAGTGGCTGGAAGCCCTGGTGTGCCCATTCTCTCTCTCCCTCTCCCCCCCCACTTTCTCTGTCTGTCCCTCTCAAATAAATTTAAAAAAAATTAAAAAAAAATAAAAAAAATGCAGGAAAGAGGGGGTCATTGAGTTTGCAACACAGTCTTGTGTTTTGGAAATGGCCATGGAAAGTGTGAAGCAGGCTTGCTGGTTGCCTGCATGGAGACCTGATGGGACCATGAGGATGAATTGTGGATTGCAGTGGAGACCCAGTGGAGATGCTGGGAACATGAGATGGCTGCTAAGGAAAGCTGCGGGCCCTGACGAAGTTTTCCAGGACTGTGAGTAACCTAGCTGGAGGTGCGGAATTGGAATGCCAGAGACTTGTTGCTGGTTAGAATTACTGGATTTAGAGATTTGTCACTGGCTAGAGTTGTTGGACTTGAAGCTACAGAGTTTGGTGTTTGGCCTGTTTAAATCATGTATTGCTTGAATATTTCTTTGCTATGCCCAATGTCATCTTTTGCAAAGTGAATGTTTATTCTGTGCCATTATGGATTTGAGGGGATTTTTGGCATTATGGCTATGTTAAAAGACCTTGGACAATGGGGATATATAAACATCATTGGAATTGATAAAAACTATGGGAACATTTAAAGTTGGACTAAATGCATTTAATTTTACATCATGGATGTTTATCAGTTTATGGAGGCCAGGGGTAGAATGTGGTGGTTTGATTCATATGTCCCCCATAAACTTAGGTGTTCTGAATGCCAGGTCCCAGATGATAGAGATTTGGGAATTAACTCCTCCTGGAGGGAGTGTACTGTTGGGGGTGGACTTATGGGTGTTATAGCCAGTGTCCCCTTGTTAGTGTTTGGCACACTATCCTGTTGCTATTGTCCACCTTATGTTGGCCAGGGGGTGATGTCCACCCTCTGCTTATGTTGTCATTTTCCCCTGCCATCATGGAGCTTCCCTCTTGAGCCTGTAAGCCAAAATAAACCTCTTTTTTTTTTTCCCCACAAGCTGCTCTTGGTTGGGTGATTTCTACCAGCAATGAGAACCTGTCTGCAACACGTAATAACCATGTCATCTCTGTATGTGTGGTTCTTGCCCAGTATGAATAGTGAATACCTGAAAACAAATCCCATATTGCCCCTGTCCCACAGTTATTTCCATTTCTAGAAGTGTGGTGCACAATCTGGCCATCTTCAACTTGAAGCTGTTAATTCCCAACTTGAAGCAACCCATAGCCTACATCTGACTGTTTGTGAGTAAAATTGGAATGACTGATCTTTGCCAAAATAATAATTCAACAAAGGATTGAAGTAGAGCAGGAAAGGATTGGAAGCCAATTTCTGAAGGAACACAGAGTAAAACTGACAGTAGAGAGTTTTTTAAATGCCTTCAGATAACCAATTATAAATGTCCATGGTGATCTTCAGAATTCCCTTCTTTTTTTTTTTTTTTTTTTTGTTGTTGTTGTTGTTGTTGTTTTACGAGGTAGGGTCTCACTTTAGTTCAGGCTGACCTGGAATTCACTATGTAGTCTCAGGGTGGCCTCGAACTCACAGTGATCCTCCTACCTCTGCCTCCCGAGTGCTGGGATTAAAGGCGTGCGCCACCACGCCCGGCTCAGAATTCCCTTCTTAATGTCAGTTTCTTCCCTATCCCTTTGTTTATAATATAAGTAGGGTACAGAAGATTAAAAGGTACTTTAGCAGAAAAAGACATGTATTTTATAAATTAAAACAACATACAAATACTAGAGAGGGAATGGTTGTATGCAGGAACAAGTGTACATTAACTGATGATTTTAATTTATCTCCAAAATATGTTTTGTGCAGCTAAGGCATATAAATTCACCAAAATGTCCAGAAATGATAAGGTATAGTGTAGAATATGGGGTATATGACCAAACTGGTTTTCAACCTTATCACATAAATATTAAAGTTCTTTCCTCTTTCTTCTTCATAGTCTTAGCTATGCCCTTGTCTATATTGTCATTCTATTCATAGCAATAAGTTTCTGATTGTCAAAATGGTAAGCATATTCACTTTGAGAAAGAAAGTGCCTAAAAAAACATTGTGAATTTCTGTCAATTGCAAGCATATCTCATTCTCTGTAAATAAGGGAACCAGACTGGGTGTAAACTGGTGTTCGTTTCTCTTGTGTGAGTCTACCACTGAGAGTTTGATGGTCTGTGGCTGATCTATATTTTTCCACAAAAGAATGATTGTCTGTGTTTGGTCTCAGGGAAATACAACTCTGTAGACTCCATGGCCACCAGTTATCCAGTGGCCCTTCCTTCATACAGTAGGTCACACAGCATTCTTCAAGACATGCAATTTATCCCAATCAACTTGACAGAGCCTCTTTCTTCTGTATATTACAATAGAACATAACATTAACACACTGTGATACTTGATTTGGTATTTTTGCTTTCATGTTCAGTTATCCTTATAAAAAAAACAGACATAATAATAGTACTAATTAAAGGGTAATTTGAAGGTAGGTGTGGTAGATGTGTCACTTAGAATATCACTTCACATATTAAGTATACAATTATTATGATTTTAGATTACTCTAAAAGTATTCTACTGTATGATATAAGGTCAGAATCCCCATAGGTAAAACTATAGAGGCAGGATCTATCGAGACAAGCTATATGGTAGGCACTCTGGAAATCACTATTTTCATTCTTGATATCTATGTTGTTTTCCTCCTGACCATCCAGCTAGTAATTCCAAGAGGAATCCATGTTCTATACTCACATGTAACTTATAAACACAGACTTCTGACTATTGCTTGCAAACATTAGTGTGGGTCTTGTTCATACTTCTCGTTGTCAAGACAGCTATAAGATAACTATTTGACCAGATTGGGAATTAGTGTATTCTCATTTGGAATAGATACGAATGTCTTTTATCTTTTTAAATTCACTGCACCTAGGTGAGATTCCCTAAATTTTCATTAATTTCATTTGTCGAACTCTACTCTCCATGCTCTGATAAATGCAAGACTAGAAATTTTCCTATTGGTTTGTATGGAATTCATGAATATCTTCCCTTGATAAGCATAAACTTAAGTTCTTGTATCTAATAAGCACCTATTTTTCTTCACTTTAAGGTAGTGATTTCCCTTTCAACCTTATTTCAAGAAAATCCACACTGTAGGCTGTTTAGCATTCTTGTAAATTAAGGCAGGATAGAATCTCTTCCCAGCTCTTAAAAACTATTTTACTTATTTATATATTTATTTGAGAGAAAGAAAGAAAGAGGCAGATAGAGAAATAGAGCAATTGGGCACAACAAGGCTTCTAGCTATTGCAAATGAACTCTAGACGCATGCAGCACTTTGTGCATCTGGCTTTTATGTGAGTACTGAGGAATCGAACCTAGGCCCTTTGGCTTTGCCAGCAAATAGCTTACCTACTAAGCCATCTCTCTAGCCAGATCTTCCCAGCTATTTAAATTACCACACTAGTATCTGAAATTTTTTTCTTAAATTCACTATTGTCTCTCTTATAATACATATGATCTCTACCATAAGGTGGTAGTCACACCTTATGCAAGTGTGTGTAAGTAGTGACAGATACCAGTAAAACAGAAGAGAAAATTCAACAACTTCCCAACTGCAGCTAGGAATTTAATAGACAACAACCTTCTTAACTTAAATCTGTGGTTAAAGAATGAATAAAAAATGAAATCAATGAATGAATGTTCAATAATTAGTGTGGGAAATACTAGAAAAAAAGCACAAGGAAATGACATCATTCAACTCATATTTGCTCACCATGTACTAAAACAAATTCCAAATTGATTGAGATTCATATACACATCAAAGGAAAACAGAACAACAATACTCTAATAAAATAAAACCTTCACAAAACAGAAGAAAAAACACGAACACCTAGGAGAATTGAAATACTCATAAAAATGCCTAACATGAAGATATAATCAAAGACAAGATTGACAGGTTTGATTATAAGCCCAATTTGCTTGTCAATTCTAAAATATAAATATATATTATAAGTCAAAGCCTATGGCAAAGTTAAGAGCAAACTTTCAGAAATTAAAATATTAGAGGAAGGATACTGAAGACAAATGATGATGGCAAAGGCAATCAGGTAACCTTATTAACTAAAAATAAGACAAAGAAGCTTTGGTACAGTATTATAGAAGTACATAGTTCAGATTATGATAATTTAAATACCATATGTCATTCATATAAGAAGTAAGAACATCATAAATGAAAACTTATTCAACTATATCCTTCAAAATATGAAAAGCATTATTCACAAATACCGGATGACCAAATATCAAAGATGCACTTAAGTTATTCATGCAAGAACCAGGTGGAGGGAATGCTAGTTGAAACTAGGGTAGAAAAGCGGAGACTATTAATATTCATTGAAAAAAAGGAATGCTGGAAAGAGATGGTTGAAGTCATCTCACCACTGGCTAACATATCACAGCCAACACTAGTCTAACCTTTTGCAACTATCTTTGTTGTGGGCAGAAATTAATGTTTCTGTGTGTATTATTTGCAATCATCATTTTTTTTCTGTGATAGAATCAGCCTTTAAGAGTTGTAAAGTATTCCATTCAATAGAAAATGGTAAGTCAAAGAAAATTAAATACTTACAAATAACCAAATGAATAATTAAATAGTGCTATAATTCTTATCCAATAAACTCTGGTTACATACTCAATCATTGCTGATTTCTAAATATTTTGAAATTCTTGTTTTCTTAATAACCCTCTGCAAACATGAATCCATGATTCTTATGTATTGAAATTCTACTTAGTATATAGCATTTGTTCCAATACATATCAAGTTCTGATATTTTCTGTAAGTAGTAGAACCTTGATGTTGCTTTTTTTGAATTTTAAAATATCAGATACTCTATTTAGTGTCCTTGGATGGTTAGACCTCTTCAAAAACATTCTCATGTTATAAGATAATTTAAAATTTTCAGAATAGATAAGCCATTTGAAAAAATATATTTACATTTCCTTAGCATTTATTATCTTCAATTTCTACTAAGAACATGCATTTTTATTTTAATATCTTCTTCATAAGATCATAAAATAGTAATAGCATATTGCAAAAAGAACACAAAGCACACCAAAGGCATTGGGCTGGATTTATCTCCTGTAATGAAAGCATTAACTACTTTAATAGAATCATACTATTGAGGATTTAATGCATCTCTTGTGAAAATCTCACCAAAATACTTTACACTCAGAAGAGTACTTCGCTTGCCTTAAGCTTATGAAAGATATTCAAAGTCATAAAGCTATTTAAAAAGTCATAGTCAAGGATGGAGAAAAATAACAGATGAAACTGTTTAGAATTTTTATTTCTCAGTGAAAGATATGAAATATTTTGTGCTTTTTTTAAATTTTAAATCAATTGTGTGGAAGTTTAGTATGCACGAAAAATGACTGAATGTTCTATAGCCATAATAAGCCAAGAATAAAGGGAATGGTGCCAATTGTTAACATCACTACTGTTCATGAATTAAAATATGAGTTAAAGAGTGCATATTAGTGTTATTGTTTTAGCCAAGCAATTTGTAAAATAATCAAGTACAAGACATAGTTACTTAATGTGTTTTTATGAACAGAAAACTTAAGGGAGTTCAGAAATATCATGTCAAGACTTTGAAAGTCGTGAGACAGTGAACTAAGCCTCTGAAGATTATTTTTCAGTTGAACACAGAATGTAAATACCTGCTCTTGAGAAAAGCACAGGTCCTTTTTTCCTTTATGACTTGTTTTCTACATATTTGGGAAGAAAATATATTTTCATCTTTAGAATAAAATTCACTACAGCTCAAATTAAAGAATGGATTGGAAAAGGTAATCCTATTTTGAGTTTAAAACATAATCGAGAGTGGAAAATTGGTTCTCTGCCTTTATGTCAGGCTCTTCACAGCAACACTGAACTGCCAAAAAACAAACAAACCTACATAAAAAACTGGACATCCACAAATCCACAGGTAGAAGAATGAAACTAGGTCTCTTTCTCTCACCTTGTACAAAAATCCTGCTTCAATGGATCAACTAGACCTGAAATGTAATGTAGGACATGAAACTCTGAAATAAAAATATTTCAAAACAGACAATGACTTTCTAAATAGGACTCCACTTCTTAATGAAATATCAATGACTGGCACCTCATGAAATTAAAACCTTATTATTTACTGCAAGAAATATGATCAACTGAATAAAGAGACAGCCTACAAAATGGAAGAAAATCTTTGCTAGCTATAAATCTGACAAAAGACTGGCATTTAGGATATACAGGTAACTCAAAGAGCTAAACGTCCAGAAAGCAGATAACAACAACAACAACAAAAAAAAAAAAAAAAAAAAAAAAAAAGGCTATGGAACAGAACAGGGAGTTCCCAAAAGAAGAAACATAAATGTATATTAAATATTTTTTTTAAATGTTCAACATTCTTAACCACTAGGGAAATACAAACTACGTTGAGATTCCATCTCACCCTTGTCAGAAGAACTAGCATCAGATAACAAAAGACAACAAACGCTTGCAAGGATGTGCATATTTACAAGTTCAAGGAAATGTACATTGGTACCAACACTATGATAGTCAGTGCTAAGGATTCTCAAGAAACTAAAACTAAATCTACTGCGTGACCTGTCTTTTTCACGTGTGGTTATTTACCTAAAGGAGTGTGAATCAACATGCCATAGAGATACTTACACATCTATTTTACTGCGGTACTGTTTACAATAGCTAAATTAGGGAACCAAACTCTGTGTCCAACAACAGAGGATTGGATAGAGAAAGTGTGGTATATATACACAATTAAATTTTATTGAGTCATGAAGAAGATTGGCTTTATGATACTGGGTACAAACCAGTCTCTAAAAGACAAATATCAGATTTTCTCTCATTTGCAGTTCTAAACTCTTATATAGTTCCATGCATATATAAAATAAAAGTAGAAATAAAACTGTTTAGGGGAATGAAAGGAAAAATAGGAGCAGGAATTGGACAAGTAAAGAAATGGTGAGGGTAAGGAATGAATATGCTTAACATGAAATATATGCCTGTATGAAAATTTACATAACAATTAATGAAAACACTGAATCAAGAAAAAGAAATGGAAGACATGAAATGAGAAAATGTTAAGAATTTTCAATGTAGGCAATGTGTATATAGATTTTCATCAAGGCATTCTACCTACTGCTATATTTGTTTCAACATTTTTATTAAAAATTAAGCATAAAAATGAAATACAATATCAACTGAATTTCAGTTTATCCATTCCATCCTTTCCACTATTGTGGGATGTATCTGAAGGGACCAAACTGATACCATGTCAGGCTTCAGTAAAGTGCCTAACTAGACCTAAATTTCAGTTTCCTGGAAAGGGAGGCAAGACTTCTGGGAAAGGGAAGGCTGTTAATCAGCAGTGACCCTGACATGTGGCCGGAGAAGATGGCCACCCAGGGGCTGAATCAGTTCCTGGAGACTTGTCCAAACATGCCCAGACATGTCTCTTTCTCAACTCTTTTTTTTTTGAATTATAAATGTGTTTATTTTTTCTTTCTTTATTGGTTAGTTTTGTATTCAGTAAATACAGTCAGTTTGGTATCATTATTTTATTTTTTTATTTTATTTTATTTTATTTTTTTTATTTTATTTTTTTTATTTTTTTATTTTTTTATTATTTTTATTTTTTATTTTTTTTATTTTTTTTATTTATTAGTCAGTTCTGTATTCAGCAAATACAGTCAGTTTGGTACCATTATTAGGCTCATCCGTGACCTACCCCCTCCCCTTGGCCCCTCCTTGTTGAGGTATACGGGTCATGCATTGTGGAGTTAGCCCACAGCTATGGCTAAGCTAAATGTCTCTGCATATCATGACCCAACATGTGACTCTGACATTCTTTCCGCCCCCTCTTCCGCAAAATTTCCCTGAGCCATGTTGGGTTCATTTTTGGTCTGCTTCAGTGATGAGGTGTTGAGGGCCTCTGAGGCTCTGGCTCTCTGATTTGGTAGGAGTTGATTTTTCTCTATGCTGATCTCCTTCCCCCTTGTGCTGGTGTCCGGTTCATCAGGAAAACAGCCCCCTTGCTTGTTTCTCCAAGTTTTCTTAGTTTCAGCCGGGGCCCTTTTGAGGTATGATGGGGTGGCTCTCTCCTTAGGGTCTACATCTATCTGAAAAAGAGAAGCAGATTCTCCAACGGAGAGTAAGTTAGCACCAGGACAAATGAGATAACCCTTACTTTTTTTTTTTTATAGAGAATTTAATAGGTGTAGGCCCTCTTGTAGCCCACAATTGATAGTAGCTTGATACTGGAGAGTGGGCTTATGTTTGGATATGGTTCTGACTTGTTTCCCAGCTCCAGCTATGGGTCCCATACCAGTGAGGGGATCAGTTAGCCAAATTGAGAGCAGTTGGTTCCCCACCATGGCTGTGTGCCACCACTGCACTTGTGTGGACATCACAATAAGTTATTTGCTGCTAAGTAGGTTAGACCATGCATTGCTTCGATAGATATTGGTCAATTTCCCCCAGTCGCCCATGTAGCACCTTCTGGCACTAGACGCGCTGACTGTCTGGGGACTGACTCTCATCCAACTTCCAGCCATGCCATTCTAATTTGCATGTCAATCACATAAGGTATCTTCAGCAGTAGGGTCTTACCACTAACCTTTGGTGGGTCATCAAGTACTCTGACAGAAATCTGTCTGTCTTTTAGGAAACCTTGTAGGTCTCACTGATCAAAAGCTCATTGTGGATGATAGCCCCATGCTGGTTCTGGGAGTTACAGGTCAGTGCCCACTAAGAAAATGAGGAAAAAGATAACTAATATACAAGAGTTAGAGATAAGAGAGAGAGAGACAGGGAGAGGGGAAGTGAGGGAGGGAAGATGTAGGAGATTAAGGTTAAAAAATGACACAATGAAATTTGAGGAAAAATGTTGAACCTGGAACAGATCATTCTCAGTGAACGCACCCAATCACAGAAAAAAAATCGCCACATAGTCTCACTCATCTACAGCACCTAACCTGAATCTACCGAAGATACCTTACATACCCAGCAAGCATCTCCTAGATTAGACACTAGGATGGAAGGGGAGGGAGGGGAGGGCATCAAAGGGGTGGGAAACACAAATCTAGACCCAAACGGCAATGGTACCATAATCTTCTACTTACTAAAAGATAGACCAAATGGCTGATCCTTCACCAGGCCCTTACAGGGAACACCTGAACCACAAGACACTGGAGAGGGTAAGATTAAGTTTGGTATCATTATTATGCTCATCCGTGACCTACCCCCTCCCTTTGGCCCCTCCTTGTTGAGGTATATGGGTCATGCATTGTGGAGTTAGCCCACAGTTATGGGTAAGCTAAATGTCTCTGCATATCATGACCCAACATGTGGCTCTGACATTCTTTCCACCCCCTCTTCCGCAAAATTTCCCTGAGCCATGTTGGGTTCATTTTGGTCTGCTTCACTGATGAGGTGTTGGAGGCCTCTGAGGCTCTGGCTCTCTGATTTGGTAGGAGTTGATTTTTCTCTGTGTTGATCCCTTTCTCAACTCTTTTGCGCCTTTTGCCCCAACCAATCAAAGTCGTACAACTGTAACTGCTGCTTGCCTAGCCAATAATTTTAAAAGATTACCTAACCCTGCCTGAAATTCCCCTAGTTGTGCTTAAAAGGGGCCTGCGAGCTCCTCTCTGGGTCACCATTTTGCATGAATGGTTGACCCCCCACATGCTGGCTGATTCTGCAGAATACATGCTCTTTACTTTATATACTATTTGAGTCCGGGGTTTTTCTTCAGCAAGTTTTGGACCCTTATATATCTAGGTATATCAGAAACTTCAGCTAGAATTCTGGTAATTAGAGTTTACTTAGGTATTCCTATTCCACAAAAGCCAACAACAGCTTTGAGAATCTCTCCTATCTCTAGAATCATTTCCACTATTCCTTACCCTCAAGTTTTCATAGTAGATTTAGCAGTCAAACTATACCTAGGAGTGGTTGATCATTGGATGGATTTGACTATGTCTTAATGCTATCCAAAAGCACAGGCATGGATTGAATTAAGGTGGCCTAAGTGATTAAAAGATGAGAAACTCCTGTTCTTCATATGTGAGCCAGAGTAGGACAAATTGGGATTGGGCATTATTGCTTAATTTCATTCAAGCTGGCATGTTTGAAGTATGTGAGGTTTCATAGCTAAAGGATTTGCTAAAAAAAAAATGTCTGGTTTAGGTGAAAAATAGAAAACTAAATGGAAATTCATCAAAGCAAAGTTAAAACTTGGTTGAGTGTAGCCTTCCCTTTCCCAGAAACATGCCCATTTTCTTAGTGACCTTACCTTGTGGAAAACTTGAGGACATTCCTGTTTAAAACTTATTTTATTTTTATTTAATTGACAGAGAGAAAGAGGGAGAGATAGAGAGAGAGAGAGAATGGGCATGCCAGGGCCTCCAGCCACTGCAAACAAACTCCAGGTGTGTGTACCACCTTGTGCATTTGGCTAACGTGGGTCCTGAGGAATCAAACCTGGGTCCTTTGGCTTTGTAGGCAAATGCCTTAACCACTAAGCCATCCCTCCAGCCCAAGACATTCCTTTTGTCCACTAAACATGCACAAAGATTCTAGAAATTCTCAGGACCAAATGTAATTAATAGTGGAATTTTAGTGTTCACATGTATGGTGCTATTGACAGAAATTTCACATTTGCTATCAATGGTATTGCCTTTAAATAAGATTTACTTTTACAATTGAAGTAATATCTATCCCTGTGGCATGAGAACATAAGATTATTTCCAAAATGAGCTCTTTACAGTATGGATATTTCAAAGAGAATTTCCTCACGATATTGCTCCCATACTGAACCAGCAGGATTTCTGGAAACAATCTTCCTCAGTTTGAGTCTTGGAAATGATGCTATTTAACAACAAAGTTTTTATTCTTTCGACCCCAGTTACCATAAGTGAAACAAAGAGATACTAAAAATTCCTACCATCCAGGACACTTGTGAGGTTTGAATGTGACAAAAATCTCAAAAGTTCTTGACACTGCCATGCATGTATGCATGGAGACATAAGGACTGATGTGTAAAATTTCAAATAATGTCTGGCTGCAGGTTGAATAATAAATTGTCAAGATCATTCATAATCTTTGATGGTTTAAAATTGGTATCTAAATATAAAAACTAAAGGAAACTCTGTTAGCATCTGATGCTTCCTGTCAAAGTGCTAAGACTGAGAAAAGGCCTTCTAATGCTGCTAAATTTCAACAAGATATTGGAACATGAATCCAGATGTGAACACCCACTATGACAATGTGACTGCTCATATTCACAAGCCAGGATTCCACAGGTGATTTTCTGGCCTCAATGGGCTCACTATCTTAACAAAGGGATTCTCAGTTTATGTTTATTTTGCTATGTTCTGCTTGAAGAGGCCCACTTTTTCTAATATTCATCTAAAGAGAATTCTGAAATGGTCAGTTAGAACAGGGGTTACAAAAGGAAACAAAAGTTGATTGCTGCATGTAAATTGAAAGGAACTTTTGATTCTGGGAGGCCCACATGGAATTATGTGAGTAAAATCATCAATTTTATGAATGCTGCAGAATTCTCTGTGTCTTCATGGTCTGCCTCCATCCTCAAGATCTGGTGCAGATGCCCTGCTAAGTTCTGAGACATTTTCTCAAACATCAGGCTGTCTGCCTGCCAATCAAAGCAGTGTGCTCACAGATCGCCTTCCTACAACTGAAGGTCTAACTCATTATGTTAGGTTTAAATAACAGAATAGATGAGCTACTTGATTGGTGGTACATACAATTCTTGAAAAGTATACACCTAAGTTGAGAAAATAAGCTAGATAGGATTTAACCTAATTTTTGGACTACATGGTAAATAAAAACTGCATATTTAAAATTTGTTTTTCTGATAAATTGATCACAAAGAACAAAACAAGACTGAATTGACATATGAAGGCAGAAAGCCCAGGTACCTACTGTTTGAATAAGTAGTATAAGCCAGTCTGCCTAACTTCAGATTCTGTTTCCTGACTACTGTTTCTACGCCTTTGAACAAGCTTCTTCATCTTTATTTTTCACAATTTCCTTATTTGAAAAATGGGGAATTTTAAAAATGGAAATATTACAAAAGCTAATGTGTGCAAATGAAAGTTCTATAAAAACTTGTATGAGACATTTTGTACCGCTCAATGAAAACTATCCATTTTTATATATGTATAAAATTTTTCATACCAAAATAGAAATATATCCAAGGAAAAGAAAATTTGGTCATTAATTTTAAAATGCATACCACATTTACAAGATTGTTTTTCTAAAGGTTCCGTGAAGTTACTCTTTTAGGGAGAATGAAAACATTTATAACTCTGGTTCCAGAATTGTTAGCCTGCTGATAATACTGATTCTTCCTGATGGGACTAGCATTGTGTATGTGTAGTTTTGGTGCTTGTCTACAGAATGGACTATGCAGTGCAAACTGTTTCCAGGCAGATAGTTTCTTGAGTTTCATCCCCCTATCATCATGTAGCTCTTGATCTGGGGGAACACAATCCTGTTAGTGTCAACTGCTCTAGCTTTGCTGCCCAGAGGTACTTATCCCTGGTATACTGGGAGTGGAAGGTACAAGAGGACAAGAGGCTTTGCATGCATGGGGTAGTGAAGCCATTGGTCTCCATCACGCATAGAAGCTAATATTTTATCCTAGCCTCTCTAGAAACCTGAGTCAATTACATACTTCAAACATTTTTAAGTTAGCATGCAACCATTGGGCTAGACATGTGTGTGTATACACACTTGCGTGTATATGTACATATAGGATTCAGTGCTCTGTCATGATGATTAAAGAAATTTATGTTCTCAGGGAATGAAATGATGGCTCAGAGGTCAAAGGGACTTTCTTACAAAGCCTGCTGACCTGGATTCAATTCCTCATCAGTAATGTAAAGCCAGATGGGCATTTGTTTGCAGTGGCAAGAAACTCAGGCATACCTACCTATCTACACACATGTACACATATATATATATATATACCCACATATTTTTAAAAAGAAAATTAAATTTTATTTCAACTCACCATTGCCAGCAAAGACTACAGCATCTTAAAATACTATTTGAGTTTACTTACAACCTCCTCATTCCCTACCTTCCCTTCATCTAAATGCTCAGACAGTAATAATTGATACAACAGAAGAGATGGACTATGAATCTTAAACACAGCCAAATTTCAAGGCCTATTATCGTTTGTGTGGTATAACTTGAAAGATGCAATGAAGCACTACCTTTTCTAATGCACCAAACTATTCATTGAAATCCCATTCTCTAAATCCCTATGAATAATAATAGTTCTTCAGGCGTGTAATATGGAGATGGGTCAGAAGAACATTTACAAGAGAAAGCTATGTACCAGAAACATACAATAAAAGATTTTTTATTTATTTTTATTTATTTGAGAGAGAGGGAGAGAAAAAGAGAGAGACAGAGGCTGTACCAGGGCCTTTAGTCAGTGGAAACAAACTCCAGATGTATGCACCACTTTGTGAATCTGGCTTTACATGGGTACTAGAGACTCAAACCTGAATCCTTGGGCTTTGCAGGCAAATGCCTTAACTGGTAAGCCATCTCTCCAACCTCAAGTAAAATATTTTTTAAATATTTTATTTTTATTTATTCCAGTTTCCTTCTGAAGAATTTACCATGTATATTGAGATGAAGTGTGTCTTTGTTTGGAGTTGTGAAGACAAGGAAATACATTGTTAAAAAGTGAATATGTTTCCTTATTGAGTTTCATTAGTCTTAGCCACATACTGAACCTTTGGAAAACACTAGCACATTCACTTATAATGAATAAGTTTAGCTAATTGTCTTCAGAGTCCTATTACTTCCTTAGTGCCACTCCACTCAGGTAGTAATCAAAAACTGAGTTGTCAAGGCTTTCTTTCTGAGACAGAAGAGGCCAAAGCAAAATGAAAATTAAGACTCACAGAAAATGAAACAAAGTTTGTTCCATTACCAAGGAAGAATCACTTTTTTCCATACACATATTACACTTTGGAATAAAATTATTCTTTTCAGATTTATATTAAAAATAAATGTCTTTAAATATATAGTGCCTAGTGACTTGTTATGTAAAGACTAGTATGGTCTTTAAAATTATAGATTCAACTGAGAACTCTGGAAGTCAATATGCCAGATGCTAATATTAAATAGCTACAGTATTGCTTCATTATGAGACTCTTCAATACCTTATTTGAATGAAGATTTTTTGACACATGAAACTGTTGTTTACTATGGTGCATTTTTAATTGTATTTTATGTATTAAAATGCCTGAGACAAATACATTCCAGAACATTGGATTATATGCACAGATCACCTGAGAATTTCCATCTTACTTTTCTTTCTTACTGGATATCACCTAAAAGATTTAGCCTATGCTTTTTTTTAAGCTACTTTATTAAGATATTATTCTTATATCTACCCACTTTTAAGTACCTTTAGGGTACACCCAAAAGTGCTTCGTCCAATTCATAGTTAGGCAACGTTATCACCACGTGATTCTAGACCAGTTTTGTCCATAAGTTAGAAGTTCCATAGACATTAGCTGTCACTCCCCACGCTCTCTTTCTTCAGTATCTGGCAGGCATTCCTGTGCTCGTTGGGTATCCTTCAGTTGTTATGAATGTATCTGTTTTGACATTTCACATAAGTGAATCATACAATATGAGATATCATTAAAAAACAAAATAGACCTTTTTTTGTAACAAGAGGCAATTTTTTAAATTATCACCAGAGTGCGAGGTATGAAAAGATCATGCTGTCTAGAATATCCACACTGTCATGGGGTATCTAAAGAAAAACAAGAAGTAATCACATGAATCATTTAAAAAATAATGTTGAAAGGCTTTTCATGCAATCATCATGTATTTATTATCCTGTGAAGCTTATATTGTCCCAGACAAACAGAACAGTTTTTATGATATTTTCCCAAATTTAAATCAATTGTAAGTCTGGCATTTTTCAACCTTTTTCTCTCAGTTCCCCAATTTGAATGTGACTATTCTGGTCAGACCATGATGGTCAAGATAGTCAAGTGCTTAAATCTCTCAAGCACATTCATTATTTTCTCTTAAAATAAAATTCAAACTCATTTCAATGAATAATTGTGCAAACTAATCGAAAAGTGAGATTAGTAGGAATAAAAATGGAAAATGTTTATAAGGTGAGTTGTTCATTTGTGAATAATCTTATTTCTTCCTCCATAATTTTTTCATGGGCACATTTACATTTGGGCCATTATGAAATCCAAAACCTATCACTCTATAAATGGATGACTAAAAGAGATTGAATGTCCTTAGCAAAAAGAGAAAAAAAGTAATAATTTAAGAGTTAAAAAGAAATTCAGAGTTGAACTAAAGAACTTGTTCACTTCATGTCCTCTATTGTTTGGACAAATTATATTTTCTTATGCTTCCACTTAATTATTTATAAAGTATGTTTGCTATAAAATAGCATTTATGGAGCATGCAATATGATGATCACTAAGGACTGATAATTGGGTATGGATCCCAATCCTTATTATTAATAAAGAAATGTGATAACATTGTCAGACTGTTAACTCTGAGATTTCCAGTTTGTCTATGAGGACAGAATATATATTAGTCTTTTTCTTTTTTCAAAATTTATTTATTTATTTATTTCAGAGAGCAAGAAAGAGGCAGAGAGAGAGAATGGGTGCGCCTGGGCCTTTGGTGGCTACAAACAAACTCCAGATGCATGCACCGTCTTGTGCAGCTGGCTTACATGGGTCCTGGGGAATTGAACTGAGGTGCTTTGGCTTTGCAGGCAAATGCCTTAACTGCTAAGCCATCTCTCCAGCCCTGAATGGTTTCTTTCTGTAATGAAAAAAAATTCTCTGAACATTGAGCATTATAAAATGATTGAGAATGTTTTTTCTAGAAATATTAATCTTCACATGTGCCCAATCAAACTCTTTCAAAGGAATTTGGCTACCCAGAGCTCTCAGAGGAGTTGGAAATATGACAGCATAGAAAGTCATTTTCGGTGAGTTCAAGGCCACCCTGAGACTACATAGTGAATTCCAGGTCAGCCTGAGTTAGAGTGAGACCCTACATTGGAAAAAAAAAAAAAAAAAGAGGTAATTTGACCTTATTACAGTTTAAAAAATCTAGGTGGTAGAGACTTATGAGTAAATAGTAACTGTAAACTACCTGCAATCTATCCTCAGATTTAAGAGGACAAAGCAGGTGATAGAAGTAGAATAAGAAGGAGACTAATAAGTAGAGTTTTAGCTCAGCTTCTCTAAAATAGAGTCTATGAAGATTCTTTCTTTTTCTTTTTTGTGCTTCACTTGACTTTCATAATTTTAACTTAATTTATAGTAAACTAAATAGTTCAAGGCATGCTGATTGCATTTGGTTACAAAGTAGAGATGAAACAATTTTCAAGTCAAAAGTGTTCTGAGATGAGAGTTTTCCCAGCATACTATCTTACACAGTTACATAATTTTAGAAATAAAGACTATCACAATTAAAATGTTTTAAGTAGAAAAAAAAAAAGAAATAAGTATGCGCTATTGAGTTTTTTGCATGCCAAAAGGAATATAAACATGAAAACAACATCCACGTCACTTGAGCTGAAAGTCTTTTGAGCAGCGTTTCTTCCACATGGGCTGAGAAACAGGCAGGAAAGAGCTACCTGCAACATGACGTAATAGCTTCATCAAAATAGGAGAGCCATCTCTGACACAAGTCTTATCAGGGGCCTATCTTCTTCTTCATGAATCTGCTTCTCTTTTTCAGATAGATGTAGATCCTAAGGAGAGAGCCACCCCATCATACCTCAAAAGGGCCCAGGCTGGAACTAAGAAAAATTGGCGAAACAAGCAAGGGTGCTGTTTTCCTGATGAACCGGATGCCAGCACAAGGGGGAAGGAGATCAACACAGAGAAAAATCAACTCCTACCAAATCAGAGAGCCAGAGCCTCAGAGGCCCCCAACACCTCATCACTGAAGCAGACCAAAAATGAACCCAACATGGCTCAGGGAAATTTTGCGGAAGAGGGGGTGGAAAGAATGTCAGAGCCACATGTTGGGTCATGATATGCAGAGACATTTATCTTACCCATAACTGTGGGCTAACTCCAGAATGCATGATTCTTTCTTTTTCTAGATATACTCTCAATACAGAAGTGAGTTCCAGCTTCAGTATATATGAGCAATCCACAGTCGGCCTCACTTGGGAAATTTCCCTTACAATTCATTTCACAAGATTGCACTAAATTCAGTTTATTGGAGCTAGTATGAGCAGTTCTCTGTCCATGGCCATCAACACTGCTCAGTGAAAATAGTCCCACCCCCAAATTAAGCCATGAACAGGTCAGTGGCATGAATTATTATGATTCTGTGTAAGAAACACTGGCAGCACAGTCAGAGATTGCCAAATACTTCTCCTATATTACTTATTTCCCTGAAAACTACATATGTCATCAAACTGCCTTCAAAAAGTGCATTGTTATGTCTCAATAAGAATGGCATAGGACATCAATCAACTCAAAAGGAAATCTATTAAGCCAGCTGCTGAGGAGGCTAAATTTCCAAACAAGTTCTGGTTGAGAACTTTGAAGAACTACCTATGTGCTCTTTCTGTTGTAAGGGACTGTAAACCCTCTGAATGGGTAATAAAAAGTTGGGAGAAGTGACAATTTTTAATGAAGATTAAAAGAAAATAATACATAATTGTTAGGAAACTATAATTAAATAAGGAATCTCACCAAATATGAAAAGAACATCTTGGCTAATAAATGAAAATAATCCCAAAATATTAAAAGATATAAAAAGAAATCATAGGGCAATATTATTTATGCCATATTTACAATGGTATTATTTAATTTATTTTGTTTATTTATTTGAGAGAGAGAGAGAGACCAAGAAAGATGTACATGAAGAGAGAGAAAGAGATAATGGGTGTTCCAGCTGCTGCAAATGAACTCCAGATGCATGCGCCACCTTATGCATCTGGCTTTATGTGGGTACTGGGAAAATCAAACCTGGGTCTTTTGGCTATGCAGGCACATGGTATTATTTTTTATATAAAAGAAATAGAATAACTTTAAACTATCAATTACATATTATTAATGGAGAACCTTGTAGGAAAATTATGTAGGATCAGAAGACAGATAAATTCAGATTTTGTAAATAATTTGAAAGTACAGACAACTAATTTTCCTCTTAAGAGTCAAGGAAAGTTGTGATTGATGTCTATAAATATGGATTTGTGTATATACTGTATGAAATAGTGTAATATAAGTAAATTATTTAAGAAATGAAGTCTAGGTTCTAAACCTACTTCAACTTGTGTAAGCTGTTAAAATTTGTGTACACTACTAATTCTCTCAATTTCAATTTTTCTATATATAATATAACATTAGCTATCATTCATTTTAATTATGGCATGTTATTTCTTTATGGACAAATGCTATACAAGTCAATATTCAATTGTGAAAAGTTGTATTTTAGTTGCTATTATTACTTACCTGATGGCTCTGTATGGATTAGAAATTTCTTTAGAATACTTAATTTTCTGTCCACGGGCTGTGTGACTGTTATAACACATTTAGCCAAAGAGAAACAATAATGAGAAACACTGGAACTATCCTATGTAATGTTTTCTTTTATTCTAAAAATTAAATGATCTACTTTAATGTAACTACATCTTCCCATGGAGTCAAAATAAATATTAGATAAAGGATTCTTGTGCCATTTGTTAAAATCATCTGAAATACATAGCATTAGGAAAATGTTACCAACAAGACATGGACACTGATAAGCCAACATGTGAAATGTCTTACTACTAAAAGAAGTCCTCAGTGCTGTTTTGTGGTTACATCATTCTGAAAACCACTCAGTAACTTCTATAATTATGTCACTTTAAGATTAACTGATAATAAGTGTATAATATTTGATCTTTTGTGACTGTTCTTTTTTTCAGTTTACAGATCCATCTAGGTGGCATGTGTTTTGAGACTTTTTTTGTATTCCTTAGTAGTTCTCCACAGCAGTACTATTGATGGTTTAACCATCCACTCATGTTAAGGGCATCTCATGGTATAGCATGTTATAAGTATTCATGTTCAATACTTCTAAGAATATATGTTATCATTTCTCTGAGACAAATGCCAGTATGTGTAAATGTGAGTCATTTTGTAGTTGGCTATACATTTAGTTTTTAGTTTTATTTATTTATTTTTATTTTTTATTTTTATTTTTTTTAATAAAGAAACTGCCAACTAGTTCTCAAGCTTGAAATGCATGGTACCCATGTGTGAGCTGAGAAGACAGCCACATGCTCCTGGCTGTGATGACCGATACATCATAGACCAAAGTGACAAGGCCGAATGACTGAGGACTGAGCCATGTGAACTGTGAATGATGGGAGTGCCCCAACATAGTGTCGGTTACTTTATCAATGCTCTCATTGGCAAGTATAAACAAATTATTGATATTTTAGGGAAGGAAACAGAAACTTAAATGGTCATTTATCTGAGCATACGTGACTCAAAATTTCCAGACCCAGAATCTGAAGCTCTGTAGCTCCAACACTCCAATTCTTAACCACTGGACATCTCCAAATCTTCAAGTCCAAGGTCAAACCATAGCTTCCCATTGTTTCATCTCTGAACAGTGTTGTGGGGCTAACAATATCACTCTACAGTACCACTTAGATGAAAAAAATGACCCTTTATAAAAACTAAGACCTTTTCCTCCAAAATACACTTCAGAGAACAAGCAATTGTTCAATTCAGCATTTACTGTACACCCTGTAAAACATATTCTCAGACAGGAATGTCATGGTCCCACCATTGCTTTCACATGCAAAGGATGGAAAAGTACTCAAAAATTCTTATTGTCCAAAAAACAGACCATGTTTTTATAGGATAGAACTTGTTGCTTATGAGAGATATTTACAACCCTTGAAATGACTCACTCTCCCCCCTCAATCTTGTTTTCTTTCTCTTTTTTGTTGTTTTAGGATTTTCAGAAAATTGTCTTCAGAGCCCTCCAAAAAAAAAAAAAAAGGCAAAATATATCAAATCTCATCCCAATCTCTTCATTCTAGTCGCATTTTGCTTCAAAGTACAGGCTGTGACTTTTAGACTGACCTATGAGCAGGTTAAATTTATTAAGGAAATGGACTACTTTGTGCACAAAGAATAATTATTGGACACTTGATAGAAAAAAATGTAGCTGATAATATGAATAACCTAAAAACATTAATGTACATAAATACTATCTTCCTTTTTACTTCTTTGAAATGCATAATATTAAAGCCAAGAGGAAAGTGGACAGTTTTCTTCCACTGCCTACATGGGCTCCAGTCACTCTCTGACCCAGAAGACCATCGCTCTCACCATTGATAATTATTTATAAATAGCAAACATTGTCACATGTGAGCTAGTCCTCAGATAAAACATTGATTTGTGCACTGCTATGCAGATAAATAAACATTAGCTCTTGGATTTTTTTGGTAGTTTTGGAATTTTTTTTAATTCAAGAAAAAACAGAGATTTCTACAAAATGAAACTTCTCTTTGCACCACCACCTCTACCTTAGCATCATCAGCACCTGGTCCCAGTTCTGCTGAGCAGGCCCAGAGCTGAGTTGCATCACTACAGGGATGTTTAACCTTATCCCAAACGAGTCTAGTGGCTGACAATATGGATGTGTCTTTTACACACTGGACATCTGCTGCTGTGGCTTCTCTCTTACTGGCAAGCATTTTCAGTCTCCTGAAGGTTTACAAGATGAATTCCAGATTTTTAGTTGTTATGTTCTCACTTTCTACCTTCCCGGCCCCTAGTAACTCCTGATTGAATGGCTTATGCCACCTAGATCTCACCCCTTGTACTTAACCCCTTTTATGTACTGTAGAGATTTCATTTGGTCAACTCAAAAGTGGTTTGGGAGGTCCTCAGGCATCAACTTCTGCCTGTATAGCCACATGGCTGTCTTCTCTCTGGCATCGTAGTGGCAGATCTGAGAGAACCAAGGATTAGAGATCCAAACTGGTACTTGACTCTACCCCATGACATACCCGTGATTCTGTGATCATTTTGATTACCAGACCCAAGACACAGATAAGTTTTAATCAGATGCTGGAATGCTGGTCTGTTCAGCTTTATAAGGGCACACAAAGGAAAAGACACAACAGCAGGCATAGTCTCTTCATCTCAGTAGAAAGGAGCGTGACCACTGTTAAACATGGAGTTTCTTTTCCTTCCTTTTCAGGCATAGTAGGTATAGCTTACTCATAAAAAAACCAACAAAAGTGTTGGTCATTATGTTACATAGAAGCCAGGGCCCCATGTTAGCCTGAGAAGACTCAGGCTATAGCAGCTCTTGCACTGTGACCCAGTTGATGTTCCGTAAGGCAGTGGAGGCACACAGCAAGGCTAATTTGGCCCACATTGTATGTCAAAAGAACAAGAGGGGCTTGGGGCACAGCTGAGTTGGCAGATTGCTTACCTAGCATGCAGGAAGCCTGGGTTCAGTTCACATGAATTGGGCATGCTGGTGCATGCCTATAATCACAACACTCAGGAAGTAGAGTGAGGAGAATCTAAAGTTCAGTGCCATTTTCACGTACACAAGAGTTCAAAGGCAGCCTGGGAAAGGTTCTTTTTCCTGCCTTTCTAATTACACTGGAAGTCCTACTTCCAGACCCTATAATGTGCACCTATGGGTTCATAATGCCATTTCACATTTTAGTTTAATGTGTAAATCTTTGACAATGATTTGATAGCATTCTATAATTTTGAAGCCTAATCACATGATCCTTAACTATCACTTTGAGTAAGGATTTATCAATTAATTTTATACAATGTCATTTGTATCTGTTAATCATTTTATTCTTAACCATAATTAGATTACATTTCCAATGTTAAACTTGTGAAATCAAAAACAATTACAATAGTAAAATTTAAATATTTTCATGAACACTTTATGTATGTTGGATTGGTTATACCTAAATTACTTAATTGAGAAGCTGAGCAAATTTCACAGTAAGATAATAGTTTATATGAGCAAATACTCGTAGGAATCGAGATTTTCCTGTAGATAAGAAAGATTTGTAACAAATATTTGGTCTATAAAAATAAAATGTTCCTGAGTCGTTTATAGGTGATTTTAGAGAAGTTTCTATCTGAACCAAACTAACAAAATTATAAGGATGGATGTGGGAGAAATACAGAGTTTTAAAATTTCTTTTATTTTTTAGAATTTTGCATTTCTATATAATCTTAAAGAAGGCAAATGGAAGTGAACAAACCAAAATTAAAATAAAAGCTAGAAGAATAAGATCACTAGAGACTGGCAATGGAGTTATGAACCTGATAAAAGATATAAACTCTTCCAGATTTTCTCATCTGGTGAAAAGTAAACAATTCTTACCTGAAGCCTGCAGCATTTTAAGAAACATTTTCACATTCAGAAAATAAATGAAAGAGTTAAGTTAAATGCTACCTAAAGTTTTCACAATTCTTTTTAATGTTGCTAAAGCTTCCTTTCTGACAGGATCTTATAATAATAGAATATTTGATTTAACCGTTTGCACTTGGAAAGTATTTCTGGTCATTTGTATACATTGTCTAGTCAGAGACAGGGGCTGTTCTTTCCTTTCCCCGATGATATGTGAAAGTCAGACTTACACTCTTAATGCAAGATCTGAGTCATTTCTGGAGAACAATTTTGCAAAAACACTAATACATAATGTCATATATATTGTGAGTGAGTCCAGCATTATTTTGAGCTAAGAAAGAGGATCTTGGGTCCTCAGGATGTTATCATCCAGTCTCTAGCACCCTGTCTGGATAGTGTTGGTGCACAGTGAAGCCATCACTGTCAAGTGGCTCCTACCACCTTTTATCCAACTTAAATTTTGAGTGAATTCCCTTCAACTGACCCAAATAATCCTCATTTTCACCACCATTCTTGCTCTACTCTTCAACTCTATTCATTGCCCAGATTTTGATCCCATATAAAAACATTAATAGAATATATGAGAGATTACTTGAACATCTGTGAAGAACAAGTAGTTGAATTCATTTTTTAAGGTTTTATTTATTTATTTATTCATTTGAGACAGACAGAGAGAGAGAGAAAGGGAGTAAGTTTGGGTAGACCAGGGTCTCCTACCACTACAAATGTATTCCAGACTCATGTGCCACTTTTTGTATCTGGTTTTATTTGGGTACTAGGGAATCAAGTCCAGACTGTTAGGCTTTGCAAGAAAGTGCCTTTAATTGCTGAGCCATTTCTGTAGCACCAACAATTCTTAATTTTAATATCATTATGCTATAAAAGCACAGCCAATCAAGAAATAATTATCTTTCCAATACAATGGCAGTACATATGCAACCTCCACATAGATTAGTTTTTTTAATTTTTAAATAACTATTTGACAATGTGGTAAATATGCAAATTAGGGAAAGACCTGTCTAAATTTCAGACACGCCAACACTTGTGCTGAAAATAGACTTCTAGGGAAGAAGAAAATGTCCCAGTGACTTAACTTTTTTAAATTTGAAGTTTCTGTCTATGGCAGCTGGTGTTTCTTCCCCAAAGTCGGTGTTTCTTGTAGTTACTGTTTCCATCCAAACTTGATTTAAATTCTGATTTTAAACTTCTTTTACTCTTACCAGAAACTGCTATTTTCCAAGATACTCAGTGCTACTTATAACTTAGCCTTGCTCCTCCTCCATCAGTGTTTTTCCTTGAAATGGAAGAGAAGCATCCTTTAACATAGGTATAACCTTGCCTTTTTCTAAACCATCATGTGCCACAAGATTACTGCCAGAGGACTCCTAGTATTTTTCTTTATGGACCTGCTTCATCCACATTCAGGACTTCCTTGATACTAACCCCTAATTTCCATCCCATTTTACCTAATTTGACTTACCTTTCATCTTAATTCAAAGTTAACAACTGAAGATAAGCATGCAGAATGCATAAGAGTCTCTGGTGTGTTTTCTTTCTCTAGCAAGATTTCACATTTTAGTTATCTAGGAGTCTGGCCTACAGTCAGGGGAAGATAAACTTTCTCTCCTATGAAAGTTTGTAGGGAACTTTGAGCTTCAATGACTAACACTATAGAAAGATAGACAGCTTCCTTTGAGTTAATTTACCAAAAGCAAATTTTCCCAATGGCTTAAATTATCAAAAAGACAATTTTTTTCTTTTTTCTTTATTAGTTAGTTTTGTATTCAGCAAATACAGTCAGTTTGGTATCATTATTAGGCTTGGCCTCCCCTTGGCCCCTCCTTGTTGAGGTATATGGGTCATGCATTGTGGGGTTAGCCCACAGTTATGGGTAAGATAAATGTCTCTGCATATCATGACCCAACATGTGGCTCTGACATCTTTTCCGCCCCCTCTTCTGCAAAATTTCCCTGAGCCATGTTGGGTTCATTTTTGGTCTGCTTCAGTGATGAGGTGTTGGGGGCCTCTGAGGCTCTGGCTCTCTGATTTGGTAGGAGTTGATTTTTCTCTGTGTTGATCTCCTTCCCCCTTGTGCTGGCATCCGGTTCATCAGGAAAACAGCACCCATGCTTGTTTCACCAATTTTTCTTATTTTCTGAATGAATTGTCTTCTTTATCAAATTGTCCACATGAGCACAATTTTGTTCCTGCCTTTCCTCATGTTGTACAGATTTAGCTCAAGATCATGGTGGAGAAATTTTAAAAAATCTTTTTTTTTGTCTAAAAGTTAGACAAATAAAACATTTTAGAGATACAAAGGTTTTTAAAATCATAACTTAAATTGAAGCCATCTTTATAGATGATTGAAGAATCAAGCCCATTTAGCTAAATATTCTGCAAAAACATCCAAAGGTGAGCTGAATTTTGGTGAAATGGACTTGACAAAGAAAACCAGACATTCTCAATAGCATTAAATCATGATGAGACAAAGATCAGAAATTGAAGAAGCAGTGCAGGGTGAACGAGAAATCTGTCACCACAGGAGGGACTGAGTTAGATTAGGGAGAATTCACTATAATACCTATCTTCTTTTAGCTTTCCTTTTATTCCACAGAAAGGTGTGTTCCCTTGGGAACAAGAATGAGATGAAAGTTGTGCCATTTCCCTGACAAGTCAAGAACAGTTTTCTTTGTTCAACGTAAAGCAGGTAAGGACTCTGGAAAATGGTGCTGTCAATGAGTGTGTCCATTGTCCAACCTCAGGCTATCTCAATGCAGGTACAAAGAAAAATGCTTTAAGGTGGTTATTGGGCACTTTAGCTAACATTTGTGTACTAAAAGTCAGTTTGAGGAGTAGCCATGAAGAGTTAGCATGGAGTTTAAAAGTTACTTAAGATTTCAGCTGCAGGGCTGGGGAGATAGCTCTGTGACTGAAGGGCTTTTCACAAAATATGAAGACCTGCATTCAGATGCCCAGCTCCACTTAAAAACTGGGAATGATCCCTCATGTGTCTAAGCTCAGGTCTAGTTAGACAGGGAGTCCCTGGGTCTCACTTACTGGGCACATTAGCACCTTCTAGATACAGCAAAAACCCTGTCTCAAAGGACAAGTTAGAGCACTATAGAAGAAAACATACAACATCAACTTTTGGCTCTAAAAGAACACCAGCACACACATATGCACTCATACACATATGAACATGCATACACACCTACACACACAAGCACACATGTAAAAAAAGAAAGTATCAGATGCATCATAATTTGCCACCTGCAGCTCTCATCTAGTAGATACAAATGTAGTGTTTACTATCACCCTCATTGGTTTACTAATTCATGAAAATGACTCAAAACACAGAAAAATGCCATGCATACAGTTATAGTTTCTACATAAAAAATACACATGAAGACAAGCTGAATGGAGAGACACTGTGGATGATGTCTGAAAAGAAATGAGAGGTCTAGGGCTGGAGAGATGGCTTAGTGGTTAAGTGCTTGCCTGTGAAGCCTAAGGACCCCGGTTCGAGGCTCGATTCCCCAGGACCCATGTTAGCCAGATGCACAAGAGGGCTCATGCATCTGGAGTTCGTTTGCAGTGGCTGGAGACCCTGGTGCGCCCATTCTCTCTATCTCTCTATCTGCCTTTTTCTCTGTCTGTTGCTCTCAAATAAATAAATAAAAATGAGCAAAAAAAAATTAAAAAAAGAAATGAGAGGTCTAGTGCCTTTGTTTTGGGGAACCATGGCTTGCTATTCCACCAACATGTCATATTGATCACCTACCAGGAAGCACCATTAACCTTTAGTCTCTTATTGCTGAAGTGATTGTTCAGTGGTTAAAGACACTTGCTTGTAAAACTTAATGGCATGGGTTCAATTATCTAGCTAGATGCACAAAGTGGTACATGTGTCTGGAGTTTATTTGTAGTGGGAAGAGGCTATGGTGCACCCGTATTCAACCGAGTGCCTTTAACCACTGAGAAATCTGTCCAACCTCCCATTCTCTATATCTATCTATAATCTCCTTCTTACAAATAAATATTTTTTTTAAGGTTCCATTATCCCAGGTTGCATGACTGATTGATTATGTCTTGGCAGAATCTCCATCTCCCTCCACTCTCTGATATTTGATTTTTTTTTTTTTTGTCTCCAACTTCCAAACTTTTATTCTTGGGCTAGTCTTTCTGGAGAGCAGCCCCAAGCCTGATGTTACCTAGGCCTCTGCAGTGATTGACTTTATTCATGTAGCAGACACTCCTGTCACTGCAGAATCCCCAGGGCTTTTAGAAGCTCTGATGTTGGAACTCAAAACTGGACCAAACTTTTCAATGCATACAATTTGCATTTAATCTTCTGAGCTAGATTTCATCTAAGATGTCTTCTTACCTAAATTATGTACTTTTCAAAATCTTTATTGACCTACACATTTTGACAGAAATGTAGGATTATTTAGAAAAAGTAATATGAAGTTGATATATATCAGATAAAAAGTTTTAGTAAGCATTTATGAAATAGGTATTTTATTCAAGTTTTTTTTTTTTTTTTTTTGGTTTTTTGAGGTAGGGTCTCACTCTAGCTCAGGCTGACCTGGAACTCACTATGGAGTCTCAGGGTGGCCTCGAACTCACGGCGATCCTCCTACCTCTGCCTCCCGAGTGCTGGGATTAAAGGCATGTGCCACCACGCCCGGCTTCATTCAACTTTTTCATGAAAGAAAATTAAAACATGGGAAGTTTAAGCAAATTTTTTTAATTCATACATATACCAAGAGATAGACAGAATGTCTGTTAAAGATAGCATGGTAGGGGACTAAGTCCTACGCAGAGAAAAGGTAATACTGGTGTGTATCATCACATCCAGAATCTTTAAAAAACACTTTCATACATGTGCGTTCATGTATGTGTATAGGTGTACATGTGGCATGATGTGTGTGTCTGAAGATCAGAGAAGAGTGTTGGTCCTTACTTCCACCTTGTTGGAAGTAAGGTCTCTTGTTCACCACTGCATACATCAGCCTATTTGAACCAAGAGTTCTAGGAATTTTCCTTGTCTCTGCCTCTCATCATGCTGTAGGAACACTGGCATCGCATAAAGGAACTACAGCATCTGGCTTTGCCTGGGATTGGGGGATCCAATATGAGGTCTTCATACTTAATGTCATCTTGCTAGCCCATATCTATAGTTTTAACTGAAAAGTTCTTTAAAGATTGCCACAAAACTATAAACGAAGATTTATGGTAAGAATTTCCAAACTCCACATCGTTTTTGTTTTTTTTTTTTCCCCAGGATTTCACACCTAGCAAGTGCACAGGTCTGTTCTCCAGGGTGCCTTGTGGTTAGCAAATACAACCTGTACCTTAAGATGGGCCATATCCAAGCACTGTATTTTTCAGGGAACATGTGTAGTTATCTAATGGCTGTAGTGATCCTTGTGATGAGAAGGCTGTTTTGACACCTAGAAAATGTTCTTGGCAACCTTGCTGCTAGAGAACAGCAAAAAGTACTTAGTGACTAATGCTGGTGTGCTTAAAAGTGGAACACACTGGCACAGAAAGAAAAGGCACTTATGTAAGTTAAATCTATGTCAGCAAGCTGGCAGACTCCATGACAAGCACATTTAAAATATACACTATTTTCTGATATTTTCCCAGGCACTTTGAAAATGGGCTTCTATTAAAACTTTCAATTTTCTACAATTGGTAAATGTCTTCCTGTTTCACAGTTGCCCTAGACTTTCCAAGACAATAATATGAAATGTCATGGGGGTCCTGTATGTTTTGAGCTATAAAAACACATTCTAAGGTTAAAGCTTCAGTTTCAGGTTATTATCGAGTGAATGCTGCTCTTTCAACAACTTGTGCTTTTGAAAGGGAAATTCTATGACTTGCAGTATTGTTTCTGTCCTAAAAATTGACATAGAAAACTGTAGTCAATACTCATTATTTAAGAATAATAAGATGTCATCTGTCTTATGTTTATATATACACCTGTTGATGTGTGATGGGCTTAAGTCCTAATAAAGCCACTGACAGCTGAAATAATGCTGGTTGAAAATGGTGTGAACCATAAATTTGTGTGTGTGTGTGCATGAGGAGGTCAGAGGACATCCTCAGGCTCTGTTCATCTTTTTTGTGACACAGGTCTCTCCTTTGCCTGGAGCTCAACAAGTAGTCTAGACTGGCTGGCCAGTGAGCCCCAGGGGTCCCCCTATCTCTCCTTCCTCAGCACTGGCATTAAAAGCCTGTGCCATCAGGCTTGGCCTTTTTACACAGTTTCTTGGAATCAAACTCAGTTCCTCATGTATAAAAAGCAAGCACTTTACTGGGCTGGAGAGTTGGCTTAGCGGTTAAGCGCTTGCCTGTGAAGCCTAAGGACCCCGGTTCAAGGCCCGATTCCCCAAGACCCACGTTAGCCAGATGCACAAGGGGGCACACTCATCTGGAGTTCTGTTTGCAGTGGCTGGAAGCCCTGGCACGCCCATTCCCTCTCTCTCTCTATTTACCTCTTTCTCTGTTTGTCACTTTCAAATAAATAAATAAATAAATAAATAAAAACTGATTGTGTTATCACCACATTCAAGTAAAAAAATAAACTTAATACCCCTACTTTCTTGTCTCAGATCAGCAACTGAGCACACTTTGAAGTCCAGCTTATTGACCTTCATGATCACGTGGCTGAATGGGACATAAGAGTGCCACACCATATACCACTAACGCAGAATAAGATGTAAATCTAAAAATTGGAGGATGAGATCTACTGAATCACTAAAACTTTCATAAAGGCAAAAGAATAGTCATACCATGTTCCACTGGGAACTGTGAATAATCACATGATCACTCTGGAATCCTGTCTGTGCTCACTGTGCAGGTGTTCAGCAATAGATTAGACCTCCATTGCATGTCTTCCTCAGTTGCTCATCACCTTATTTTATGTGACAAGATCTCACACTGAACCTGGAACTCACTGTTTGGCTGTACTAATTTGACAGCAAGCTCAAGTGATCGTTCTGTCTCTGCCTCCTGAGAGCTGAGGTTATAGACACACGTCACCATGCCTGGTTTTAACAAAGTGCTAGGAATCCAGCAAGCCTTTTACCAACTGAGTCATCTCTTTGTGCCCAATTGATTCTACTCCTTTTAAACACAGAGCTCAGATATCCTGCTTCTGAGTACCTTTTCTGATCTTCCCAGATATAAAACATATCTCTTTATTAAAAATAAAAGAACATGTTTTGTTTGTTTTTACTTGAGATGTTGCTGAGTTTAAACTGTGTTCACATGACTTCTTCTTTCATATTGCAAACCCCTTAGTATCTGTAATCACATCTTACTAGCCATGTAACTCTAGAATCCAAATACTATTCTCATGCAAAACAACTCTTGCAGTCAGGAAGAGCAGGTAAACATCTAAACACTACCCAATGCATAAGTATTGTGCTCAGGCATATATAAGGGTCCTTTTTTAGGGGATACAGCCTTCAGGTTACAGGGAAGGATATGCAGTAGCTTGTCAGACATGGAAGAGGGCCTCAAGAAGGAAGAGCAGAACAGAGAAAACCTTTACTCCTGTGTGTCTAGCAGGTTCCACCAGGGAGTATGGGATTCATTCCACGAGCAGCTCACAAAAATCTTGAGGATTCATTCAAGAGGCAGTTACTGAGAATCTTGACACAGGAGATGATCACATTCTAAAGTTGGGATTTCCAAAGGATTCTACTAGTAGTTATGTGGACAATGAAGCTGAGATGGCAGAACACTAGTAGCAGAAATATTAGATTTTTGCTCAATGATGTCTGTACCCAAGACACAGAAAATATAAGTCACAGAAATCAAAATACATGAAATTCTAGGTGCTTTAGTTAATATAGCTAATAATTAATAAGCATTAATTATATAGTGATTAATAATTAAATTAGCATAATTAATGGTGCCTCTGTGATGGCTGTGTGGATGCTATTACAATGTGAATGCCATGTACATTGGTGGCATGGATATAATCTGGGATCCACTTTTTTTTTGCCCAGTTTTTCTTTACAATAACCATCAGATATAAAGAACACATTCATTCTTATCCCCTTACTTCTTTGTAAATTAAACTCAGTTAATAAAATTCTTTCTAGTTCAGTGTCCTCTGGAGAAGCCCAGTTAAAAGAGCCAGATACAGTCTTACACAAATCTAGCAATTGTGGGAAAAAAATGGTAGTTAAGCAAACTGTCATGGTTATTTCACCAATGTAAAGACCTAGGCAGAGAATGTCACAGAAATGTGGGTGTCTAATCTTTGATGAGCCTGAGGTATAGTCTATCAGAAGTCATGTAATGGTTGCCACAAAAGACAAAAATGTTACATGATAATTAAGACTGAGAAGAAAAAGATCTTGAGAAAACAACCAAGCTTACTTTTGGCCTTAAACAATGACCATAAAAAGAAGATAAAGGCAGAGTTGATTCAAATAAGTGCAAATGTCTGGAGAAAGACAGTCCAGAAAAATGGAAAATTTTCAATGTGAAGACTAACTCAAATAACTTATTCATACAGCAATACTTATTTATGCCAATTGTATTCTAGATGACAGTATGGTAATTATAGCAATAAAAAAACACAAAGAGAGACTTTTCCCAGCTATTATCATTTATCAACATTTGAAGAAAATGGAATTAAATCAAACAAATCCTGATTTGTGTTATAAAGAGAAAGGAAAAGGCAGGATAGGATGATGCAATAATGGCATGATGGGAAAGCTTAAAAATCTATGGGTGTAAGTGTGTGACTGTGTGTTTGTGTGTATGTGTGTGTTTGTATGTGTGTTTGTGAGAGAGAAGAGAAAGCGTGAGGAGAGAGACAGGGAAAAAATGAGATTGGTTTGAAATTCAGTGTGCTTGAGAAAGGCATTAAATGCTATGCAAATGCATCACTAGGAACATGACACCACGACCCTGGGTAAATAAGCCATGAACCTAAAGGTTAAAAAGATGCTGGGTGAGTTCCAAGGAATATATAATGAAGTAATCCATTGAGTCTCATGTGATCCTTGTAATGAAGTTATCCAATTTCCTTGCAGAGACCTGCTTTTATTGTTTGTTCCTCAGCTCTGTTTTTTGCCAAAGAAAGCAGCATGTCAGTTAGCTTTTTGTACCTGTGAACACAACCCTAATGGAAGGATTGCTTTGGCTCATGCTTTAGGTCATGTCCTTGGTTTTGCTGATACTCTGCCCATGATGAAACAGAGCATCATAGCAGTGGGAGTGCATGGTAGAGAAGGTTTCAAATTGTCTAGTCCATTGCTATCACAGGGAGCATGAATGTTTCTCAAAGGCCAATGTTTTAAAGGTTTTGACTCAGGGAAGGAGAAGAAGGAGAAGGGTGAGGTATGGGTGTGAATATCATTAACTACATAGCATATTTTATATAAATTGTCTTTATGGAACTCCTAGCAAAACACAATGCTTGGTGCTGTTGGGAAATGATAGAAGTTTTATGAATTGATGTAGAAAGTTTTAGGTCATGGCGAGTGTAAGCTAAAAATGTAACTGTGGGAGTAATTTTAGTCTCTTTATAGTCTTTTTTTCTGTTTCAATATCTTGGCCAATGTCAAGTGAACAACTTTCCTTTCCATATGCTTTGGCCATGGATATACTATCTTGTTCACAGCCCGAGGACAATGGAGCCAAATGGACAGGGTCTTAAATCTCCAAAAGCATGAGCCAAGATAAGCCTTTCCTCATTTTTTGTCTAATATTTGTTTTTGCATTAATAAAAAGATGACCACTGAGACTATGTATGGGTTTACTGAAAGAAACATGATTGCTGTGCTCTGAAAGACACTCTAGTTTTCAAATGCATCAAAGGTACCTGAGGACAAAAGAGAAGGCATTTTATTTTCCTAGATGAATGAGTGGGATTTTCTGGAGAGAAAGCAGATATGGACTGTACATGAGCATACATCTGCATCTGTGAGATGCCTAGATAATGGATAACATTTAAACTGAAATGTTGGATTTACATACAATAGATTAAATGGGCACTCTGTTTAGTATAGTCTTCTCCCCAAAGATAGATGGAATAAAGTTTAAAGAATTTTTTAACATGTTTTGTTATTTATTTGAAAAAGAGAAAGAGTCAGAGAGAGGGAGAGAGAAAATTTAAAGGCTTTATTAACTGAACTAACTCCAGCTTCCTTTATTACAGCATATATGTATATAAAATAAATAAAACAAAACCACTTCATATAATTGACTAAAAACTATTGTGATGCCAAGGATGGGTGTTCTTGTGTACACCTATGGCCTCCCTATCCCCAGTCATGAAATTGAGACAGGAAGATTGTCAATTCAAGGGCAGATTGAACTACATAGTGAGAATATCTAAAAAAAAAAAAATGAGAAAGGGGAAAAGGTGCTAATCAGAAATAAAAGGCAAACTGCAAAAAATACCTTAAAGAACCTTTTAGTGCCATAAATCCACCATTAAAGGACCTTGACAGTGGTATCTTGGGATTATAAACTTCTAATTCAAACTAAAAGGTGTAATGCATTAGTGCAGCCATTCCTCAATGCCTGTGCACATCTTAACCATCCCAAAATGACCAACATCAGTCACTGTCCTGCCTCTCCTACATGGCTCATTCTGTAATTTTATGAAAGGTGAATGGGACCTTGCCTTCTGTTAATGCCACACTATCTAATTTATGCTTATTTTTAGCACTTATTATGTCCTACTACAAATCACATTTATGTGCTTTATTTTATTTGGTAACAGAGCTGTATTTTTCTGGATTTATTGTCCAATTCTCTATAGCAAGGTTAAGGCCTTGCTGGCCATAGTGACTCAATAATTCTTAAATGAAAGGATGAGTAAGTGAACTAAACATCACGTTTGTGTTCTAATTCTTCTTATTAATGCCTAAGTCACTATTACATCAACTGACAAAAAAATCTAATGTTTAATCCTTGTAATTAAATACCTTATTTCACAATTCTGATCGAATTTCAACTTTTGGAAAACATAAAAAGTTCATAAGGTTTTCTCTTTTCCTTTCTGGCCCACTTTCTACTCTGTGAATCACAATTCTTGCTTCTCCTTAATCCCCCGAATTGAGGGATTCTTTCTTCCCACTATCTTACAATCACTCAGAATAGAACTTTTTGGATCTCTCCATTTTCATATCAGTAAGCACATGGTATATAAAATATTCACAGTTAAACAGTACTGGAGGGCTGGAGAGATGACTTGGTAGTTAAGGAGCTTGCTTGCAAAGCCAAAGAACCCGGGTTCAATTCTCCAGTACCCACATAAAGCCAGATGCACAAGGTGGCTCATGCATCTGGAGTTCGTTGGCAGTGGCTGGAGGCCCTGGTGTAGCCGTTCTCTTTCTCTCTCTCTCCCTAATTCTCTCTGTCCTAAACAAATAAATCAAGCACTTAAAAAACTAAAAATCCCAATAATTGAGTAGATATGAAGAGCAACTCTTAGATGTTCAAAGTATGGTTCCAGAAGCAGCAATGCTCAGAGGTAGAATTTTTGAGGAATAACTGGATTCTGAGAACTTTAGCAACATCAGTAGATGAATTCTTTTTTTTTAAATATTTTATTTCTTTATTTATTTGAAAGAGAGAAAGAGAGAGGAAGATGCAGAGAGAAAGGGTGCTCCAGGGCCTCCAGCCACTGCAAATGAGTTCCAAACTAGTGTGCCCCCTGTGCATCTGGCTTACGTGGGTCCTGGGGAATTGAATCAGGATCCTTAGGCTTCGCAGGCAAATACCTTAACCGCTAAGCCATTTCCAGAGCCCAGTAGATGAATTCTTTGAAGGCATTTTTGGGAGGTGGTAGGTTGACACCTTTGTATATGGTACCTACTTCGAGGAAATAGATGACTGGGGATATGTCTTTGGGGGATATATATGTCCTGCCATAAGACTCTTCTATTTTTATTGTTTCCTGTCATCCATGAAGTAAAGAAGCTTTTCTCCACCACATGCTCCTCCATTATGAATTCTCTCACCATAGGCCTAGAAACATGAAAATAGCCATGGATTTAAACCTGTGAAATGATGGGCTTAAATAAATATTTTATCCATTTAAGCTGCTTATGTCAGCTGCCTGGTCATCATGAAGTAAGGCCAACTAATACAACTACTTTCCCTCCATATCTTCAAGAGTCAGTTCCTGCTCATTTTAGTGAGAATATGGTATCCTAAAAGTTCTTATGGCCAAAGAATTAGTAACCTGAAATAATATCACTTCACCCCAGAACATTCAAAATTGAATAATGATGGCTCTGCTAACTAAAGAGAGGTGATTTTCAGGTTAAAGGAAACACAGATACATTGGAAAATTTCTACATGTGAGTAATGGATGATTTCATATCAAACTGGCCAGTTAAAGAAAGGGTTTACAGACATGAAAAACATATATAGGGTAATTGATGTAATAGTTTAATGAAATTATCAAATGTCCTATTACAACTGATTAGATGTTGGTCTTTGTTCCCAAGTATCCATGTACAATATAGCTCTCACTTCAAAAGTTTATTCTGAGCCAGTTATGCCTGAACATTACCCAGGAAAACAGATTCGGGTTTACTCAAATAACATGTTGCAACTTAGAAGTGGTTATGTAATAGTTTTATTGTTAAAAAACAAAAAGAAGTCAAAACTCAATGCATTTAGCACTACATTGGTAGAGAAATTTGTCAAGTGAGGTATAGCAAATTGGGGAAATACCTGCTACAGGTCTCAAGTGTTGTATGATGATATTCTTAGCTATTGAGTGGTGGAAGCCAGTGGCATGCTAAATTCATATTTTTCAGAGTTGAAAATATTTTAGGTCAGGTATAGAAGGTGGGCAGTAAGTGGCTATTAAAGAGGATAGACTGTGTTCAAGATAAATGTAACTCTGTATCTATAATATTCCAACTCTTCACAATGATGAAGCTCTACTTAGCTTTGGAATGTCTTCATCATTGTTATGGATATAAACTGTTCATACAAACAAGTTAAAAAATATCAACTCAGGAGAAAAGGAGCTAGGATGATTGTGTAGGAGACAAAGCAGTTACATGGCTACAAAATTTAAGGAAATAAAAAAATCCTCAGTGTTAGCTAATATATTAATGCCACATTGAAAAATATAAGAATTGCTGGATGTGGTGGCACACACCTTTAATCCCAGCACTGGGGAGGCAGAGGTAGGAGGATCACCATGTGTTGGAGGCCTCCCTGAATTCCAGGTCAGCCTGGGATAGAGTGAAACTCTACCTCAAGAAAAAAATCAAAACAAAACAAAAAAAACCCTAGAAAAATATAAGAATTAATGAAAACATATTCATAATCAGAGAAGCATCAACTCTTCAGATAAATACAAGATTCAGCTCTTTTCATTGCTGTGACCTAAGAACTGACAAAAAAGTTCAGGAAAGAAGGGCTCATTTCACCTAAGGGTTCCTGGGATACAGTTCACCATGGCAGGAAAGGCACTGCTAGGTGAGCAGACACTGGTTGGTCACATGACATCCATAGTCAGGAAGCAGAGAGAGTGAATAGGAAGTAGGGCTAAACTGTAAAGCCTAAGGCCCCTCAACAGCCATCCACTTCCTGCAGCAAGGTTCCACCTCTTAAAGGTTCTACAACCTTTCAAAACTTAGAGTTTAAACATATGAAATTGTTGGGGACATTTTACAATCAAACCACAGCATCCCATTCCTTGATTCCAGGATGCTGTCGTGAACGCCTCCACAAGGCCTGTGATTATCTGAAAAGGAATAATTAAGCTTTTGCAGGGCACAGTCTTCCATTGACCCCAACCATGCCTTTGCTAAACCACATCCCTTTCCTCTTGCCTCTTATTAGCTTCAGCTTAATTTGGAAAGGTCAGCTTCCTCAGTAATGCTTTAGCAGGCTTGACCTTTACAGACTTTTCAAATACTGGAAGATTCAGGCCATGTATTGACTAAATCCTTCTTAGTAAATTAGTTTTCTTTTTTCCCCAAAAAGTCACTTTTAGACCATGCTTGTTTGTTCCTGAAAGAACATCATCCAACATCCCGATTATTTCTTGCCAAGTGATGGATGCTACACCTTACTGCATATACTTGAGATTAAACACAAGTGGCTCCACTTTAACTGCTCTTCTACCATAAAATAATAGTTGATCGCTTTCACGTGTTGTAGGTAGCAGTTTTGCTTTTTCCTGTTTTCTTCCTGCCCTCCATTCTACTCCCTCAAATAATCAAATCCACATTTTAAAAAAAATTTATTTGTTTGAGAGAGAGAGAGAAAGAAGAAGGGAGAGAGAGAGAGAATAGGTGCACCAGGGCCTTTGGTGGCAACAAACTCCAGACACATGCACCACCTGTGCATCTGGCTTAAGTGGGTCCTGGGGAGTTGAATCTGGGTCCTTAGGCTTTGCAGGTAAATGCTTTAACCGCTAAGCCATCTCTCCACACCCTAATGCACATTTTTAATAGAAATGAATGGGATCTTAAATTACACCACTCAAATTATAGGTTCTGGAAGAATCAAGAATGCTTGGATGGAGAGAAACAACAAAAGTCAAACTGGTTTACCAAACAAAGGGAAGTTTATTTTCTCACATACAATCCAGTAACAAAGAGCACTTCTGACTCACATAATGATGGCCTTATTAACAAAATCATGAAGAGCACATTTTCTCCACATCTCTTCTCTATCAACCATCGTTTTAGCTTCCTCCTGACAGTGATGTTTCTGTATACTCACAGAAGTCCACAATCCAGTCATGATAGAAAATAACTTATTCTCATTTCCTATTCAAAGACAGAACAGTCAGTTCTGACCCAACATTCCAAACACAAGAAAGACTCGCTCTTATTAAATTAATGTAGATTATATGACCATTGACTAACTAGTAATTATGAACAAGGTTATTAGAGATCACTTCATGGTATATGTAGCAGTCATTAATTAAGCATTTGTCTCACACAATTAGTGAAAATGTTTATTTCAGATTAGAATATTGACTAAGTAATAAAAAATACATGTGATGAAGTTTGTGTTACCAAAGAGAGATTTTGTATTATTTGAAGCCCATTATTGGAAAGACAAAGCTCAGTCTCATAACTTTCATTATTTATATTTGAATTCTAAAATATGCAAAATAGGTAATTAGTAAGGTGGGGTTTGTATAGAGTTTTAAGTCCATATGATTTGAGTTTGAATTCAAGAACTTTTTTTCCCCAAGATTGATTCAAAAGACATGAGTAAAGCATAGGAAGAGGGTAAGCAGAGAGGATCTACTTGATTTCTTAAAAACCAGTGTGTGGGCTGGAGAGATGGCTTAGCGGTTAAGCACTTGCCTGTGAAGCCTAAGGACACCGGTTCGAGGCTTGACTCCCCAGGACCCACGTTAGCCAGATGCGCAAGGGGGCACATGCGTCTGGAGTTCGTTTACAGTGGCTAGAAGCCCTGGTACGCCCTCTTTCTCTCTGCCTCTTTCTTTCTCTGTCACTCTCAAATAAATAAATAAAAATAAACAACAACAAAAAAATAAAAATAAACCAATGTGTTTCTTCTTAGCTTTTCTTTATCTATAGAATGCATATCCATGCGTCAGATGGCACTCATCTGTCGTGAAGGAGTATATATTCCATTGAAATATTTGACAGGATTGGCTTACAAAGTACAGTACCTAACTTGGAAGTACCAGAGGTATCAGAATTATCAAGTGCTTTCTTGACATGTACAGTGAGAGGGGGAAGGCATAGGCATAGGACTGAGTCAGAAAGCATGCAAGGTTGTATTAGGGAGAGGCTTTTAAGTAAGGTATGATCTGGCAAGGTAGCATGTCTATAGAGGGAGAAATTCAGTAAAGGGGAAGTCAACAGGTCTTGGAATAAAAGACCTAGGTTAGACCTTGGACTCTGTGTTCACCGTCTACTTCATGAAGTAACTTACCACACCATTGTACTGACCCCTCCCTACAGCAGTGGAAAAGTATTACTTGGAACAATTCTCATTAAACACTGAGCAGAGTTCCTGGCACACAAAGTTGTAGGACTTCATGGTATAGTAGCTGCTATTCTCATACAAAATAAATGAATGGTAAAGTTACTGATGGAGACTATTTTTTTAATTTCAATTTTATTGCTTGAGTGCACTAGACACATTTTGCCACTAGGCCAAGGGCTGTGGATGACTTATACTTCCAATTGAGCCACTTTGTCTGTAAATGCAGCTCTCTGTCAGAATCAGAGAGAATGTAGCATCCTTTTCTTTCTGTTCCTACCAAGGTGCTGGCATATACCAACTTTCTTAATTAAATCGTAATGGTCCCCAGGAACATTAGGACCAAATCCTTTTATCAAGATTTTACTGCCTGTCACAAAACTCACTAGTGCGACACCCTGTGAGTCCCTCAGGATGACACTGATCTGTGAGGGGTCAGACCTTTCTTGATCTCTTTGTAAATTATCTCTTTCATGTTGTCTGACATCAACTACAGCCATGTGGGGGATGTTAAGGCAATAGGGCAGAGGCAATAGGTACAGGTCCTTTCCAGAGCGTGTAGGGAACTTATGACAGCAGTGAGTGTCTGGCAGCAAACAGCTGATGTAGACTGTTAAGTTGCTCAGATATTCTTCTGACTGATCTAATGTAAAACTAATCCTATTGCATTTTCAAGGCAAACTTCTTCTGGTTGGCATTTCAGTCTAAAATCCTGAGTACAGGGCTTCAGAGATGGCTTAGCTGTTAAGGTGGTTGCCTGCAAAGCCAAAGGACTCAGGTTCAATTCTCCAGCACCCACATAAGCCCAATGCACAAGGTGGCCCATCTGTCTGGAGTTCATTTGTAGTGTTTAAAGGCCTTGGCATGCCCATTTTCTTTCTCTCTCTCTCTCCTTCTCCATCTCTGCCTGTTCTTACTCTCAAATAAACAAATAAGAAATAAATGAATTCTGAATATAACTGTTTTCAGCTAATATAAAAATGTGGGGATGATAGCAGACATTACAATATTAAGTGTTGGTGAAGATTTGTAAGAACAAGAATTTCAAACATTACTGGTAAGGATATAAAATGGTACAACCATTTAAAAAAAGACATTTTGGTAGTTTATTATGAAACTAAGTATGATTTTATCATGACCCAATGTTGGAGGTCTCTATTACCTTCTCAAATACCTTGAAAACTTTAGTCCACACAAAATTCTAAACAGTATGGTAAATCAACCTCATATAAACTTTCTAAACCATTGAAGCAGGGTTCTAAAACCTGATGCTCATCCTATTTAATCAGGATAGGGTTGATGTAGAAGAAGTTTGTGAAGATTTAAAAATGCTTCGCTCCAAAATACGCCCCTCTATTAAATCGATAATTTTCTGCTCAACACTTAAATAGCTACATGTGTAAGAAGATCAACTTTAATCTTCATAAAACCAGTAGTCAATGTGAAAGGTTCCCTTCTGTATTTCAAGAAATATTATATTCTTCTCATCAGGCATGAGGAGCTAAGGTTAACAGGTATATATACAGATCTATTAAAATAGCTCTTATCTTCTAGCTGCCCAACAACATAGCTTAGGTACTACATCATGTCTTATTACTCTGGGTAAGTGCTTCTACCAGGTTTGTAGATTCCCCATTCCTCTATGAGGGAATCTCATGTTATACACAAATATATTCGTATGTTTGCATACCTTGTGTCAATTTAATTCACAGTCCTAACAGAAAAACTTAGATGGGCAGTTGCAAAGTTCTATTTCTCCTACATTATCATTAATATGGGTGACACAGAAAAACAAACAAACAACAACAAAAGAAAAAAAAACTTGTACATTCCAGGAAATGCAACCATTCACAATTTCAATCTGAGTCAGGGCAAACTTGGTACCATCTTCTATATGTGTCTTGTCAGGGTCAACAATATTCTCTCTTTGAACCTTAATTAATTATAGAACTTTTCACTATCACTTCCATTCCACTTTTCCCTTCTATCCTAGATTAAGTTCTATGATCAATTATTTTAATCACTTTATTGCATGCCATCTAAATATCTTAGCCTTCTCTACCTATTTATCCAACTTTAAAATTCTCCCATGTTTGAATATGGAGGAAGCAGACATCCATATTTACAAGTAACATAGTAGACTTGGAATCCCATCTCCTAGCTTTTGGTGCAGTAGCAGCAGCTACTTGAGTTTGGGTAAGGTGAATTCCATTCTTCAAAACTCAGCCTAGATGAGATATGGCAAGATTGTCAATATTTAACTGAAAAGAATGAACACATAACCATAGTATGTCAACATGAAATGTGTAGATATTCAAATTTACTTGAAGAGCTGTACTCAAAATTTGTCTCTTTTTTTACATGACTTTGAAAGTTTTCAGAAGACAGCTTGAAATTGACCTCAGAAGGAGGTAAAATAAGTAATATTTACCCAGTGATAAGGAAAATAGTTTTCTGCACACTTTCAAACTCATATTTTTCAAACAATTTTGGTGTTCTTTGATTCTGGTTATAGTTATATTGCTTTGTTATCTTTGGGTGGATGGAGGCTTAGGTGACACATCATCTTTGAAGATGAAACATGAAAGATTCCTATGAAGAAATATTATGTTAAGACATCTCATGGTTATATGATCTTGAAGGTAGAATCAGTAGTCAAAGAATTCAGTAAAACTTCTAATTTTTTTCAAAAATAATGCTTTTGAAAATAAACAAACAATGGTCTCTACCTTTCAGTAGACCAACTTTATTATTGGAAATAATATTACAAAGAATGAGAACATTAATTAAAGGGCATAAACACATGTAATTATAAGGCCTTTTGATGGGCATTTTGTTAACTTACCAAAATGTACCTTAGAAATCATCTAATCCAACCTCAATATTTAATCAGTAAAGAGCCCAGGAGTTTGAGTGACTCAGAAATATGCATACCCACATGATGAGTGGCACACTGGATCCATAGTCCATCTATTTACTGCTTTTACAGCAGTGCTTCTCTGCTGTACCTCTTTGCTTGCCCATCACCACTAAAGCATTGTCCATGAACCTACTGTGCAGTTGACTATTGAGCTCAAGGATGCCATTCTTTTATTTATTTATTTATTTATTTATTTGTTTGTTTATTTATTTTTGGTTTTTCAAGGTAGGATCTCACTCTGGTCCAGGTAGACCTTGAATTTAACTATGTAGTCTCAGGGTGGCCTTGAACTCTTGGCGATCCTCCTGCCTCTGCCTCCAGAGTGCTGGGATTAAAGGTGTCACCACCATGCCTGGATTTCATTCTTTTATTTTTATTTATTTATTTGAGAGTGACAGAGAGACAAAGAGAGAAAGGGGCAGAGAAATGGAGAGACAGAATTTGCGTGCCAGGGCTTCCAGCCACTGCAAATGAACTCCAGATGCATGCACCACCTTGTGCATTTGGCTTACGTGAGTCCTCAGGAATCAAACCTCTAATCGGGGTCCTTAGGCTTCACAGGCAAGTGCTTAACTGGTAAGCCATCTCTCCAGCCCTAGGGATGTCATTCTTGATTTGAAGGGATACTCAAAGATTACTGTGCATTAGGAAAAGTACAAGCCTCTGGGTTTAGTGGAGGATAGGTCAATTTTTATTAGTAACAAAACTCAGAGCTAATTATTCATTTAGAAATCATCTTTGTGCCAGGCATGGTGGTGCACGCCATTAATGCCAGCACTTGGGAAGCAGAGGTAGGAGGACTGCCATGAGTTCAAGGCCATCCTGAGACTACTGAGTGAATTCCAGGTCAACCTAGGCTAGAGCGAGACCCTACCTTGAAAAACCAAAAAGAAAAAGAAAAGAAAAGAAAAGAAAGAAAGTAAGAAAGAAAGAAAGAAATCACCTTTGAAGGCTGTATTGCCAATCTGTTCATTATGTACTAAAATTAAGAGGGAGACATCAATCATTGCTTTTAATTCAAATTTGTGTTTTAAACTGACTTACGTTTGTCGTGTAGAGTTGGCATTTCTATGATAGGAATATACTGCAATTAGAAAATAAATTGTACAATGGACATTTTTTTCTTTAATTTCAAAATACTTTTTCGAAAGCACACTTCAAAGCTCAACTTTGAAACAGCTTGCTTCAGGCAAGAGGGAATAAAAGTCATTGTCTTTTTCTTGTGATTTTCGCTACAATTTTGTCTTCTTTGTTGTAAATGCATGGATATGAGAATGTGTAAAATATCTTCTGAGTTCTAATTTGTGTCTTTTCTTTGAACTTTAACTCATTCTAATTTTGGCTACATTCCTGAAATTTCCATTTTATATAATCCTGAGTATGTGCATTCAGATTAGACTTATGTCCATCTTTTCCCCATGAATGTTCTATTGTCTATTGAAGAAGAAAATAAGAGTTGATGGATATGCCATTAAATAAAATGAATGTATTTTAAATATTAAAACAATGATTGGGGAAAAGTGCAGATTGAAGGAATTCAAAAGGATTGAAGGAAGTATGAGAAAGAAAACTCCAAGGTGATATGATCCCTTAGAGCGGAAATATTCCAGAAATTAAGTCTCTATGTTATACTTGCACCAAGATGGTAGTTAGAACAAAAAGATATGAACTAAGTAAAGACTATAACGCTTTCAGTGTTATGTTAGATATTATTTCTTTTTTTTGTGGGGAAACAACTCAAATTATATCCAAATCACAAACAGCTATAACATATTTTGGTCTAAAGGACAAAAAATAGAATGAAAATATTTTAAAATCAGAATTTTATGTTCATAATTGATTTATTTCACAATAGTGCCTCATTTATCTTATACACAGTATTGAATTTTTCACCTAAATTATTTCTGAGTTATATTTAGATCTGTGTGATCTTTTGATTTTTTGACACATAGGCTTAAACTTGTCATGTGGTATGGGCTAACATTTTTATGGGGGTTCTGTTTTTGATGATTTGTTCTTGGAAAGACTACTTTGACCAGTATAGCTCTCCCAACATGTCTTGTGAAGACCCAATTATCTGTCTCTTCCTTTCTCTCTCATTCTCTTTCTCACACACATATGCCCAATTTTCTTATGTCCATTCTAATCCACTTACTTTATGTATTCCATTTGACCAGTCCTATTCTGTATTGATTATTGTATTATAAGTTAAAAAAAATCAACCCAATGATGAAACTCAAAGAACTAGAAAATTAAGAACAAGCCAACCATAAAATTAAAAGAAAAGGAGAAATTTCTTAGATTAATGTGCTAAACTTAAAAATTTAATATTACAAATAGCAAAATGGAGTAGGATTTCCTGATAAAGTAAGTAAAATCTAGAATGGAGCAAAAGTGAGGTAAGCTAAATGAATTATATAATTAAATGTGAAAGAAGACACTACAGCTAACCAACCTCAGAAACACACAAGGTTAATAGGGATAATTCTGAATAACTCTAAACAACAGTAGAAAACTTACAAATATTGAGTAAAGTTCTTGATACCCACAAACCATCAAACTTGAAATATGTAGAATACAAAGCTTAAACATGCTGATAGTAAGTAAAAGATCAAATCAGTAATAAAATGCCTTGCATTAAAGAAAAGTCAGTGACTGGATGACTAATGGTTTTATTAGACCACTGTATTAAAGAACTAATGACAGTTTTCTCAGTTATTCTAAAATTATTGAGAGGGTTTATCTGAAGACAGTATTGCCCTGATATCAAAACCTTAAAACCAGCCATGCACACAAAAGTCACAAAAAAAGAGGGGGAAACAGAGAGAGGGAAGAGGGGAAAAAAGAGAGAAATAATTTCTCTGGTGAATATAACGATGCAAAAATACTCAACAAAATATTAGCAGATAGAAAACAAAAGCACAGGAAAAGTTTATATTCCATAATTAAGTGCGATTTACCCCAGAGGTTCAAGAATGTCTCAGGAAATGTAAGTGAATGATGATTTTTACCATATCAATAAAATGAATGATGAAAATCATATGATCATCACAATCGGTGCCAGAAAGAATTCATCAAAATTTACCATCCTTCATGATTAATAAAAAACAACTTAAATACAAAAGGTTTATGCATCAATTCACTAAAAACTATATAGACCATCACAGACAGTATCATAGTGAATGGTTTTTCCTAAAAACTTCTTTTAACAAATAACCAACAGGTTAAGGTCATCTATTTTCTTCAGCCTTACCCAAAATAGCATTGCAAGCCTTAATAAAATCCAGGAGGTATAGAAAGAAAAAAATTCAAATAGGAAAGGGCATCAGATATTACTATTTAATGATGACATAATTTTATACCGAAAATCCTAAAGTCCACATTACAACTCCATTAGAATGTATTTGTGGGGCTGGAGAGATGGCTTAGCGGTTAAGCGCTTGCCTGCAAAGCCTAAGGACCCCGGTTCGAGGCTCCATTCTCCAGGACCCACGTTAGCCAGATGCACAAGGGGGCGCACGCGTCTGGAGTTCGTTTGCAATGTCTGGAAGCCCTGGCACGCCCATTCTCCCTCCCTCACTCTCTCTCTTTCTATCTGCCTCTTTCTCTCCCTGTCTGTCACTCTCAAATAAATAAAATAAAATAAAAAAGAATGTATTTGTGGTTTCAACAAGAGTACAGAATACAAAGTCAGCATGCAAAATTTAGTGGTATATTATACAGTAATAGATTTCCTGAGGGAAAAAAAATCAAAAACCAAACTTCAGTCAGATGAACTATAAAACAAATTAAAATGCCCAGCACTGAATTTTGCCAAGAATGTGAATCTTTACAAAGGAAATCACAAAACACTCATAAAAGAAAGTAAACATGATATGCAATCAATGAAAACATATCTAACATCTATGAACTGCAAAATCTAATGTTGCCAGAACTGCCATACTACCCAATTTGTAAGTTCTAGAATTAAAAGTAAACATAAGTGAAACACTTCCAGACATTGAGGGAGATACCTGGTTTGGTGATGGCAGTGGTCATGTTATTTGAATAAGATTCCACAGTCTCAGGGAACAAAGACAAAATGACACAAATGGTATGATATCAAACTAAGACATTTTTTTTTCATTTAGTGACAAGATGATCTGCACATAGGAGAAAATGTTTGCAAATAATATATCCTACATAATCTTAATATTAAGAACACTCAAAAATAATATGGTTTAAAATGGAAAACTGATCTTAGTGGATGTCTCTCAAAATAAGAATGTCCAACTTTACTAATTCATGAAGGAAATTATTTCTTTCATTAAATTGTGGATTCAATCCCCTGCTAAACACATATTACTGTAAAGATTCTAGACTGCAAAAATAAAATCATGTGCTAGCCAAAAGGAAAGAAAGTATTGTATTATATAAAGAGGTTAAATGATATTATGTGGTTTCATATTAAGTGGTACATTAAGATGTAATTTCTTACACATTATATTAATCATGCGTATCAGATAGTAACTTTTTTACCTAACGTTTTATTTGCAAATCAATTCCTGATCAATAGCCATAGAATACATCTTCCTATAATTCTTTGTTTTCGTTCATGATCCAGAGCCCCACTGCTTTTGAAGGTGCAATCTCATGTGGAGACAGAGAGTAATCAATACTGTGCATTCCACCCTCAGCTCTGAAACTCAGTAATGTCCTGTACCCTCATGTCACCTGCTCCAGTGTCATAGCATGCTGACCTTTTGAGCAATGCCCTTTGGTAATGGTCAGTGTGTTACAGATTTACTGTACAACCAAGGTAGTACCTGGGAAGCAATTCAAATTATATCCAAATCATAAACAGCTATAACATACATTAGTATAAAGGACAAAAAAATAGAACAAAAATATTTTATTTTAAAATCAGAATTTTATGTTCATAATTGATTTCACAATAGTGTCTCATTTATTTTATACACAGCATTGAATTTTTGTTGTTTTTGTTTTGTAATGTATTTGAGTCAATATCTTATTGTATATCCGTAGAACTCACTTTATAGGCCAGACTGGCCTCAGACTTGTGGCAATCCCCCCTGCCTTTTCAGGCAATCCCCCTGCTTCAATTTCAGGCAAGCATCTCTGTGCCTGGCTTAATCAGTTATCCTCATACAGAACTTGGTATTTCAGTACTGTTTTGTCTTTAAGCTTGCATTATGTATCTCAAAAAACACTTTGTATTTCCCAAATCTTAGATAATCAGTAGAAAATCTATTATGTAATTCACATTAAATTGTGGTAGATTCCACAGTCTTCCTAAATAGTGCCACCTGCTTGAGATCATGTTTAAACACATGATTCGATCAGAGTACATTCCACATTCAAGCCACTATTCTATTAGGTAAGTTTTGACAACCTGGAAGATATATATTTAACTATGAACAAAAGAAAATGTTTGTCGCTAAAGTGGGAGATGCTAAAGGATACGTCTGAGTCTCCTCCCTCTTGCTTTATATGGGGCTGTGACTTAACTTGCTGCCTCAGAGAGAGGCCGCTCGCTCACCCTGTGTGCATTCATGACGGGAGGACAGGGAACAGACAGGTCCACTCGTGAGGCTGGGCAAGCAGCACATGGGGAGAGAACACTTATAGCAAGATGGCTAACTAATGAAGGCTCCATTCCACATTTCAAAACAGTCCTTTGAATGTAGCTGCTGTCATTACTGTGATAGACATGACAAGGCTGTTGGTGGGTTATCTTCTGACTGTTAAAATTCCATCACCTATTTCACTAAAGCAAAAAGATTGTAGTGGCTTCAGTTCCCAGAGACAAATCAACTTTTCTTTAATATAATTTCACTCTATTAGTCATTTTTTGAAAAAGTGCAGATTTGAAATCATGTTAATGAAATTGCTGATTAATTATATTCTAGTTTGGAGTTTTGCATTATCAAAATTAAATGTTTATATAAGATGTCATCATAGCATATAATAATTTGATATAAAAGTTTCATATATCTTTATTGGTATTTATAAAAAAATAATTTTAGTTTAAAATATTTTATTTTACATAAAGAAAATTTAAATTGTAAATTTTTGGAGTTATTTCAGGAAGTTTCTGAAAGTTGGTAAAACCAAAAAATTTTTATTAATAACCTTGATTACATGGGCGGTTTATGTATATGATTATCGTCCAAGAAATATATTAAACTTAGATATCAGAAATATTGACTATTCAGTGAAGTATTTTTTAATAAGCATTAGTAAAGTCACCAAATAAAATACAGGAGATTCAATTAAGTTTGAGTTTCTGATAGATGATTTGTAGGTATTTGATATGTGTGGTGCTAGGTCCCCAGCTGGTAGTAATTTGAGAATTAGATCCCCCTGGAGACAGCATATTGTGGGGGCAGGTTTATGGGTATTATAGTCAGCTTCCCTTGCCAGTGTTTGGCATATTCTCCTGCTACTCTGATCCACCTGATGTTGGCCAGGTGGTGATATCTACCTTTTGCTCATGCCATTGGTGTGCCCTGGCATCATGGAGCTTCCCCTCCAGTCTATAAACTAAAATAAACCCTATCCTCCCACAAGCTGCTCTTGGTCAGGTGTTTTCTGCCAGCAACATGAAGCTGACTGCAACAACATGGATATGCCACAACTTAAAAAAGAATAAAAGTAAATTAAGAAATATAAAAGCATTACCATAAAATTTAATTTTTTTACAATATAAATCTATTATGTTATGGTCTTGTAGGTTAGAAGTTCATGGATTAGATCAGGGATCAGCATGGCAGAGGTCCCTTTGGAGGCTCTAAGGTGGTCTGTTTCCTTTCTTTTCCCACCTTCCCACCATCCACAAATGACTCATCATAGTCTCCTCCTTTTCCACATCTTATCTACAGCCAATCTTATGTCTTTGGAAGGCTCCTCTGTGCTCATTTGTAGCTTTTAAACATGCAGTAGAACTGGTTTCAGTCAACTCAAATTCTAAAGTAATCCTTCCCTAAATTTAACCCCATAGGCATAACGCTGTTTGATATGAGGTACTCTATTCCTGGGTTCCTGACATTCAACTTTAGACATGGCTGTAAAGCACCATGATGTACGAAGATCCTACCCGGTTCTAGAGATGGAGACCACTGTTCTAGACCAGTGATCCTTCTCACAGGGGCTGAAACAGATTCACCACACAGCATTCTGGCTTCACTATAGACTAGCAGAACCAGTGATAGGGTTCAAACCCTGCTGCCAGCTCTGCACCCCTCACTTCCGCAGTGTGAGACAATTGTGGTACAGATGAGGGCATTAACTCACTGCAGAGCAGTTCTATAATCTGGCTGCTTGGTTTTGTTTTGATGTTCTGTTTGATTTCTGCTGAGATGTGATTCCTATATGACAAAATTTATTCTCAACTATTAAATTTAGTCACTTTTAAAATAATTTGAACAAAATTGTAAAACCATATATATCCACTTTCTAATTTCAGAAAATTTTCATTATACCAGAAAGAAGCCTTGGGCTAGTTAACAGTCTCCACCCAGGACTTCATACCCATCAGCCTCTGGAAACTATTCAAACTTTTGCCTCTATTGATCTGCCTCTCATGGAAATGGGATCAGGTAACGTGTGGCCTTTTTGCTGACTTATAGTAGTTAGTGTCACACTTGCACATTCCTTTCATTTTGCTTATGAAGCAAAACTACATTCTTCTTGATGTTGAGTAAAAATCAAATTTAAATAAGCTTTTTGTCTGCTGATAAATCTATTAAATCTACATTACTAGAACAATTAAACTGTAAAAGAAGATATGAATTTTTTGTTTGTTTTCAGTAACCATGACTTCCTACATGCATTTTATTTTCATAGTCTATTTTTGTATGTTTTATTGAAGATTTAATAGAAGATAATTTGTTGAAAAAATGAAATTAAAATGTAAAAGAAACAAAATGAAGCCATCTGCACAAAACACTCAAGAACTCTTTTTAAACCTCCAGTAAGACCCAGAGTTGACCATCAGAGACCAGGAAGTATTTTATTATCCTTATTATGCTCTGTCATATGTCAGTTCTGTCCCCAGTCAACTGATTTGATTCCTGCTTTAGTCTTCCTTAGGAAATAGCTTTTTATATACAAAACAAGTCATGAAAAGTAAAAAAAAAGCAAAACAAAAACTACAATCTACAGATTTCTGTGTCAGGTATGAGGCTTTGTAATTTATACCCAACTCTGTAAGAAGAGATTAATTTATTAACAGAGCTGCCTTCGGCTTGCCTGTGCATTGTCTGTCTGCCCTTCACCTCCGTGGAAATGGAGCACTGTCCTTGGCACATGATCCAGGAATGATATCAGAAGTTTCCATTCCCCATGGTCATGAAGTGTCCATAGACCTTGGTTCCAGACTCCATATTATCAAGAAAAGAAAATCCTTCCTTCTAACTTTGGTCTTATAATTTTAGTTTTCAGTTACTTGCAGGTAAACATAATTTTTCTTCCTATAGGCATCAATAGGTATAGATGGACAGCACACACTTATATTCACTCAATGGTACACAGAACTAAATAGCCTTTTCTGACAGAACCCTCACTTTCACATGTGAATACCATGGATACCTGCAATTTATATTTACATGCTGATATATAAATGATATCCCGTACTCACTCTGGGAGTACATATACTATATTAATGGTATATATTCATTTTTTGTAGTTTTAAAATATTTTTCCAAATTTCAGACTTAGATAAATACTTCAAGAATATTACAGATAATTTCATATAATCTTAATATTCCTCACATTCCAGTATTTAACACATATGAGTGTGAGTATGTTTAAGTGCCTGAGTGAAATGCAGACATACAGAGGCACCTAAGAGCCCATCACTGAAGTAGACCTAAAACAAACCCTACATGGCTCAGGGAATTTCAAAAAAGAGGGGCAGAAAGATTGTTAGGGCCACAAATTGGGCCCTGATGCACATAGACATTGCATCTTCCCTATAACTGAAGGCTAACCCCACAATGCGATACCCATGGAGATAAACAGCATTCCCAACTAGGAGGGTCCCTGTGGAGAAGGGCAGAGATGAGGGTAAGGATGGTACCAATATATGGTGTTCTACTGAGTATATCCATAACTAATAAAATAATTAAAATTAAAATTTTTAAAAGAGTAAGAGTAAGAATCATGTATCTATTTTCTTTATCTTAATATTTAATGTGAATTTCCTAAAGAATATTATGTCCTATAACTGAAACATGACAAAAATCAGAACATTAATATTAATAAGATAGTATTTTCTACTTTGAAGTTCTTATTCTGATTTCAAAATATTTCACAGTAATGTCCTTAATAGGAATGTAAAATTTTGGACATGAGTGATACTCAAATGTCATCTTTTTCCCCTTAATCTGGAATGATTAACTCCTCAATTTTTAAATATACTCTTTTCTGAAGAGTTTTAAATTTGTTATTTTTAATAAATAGATTTCTACAAAATATGGTGGTTATTCTTTTTTTTTGGAGTAACATATTTAACTTGTTCTAAATTTGGAAAAAGCTCCATATCAGAGTAATGATGACAGAGGATTAGGGCTCATGGAATAAAAATACTCAATAGTCCACTCTGTCATAGATGATGATTAAAGTACCAAGAGTCCTCTCACACTTAGATGATGAGCTAAAGTTGTGACCTTAACTCTGATCTCTTACAATGAAGAAACTAGGAAAAATTTCAAATTAGATGTGGAAAACAACACGTTCTATTTTTCTCCTAGGATGGATCTCTACTTTCTTTGCTTCTATGCCTTTATTCTTCTTGTATCTCACCTACTCTCCAACCTACAACAGCTATCAGTAAAAGAGATTTCTTTATGAAAGGGTCTTTCTGATGAATAAGAATTTCTGTCTGCTAGTCAAAATTCAGATATGAAATATATAGTCTTGAACTACCATCACTTTTAACATCACTGTGGTGTGTCCATCATGTCCTTCCCAAGTGTGCATTTGAGCATGGTTTGTTGGTCTATGTTTTTTAGAGATAACCTCTCTACCATCTCTGTGTCATTCTAGAAAAAGTAAGAAATTATACTTAAAGATTGAATGATTGTGATTGATAAAATATGTAAAAGATAAAGAGATTTTCCCCTAAGTAGAACATAGATGGGATTTTATTTTTCTCAATAATTAAAAAGTTCTTCCAACTGTACTGTTTATATAAGCACACACATCTGAGAAATGTATTTTACTAACACTGGTATGTATTCTACCTTTAGTTCTCAAAAGGAATCACTGATTGTTTCACCAGTTATACTGAATACTTACTGATACCATAGAAAATAATTACAAACTCAATGGTATAAAACAGCAAAATTTATTGTTTTACTCTTTTGGAAGTCAGACATACAAAACAAGAATTATAAGACTAACATGAAGATCCTGGTAGGGCTAATTACGTGTTTGAGGCACTTTGGAATAAATTGGATTTTACATTTCCAAATTTTAAAAGCTGCTCATGTTCTTAGACTCTTGACTCTCTTCAACAATTATAGCGTTCCCTCTGAAATCTTACTTTTTTATTTTTGAGGTCGGGTCTCACTCTAGCTCAGGCTGACCTGGAATTCACTATGTAGTCTCAGGCTGGCCTTGAACTCACAGCAATCCTCCTACTTCTGCCTTCCAAGTGCTGGGGTTAAAGGCATGTACCACCACTCCCAGGCTAAAATCCTGCTTTTGTTGCTTTATATTTTCTCTAGCTTCCTTTCTTCCCTCTTTATCTTGCAAGGATTCTTATGGTCACTCATAGTCCAAGGTAATTGCCTCATATCATGGTCCTTACTGAGTCACATCTGCAAGAACAACCTCTTTTTCCACATAAAGTAACACCAAATGTATTGGAGAGCTTAATGCATTTGGGAGCTATTATTCTGATCTACAGCTCTCATCACACCCAAAGTAAAAGATTGACACAGGACTGAAGAAATGGCTGAGCATGTAAGATCCCATGGTATAATGGTAAGCACACTAGACTCTGAATCCAGAGATAGCTGAGCAGTAAAACGTGCATCTTGCTCAAGCACACGGGCCCGAGGAGGCTTGAAACTGCCCAAATTCAAATCTCTAGATCCGTGTACACACCTGGGCATGGCCATGTATACCTATAACTCCAGAGATCAAGGAATCACCTGGCCTTCCCAAAGCAAGATAGCCCTAAAATCAGTAAGAGACTGGTTCACAATGAGAACTGATGGAAGAGTGATGGAGCTAGAATGCTATAGTCTGCTCAGGCCACCACAGGCAAGTGTATGGTGCACTGAAAGAGCACGTCCATGACACTACCGTGCCAAATATAACACATACCACATTTATATATATATATATATATATATATATATATATATATATATATATATACACACACACACACACACACACACACACACACACACATACACACAAGCAAAATAAAAATGACTGACACAAAGTACAAGGCAAAGAAACATAATTAACAGAATGAATCCTATGAATGTCACTATGTGAAAATTATCTCGAAATATGGTAACATTTTTTATCATCTTTCTCATTGCAACAAATTTTGAGTTTGTTGTTATGATGTTTGATGGTGATGATGAAGTAAAGAGGAAGAAGAAAATGGGCCACAATATATGAGCTATACACAAGCATAGGTAAACCTTTTATCTTCATTCTGAGATACTTTTAAAGTTTACCTGTTCATGATATTCTTTCTCTGTTAAATACACAAGACACTATGTCTGTATGTTTGCAAAGAGGTTGAAATAGATTCACTGGTTTGCTAACCTACTTTATCCAATTAGAATATGTCTATGTCTAAACTTCTGAAATTCAAACTGCATAAATGTTTGACATATCATCTCTCTGACCTTTACCAGGATGTTCACTACTCACAACATCACTCAGCTGGCAAGAAGTAAGCTCATAGAACTTCATTTTGTAGAAACTAAAACACATTTCAGGGAGAAATAGCTTATTTTGGTTCCTGGCAGAGTCAGAAATACATCAGTGTGACATTTTATTGAATTTATTGAAGGAAATGTTACCTACAACATGCAGATGGTAGATTCAAAACATTCTCTTCTAAAGTGTTAGAAATACAGCTGAAAATTCAAAAGAAAATTCTCATAGCATCTCACATATTCAGGCAGGCAACTACTTCTGACCCTTTTCATGTTCTTCATGTCCAAGTTCAGAGAAACTGAAGTCTCTGTCAGTGCTTTATTTTAGCTTTCTTATATACCAGGTTAATAAGCTTTTTGTTTCATCTCAATCTCTCTTAATAAAGTGTTCCTTTCTTAAAATAAGCATGACAGATGGGAAAGGAGGGCAAGATACAAGCTATCACAAACACCTTCACTGTAGGGTAGCCAGAATCTACTCTCTTGCTCACACTGAACAGCCTGAAAGCAATATATGTTTGCTGTTGATGTTCAAAGATAATTCTCAGTGGGGTTCCAATGTGAGAGACATTGGCCTTCTTCCTATTTTTGTTTTATCAGGAAGCAATTTTAGTTGCCCCGCATATTGTTAGAGAGCTGAATTTTACCAATGCACTTTTATTTTCATTTTACCGGTTCTGTGTTGTACCGTTGTCCCTGTCTGAAGTTCCCTGTACACTTAATCATCTGACACATTACTACTCTGTGAGTACTGGGTTAGAGAAGTTACTCAGAATCTTCAGTCACTCATATTTCTTTACATACGTTACATTAGATATAAAACAAATTTAAATTTTCATGTTTGCTTTGTATGGCAATTATTCTTAGCTGGTAACCATACTAATATATCAATAGAATTTTAAATGGTCTTATTGAGGTTATGCATATATACATGCATATAGCATACAAAAGCTGTTGGTGTTTATTGTATTAACTTGATGTGTTTGTAGATAGATACTATCACTGTGAGGTCACCATCACATTCAGTATCATAAACTTTCTATCACTGTATACAAGCACAAATGGCCCGTGTTGTAGCTCATATGTATGCGTATGAATTCTACAGTTTACCTTGTAGAAGAGATTTGAGTGGCGTTCACCACAGAAAGGAGAGAGGCATGAAGGGAATAGGGAGAAGCTGATGCATATAGACAAAGTCACAACTAGGCAGAAGAGTAAGTTTTGGTGTCCTGTTGCTTAGTAAGTGGCTACTGTACACCATCATGTGTTTTATATTACAAGATAACAAGAAGGAAATATTTTGAACATTCTGGCCACAGAGTGGATAAAAATTTGAGGTGACCAAAATGCCAGTTACTTTAATTATATCATTATATAACATATGCAGGTTACAAAACATCACATTGGCCATGAGAAATATCTACAAACTTGCATGTCATTTCACAATGAGATAAAACAAACAAAAAAATCTATCTTCCTAAAATATCTTAAATAGCAACTTCTTTGTTGTTTATAATAGCACTTGTGCTCTAGAGTATCTTTATGAAACCAATAGATGTCTACCATAACAGGGACAATATATCAGCAACTTGTAGCTAAATTTGTCTACTAAATTTATTGCTCCAAATAAAGTATCCTTTCTTAATGAATTAAGTTATGGAATATCTATTTAGATACTACAATGCATGATATATTATGTTGTTAACCTGGATATTATCATCACTGAAATTTAATTAAATATACCCAGACTTTTAAAACAATATAGAATAATGATTCAATGCATCATTTTGCCTCAAGTATTGCAGCCCTTGTAAACTTATAATACATTTGTATGCAAAGCTTGAACTCTTTTCCAGTTTTGGATCATCAAAGGCCATGAACCTTGGGACATTCCAGGTATTTTTATTTATAATTCAAGATAAAAGGAGGAACTTGATTTTACCTGGGTTTTTGTAAAAAGTAAATTTACATAGTTATTTAGTAATTATAGTTATCAAAAATGCCATCATGTATACTTATATCCCCAGCTATCTTGTAAATGTAATTATGTATAGAGCATTTAATAATCCCTCTCTAGTCTACCATTCCAATGCATTTTTGTATGTAGTTTGATGGAAAATAAAAAGAAATGAAGTCAAATATGTCATATCCATGTGAGTCAGGTATCTGTAATCTAAAGAAACCCTTTACCCAACCGTGAAAACTTCCTCTTAAAAATATTCATTGTGTATATGTTTGTATACACATTGAGCATAAAAAAGCTCAACATAAATTATTATGTCATTTTTTTTGCTAGATCCATGTGCCAGAATATATGGTATCCAAACATTATTGGGATTTTTTTGAATGCATCTTAACAAGGTCCCATGAGTTTTCAAACAATACATACCGTTATTGTGTTAAATAAAGTTGTATGTGGATTCAGGAAACACATACATACACACACACTCTTAATGATCAATAAGTGAATCAAGAAGTCCATAAACTGGGCAAATCAAAACAAGAAAGACAAAGGAGTATTTCAGGAATAAAACAATATAAGAATGATCTGCACATCACATATTTCGATCAATAAAACCAGAAGAAAGTATCCAGGTAGTTTCTCTTATTTTTCAGTGATGTGTGTCATAGCCCATAATTGTTGCTCTACTGGGGAAGAAATACTCTGTTCTTCTATCCTCTAGCTCTTTATCTGAGCGTATGCTCTTTATTAGGTTGGACTAGTCTTATTCATGACTTAGTTCAACACAGCACAGGAAGGAAAACCTGGAGGAGCTGTGCTTACCAAGCCACTTGTACAGAAGGTTAGGACATAGCAAGTGACTGAAGGTCTTACCTTGAGGGATGACAAGGACTGAGACAGTGATGGCTGGTGAACCCCAAGGCTAGAAATCCTGTTCAGAAAGAGACTTTATATATGACATGTTACATATAAACAATAAAAACTGAATGCAAAAAAATGGCCATGTTAGAAAGAAATCAATCAATGCTGTTGGTTTATTGAATAATCCTACACACAAGTAGTATATATTCGGCACACATTTCCTCATTAATTCCTAGCAATTACTCCAAGAGTACAGTCTCTCCTCTTTATTTTAGTAATTCCCATATTGTAATCACTATATATAAATAGGTGGACATACCAACAGATGTAAAAGCAAATGAAGGGACTGAAAAATCACAGTTTTATCACCTCTGTCAGTTATGGATCAAGTGGATAACTTAAATACTCAAGATTTCTTGTTAAACTTTTATAGATTTGTCCAAAGTTCTTCTGATTATTTTTTGTAAGGGTTGAAATGAGAGTAAAATAACTTCCTTTCTAAAGATGTTTAAAATTTCCACACCTGATGGTGATGGTGATGGAGGTGGTGATGGTGGTGGTGATGTGGTGGAGGTGGTGGTGGTGGTGGTGGTGGTGATGGTGATAGTGATGGTGGTGATGTAGAAGAGCATCGTTTCAGTGACAGCATAGAAAACTGCAACTGACACCTTGACATCTTCTTGGGAGAATCCGAGTGACTCCTAAATAATTATTGCATAATCTAGTGATAAGATGTCTTCTTGCACTGTATTTTTCATTTGTTATGCCTGGGAAGGATATCTCAGTTCATCACTCACTCACAGTGTGAGTGTAGGATGGTAATTACCACCTCTGGCTGTGCCAGCTCCACGTGGCTGTCGTCACACTCTCTGCATCCAAGATTTGTGTGGTGGAGATTTTTTGAGAGGACTATATGAGATTTAATAGCTACAATTCTTAGAACAGTCTTTTGAATAGAAAAGCAATGCAATATGTTGTAACGGTCTTTTATTTCATTCTATGTTAAACAGAACTTCAAATGTTGAGGTTGGTTTGTCTGCAGAACAATTTCTCAGTAAATTATTTTTTCTATATTTTTCATTTGCTTTTTAAACAAATAAAGACAAAGAAGGGGAAAGTGGAGAATTAGAACATTACTTTAAAACTTTGTCTTAATAAGAATTTCCCAAACTTTGGGACATGAATTGCATTTTGTGTCCATTTCTCCTATTTTCTGTTTGTTATATGTTTATTGATTTTATTTTTTCATAGCCAATTTAAGAGAAGAATATTTGGGTGATTTTACTCAAGTGTGCTATATTTTTCTCAAATTAATTTGAAAATTCAGAATATATTTACTGTACTTTGCTTTTCATACTGTCTGTTGAAGTTTTTAATGGATATCTGTATATGACCCACTCATGATGACTGACAATGACAATCAGGTATCAACTGATTCAGAATTTCCTGAGCAGCCAGCCCTAGAAGTGAACTAAACTAAGGACTCTGTAGACAGACAGGTAGAAAGATGGAATGTGTATGTGTAGGCTAGAGAACAACAAGAAGTATTGTAAATGTTGTTCTTAGGGATGGTGTCCATGTTTTGGACACAAGATGTTTGACTGGCCTCAAGCTCACCAATTAGGTTCTAGTAACCAGCCAGCAAGATCTAGGAATTCTCCTGTCTCCACCTTCCCAGTACTGGGATCACAGGAGATTACATTACCCCTGCTGTTTTAGGTGGGCCCTGGGAATCAAACTCTGGTCCTCAGGCTTGCAAGAAAAGCAACTTACCACTAAACAATATCCCAAGATCACACAAGGCATGCTTTAAAACAAAGAATAAGCATGATTCAGTTATATTCATAACAGAAGAACCACTTGATTTTTTAACTGTTCTATAAATAGCAATTGTTAATGAAAACCCTAACCATTAAAAAAGTCACAAATGATCCAAGTGATCCTAGGAAGGCAAAACCAAACCAAAACAACAACAACAAAACATCCAATAAAACCAACAGACATCAGTACTTTGTAAAAATGGTGGGTGATGATAAACCTGGTCCATTCTCACTGGAAGTGCTCAGTGCATCTCCAGGTCTATATGCACATATCTGTGCCTCCTTTCTCTTCATACTGCATGTTTCCACCTGATTCTCTTTCAAATGCCTCAAAAAAAGGTCATGCTAAATCTGAAGTCAATTTTCAAATCAAGTGCTTATTTAAACATCTCTCCATTTAATTTTTTCTGAAATGGAAAAGGTCACCATGGTGTTTAGACAGTTCATTTTAATTTTCTGATAATTACCTAGGGAACATCTCATTTCCATCAAAACTTCATTTGCTTGCCAAACACTTTTCTCCTTGCTAACTGATAACTAGTTTATTTTACCAGTGTTCAGTAACCTTCAAAAGTATTTTTTATTACTTTGTGTATGTTTTCATTCCCCTTCTCATGCATGAATGCATCTATGCAAGTGCCATGGTTCAAATGTGGAGGTCAAAGGACATCTTATAAGTCCAGAGTTTCTGGGAAGTTCTTCTGTCTCTGCCTCCCATCTCATCATCAGTCAGAATTTTTGGGATTACAGAAGCCCGCTAAAGTTTCTGACTTATTATATGGGGTCTGGTGCCATCATACTTGGGTACTCAGGCTTGAATGTTGATAATTTTATATACTGACCCATTTTTGCCAGCCCTAACTTTCAAGAGTGTCATAAAGCTTTGCTGTTCTGGATCATTTGTGATCTCAGGGATTACAGAAGCTATTTTTTAAAGTAATTTATTTATGTTTTTATTAATTAGTTTTGTACTCAGTGAATACAGTCAAGTTGGTACCATTGTTAGGCTCATCCATGTACTACCCCTCACCCAGACCCCTCCTTGTTGAGGTATATGGGTCATGCATTGTGGAGTTATCCCACAGTTATGGGTAAGATACATGTCTCTGCATATCCTGACACAACGTGTGGCTCTGACATTCTTTCCGCCCCCTCTTCCACAAAATTTCCCTGAGCCATGTTGGGTTCATTTTTGGTCTGCTTCAGTGATGAGGTGTTGGTTGCCTCTGGGTCTCTGGTTATCTGATTTGGTAGGAGTTGATTGTTCTCTGTGTCCATGTCCTTCACCCTTGCGCTGATATCTGGTTCACCAAGAAAACAACACCCTTGCTTGTTTCTCCAATTGTTCTTAGTATCAGCTGAGGACCTTTTGAGGTATGATGGGGTGGTTCTTTCCTTAGGATCTGCATCTATCTGAAAAAGAGAAGCAGATTCTCTAACGGAGAGTAAAGTTATCCCCAGACAAATGGGCTAATCCTTATTTTTTTTATAGCAAATTTAATAGGTGTAGGCCCTCTTGTAGCCCTCAATTGGTGGTAGCTTGATAATGGAGAGTGGGCTCATGTTTGGATATGGTTCTGACTTGTTTCTCAGCTCCAGCTATGGGTCCTGTTCCACTGACAGGATCAGTTAGCCAAATCAAGAGCAGCTGGTTCCCCACCATGGCTGTGTGCCACCACTGCACTTGTGTGGGCATCACAACAGGTTATTTGCTGCTAAGTAGGTTAGACAATGAGTTGCTTGGACAGATATTTGTCATTTTCCCCCAGTCGCCCATGTAGCACCTTCTGGCACTAGACACACTGTCTGGGGACTGACTCTTTTCCAGCTGCCAGCCATGTCAGTACATTTTACATGTCAACCACATATGGTGTCTTCAGCAGCAGTGTCTTACCACTAACCTTTGGTGGGTCATCAAGTACTCTTACAGAAATCTGCCTTTCTTTTATGAAATCTTGTAGGTCTCTCTGATCTCATTGTGGATGGTAGCCACATGCTGGTACTGCGAGTTACAGGTCAGTATTTCCAAAATAGTCAATCCATCTAAAGTCACTGTGTCTCTTTGTCTTCTGCTTTTCTGATAGGAAAGAAAAGTCTCTTTGAATGACTTTGAGGGGAGCCCTGGAAATAACACATCTCAGAAGTACTCCACGGTTAAGAAGAATGTGACAGTGAAAACTGATGCTCCAATACCTCCAACACAAATACTGTATCAAACCAATTAGAGAATAACACTTTCATGCACATCTGTGCAAGGTAATACATACATATTTTTGGCCTTTTAAATATTTTGTCCTTTCACAGATTTTGTTCTTTTCATATATATATATATTTACTTTTTCAAAGATAGATTCCTTTTATATATGTCTACATCTCATCATGTTAAAGAAGTACTGATGTGCATATATGTATACATGGCTCTTGTATGTTTAATAAATGAATCCAACTTAGCCATGATTTTATCACCTGTGTTTATATGCAAATACAGAATTTATCACAATACTACTAAATTCAGTACATTTCCCAGTGATGCCAACAAACTGACATCTTAGAAAATAACAGTTGTAAAAAGAATACTTATATAAAATTTTTATTATGCTAGTAAATATATTAGTGCCCCAGAACCATTTTTATAAAACCCATTAAGTTACTTCCTGCTTTACAGATGACATAGCAAGGCATAATGGTTTCCTATCTGCCCCGCACGTTTATACTTTGGAGTTGGCAAGTGTGACATCAAAATCAAGGCAATTTGCCTCCATATCACATGGTTTATAACATCTGCAAGAGTTACATACCTGCTTTATTTAGTTACTTTCAATCTTAAAATTACTTTTTTACTAGGCTATGAAGATGAATAGGTATGTAAAGTGTTTGCTGTGAACCATGTAAATGCTAGAATGATACGGAAGCCCATCTGTGGTGTCAGTGTTCAGGGGCTAAAGAAGAGATCCAAGGGTCAAGCTGTCTAACTACAGTAGCCAAACTTGAAAGCTCTGGGTTTTCATGAAAAACACTCTCTCAGTAAACAAGGTGGAGAGTGCTAGAGAAAGATGCCTGTTGTCAACCTCTGCGTGTGTGTGCAGGTGTCCAAATACACGTAACCACACATGTAAGAACACTCACACATGTACACCACACGTGTACCAAGCATCATTACTTTGCAAAACTTATATGGTGACATATTATAGTTGTATACATTTATGAGGTACGTTCATATTATGATATTTGAGTATAATGTGAAATGATTAAATTAAACTAAGTAATCTGTCCATCATTTCATTTACTCAATGCTATTGTGATGGAGTGCTAGGGGTTCAGGGAAGATCTTGAGCCCTAAACCCTAGGTCATGTCTACTTTTAACCAAAGAATTGAATAAAACAAGACTGACAAGTATAATTATTAAATTATTATATATATTTGAGGAAGCACTGAGCCAAGGAAAGGCACCCATGTGGATTGAGATCCCACAAGGAGAGCTGGGAAAACCATGGAGAGAAAAGAAAAAAAAGAAAAAAAAAAAAAAGGAAGTTCAAAGGGCTCCTGCCATGTAGGGAGCTGGAGAGGATCAGAAGCTCATGTGGAGAATAAGAGCTAGAGGGGGCTCTCCCCTTCTAGGCCAGGTTGAGGAGGAACCACCAGCAGCTGGACGTTCAGGAGAGCTCAGGCAGCACAAAAACCTAGTTCTCCCCTCGCAGAGGTATTTATAACCACATGGTGAGGGGTCCTACCCTATGGCTCAGCTCACCCTGGGGGCAGTTGGTTGGTTTGGAATACGGGCTATCTGGAAGAGGCTAGCCATGATGTGAAGTTCTGGGGACTGAACTTTGACCAACCACAATGCTAGGGCTAGATTTAAATACTAGGAGAGACCTCCCTCCCAGGAGGGGCCCAGGTTATTTGTGGAAGAACAGATCTAGGTAAGAGATAAGAAGTCAGATCTTGCTTTGATCTCTAGCAAAGTGGAGACCACAGAGATAGGTCCAAAGACATTCCTGCTTTTTTACTTTCAGGGGCCCAGTCTCCCTAACTGTTTACCTGACACCATCCCACTGTGATAAAATTTCTGAAATTTACCTTCTGACTTATATTAAAATATACATTACTCAATCGCTGCCTATATTTTCCATGTTCTCTAACCAATCTCAGAAAAAAAATATCAAACTTTTTTCTAGGTAACTAATATTTTGATTCCGTCTGTAGTGGGTAATCAAAATTGTCAATTTGAATGGACCTGGAATCACCTAAGAGAAACATCCCTGGCATGGCGCTGAGAGATTTTGTAGATTCAGTTAACTGAAGTGGGAAGACAAGCCACAACTTCTGGCAGCATCATTTCATCAGCTTGAGTTCTTGACTGACTATAAAGGAGAAAGCTAGCTGAGAGCCAGCATCCACCTCTCTGTACTTCCTGATTCTAGATGCAATGTGACCAGCTGTCTCCTGTCCTGCCATCAGGCCTTCCATGCCATGACTATACACTTGCCCTGTATGCCAAAATAAACCCTTCCATCCTTAAATTGCCTTTGTCAAGTATGTTTTCATGGCTCTGAGAAAAGTGATGATTACACTTTCTCTTTACCCCCAGTCTCTGTAAACTGCCATTACACACTTTGCTACCATCAGTCAACTGTTATTTTAGATTCTCCATAAAAGTGACAACATAAAGAATTTGTCTTTTACTTAACTCAATAGACTCCAACTTACTCCTCACTTTCAAATGACTGATTTTCCTGTTTTTAAGACTATTACTTTTGTCTTAAGCTTTTCACTATCTTAAAAATTGTTAAATCCCAGGCTGGAGGGATGGCTTAGCAGTTAAGGCATTTATCTGCAAAGCCAAAGGACTCAGGTTTGATTCCCCAGGACCCACATTAGCCAGATGCGCAAGGGGATGCACACATCTGGAGTTTGTTTGCAGTGGCTTGAAGCCCTGGAGTGTCCATTCTGTCTCTTTCTCTTTCTCTGCCAAATAAATAAATAAGTAAATAAAAATAAAATACTTAAAAAAAATTGTTAAATCCCCCAGTGACTGTCCTTCCCATAGTTGACAAAAGCTCACTTTTACTCTGCCATGTTCACTTGTGTATTTTCACTGAGAAAACAGCTGCCCTATTGCTAAGTTTTACATCCTTAATGCTTGCTTCTTTGGCTCACCTCAGAAAAGGTCCCACACACTAGTTGTTGTTAGGAATTCTATAGCTGCCCTTTATTTTATAAGCCTTCCTAAGGCAGGTGAAATACAAATGCATGGTTCCAATCAGCAGAACTAAACAGATTCCACGAAAGCAGCCTTGTTACCACAGCCACAGCTGTTATAGGGAATTTGAATCAGACATCCGTGGAACCTATTTTTCTGAGAAACAGGGAAATAGGGGTACCCAAGGAAACAAAGACCAAGAAAATGTCAGAGTTTTCTCTATCGTCACTGAAGATCTATTTTTTAAAAGTTTCATGTCTTTTCTGAACCCATGAAAGTATAGAATATTTGCTTTCCAGAACTCTGATTATATTTCATATTCACTCTCTGGTCTTTCATAGGCACTTAACAAATATGTACATGAATGAAAAAATAAAAATCATTTGCATAAATACTGAGGCATTGATAATTAGTTACTCTCTGGCATTCTCCACAGCAAAGATTTAAATGACTATTTAAGGGGAGAGAGCTGAATATGTGAACTTTTTTTTTTTTCTCGTTGAGTGAAGACATCTCTATAAAGCTGTTTTTATACTTTTGGAAGTTAGTGAATGTTTCTCTAAAATCCACTTCTTTTTCCTTTTTATTTTTTAAATATTATTATTTTTTTATTTTTGTAATCAGTGAATACAGTCAAGTTGGTACCACTGTTAGCCTCTTCCCTGTCCTCCCCCCTCCACAGGCACCTTCCTTGTTGGAGTATATGGGTCATGCATTGTGGGGTTAGCCTTCAGTTTTGGGTAGAAGTAAATGTCTCTGTGTATCATGACATGTGGCTCTGACATTCTTTCCGCCCCTTCTTCTACAAATTTCCCTGAGCCATGTTGGGTTCATTTCAGGTCTGCCTCAGTGATGAGGTTTTGGGAGCCAATGTTTCTCTGGATATCTGGATTGGTAGGAGTTGATTGTTCTTTGTGTCTATCTCCTTCACCATTGTGCTGGCACCAGGTTCACCAAGAAAGCAGCATTCTTGTTCATTTCTCCAATTACTCTTGGTTTCAGCTGGGGCCCTTTTGATGTATGATGGGGTGGTTCTCTTCTTAGGATCTGCATCTATCTGAAAAAGAGAAGCAGATACTCCAACGGAGAGTAAAGTTAGCACCAAGTAAATGTGGTAAACATTATTTTTTAGAGAGAGTTTAATGGAGAGCAGGCTCATTTTTGTATATGTTTCTGACTTGTTTCCCAGCTCCAGCTGTGGGTTCAATTCTACTGAGCAATCAGTTACCCAAATCAAGAGCAGTTGTTTTCCCACCATGGCTGTGCACCACTATTGCACTTGTGTGATCCTCACATCAGGTTGTTTGCTTCTAAGTAGGTAAGACCATGTGTTGCTTGGATGGATATTGGTCATTATCCCCCAGTCACTCATGTAACACCTTCTGGCACTAGACGTGCTAACTGTCTGGGGACTGACTGTCTTCTAGCTTCCAGCCATGTCACTCCATGTTATGTGCCAACAGCATATGGTGTCTTCAGCTGTAGGGTCTTGCCACTAACCTATGGTGGGTCATCAAGCACTCTGACATAAATCTGTCTTCTTTTGAGAAACCTTGTAGGTCTCTCTGATCAAAAGCTCATTGTGGATGATATCCACCTACTGGTACCGGCAGTTACAGGTCAGCATCCAAGAAGAGAAGGAAGGAAAAGATAAGTGACATAAAAGAGGTAGAGAGATGAGAGAGAAGAGGGAAGGAGGGAGGGAGGGAGGGAGGAAGGGAGAGAGAGAGAGAGAGAGAGAGAGAGAGAGAGAGAGAGAGAGAGAGAAACAGAAATAGGAGGAGATAAAGGTCAGTTTTCATCATACCCTCTCCAGGGCCTTGTGAATCAGGTGTTCCCTCCAAGGCCCTGGTGAAGGTTCAACCATTTGGTCTGTCTTTTAGGATGTAGAGTTTTATGGTATCATTGCTGTTTGGGTCCAGTTTTGTGTCCCCCACCCCTCCCTTACCCTCCCCTCCCTCCCTCACCACACTTCCTATTGTCTGGTCCTTGAGATGCTTGCTATGTATGTCAGCAACTTGGGTAGATTCAGGTTAGGAGGTGTAGATGAGTGAGACTATGTGGTGATTATCTTTCTGTGATGGGGTGAGTTCACTGAGAATAATCTGTTCTAGGTTCAACCATTTTTCTATAAATTTCATTGTGTGGTTTTTTCCTTACTGCTGTGTAGAATTCCATCATGGAGATATACCACATCTTAGTTATCCATTTGTCTAATGATGGACATCTGGGTTGATTCCAGCTCTTGGCTATTATGAATTGAGTAGCTATAACCATGGTTGAGCAAATCTCTCTGAACTGAGGCATGGAGCTCTTAGGGTACATGCCCAGTAAGGGAATAACTGTGTCTGTTGGTAACTTTATAGAGAGCTTTTCCATATTGCTTTGCAAAGTGGTTGTACCATCTTACATTCCCACCAACAGTTCCTATCTCTCCACATCCTCCCCAACATTTATTTTCATTTGATTTTTTGATGTTTGCTATCCTTACTGGGGTAAGGTGGAATCTCATAGTTGTTTTAATTTGCATTTCCCTTATGATTAGGGATGATGAACATTTCCTTAAGTGTGTGTTTGCAATTTGTATTTCTTCCTCTGTGAACTGCCTGTCTAGTTCTTTGCCCCATTTTGTGAGTGGGTTGTTTGACTTTTTATTAAGTTTTTGAGTTCTTTGTAGAATCTAGAGATTAAGCCTCTGTCAGTTGGGTATTCAGCAAATATTTTCTCCCATTCTGTGGGTAATCTATTGGCTCTGATTATTGCATGTTTGTCTGTGAAGAAACTTTTCAGCTTCATGTGATCCCATTGGTTGAGTGATTGTTTAAGATCCTGTGCTACTGGGGTTTTGTTCAGGAAGTCTTTTCCCATTCATATATCATGGGATGCTCCTCCTAAATTTACTTCCAGTAGTAGCTGAGTTTCTGGTGTTACATTGAGGTCTTTTATCCATTTGGACTTGATTGCTGTGCTTGGCAAGATGTGTGGTTCAAGTTTTAATTTCCTGCATATGATTTTTTAGTTTGTCCAGCACCATTTGTTGAAGATGCTGTCTTTTGTTCCAGCCTATATTGTTAGGGCCTTGGTCAAATAGCAAGTAGCTGGGACAATCATTAGGTCTTACTTCAAAAACCTTTACTCCACAAAACTGGAAAATATGGATAAATTCCTAGACACATACCATTTACCAAAGCTAAACTCAGAGCAGATTAATCTCCTAAGCAAACCTATCACACCCATTGAAATTGAAAAGGTGATGAGAAAAACCTCCTCCAAAATAAGAGTCCATGACCAGATGGCTTCTCAGCTGAATTCTATCAAACATTCATGGAAGAACTGAAACCAATCTTTCTCAAACTGTGCCACACAACCAAAAAACAGCGAAAGCGCCCCAACTCCTTCTATGAACCTACTATCACCCTAATACTGAAACCAGGCAGAGATGCCACAAACAAAGAAAACTACAGGCCTATTTCCCTCATGAACTTAGACACAGAGATCCTGAACAAAATCCTTGCAAACCAAATCCAACAACACATCAAATCCATTATCCATCTTGATCAAGTGGGCTTCATCCCAGGAACACAGGAGTGGTTCAACATACGGAAATCTGTCAATGTAATACACTACATAAACAAGGTTAAACACAAAAAACACATGATCATTTTGATAGATGCAGAAAAGCGCTTTGGCAAAATACAACATCAGTCCATGATCAAAATATTGGAGAGAATTGGCATGGTTGCTTTATATCTTAACACAATAAAGGCTATATGCAAAGCTCCTAATGCCCAAATAATACTTAATGGAGAGAGACTGAAGGAATTCACATTGAGATCACAAACAAGACAGGGGTGTCCACTCTCACCTCTGCTCTTCAATATAGTACTGGAAGTCCCAGCTCAAACAATAAGACAGGAGAAAGAAATGAGAGGGATACAAATTGGAAATGAAGTTAAGTTAGCCCTATTTGCAGGCAACATGATTCTATATGTAAGAGACCCAAGAGCCTCAATTCCAAAACTCTTAAATGTGATAAACTCCCTCAGTTAAAGTAGCAAGATACAAAATCAATGCACAAAAATCAGTAGCCTTTCTATATGCAAGTGACAAAGATACAGAGAAAGAAATGCATCATTGTCCAATTTTCTATAGCAACAATAAAAAAATATCTTGGAATAACATTAACCAAGGAAGTGAAAGATCTATATAATGAAAACAAAAAAAAACACTCAAGAAAAAAATTGAGGAGGACTTGAGAAAATTGAAAGACCTCCCATGCTCCTGGATAGGCAGAATTGACATTGTGAAAATGGTAGTCCTACCAAAGGCAATACACAGACTTAATGCAATTCCAATCAAAATCTCAACATCAATCTTCACAGAGATAGGAAAAAAAATGATCTCAAAATTCATATGGAAAAGCAGAAGGTCTCGGATATCCAAGCATATCCTCAGCAAAAGAAACACCTCTAGAGGCATCACCATACGTGATTTAAAGCTCTATTACAAAGCCATAATAATAAAAACAGCATGGTACTAGAATAAAAACAGGAGTATAGACCAATGGAATAGAATCGAGGACCCCGACTTTGGGGCAAGTAACTACAAAATCCACTTTTGAATGTTCACCTGCATACATCTCTGTCACTCTGTCTCTTCTTCAGAAGTTTGGTTGTTCTTTTCTCCACAAACAAGTCACATAGTGGACTGCATACAGTGATGATAAGAATGTGTGGACACTTTCATTTTCCATATGGTTTCTCTTCTATGTTGATGTCCTCATTGTTCCTATCCTTACTCCAATGTCTATGGCAAAATGTTAATAGGTTCAATACTCTGTGGTGCATTAAAGAATGGACTACTGAGGGGAATGGGAAGAGATTATGACCAAATTAGAGTATATTTATGTATTACAACTCTCAACTGAAAATAAAGATGAAAAGTAAGAAAATATGAAAAGCTTTTTTTTTTAAAGGCCTAATGTATGAGTGTTCTGTTAATGGTGAAAATAGTACCTGAGAAAGATAACTTAAAAGGAGGAAGGATTTATTTTGGTTCACAGTTTCAGAGATTTTGGTCCCTAGTCCACAGTTGTTTTCTGTCCTTGGGTAAGGTTGAGCAGTACGGTGAGAGGAGTGTGAGGCTATCAGCCACATTCTTAAAAATCCATGCTTAATGAGATATATTGTTCATTTTGCCAATTTTGAGCACAAGTACCCTCCAAATAACAATTAGACTATTATTTTAATGTTCCAGTAATCATGTTAAAAATAACTGTTTTTATTGAAGCCGTTTACCATGCTTTCCAGTGATATTTTATATTTACTTTATTCAAAACACGGAACAGCTAATAAAGATAAATTTAAAAATGTTTATTGAACACCAGGTGTGGTGGCACACGCCTTTAATCCCAGCACTTGGGAGGTAGAGGTAGGAGGATCGCTGTGAGTTCAAGGCCACCTTAAGATTATGTAGTGAATTCCAGGCTAGTCTGAGCTAGAGTGAGACCCTACCTCGGGGAAAAAAAAAAAAAGTTTATTGAGTATTACAATTAAAATGTTTGTTTAAGAGCTGGAGACATTACTCAGTGGTTAAGGCACTTGATTGCAAAGCTTAACAGCCAGGGTCTGATTCTCCAGTATCCACATAAAGCCAGTTGCACAAGGTGGTACAATCATGTAGAGTTTGCTTGCAGGAACTAAAGACCCTGGTGCACCTATTCTCTCTCTGTGTCTGTCTCTTTCTCTCTCTCTCCCTCCTTGCAAATAAATAAATAAAATGCTTAAAAATATTTGTTTGAAATGAATGGAGAGGAGTATACATAAATATTCAAAAAAGTAACTAGTCATTCAATCATGATGTAAGTGTTTACAGTAAATGCTAATAAAGTGCTGGGGTCATGAAATGGAAAGGGCCATGAAAGGGACAATGGATGAGTATGAAGAGGTTTGGAAGTTATCTAATGCTTGTGGGGTTAATATTGGACCTTGTAGAAGCAGTCTCATGACAGAGGGAAGGTGAATCTGGAACACAGTCTTGTGACAAGGAAAACACCTTTAATGCTGCAATAGATGAGTACATCAATGTAAAATGATGAAAAATTTAGCAAAATAATGTTTCATGTTTCCCTCAGAAAAGTCTAAGTGTAGGTTCAATATCCTTATTCCATGATTGATGTTCCACTGGGTACACATATCCTCCACAGTTACCACACCAGGAAAGGAGGTCAGGAAAGCATGGTAAATTTTAGCTGCTATGTGCCAGAAGTTATATTGCCACTTTTTTTTTGTTGTTGTTGTTTTGAGAAAGAGAGAGAGAGAGAATTGGCATGCCAGAGCCTCAGCCACTGCAATTGAACTCCAGATGCTTTTGCCACCTGGTGGGTATGTGGGACCTTGCACTTGCCTCACCTTTGTGTATCTGGTGTACATGGGATCTGGACAGTTGAACATGAGCCCTTAGGCTTCACAGGCAGGTGCCTTACCTGCTGAGCCATCTCTCCAGCCCACTTGCCGCTTTCTTCCACAGCCTGCTATTCAATATAATTCAAATGTCTTAGCCCAAGTGAGATATAAGTTGGGAAATAGGAAACCATGTGGATATTGTAGATGAATCTTTACAGTGTACGAGATACACATAGTTCTGGGCATTCACAGATCCTTATGCATGGTAAACAAGGCTCTACTTCTGAGCTACACCCCCAGCTCAACTTACAGGTATACATCAGTTCAATTTACGTTCTTATAGTCATGTGAGACAGTAATGGGTGGTGGACGTAGAAAAAGTTTGAGATGCAATTGTGTATGGTTTTGAATGTGTGAATGACTATCTATTAACATGAATATTTTTAAACAACTTAAAGATGTGCTTCTGAGCCCCAAAGCCTCATACTCCAGACTAAATTATTAACAAGGAAAGAAATTTTTTTGTGTGTTTGGCAATGAATAGTAAAAAAAAAAAAAAAAAAAAAAATAGAAAATTTGCCTTAGTGTGGTTGTCCAGTAGACCAGATAATTTTTCCAGGTCTCTGAGTTCTTTATTTAAATGGGAAAGGTCAAATGAGTAAGTTGTTTTCTGCTGCTGGAGGCAGGCACTAATCAGCACCAACATCCTTGAGTTGGCCCTGCTCTGTGTAGCAAGGCATGGGTATGTATCTAAGTCCTGTCACCATAATAAAGTGTCACACTGGGCAGATTGACCTATGAAATCTTATTTCCTCATAAGTATGGAAGCTAGATGTCTGGTATCAGGGACAAGCATGAAAGTTGAGTTCTCATGAGGGCTTTCTTCACACCTGTCTTTTTACTGTGTGCTCATCACGGGATGAGGAAAGAGATACACTCTGGTATACACTAACTCCACTAAGATCGATGCTCCCTTAGGACTTCATCACAAGCTGTCTCAAATGGTTCATCTCTAAATACCATCACATAAGGGGTTGGGATTTTAGCATATGAAATTTAGGAATTTAGGAAGAAACTGCTTAGTTCATAACATAAATTAACTAAATGTGAAAATTGGCTGTGGCTATGAGGAAAAGACACATGGTTCTCATCTTTCCCCTGTGTGTGAGGACAATATACTTCCCCAGTTACTGTCCATGTACCAAATTATTGATTATTCCTCAGCATTCTGATTAGGGCTTCAGTGCCAAGTTAATTCCTTAATGACCATGTTTTACAACTGATTTTCTCTATCAGTAAGATTTTTTAATGCTATTATTGCTGTTAGAACTAATGTTACATATAATTATTCTATAGTTAACTCATTTACAATGGTTATAAATGAATTTATCGTTACAAGAATAATTTCTGAATCATTTTACATGGTCAATTTTTCTTAATATTGTAATATAACACAGAATGTAAAGCTAATTGGCTACAACTGCATGTTCTAAATACTGGCTGCACATACATCAGTAAAATACTCATTATTAGTAGAATATCTATTAAAGAGATGGATAAAATGGATGAGTATGTAGAAATGGTCTATACTGTTTGATAAATACTCTTCTAGACAGGTGCACCATTATCAAATTTTATCTCAAAGAGCCTGAATTGCAATTTATTTATTCCTGGCTTCATAGAATAATTGCCTTTCTGGAAACCAGGATCCATGATTTTAATGTTTCTTTTGTTATATAGAAAAAATATACTTAGCAAGAAAGCACAGCCACTATGCACAAAAATACAGAACTTTTCTTAAGAAGAGAAAAAAGAATAAGTAAAAATTTGGATACTTTGAAAGAGAAAAAATGAAAGTTCTTCAGGGAAGGCAACTTTGCACTTGTGAAGACTGTGAAATAGGACTGGAGAGATGGCTTAGTGGATAAGACAGTTACCTGCAAAGCCTAAGGACCAAGTTTGATTCCCCAGGACCCAAGAAAGTCACGTGAACACAGTGGCACATGCATCTGGAGTTCCTTTACAATGTCTAGAGGCCCATTCTCTCATGCTCTCTCCTTCCCCCTCTCTCTAATAAAATCAAAAATAATCAAAGAATTAAAAAAAGTTTCCTTTAAGAACGAATGCGAAATAGACTAATTTACATATTTAAGCAAGGTAATAAAAGTAAGGGAATCTATTCAAATATGGGTGTGCAAAGGGCAGGAAGCAACGAAGGTAAAAATATCACATTGTTGGAATCTATCTGTTGAAGCATGGAAGCAATGACAAAGTTCTCAATGCTTAACACTTGGTTTTCTTTCTTTTTTTGGTTTTGTTTTTTTGAGGAAGGGTCTCACTGTAGCCCCGGCTGACCTGGAACTCACTATGTAGTCTCACGGTGACCTCGAACTCACAGTGATCCTCCTAACTCTGCCTCCCAAGTGCTGGCATTAAAGTCATGGCCACAACTCCCAGCTTTTTTTGATTTTCTTTTTTAAAAAATATTTATTTATTTATTTACAAGGCAAGGGGAGAGAGAAAGAGGGGAAAAAATGGCCTCTAGCCACTGTAGATGAACTCAAGAGGCTTGCACCACTTTGTGCATCTGGTTTTACGTGGGCATTGGGGAAATCAAGCCCAGATGCCAGATTGTTAGGATTTGTAGGCAAGCACCTTAACCGCTGAGAAATCTCACTAGAGCAAAATTTCATTTTCTGAGGTAAATAATGATGTACTTCAATACACAGCATTTCTTTGACTTCACCGGACTCCAGTGTGTGGTTGACAGAATGGATACAGACAATATTAGGGGAAATATTCAGCCCAACACTTTGAATTTTTAATTACGATCTTTTCCTGGGATCTTTTCCAGCAACTGTGGTAATTTGAATGTTAAATGCTCCCAGAGCCTCAAGTATTTTAATGCTCAGTCCACAGCCAATGGAACTGTTTGGGAAGGTTATGTAGTCTTTGGGAGGTGGAGCCTTAGTTGAGGAGATGTGTCACTGGGGGAGGCTTGGGGTTTTATGGTCCAGCCCCTCATGTTGCCCTCAGCTCATTCTCTCTACTTCCACTCTGCTAGTATGACAAGGTGTGACACCTGCTGTCTGCCCTGGCCATGCTTCCCTCTATGGTGAAGCTGCCTCTGGAAACTGTAAGCTGGAAATAAACTTTTTTCTCCATAAGCTGCCTGTGCACAAATGTTTTGCCCTGGCAATAAGAAATTACCTGCGACAACCCCCTACTTAAGATTCCTGCCCATGGTGTATAGTAGGTTGCAATCCACAATTTTCATCCAGTGACAATGACAAGATGTACGGCTGATTCTCCACAGGGGATGGTATTACACAGATGTGATTAAATAGTTATATAATTCTCTTCCCTATTTTTAATAAGTACATTAATGGCATCTGCCTCACTATTCACTATGCAGCTAGGCTCCATATACTGATAGCAATATTAGTAATGACTAACACACTGTCAGAATATGTGAGAAGCTTCAATGAGACTTCACAGTTCTGAGTCTTTTTATCATTTTGCTTAATATGTAGAAAGTCTATAACGTGAAAAATTATTATGTAAAATATCAACTCCAGAACTATCATTCAGTCATTAAAGTACTGGTTGCATGACCTTCAACATGCCAGGAACCTTGCCCAGCCTCATTTTCTGTATCCATAGAAGTACCATAAGGATAGAGAAAGGATAGGGCAGGATTCTAGGTGCTTCTATTAATTATTATTTTCAGATTTAATTATCCTTTCATCTTAATGTATAGCTTCTTAATTTTATGGTATCATTTATCTTTACAGTTTTAATTTATACATTTTCATGGGTGCATTATGGTAATTTAGTACCTGTACATGGAACATATTAGTCAAACTAGGGTGACAAGTAATCCCACTTTTTCAACATAAGTCACTTAAGTTATATTACTTATTTATCTAAGTTATCTATGTGTTCTAGTTATTTTGAAATTGTTTGTAGGTTATTTTGCCCAGCATTTACCCTAATTTAAAAAGGAAGAAACATAAATGATTCTTTTATAGGCTTGGGGGCCACTTACGGACTGTATTTTTGCCTCCCTCCCCTCCACCCTTAAGACATTATCAATTAGGACATTAAGGTTTTATATTGCATATGTTAACATTTTTCATCAAGGATTTAATGGTTTTATTACTCAGATCTAACTACAGGCTGGATCTTGTATAGGTTCCCATAGTCTGTGACATATATATATATATATATATATATATATATGTAAATATGATATCTATATTCACAGTGCTCCTCCTTTTATGTGATTCAGGAGTTGCTTCACATCTGGTTCTAATGTGTTTAATGAGCTTGTAAACCTGATTTTGCTGACATTATTTTGATGTGCTCATTGTATCCATGTGTTATGGATGTACCTTTTTGAGTTCATAGGTGATAATATTTTACTTGTGTAAATGAGTTATCAGCCTGAGCTCCACATTTTGTGTTATGGAAATGATGTTTGCTTAATTACACAATTAAGATATACAGCCATTCTACCTCAGTGTTTGGATTATAAAGTGGAGTCACTCAAGGCACAAACATATATATACACACACACACACACATATATATATATACATATATATATATACACATATATATGCATATATATATATACACATATTGTACACATATATACATATATGCATACACACACACACACACACACACACACACACACTTGTGTGTGTATAATAGCTCTTCATTGTCTGATTCATATGCATTGACTTACCTAAACACCAGAGAATACTTCTTGGGGTTAAGATCTTGTGTAATAAGCATGATTTCAAAAAACAGTGCATTTTGGAATCCTGACAGATTTTTAGAATCTGGTGCACATTGCACAATCATTTCTACCTTTCTTGGAGCTTCAAAGAAACTGCCCTTGCTAATTGCCTTTGTTCATCTCTATCTAATCAGACAGAAGTGAATTATACAACTTCTTGGTCCTATCAATCACCACAAACACAAAATTACATACTGTGTTTTCATCAGCAGTAAGCATGAAGGTTTTAACTGATCATTTTTCTCACACCATCATCTGGTACTCGTCCTTTTGAACATCCACCTCTGCTCCAGTCCTCAGCAAATGGACTCTGCCACAAGACCATGATGTATGCCATTCACTCTTGCAATTCACTTAGCCTGCTAAGTTAGCTCTTAAAATATATCCTTTAAGAACTCTTTGCTTCTATGTGCCCTGTCCTTTTATTCTTTCATCCTTGAAGCCTTCCTCTTAAAATCATTGTTAAGACTTTTCTACAGAAGTGAAAAAGCTTTTCTTTTTTTTTGCCTGGAATATTTGTAGCAAGCCCTTGCTAGTAATTATTAGAGGCAAGTCCAATGTCCTGCATCACATAAATGATAACTGGCTATCAGATAATTGGTACATGATCCTCCCTTCTATTCAAAAGAGTGAATTTAATTGAACATGCTTTATGTGTCAATCACTGCGACCAGAAACATGTCTGTATATGTATTTCAATTATAAAAACTCTTCTGTTATTGTCATGAGAAAGTTATGTCAGAAACATAGATGGAAATTTATATTTTCATAATGATGGGAATTATTGAATGACAAATTTATAATCTGCCTCTACTTTGTTTTCTTTAATTCACTGAGGCCTACTGATTCACTTGGCAGCAATAGCACTCTCTACATAGAATGGCTTCTAAGAAGCAGAGATTTGTGGCTTTTTTTTTCTCTCTCTCTCTCTATCATCTACCTGTCTATCTTACAATGCCCATACACACCCATACAAGCACACTCATGCACACACATACACACACGCACACACTTAAAAACTGATGGTTCTTTTGCTTGGTGGGGGCGGGCATCAGGAACAAAGACTATTCAATCTCACTGGCTCTCGGTCCCCCAGGAATGTTTTTCATGTTTCTGTATTCATAGTTGGTTTACATCTTGCACACTAGCCTGGAGTGAGGAAGAAAGAAAATCTTGAAGGCAAGTTCACTTCCTTAAACTTAAGGATATTATTTCAAAGTTGCACATATGATCTTTTTTTTTTCTTCAGTTCACATCCATCTTGACAGTTTAACTACATGAAATGTTTCTCTAGCAAGAGAATCCAGAAAATAAAATAGAGGCTGGATTACTTGGTGCTTGTCAAGTGAGATGTTATGTTTCTATTTCCAAAAGATTTAAAGGATAAAGAGAAGAGGATAATTAGTAGGTGTTGAAATAATATTTGTTTCAATGACCAGTTTCCTCTGTCATATACATTATTAAGTACAGACTTAGGAACTCAGTGATTCTCTGTTGCTGACAGATACTTCACTGTAATTACTGCACTGATTCACTTCTGACTCCTAGTGCCAAGAAGCACTGAAGACTTTCCCCTGACACTCAAATGACTATTTTTGGTTGCATCTGCCTTTCTCTGCTTATGCCATAGCTAGCTCTGCTTAAGCTATGTCCTAAGGGGCTTTCTCCTGGAGCCTCAGAGGAAGGGAAGTCCTCCCAACACAGGATGTTTAGGCCCTGGAGTTATTGCAAGAGTTTTGGGGAATTCACTGTCTTCTCTTGTTTCACTCACTGTTGCTCATTGCTAGTGTGTGTGTGTGTGTGTGTGTGTATGTGTGTGTGCACATATGTGTGCATGCACTGGCTGTTAGACTCAGGGTCTTGGCTGTATTGAGCATGTGCTCTTCCACTGAGCTACAGACTCAGCCCCTCAGTAAGTCCTGCTCACATCAAGTCATGAATTTCCAGCCTGACCCTTATTAACCTGCCTTGCTTAACAACTAGAAACTAATCTTCACCATCCTTCCACAGACCACCAGTCTATGGACTCCATTCTGAGCAGGGCTGAAAGAATCTGTTAGTACTGGGCCCCACTGGAGTAGGGCTGATGAAGTCTGCTGGTACTGGAACCCATTGGAACCTCTATGTTAGGTCACATCATATTTGTACTGTAAAATCCATGATCTTTAGAAATGAGTTTCTGAAATAAAGACAGAGAGAAAGAAACAAGTGGTTAAAGGATTAAAAGACACAAATCACTGTTTTCAAGGGAATCTTTTGATGCATCTCAGGAAACTCCTTTACCCCCAAGGAAGTTATTTACTAAAGGCTCTTTGGTCTCAGTTATAATGATTAGCACTGTAAGGTAGCAAGCAACATTTGCTTATCTTAAACAGCTGCAGTAATAGGTATGATTAAGATTTACATTTTTATCACTGACTTTAGATAAGGAAAGAAATTCAAATTAGAACAGATATTACAGTAACAAAAATGTAGACAATTTTTCTCATAAAATGTAATACTAAAAGTTTTTCCAAAGGGAAAATAGAATTTAAGATTATATGATCATAACTATATCAGAGGAAAAGGAAATGCTTGTTCTTTATTATGAAGACAATGCTAGACATCCAATAATGAAATTGACCAGCTTTAAAAATAATAATTTAATTTTATTTCATTGTCTCATTGTTAAACATAAGAAAACAAAATAAAATTTTATCAAGCTGTCATGTGGCATACAAATGCTATTTAAAAATTAATATATGGGTCTGGAGAGATGGTTTAACAGTTAAGGCATTTGCCTGCAAAGCCAAAGGACCTTGGGTTGATTCCCCGGGACCCACGTAAGCCAGATGTACAAAGTGGCACATGCATTGGGAGTTCGTTTGCAGTGCCTGGAGATCCTGGTGTGCCCATTCTCTCTCTCTCCTTTTCTCTGTTTGCCTCTTTCCCTCTCTCTTTTTCTCAAATAAATAAATAAAATTAATATACCCATCATGTGAAACTTTAATTCAAACATCATCATTTGAAATTTTGTCCCAAAGTAGATTTTTCTAATGGAATATTTTATTTATTTTAATATTATCAAGACTAACTTAAAATGTACAAATTGAAATTAATAATAATAGCTCATATTTTTAATGTTTTCACTTCATTGTACTGAGATGGATGTTAAACAGTATGACCCCATTTTTAATTTCTTATTATAGGCTACTTTTATGTATGTTAAACATGTGCCACATAGACTTTGGAGTGATTTGGTCATATTATTTAATGTAATCTTCAGATAAACCTTAAGCATAATTACTTCCATTTTCCTATTCTTTATCAGAAGAACAAAAACCATACAGAGTTTAAGAAATTTCTTCACAAGTATAATTGGTAAGTGCTAGGTTTGGGATCTGACCCCATAATTCACACTCAATCATGCTGCTTTTATTATTCATATCTAACAAAAGAGGAAACAGTCAATATTTGAGAAACTTGTCTAGTGTCACACATGCAATTAAAGGCGCTAGGACATAAATGAAGGGCCCCATTTCAATGATATAAGAGCACAAATTGAAACAAGAGCTAAATTCTTCATTCTGGAAATCACAGAACCCTAGATCTCATGGAAATGCTGAGTTGTTTTTTTCTTTTTTTTTTTTTTTAGGGTTGCCAGCATATTTTAACTGGTGGTAATTGGTGAAGGAACTAAATGCATTGTGTTCTATTATTACTTTGATATTAAAGTCTGAATCATTTATAAAGATATTGCACTGTAGCTCTTAAGAACTTTGTTTCTAGTCTCCATTCAGAAATTAGCATAGTAGTAGCCAGAAACTATAGCTCATATACAATTCTAACATGAATATTATCCATGTATAGAAAAATTTAAATTATACTTCTGTCAAAACTTCATAGAGTTGCTTTAATTTCAAAAAGTCCATTATTGTTTTCTTTTTTGAGAATGAAGCAAATGAATATTAATTACAATAAGCCCATGCACCATTTACAATCTATTTTTTTATTTTCAAATAAAAAATGTGCATGTATTTAAACTATAAGTTAATATGCTAGGATCATGAAACTCAGATTTTCCTATTGACAAATACAGACAATGGCTAGAAATAATTAGAAAAGAAGACAGGTGGGATGGAATCATATTTCAAGTACTAATTCATATGCAAGGCTTACCAAGTTCCTAAACAGATATTCTGAGAGGCTTTCCTCCAACCATTCCCAGGCCTTATTTGTTAATAACCCAGGGATGAAGAGGAAAGTAGGTACCACAAGTCTCTGGTAATTAAGTTTCAACTTTTTTGTTGGAAGTGTAAGACAGGAAGACTTGCATGTATTCGTTAAAAAAAAGTTGTATGTCAGGAGAAATGAAAAGAGAAGCAGACACAGCACTTTCCCATGGTTTTTTGGAAACTCTAGACAAGATAAGTACCCCATCCTTAAGAGAGGCCAGGCTGAAAGGACACAAAGTGGTGAGCTCACGATGACGACCCACTTAGTGCAAGAGGGTGCTGACACATGAGTAAGTGGAAGATGTTAGTATGAATTCCTTAATGGCATTTAGCCTGAACTGGCTCCTGAAAAATGTCAGCACAGCTCTGCACACTCTGGGATCCAGGACAATGATGGAATGTTAGTTAAGAAGTGATCAACTGGTTGTGGTGGAAACACCTTTAATCCCTGCACTTGGGAGGCTGAGGTGGTAGGATTATTGTGAATTTGAAGACAGCCTGAGACTACATAGTGAATTCCAGGTTAACCAGGGCTACAGCTAATTCTGCCCCCAAATAAACAAAAAAGAAATAAGGATTAAAGGTAGGGGCTTGGAAGACGACTCTTTGGTAAGAGGACTTGCTCTCCAAGCATGAAGACCAGAGTTCATTCCTCAGCACCACAAAAATTCGGGTGTGGCCACACAGACCTGCAACTTGAGCACTGAGGGAAGCAGATACCAGAATATAGCCGGGGATCAGTGAGTCTAACCAGAAAATAGTAGGTTATAGTTTTATTTAGAGACTTCATCACAAGGAAATAATATGGAAGAACTATAGAGGAGGACACCCAATTCCCTCTTTGGTATCCTCATGTGAATGGATAGGGTGACTGTCCACATTCAACTGCACACAGTGTGCATGTGTGCATGCACACACACACACCTACATGACAGGATAGGGTGACTCTACACATACACATGCACATGCATACAGTGCACACACACACATGGGTTAAGATTAGGATTTATGTAGATGTAAAAAGCTTAATAATTGCCACAAAATCAGAGAAACAGATATTCATATGGAGTTGACAAGAACATCAAAGATGAAAGATTTTGTGAACATATATTAATATATGCAGGATGTCATAACAGAATACCATGAACTGAGTGACTAAAACAGTTTATCACATTTCTAGAGGCTCAGACTTCCACCTCCAGCCTATGAGTCCTTGGTGAGGACTTGCTTCCTGGCTTGTAAATGATCACCTCCTCACTGTGACCTCACATACGAATGAGATCTAGTATCTGGGCACTAATGTAATGGTAAGGGCCCTGCCCTCATAACTTCATTTTAATTGGTCTCAATTCCAAATATATTATCATACTAAGAGTTAGAACTTTACCATAAGAATTTGTGGGAAAAGACAAAGTAAGCTTTTAGTTCATAATAGTGAATTTTAAGCTAAGGCTCATAGGGTTTAGAAGTTATGCTTGATCTATATCACCTGCTTATATTCCTTAACATACAAGGGTCAAATGTGGATAAATGTGGACAATAAAGCCTAAAGATTTCTATACCTTGCTTCAACAGGTCTTAGAGATGAATAGACATGAAATTGCAGATTTTCCTGAAAGGATTGTGGGCAATTAAGTAACAAAAAATTGTGTAAAAGCCACCTCTTAATAATGGAATAAAATAATTTTGTATAGATGGCTCTATTGCAGTTTACATTCTAAACACACACACACAGCCATACCCAGATATGCATATATGGGTATACATAGGGAAAGGATGGAATTTTAATGTGAAATATATACCTTACACTCAATTTATTTAAACCAGGTGTCATTTATCAATTTTATGAAGATGTATGAAAGGTCATGCTTCTGAAAGAGCCATGGCTAGTAAAATGTAATGTCTGGTGCTACGGGCATGGACAATGCTGCTCTGGTTATATTTTCCTCAGCAGTATGCTCACTCAGCACCTGTCTCATGCTCACAACAGTGCAGTTATGAAGATGAAGGTAACTATGAAGAAGAATGACTGCAGGGCTGTGCAAATTTTCATGTCAGTCACTCAGCTGAGAGATGTTCTCGCAAGGGAGGCAGAGAGATAGATGGCTGAGGCAAGCTTCATTCTGAAGGAAGTTCTGGAATTTTCCCTGTGATCAGGGAATGCTGAAGACTCAGAGAATAATGTAGACTGTAATGTCTGTGAGGTCACACAGTACAATCCAAGCAGAACAAAGTGGGTAATTTTCTCCCTTAAATAGTCAACATACAAGGTAGGTGGTCTTTAGAGCAGTGGTAGAGAAAAAAAAAATAGGAGAGAAAAACAATGACCATTCAGCATGTGGGTTATCCAAATCAGTGGCACAGATATCAAAGTAATTTAACAAAACTCACAGTGATTGTTACAAACTTCCTTTGGCTGATATTATCCCAAATTGATGCTATCCATCTCCAAGCTGATAGATCTTGAGAGATTAGAAAAAGAAGAAGAAATTTCATAGTTCTCAATATCTGGCGAAATGACTATGGGCAATGGCTCCATCTCCTCTTTCTCCACTTATTCCAATAGGTCTAATCTATTCTTGTCTCATGAGCAGCTTTCTAACCTCACCCATCACCCAACCCACCTCACCTCTGCCACTTCCCTCCATGCCCTTCTGAGGTCATCACTATGCCACACATTCTTCTCAGCCACTGGTGTCCTTGCTGCTTCACTCCCAAGGGAATAACATGTTGAACATAGCAGATAGCTTTCATGCCTAGTGGATGTAGCTTTGTGTAGAAAGGGAATCATGCAGTGTTTTAAGACTGAACACTTTGCTGTCACTCAGAGTGATTCATTTCAGGCCAAGGGAAAGGATACTTATTTCACAGCATATTTTATATCTGAGGAGTCTTTTTTCAATGTCACCACCACACTAAGTAACAAGATTACCTTCACATCTATGCCATGTACCAAAAAGCAATAACTTGCCTGGGATCTCTTTTCTTCTTCAAAGCCCTGTAGTCACCATAGTAACAATATTTGATGAGAAAGCAATGACTCAATTAGGGAAATGCAACTGTTTCTCTAAGGCAGCTGTAGAAAGTGTGTGACTTCAAGAAAATCAAGTAAAATTATGGGTCATAAGTTTTTGTTTGGCTATTTTTTAAAACATGAATAAAAGGATGTTTCTCATGTTTTTGACAATAATAAGACATTTAGATATATTTTTCTCTCCATTGTTTTGAATTATCTGATAGTAAAGTCACATTTACAAATAACAGAGAAGAAAGTACTTCTTTTATCTTTAAGAAGATGGTCTATTATATATACAATGTTCTTACATGGTAGTATAATAGCTTTTATTGATTAAAATCAATAAAAAGAGAATTAGGGAAATTCAAAGATATGAAGATATTAATCAGTAACCCCATAAACATTGAACAAAATATTTAACTTGCTTCAAGAGGAATGAACATAATAACTCAACAGGTCAAAAATTCAGAACTCAATAGTGTGGAGCAGAAAAAATTGGAATTATAAATGCCTATCTTACAAATCAGGAAGCATCTTAAAACAATAATATATAAATAAACCATATAAGTCATGAACACATAAGGCCAACTAAATGAAAAGGAAAGAAATACTAAAGATTAGAAAGAAAGCACTGAAAATAGAACAGAAACACAATAGAGAAATGATTAAGGTTGATTTTATAAAACTCTTAACAAAGTTAGCAAAACATCAGATAGGCCAAAGACAACAAAGAAAATTTACTAACTACTGAAATCCGAAATGAAGACATAAACATGACTACGTACCTTAGAAACCATAGAGAACTATAAGGAAATTTAATGTCAATGAATTAGCTATCTTACATAAAATAAAATCTTACCTATCAGCCAAGTAGACTCAGTTAGAAAGAAAAAATCTGAAAGATGCATATGATGTAATGATACAGATTGAAGTAGAAAATATTTTTAAGTCCTCATACTGAAAGTCCAGTCTTACATAATCTCACTGGAACATTCTTCATTACATCTAAAGTAAAACCAACTGTGTATAATTTCTCCACATAATAATTAGAAGGAAATGAACTTCACAGCTTTGTTTATAAGAAAGGTATTGCCCTGGTAGTATAAACAAGAACAATGAAAAAGAAGATACACAACTACATATTTCATCATCTTGACCTAAAATTCTTCAGTATAATAAAATTCTTGCATACTAAATCTAATGATGCATAACTCATCCATCATGAACATGGGTTAAAGAATATTTTCACATGAGAAAATCAGTTAATGTAGGCTGGATATGTATTTCAATGGTAGAGTGCTCTCCAAGGATGCTTAAAATCCTGAATTTGATCACCAGCATTACACATGCTCACACACACACACACACACACACCAACATAATAGTACATATTAATAAAAAGTAAATTGACAGAAGTTACTCACATAATCATTGTCATAGACTCATAAAGGTACTTTAATACCATAGTTGATAAAAGTCAACAAAGCAAAAATAAGTGGAACTTCATCCCCATGAAGAGTACCTATATAAATTCATAGCTAACTAAAATGACTAGTAAATGTTTTCTGTAAATAATTAACAAAAGGAAAAGATGTCTGTTCACATCACTTAATTCCTATTCATCTTTGTAGTGGATGTTCTAACCAGAAATATTATAAAAAGACAAGAAGTGAAAAAAATCCTGATATGAAATTTAGATATATTACTCTCTCTACTTGCAAATTCTATGGTCTTGTGAACAGAAAAATCCTAATAAATACACACAACCCTGAGAATTAATAAATGAGTGCATGAAGGTTATATGAAACAAGATAAAAGTCAATTTGTCTCTTTTCATCACCAATTAATATTATGAATAGAAGAATAAGTAAACAAAGCCATATTTCATAGTGTCCAGAAAAATAAATGCTTTGGAATATATTTTACACATATCTGAAATACATGTACAGGAATATAATGACCTTCACTGAAAAAATGTAATACATAATTTAATAATAATTCATTCCATATTCCATGCTTATATGTTGGAAGAATTAGCATTGTGAAAGTAGGCCTTCTCCAAATATTGATTTATCAATGAAATTCCTGGGAGTATAACTGCCTTTCGAAAGAAGTAGGTGAGTGCGTACAAAGCCAATGTGCATAAGAAAGGACTCCGAACAGTGGAAAGAAGAACAAGTCGGAGAATTCACCTTACCCAAGTTATTGGTCTGAGTCAAGCTACAGTAGTCAGTACTAAGTACTCCTGGCTTAATAGTGAATGAAACAATTATTATATTCTATTGAAATTCCAAAAATAATGTTGATATCTCTTAAGCATTATCTGAACACTAAAGGATGGAATTATATTTGTTTCAACAATCAATGCTCAGGTAACTCAATATCCTTTTACATAATAATGATGCAAGGCACCATCTGTCAGACTCAGCCTTACGTCGCTGGGATGAACTTCCAAACCAGGCGCAGTTTATGGGAGGAAGGGATATATTGAAGCTTACAGATCCAGGGGAGGTTCCATAATGGCGGAAGAAGCTGGCACCCTTTCATAGGTCCATGCACAGAGAAATTCCACCAGCAGCACCACAAGCAAGCCTACACTAAGAACATCAGGAACCCCAGGCAGAGGTCAAGCACTTTGAATATCTTAACCTGGAATTCAGATTCTCCCCCAGTAATAAAACACCTTAGGGTTGGACCCAAAGACCAGCCCAGTGACACCTCACCTAGCCAGGTAGCTCAAAATCCAAGAAGTTTTAACAAAACTCCTGAATCTGTTGGGGGACACCCATTCAAGCTACCATACCACTTTGCACCAAAACAAAACTAACTGCAAGGCATCCAATACCTGAATTCAAGTGATATAATGTCAATTCTCAGGTGTGTGGAGGACAGTGCATAAATCTTCATGATATTATATTGGGAAATAAGTTCTAGGTGACATATTAAATGTACATTATATAAAACAATACATTATGTAAACTAGGCTTTATCAAAATGACAAAACATTCTTGTTCCAAACAATGTGTTTATGAAAATGAAAACACAAACACTTGGAAATACATGCATGATGAGGGATTTGTTTTGGAATATTAAAAACATCTCAACTCAAAAAGACAATCCAATTTAAAAAGTGGCAGAGGATTGGAGTGCCCATATTTCCAAAAGAGATGGATATAAAAGGACTAATAATCAAATGAAAAAAATGCTCAGTATTATAAGTCATTAGGAAAATGAAAATCAGAACCATAAAAACAGCAATGCACACAGATCCGGATGAATAGAATTATTATTTATTTTTCACCAGTACATATGTATATGCATTGCATTTTGATCATGGATGATTATACTTATAATAATATGCAATTAAAAGTGTTATGAGGATGTGTGGCAATATTAGAATCCTTACTTTTTGTTGACAAATATACAAAATCATGCTCACACAGACTGTGTTCCAGTCCTGGAAAATACTCAGGGAGACCAGAGACATACATGCACACAGAAACTTGTACAGGCATGTTCCAGGCAGTATTATCTATAATTTCCAGGGATGGAACAATCAGGAATACGTTAAAAATTACAAATATTAGCCAATAAATGATATATGTCAGAATACACAGTTTTATGGGAAACATGGTGAGTGAAAACAGCTCTGTGCCTGTCAGTGATCACATCATAGTACCAGGACCATCAATATTTCTGTCACTCTAGATGTGCTTGTCCCAAACCCTTCATGTAAGTAAAGCTGTGCAATCTGCTGATGTTTGAGCATTCTTTTCCTCTAGCCTGAAGACTCCTTTTGTAAGAAAAGTACTCAGCCTTGGCTTGCACTCCATAGGACATCAAGGGTTTTCTTAGCTAGTTTATCTGTCTTGTAAGAACACCTTCTGTCTTAAATTAGTGGCAGATTCATCATTTTTTGCTTTAATTCAGGATACACCTTTCTGTTTCAATGTGTCTACAAGAAATCTCACAGTATACATTCCCCTTCACCTGCTTGTCCAGACAAATGCTCTTGCTCTCATCACCACCCTGGCATTCCCTTTCTGACTCCTGCTGAACCTCTGGGAAGTCTACCGCAGTTCTTCTGAGTCACAGATGGCTAACCCTTATAAGCTTCTTTTTTTTTCTTTGACAGATTGTATACTTTTCAAGGTACTTATCCAATTGTTTTCTAGAAAGACAGGCAGGGTGAAGATTTGTCTTCTCAATTGCACCATCAGTGCCTCACAGGGTGATTTTTCCAGAAGTATTCTTTAACAATAAGCCATAGGAATAAAAAGGGAATATTAAAAAGTAATTTCTCTCAAAAACGCACATTGTTTGTGCCTCACAAAATAACAGTAATGATGACGGTGGTTTATGAGGATGAAATTAAGCAGTTCTATTGAGGAAAACACAAGAGACAAAACCTGTCAAACAGTAGCTGTGAGTCTAAACAAGACTTCCAATACTATATTTAAATAGGAAACTCTCCATAGTTATATGAAGATTTGCATAATTAAAAATCTTATATATTTTATATGCATAATAATTTGGCTTATTTGTATACAAAATGTGTCCCAGATACAATTCTACAAACTACATGTTCCCATTTTTTCTCATTCTTTTCTGCACATACGCATCTGTCAAGTCAATGGCAAGAGTCCCTTTCTGACATCAAGGCCTGGATGTTTCCTGAGAACAGAGCTCACATGTATCATGACACAGCACAGATACTGCTCTAGCAGTGTTCCAAAATATGTCTTTTAATTATCTTCTCACAGTTCTCAAATCTGTGATGCTTTATATGCAGTTCATTAATTTTCATGGAAACAAATGTTGGAAATTATGATTTACCAGACCGATGCAAAGTAACACTTTCTTGCCATATTCAATCTATATACAGAATTTTACTAAATTATATTTAAACATTAAAGAGTATTCTGAAATACTTATTTCTTATTGCTGAAATTTAAGACAAAATAGCCCATGATTAGTAATAGTCTGTACTATAATTTATGGTAGCCAAAAGAATAGATATTGGCTGTTTTATATACACAAAATGTCAGCTATTTTGCTTCTGCTTTCTGTTTATCACAATATGTAGGAGTCTTTAAGACCACTATTAACTGGCAAAATAACTAAGTGGACTAGTATATTGTTTGTAAAGTATGTGAAAACAGAGCTAAAATGCTTGGGTAATATACTATAAACAATATGTATTTATATGTGGACCCACATGACTCTAGAGCCCAAGGTTCTCATATAACACTTTCTGAAGTTCTAGAAATTCAAGAAAAAATTGACTCATGTGCTTGGCAGTCTTCTTAGCACCATGGGTTTTGTGAATTGAAAATCCATTAGACCTGCAAAGAGCATTTTATATTTATCGGCTGTCTGCCTCCAGGAAAATAAGCCTGCCCCTCTGTCACGCTGCCCCCTCTCAGAGATGTCATTAGACTCTGACTGCTGAAGTAAAAATGACATTTTTGCTTCCACTTCACCACACCCATTTCAAAGTTGTATTTATTGATGAAAACCATGGAGAAGTTATTTTCTAACTGAACTGTGGATGCATTAACTCCTTTAGAGATGTGACATTCTCCTTAAACACCCAAAATGAGAACGGACATATGTGAAAAGAGTCATTATGGAGTTGTAGCTTGCATGTTGAAATGTATTGGGACAAAAAAACAAGTCTGAGATAGAATGCTATATTTGGTACCCACATAAACAAGTTAGCAGGGGCCTAGTGTAGAGCACTGGAAATTACAACAAATATTCATTGTATAAACATTCTGTACAATCATTTAAATTCAGGAAATTAGTATCATAACAATTTGCACTTATTAAAAGAATTTATTCAATAAACTCATCATTTACTTCCATTCTTGAATGTTAGGTTGTTGCACATTGAAAAATTCTTCTCAGTTCTTCTCTTCCCTAATGAAAGAAATAAGCAGAGAAAAAGAGAGAGAGAGAGAGAGAGAAGTTATTTTGTAAAGCAAAGCAAAATGAATAGTATAATCCAGAGAAAAAGTACAGCAATATGATCCAAAAGGTCATTAGCGTCCCACTGGGTTCTATATTATGGATTTTTTTAAGGTTTTCTGAATACTTATGAGGTGGGTATTTATGAGGGGTAAGGTGACCCCTTTCCTCCCAAATGATGATGGACCAGATCTTGCTCTTGGGGTACTTCCTCTGATGATCCTTGTGAAAAGCCAACAAGAGTATCTAAATCATCAGGCCAGAGATTTTATTAAAAACAAATGTCTTCTGAGGATGAAACCTCCATTAGCACTCATATGTGGCAACCAGGGAAATGCTTTGGGCCTTAGTCTCTGACACAGAGGTAAACCTACTCCAGCTGCAAGGATGTTTAACTACAATGGGTATCCTGATCTTCAAGAGACATCAGGAGAGAGCTGCGATTCCCTTGGGTACCTGATGTATATCTACTCCTATTTTCTGTTCTTTTTTATTTTTATTTTTATTTTTATTTATTTATTTGAGAGTGACAGAGAGAGAAAGAGGCAGATAGATAGAGAATGGGCGTGCCAGGGCTTCCAGCCACTGCAAATGAACTCCAGATATGTGAGCCCCCTTGTGCATCTGGCTAATGTGGGTCCTGGGGAATCAAGTCTTGAAACGGGGTCCTTAGGCTTCACAGGCAAGCGCTTAACAGCTAAGCCATCTCTCCAGCCCTCTACTCCTATTTTCTACCTCACCATTAGTAGCATATCAAAGTTCCAGAAGAGCAAATGAGCAAAAAGGTAAGGACTCTCCCTTTATGTCACATATTTATGAAATATCAAAGGTAGATATAGGATAGTTAAATCATTTATATTTGATTTTTGCATGTGTGTATGCATGTTCATGTGCATACATGTGTGATGTGTCATGTGGAGCCCAAAAGACAACCGTACTAGGATTACAAGTGCATACCACCATGCCTGGCATTTTTACATAGGTTCTAGGGATCAAATTCAGGTTCTCATGTATGTGTTTTACTTTACCAGCTGAGCGGTCTCCCAGTCCTGGATTTGAATTTAAACTCATATTTTTTTTTCTGCTATGTGTTCACTGATTGCCATGACTTTCCTCTTTACTTTAAGTAGAATTGGTTTTCACTTAGAGTATAATTTCAAATCCCCCTTTGTGGGCTGGGTGAGGGGAGGATATGCAGAGACAAGCCATCTGGTATTTCTCCAAGGCATTCAATGAGAATTCTCAGATGACTGCAAGACTGGAGATAATGGATGGATTTGAGAAACAGATTAGGGGGATAATCAATAAGATTGAGCAAATGATTAAACTGTATAGACCAGTTAAGGGAGAAGTTTTTGTTTTTTTTTTTTGTTTTGTTTTGTTTTTTAAGGAAAGCAACATTCTCAAAGAAAGAGTATGTTTTAATAAAATATGGTATTTTAACTGAAAAATATTTATCATGTGTGCAGAATAGAAACTTCCATATCAGAAATGTTTTTAGTGTCAGGATAAGGATCAAGACAGATATATGAGGAAAGCCTAAAAAAGGTATGGTATTTTGGTGGTGAGAATGAATAAAGAGTTGCAAGAAATGATTACATAAGTGAGTAACCAATAATGATGACTCAGAAAGGAAGGGAAAATAAACTGAAACCAAACAAATAATTTCCAAGAAATAGGAAACAACAGCAAAAAAATGGGTCATTTAACTTGGTTATTGAGAAGCTCTCTAAGTGATATGCTATAAGGAACCAGAATGCAGAGGGTTATGGACAATATATAATGTGGATCAGGAGCAATGATGACACCATCTAGTGTTTGAGGATTGTGCATATGCATTGCTCAGCAGCATGTTTTAAATCAGTGCTCCTGGCACCTTTGTAAGAAGATGGAGATGACCACTCTTTCTATGCATCAAGGCAGAATATTCTTGCTCTTGTATGCAGGTCTGGCTTTTCAGATTTGGTATACATCACACGCCATGCACAGGATTATTGGCCTGATTGAACATCATTGACAGATGTGGGCCCTAGAAAACAGAATGTGAAGGAGGGCGAAAAAACGATAGCTTACATTTTTTGAGTTGTTTCTTTGTGCTATTGGTTACCTTTCTAGGCTTACTTAAGAGATTAATTTTACTTAATGTTTACAGCAACTTAGTACAGTGAGCATATTATTGCTCTAATTCTGCACAGATATACTGAAGGTAGGTTGGCTAAGTACCTTACTCATCTCACATAACCATATTTCTAGAGGAGATTCCTATTACCCAAGGACAGTCATGATGTCTAGAGGAATTTGTCACAAAGGCAAGCAGCAGAAAAGGAAATGGTGGTAGTGCCAATAAGACTAATGGTAGTAATCTGGAATAAGACAGAGTGAATACATGTTAGTGGTGAGGAAATACAAGCAGCAAACCAATTATGTGGCTCTTACCCTAAATACCAAGTGAAATTTAAAGTATATATGGGAAAAAAATCTAACGGACTCTAGTTTGGTGATGTAACAAAGGAAGTTGTAGAATAGAAGATGAAGGGAGTATCTGGACCTGGTAAAGATATTTTTTTTTAAATTAGGATTCCTTTGAATGTGGAAACAAAACTGGAAATAAGTGAATGGATAGAGATCAGTAGTACTCCTAAGACACAGAGAAGTCATTGAACAAACATGAGGGAAGCATGAGCACAGACAGTAGCAGAGGCGGTTTGAATGGAAATGTCCCTACAGGCTCATGTGCTTTGAATACTTTGTCCACAGCTGGTGGCAATTAGGGAAGACTGTTGGGCTTTGGAAGGTGGGCCTTGCTGGGGGTGGGTTTTGGGATAATATAACCTAGCTCTTCCTTTCCAGTGTTCTAGCTGTTCCAGCCCTATCACTGATGTATGAATGTGTAAGCTGATCATCTGCACTGTCATACTTTCCCTGCCATGAAGAAACTTCCCCTGGCAACTGTAAGTCTGAAATAAACCCCATTTTCTCATGAGCTGCTGTGGTCAGATGTTTTGTTGCAACCATGATGTGGTAACTGCCACAGCAGCTATGAAAAGCAGTGCTTACCTCTGGAAGTGATAACATGTTGGTGTAGTGATGGGATACTTTTTGAAACATGTCTGATTAGGAAATTTTGTAATAATATGAGTTTTATATGCCAAGAAACATCCAAATAAGAGTAAATCAAGCACAATAGAAAATGGCATGATCGGGCTGGAGGGATGGCTTGGCGGTTAAGGCATTTGCCTGCGAAGCCTAAGGACCCAGGTTTGATTCTCCAGGTCCCACATGAGCCAGATGCACAAGAGGGCACACGCATCTGGAGTTCATTTGCAGTGGCTAAAGGCCCTGGCATGCCCATTCTCTCCCTCCCTCCCTCCCTCTCTCTCTCTTCCTCTAATAAATACATAAAAATAAATCTTTAAAAAAAATAAAAAAAAAAAAAAAGAAAATGGCATGATCAAGAGGCATGGTAGATAAAAGATTATGAATCTGCTGCTAGGGTAACAGAGCATACTGTTTTATAGTGAACTTTTCTTATAACTAGAAAGCATATATTCCAGAGTAAAAAAAGGCAACATCTAACATTACCAATATATCAATAGGAACATGGTGGTTTGCATCCTTACCAACTGGTAAGCACTCTGTATCCCTACATGTGCTCTACTCCTGTGTTGTGGGCAGTCCAGGGAGCTTGTCCACACCAGCCCTACATGAGTTCATGAGCCATGAGACTTTTACCTTCAGGTTACAGGAATCAACACTTTTTTGCACCCTTATAATCTTATGTGTAACAGTCACATGTGCAGTCTTTCCTTGAGGAAAAATATGATTGCATAGATCGTGATTGCAGAAACAGATAGAGAAATCTGTACAGAAGTAGATGAAATGATGAGAGGCAGGCATGGAGAAATATGAAGTATGAGGGACGTCCTAGCACCCTAAGCCTCAGTTTGCTCAGTAAAACAGAAGAGGTCCAGTGCTCAAGATGAAATATTTGAGACTAAATTAACAGGTTCAATAAAAAGTGAGCATGAGATGAGTGAGGGGACTTCTAAGCATCAGAGGAAGCAGTGGTGTAAAGTTCCTTTGTCCAACAATTTAGTTTGACATTTGGAAGTGGGTTCTGGGAGACTTAAGACTGTCAGTAATTGAGCATTCAAGCCAGGAACCCAGAGTGCTAGGGAGGAAAGTGCCCTGCAGAGGCATTCCACACATTCTGGCAGGGATATGGGCCATGAAGTTCTGCAGCATTCTGGTCTCCCCATTATTACTTAGTTCACACTGTGTAGTAATTACTTACTTAGGTTTTTCTTGAACTTAACTGTGGTCTTCATGGCAGCAGGAACTTGAATTCTCAGCCTAAGTACTGTGTTCTCAGCACAAAGCATCTGGCATAGAATAAGTCAACAACATTTTTCTTTTTAATTAAATTCTGGCCACTGAAAGCAATTATTTAACTTTTATCATTTTCTATCATTTTAGTAGATTGTAATAGAGAAAGATAGTCTTGTAACATCTTCATGATGAGACAGTCAAAAAGCTACAAAATCTGACTAAACAGACTTTACCTAGGAAAAATAAGTTAGTAACTTGGCTCTCATTGATGTCATCTAGATATCATATTAGATATCATAAGAGGGTGACATTAATCTATGGTTCAGACAAGAAATCTCAGCATGTGGCATTTCTGGACAATGGGAAGATCAGATAGAAGTTTGTCAAGGAACTGAAGCTAGATGATGACAGAAGGAATGAGGAAGAAAAAAAAATGAAATACTGGACAAGATAGTTTAAATACCAAAGAGACCTGATTTGGATATAAGAACAGGAATATCCTATACCTGTGAAGTCCAGGGTTGCCTGGATAACTTGGGTTTGACACCTTGCATCTTGACAAGACCAGTGAGAAAGACCTTACTCTAGGTCATGTGGATCCCATAATCGGGAGAGTTGAAATATGTCAGGGCACCTGTCACTTCAATTCTAATCTTTTGAGTCAATGATAGGAGTCCATTCACTGAACACTTGCTTGTTGAATATCCACTCTGTACCATACTCTAAGGAGTCAAAGAGAAAAGGCATACATATTTGCCTTAAAGAAGTTCAAAGTCCAAGGCAATGCTCAGACATGTACAAAGCCATGTCCTGAATCAATTGTGTTTCTATGAGGCTAAGCTCAGAGAAAGGAGGTCTCACCTCTTCCTGTAGGGATCAGAGAAGGCTTTGCTACACATCTGACACTCAAAAGAGTCTTCCAAATGAGTCATTCAGTAGGGAAGAGCAGCTTAAAGCACAAGGAGAAGTAAGAATTAAAATATATTGGTGTCAGGGGCCATAAAGTATTGGGTAGCAGTGCTGAGTCACCAGTAAGGACATCTCAGAAGGCAATTAAGACAGCAAGGGTAGAGATACCAAAAGTCTCTGCTATGGGAGGTGATTTAGATTTTTGTGCTATTGAAAAAGGTTTTCATTTTATCCAAGCATGGATTCCAAAGTTATCCCATTATAATTACTTCCTGTTGGGCTTTACGCATCTTTGCGATTGTTGTCTGTTTTCTATTGGAAGGAGAGAAGAACACAGTGCTATGAGCTGACACCTTGTCAGCAAGACTTCCACACTTAAAGAATCTAGAATCTGCATAGGAGAAGTTGGAACTGGAAATTTATGCTCAAGGGAAGGTCCTCGCATAAGCCTCAGATAACAAATGATGTGAACACAGAAGCCAGTGGTTTCTGTGTATTGCTTCACAAACCCTGATGTTTGCTGTGACTTTGTAAGAAAGAAAACATGAATTCAAAAGGAAGATATTTTATCATTAACTAGAAGTCATTAACAATAAGATAACTTGTGAAGGAGTTTATTATTGGAAATAGTAAAATACTGGCAGCAGTGTGCATGCAAACTACTGACTGAGAATTAGATTAGCCAAACAGGAAGGGGGCTCACCTGCCAGATGGATGCTATTATGTTTTTGTTTTGGTTCTCTGTGTTCATGCTGGGCACAGATCATATGATCAGTACTGAGTGATAGACTGATAATTGTCAAAGATAACAGTACCTCTGACCCAATTCTTTAACAAATGGTGGGACTGCCATCCTACTGTGGAACACATTTGTAGAGCCATGTTATGATTTTAATGGGCAAGGTCACCATGTGAAAAATAAAAATAACTCCCTAAATTGATGACATCCCAGATATTTTGTTCATGAATTTAATTTCTCTCTGCTGAGGTAACAAATAACTATAAATATGTTTACTAAAAGGAAGTTCTCCTTACCCTAACAAACCTATTTACTGTCCTGATTATGTTTTCTGGGCTGAATGAAGGGGGAAACTGCAAATCTGTTACTGGCTTCTCATATATCTTATGCTTTAAATTGACTTTAGAGTTAATATTGATTGCTTCCACAGACAAATCAAAGGTTCTCCCAAATGCTAATTCCAATTCAGTCAATAATTCTATCTCTGATGTGTAAATGGGTAAAACTTAATTAAATATGAAATAAGAAACTATATTGATAGAAAATTTCAACATGGCCTCAGATAAATTAATTCTTTTTACTATACTGCACATTTTATGGTTTGGATATGTTTAGATACTTATTTATGTATGATGTCAGTATCTGTCAATTACATATCTCACCAAGATCAATGACTTTACTATTTTTATTTTTATTCATTAGGAACTTTCTGTGTGAACAAATGACATGTAGTCATATCCCACTCAGGTTATCCTCTTATGTCCCCTTTCCCTGGCATGCATTCCATTGAGGGCCTTCCCCAGTGGGGTTGTTCATATTCACTGTGGGGTAATAGCTGAAGATAAATATATAAAACAGAAGTTTAGCGGATATTGATTTTCTGAAGTCATAATGGAAGGTAGTAGGGACACAACTGGTTTTTTCTGCCCCACAAAGATACCTTTCAGTATGAAAACCACAGTCAAGAATGGGTTTGATCAAAAGAGAGTAGAGACATGTTTACACAACATAATTTTAATTTTCTGTTGCTTCCATGTTAAGCAGTTCTAAAACCATAAGCTATTTTTAATGTGAGCCTCCTGTGTGGAGAAATTTGTCACAAGTTTGTGGCAAGCATTTCTACAGATAAAAGAGATATGTGCAAATATTTCTTTTCATTAATTACAAATTTGACAAATTTTGAAAACAGTTACTTAGCATTTCTTTAGTAATGCAGGAAAGAGAAAAGCCAATGGTCTTGAGAAGTGTATATACTAATGTTAATTTAAATGTAGAATTGAGCTGGGCGTGGTGGCGCACGCCTTTAATCCCAGCACTCGGGAGGCAGAGGTAGGAGGATTGCCGTGAGTTCGAGGCCACCCTGAGACTCCATAGTGAATTCCAGGTCAGCCTGGGCTAGAGTGAGACCCTACCTCGAAAAACCAAAAAAAAAAAAAAAATGTAGAATTGTTAAAGTCTAGAATCAGCCCACAAATTAAAAAAATGTGGATTCCTCAATTATCTGCATATGTGGATGAAATTATGAGGTTTTCTAGCTAATAACTTCTGTTTTTATTCTATTTCAGGGATATAGAAGGACAAAATTGTCAGTAGAAATATTAATAATTATTTCTAAAGATAGTAAATCTGCATTTTTCCTGTACATACCAGGTACCAATAAAATGCATGGAAACTTCTATCATCTACTGGTAGATTCTTTGCAGAATTACTTGATTGTTGCACATATGTGAGTTTGCCCCTGTATCTTTTCATCTTTAACTCTCAATAACAAGAGACAATAACTCCTGTCATTATTTTCCTGCCAGCCTGTCCCAGTTGATATTGAAAAGCATGCTCTCTTAGCTTACAAAATAGATTGTCCCTGATATTAAATGTAGCACCCTAGAATGCAAAAAGGAAGCATTATGAAAGTGTCAAGGATTGTAAGCAATGGCACTGTGGCATAACATATTCCCTTTCCCAGCAGCACATAAAGGTGATACATAAACACCATCATATTCTGAGGGTGATACATATCAGACTATTTGTGTTTTTCCATATTCTGCATCTAGAAATGAGAGCAATGTGATGTTTTCATTAACCTTCCATCCTTATTGAAGGGCAAAATCAATAATAAGTTGATTCAGCCAACTGAAAGGCAATTCCAGATGATTTCAGTTGTGATTTCTTTCCCATAGCATTTTTTGACAACCACAAACTAACAGAAATATGACCTGCCCACATATAAGCCTCAGTTTATGGTGACTTTTCACAGTCTCAGCGTGAGTTCTTCTTTACAGGTGGCTCATTATATCCACACAGATATTCTTCCTTGAAATGGTAAGCTTGTGTTCATGTCAGCAGGTTACTAATGATTTCTAAAAGCTAGACATATGTGGACTTCATTTTTGTAAACAAACTAAAGTGTTGTGCTAAGCATTGTGACCATTTTCAATCCGGGTTTATGCCCACCAGAGCCACTCACTTAGAAAAAACTTTCATCCTTTGGGTTTAGTGGTTTTATTACTAGTACTGTCCAAAAATTTGAAGTGATCATATGCTGTCAATTATCAGCCAGCCAGTAACGATTTTAGCTCGTAGAATGTTTTTATGAACATGTCAGAGCTCTCCCTGTCTTTCTTTTTAAATACCCATTTCTTGTAGGCACTTCTTCATTTAAACAACATTTTGCTGTGCCGTTTATCGATTTTCAAAGTGGAAAAAGCAAACTCATACACTCACAGTGTTTCATAGGTTGCCTTCATAAAAATAAGGTTTTTAAAAGAAGAAATACAATACATGGCAATTGTTGCATTTAAGCTATCCATATTTTCAAAGGAGAATTAAATTACAGCCAAGCTTTCCAGACCTATAACAGAATGGTATTCCTTATACTACTGACAACAGTTGAGCCTGGGCTTGGGTCAGCAGTGTTGCTTTGAGAGAATGCAGTCCACCATGGAATATCTTCCTTTGTACTTCACACCTGGTTTATCCACCAACATACCTCACAACCGTCCTGTTCCCAAATATTATTTTTTATATTGTTTTCACTTTTGAAGCACCTATCATTGAAAAGAAATACAAGTTCCTATGCTTAACCTCCAAATGTCAATAAATATGAAAGTCTATCTGAAACCATTTGTAAGTAAACATCAGCCCATTTCTCTGATTGTGTGAGAGGCATGGGGCCAACCATAGCACCTAATTCTGGGCTGTCTTCTGCTCTGATTGGTTGCAGTCACTTTTTATTTTTGTTAGTTATATACACTTTTTAAGACACGCATGCAACAGAATAACCTTCAAAAATGCAAAGCTTAGAATACCAGAAATAAGTTTTTCTCCTTTAGGTAAGCTTTGAGAAACTAATCCAGGCTCTCTGATCCTCCCTATGAAATGTATCAATTCACAAACTAGCTTACTCTTCTACATGAGAGAGATAGCAAATGTAGCAAGTAAATAAAGGAGATCTTGACTTTGAAGTGAGATAGCCTTGGGCATATATCCTTAACCTTCCACTTATTAGCTATGCAAACTCAGGAAGCTTTATAACTCCCCTAAGCACTGAATTATGTACAAAATTAAATTTAACTCATAAGTAGGTTTAGTGGTGGTCATCTCTAGTCTCACCTACTGGGGAGGCTGAGGCAGAAAGGATCCCTGAAGACCTGGAATTTAAGGCCGGCATTGATAGTGATGGATAGTGATAGTGAGGCCCTCCTACTCAAAACAAATGAGAGAAAGGATTGAATTGTATTGCTTTCAGAGACATTTGAATGACACACACAATGAAAGGTAAAGATCAGCATAGCCTCAGTGCTGAACAAGTGTTATCTATCAGTATTTTTAATCTTCTGCTTATGTAAAAAGTCTCTTCTGCCTTATCTTTCTATAGTATATGCTAGTTTCCCTTTTATATTTCTAAGTTGCACCTACTCTTATTAACTTAAATTATATTTTAGGGAAAATACACTTTAGATTCCAACATTTGTTATACTATAATGAGATATGGTTTGGAACATATGGAGGGCTGTTTCACCATACTCTGAAGGCTCACATATTGGATTTATCTGGATCATATTCTTTTCAGACAGAGGAAATGCTAGAATTTCCAAAATTTCCAAGGGTTATATTGTTTGTAACTGTGTGTGTTTATAGATCAAATGTACTTTCTATTTAACATCTAAAATAAGCCAGTGATCTTGACACTTTCAAACTCCCATTCACATAATGGACATCCACCTCCCTTTGCTGCAGTAGATGCAGGCTAAGAAACCCATATGTCAGAACTATACAGTAGAAAATGGCAAGGAACCAAAGAGTTGCTACTGAGAACAGACTAAGCCATACATAAGTTGTAATGATATAAAAATGAAAGACTCTAGATCCACATGGAGGCTCCTATTGCTCCGTCCCAGCATAGACACATGCCGTTTCCATTCTGATTTCATCAGTCAAAGTCAGGTCCATGGCCAGGTCAATGAAAATGGTGGAGTGAATGCCCATGAATTCTACCATATGCCACACTGGGCACACTCACAGTGATGTCTCATTGATATAACTGTATGTCTTATATGTTATCAATAAAATCATTGCACAAACAAGGTGTGTATTTTTGTCATGTAGAAGAGTAAGTTAGTTTGTGAATGAATACATTTCATAGGGAGGATTAGAGAACCTGGATTAGTTTTTCAAGATATATATATATCTGAGTCAAAAATAACTTGGATTTGGCAGAGTTGGGCAAGTAACAGAGTAGGAAACAAAGATTTTCTGGGACAAGCCAGTGTAACAACTATGAAACTCTGGGATCTATTGAAGGCTTTCAAAACTCATAACTTTGGATAGTTTTATTTTAGTCAATTAAACATTTAGCTCTGCATCAGCACCCAGGCAAGTGGTAGGCTTGTGTTCATTGAACATCTTGTAAACTCCGGATTGGTCAATAAGCATGCAAATATCTGGGCACTGGGTCCTGGGAGTGAACTACTATTCCTGACCACATATGTTTAGACACACTCCTGTATCCTCAGTGAGGTGAACCTTTCCCCATTCAAATACCATGGCTTCCATTACCTAAATTTTCTCCTTTTTCCATTTGGGATTTGGACAGTATGGATTATCACGTACAATATGACAACATATGTGGGGGGAATCATAATGCCAGTGTGTATTCCCAGTGAAAGACACAGCTTGGAAACAAATAAGCAAATCTTAAGATTCACTTTTCAGGTCAATTCTCAGCTTATAGGCAATCTACAGTGGTCAAAACAGTGACTGTAAGAAACAGCATGGATGTTTCTTAGAAAATTAGTAAAAATACCATATTATTGCACTTACCTTGTCATTGCTGGGAAAAACATCCAGCCAGAAGCAGTTGATGGAAGGAAATTGTTGTTGGTCTAAGAACTAGAAAGAGGTATGACTCTCATCATTTAAAGGTCTGAAAATTAGGGGCTATATTATTCAAGAAGAGGAAAAGATGGATGTCTTAATACAAAAAGGGAAAGAGGTATGGAGAGAGAAAGAGAGAGAGGGAGAGAGAGAGAGACAGAGAGAGAGAGGGAGAGAGAGAGAGACACACAGAGAGAGAGACAGAGATTTCTCACTGATTTTTATTCTATTCCACTGTTTCCTGAACACAGTGAGTGAGGCCCATTATGGTGGTTTGAGATGTGCATATGTAGCCCCATGTGTCTTGAGTATAGTTGATGGCAATTTGGAAGGCAGGGCCTTGGTGGAGAGGATGTATTTCTGGGGGTGAGCTTTGAGATGTTATATAGCACAAAACCCTCCTTGCCAGAACTCAGCTCATTTGTGCTACTATTTTGTATCTATTGTGGTGAAATATGATGCCCAGCTTCTGCTCTGTCACCCTGTCCCTGTCAAGACACAGCTTCCCTCAAGACTTTAAGCCATCGGTTTCTTTTGAACTGGTGTTTTATCCCAGCCAAATGAAGGTAACTACAGCACCCAACATTGATGTGGCTAATTTTCTTTGTCCAGCCTACTAATTAAATGCTAATATTTTCTGGAAATGTCTTCACAGATACACCTAGATAATATATCATCAGCTCTCTGTTGATCTCTTTACTCAATCAAGAAAGCACATGCAACTGAACATGATAGACAACCAGTAGGTGTTCCTATTTATATGAAGTTCATAGGATATTCAAAATCATACCAACAGAAACTAAAATGGTGATGAGGAATAGGGAGCTATTGTTATTTGATTCTTTTTAGTTTTGTAAAAATGGTCTTCAGAGGAATAGTAATGTGTATTATCCAGTACAAATGACCTAAATAAAATAACAGAAGTGTACAGTTAAAATAATGAAAATGGAAACACTTAGGTTAGTTATAGATGTTTCACCATAATGAAAAGATAAACATCTCAGAATAAATGAAAATATTTAATATGAGCTATTGGAAACAGAATGAGTTTACAGAAGTGACAATGCATTTCCACTCAAAAGAGTAGGTACAAAAGAGATAAACTCCACTGCAGGGGCAACTAGACAAGAGGAACTATAATTTTTTTTGAGATCCTAAAAACTCTGACTTTTTAATTAATTTATTTTTGTTAGCATATAGACTTTTAGGTATCATTATGGTTTATTCAAACATTGTTTTAGTTCATTTTCCTCCTCCTCACCTTCTTGTTCCTCCTATGTCTTTTGTAATATGCCCCTTTTCTCTTTTTAAAACCTAAAAAAGCTAGAATGGTGACCAAGAACAGATTTTAAAAAATGACTGTTTTAGTCATACGTCTATTAAGAGGCTGGTAAAGGATTATATGCCCCCTCCCTCAAGTGATCACAAATTCAGTAAAGGAAGGAGTGATCCCATGTAAATTAATGCCCTAGTGTTCAGACTCTGTCCTGTGAATTCTCAATGTTGGGTATAGTTTAATCACATATAACTTAATTAATATGTCTGTCTCTCAGTGACTGTAAACTATACATTATTACTGTATCACATCAAAATTTCAAGATAATCTGATGATTGTATCACTAGTGTGGTTTTGCATAAAATATAATATACAGGCAATAGAATTTATATGTATCCGTGCAGGAAATATCTTCTGAGTTACATAATAAATCACTAAATGGACTGAAAAGCAGCAAGTAAATAATTTACATGCTATTACTTAAAAGGAAGGCTCTTCTTGAAGAGAGAATACACTAAGGTCCTGCATCCTAAATCTGTATTTTAGAATGATGTGAGTTAATATTCCAATGACTCTACTCCTTCAACACCTTTCCCTATGAGTCTTAGTGTGATAATTTACCCTTTTGTGGAATTATTCTTATATGGTTGTTTGATAAGTAACTACTTTAGAATCACAATACAATAGTAATCTTCAATTCATATTGTTAGGCAAATTCAAATGTAATACAAGGTTAATCACATAAAGTTAATTATTAGTTTGTTATCATCATTATTACTGTCATTAATGTTCTTTCAAAATAATGTTATTTATTTACTTGAGAGAGTGCAAAAAAAGAGGCACAGAAAGGGTGAGAGAGGGAGAGAGAAAGAGAGAATGGGTGCACCAGGGCAACCAGCCATCATTGCAAATGAACTCCAGATGCATGTGCCACCCTGTGCATCTGGCTTATTTGGGTCCTGGGGAGTGGAACCTGGGTCCTTTGGTTTGTAGGAAAACATCTTAAATGCTAAGCTCTCTCTCTCCAGCCCACATTAATGCTTTTTAATTAGAAAAAAATGCCAACCATTTTAACTTAATCCTCAATAATAAATAAATAAAATAAGTGCAACATTTAGAATGATACAGGTCTATTTTTCTTGAACTTTATTAATTATTCCATTATTACTTATTCCAGGAGATAGATCCCAAAGACTGTTCAATAAGTTCTAGAAAAATCTAAGTTATTCATCGTATTTTCCTGAACAGAAATCCAGTCTCTGTCTCAGAGGTGGTCAAGTTGTTCTTCAATGTGACATGTGACCTGCTCAGCACAAAGAAAAGGAATGTGTCTTAATAAACCACAATAGTAACAACAATAACTCATTTCCTGGTTAACTTAACATTAATCATGGCATGTGACACAATAAGCCTTTCATGGCCTTGGAGATATCTGAATTTTGAAGTAAGTTGTGTACATTAAAAATGTTAACCTTTTGGAGCTAGCCAGTTTGAAACATAGAAAAATGTTGAAGGAGGGAGCTGCAGAAATGCCTTAGTGGTTAAGGTTCTTGCCTGCAAAGACAAAGGACCCAGGTTCAATTCCCCAGGACCCATGTTTGCCAGATGCACAAGGTGGTGCATGTGTCCAGAGTTCATTTCCAGTGGCTGGAGGTCCTGGTGTGTCCATTCTCTATCTCTCTGCCTCTTTCTCTCTCACAAATAAATAAATAAAAATAAAAATATTTTTAAAAAGAAAATTGTTGAAGGAGAAAATTGACTATCTTTAGTAGATATCTACAAGGCATCTTTTCAAAGAAATTGATTATTTCTATTATAATTATGTGGAAAACTAAGGTTTGGTAACCTTTCTGCAAAGAAAATCCCAAAGTGGGAAAGTATGCTACATGAAAATTGTTGCCCTATCTAATCTTTGAATATCTTCTTTTGCATAATACTGTCTTCTGATCTAATTAAAGCTTATGGGAAATGGAGCAGAGAACATTTAAGTCAGCACGTAATTATTGAATTAAAGAACACCTCTTTCTTTTTTAAAATTTGTTGTTGTTCACTTTTTATTTATTTGAGAGAGAGAGAGAGAGAGAGAGAGAGAGAGAGAGAGAGAGGCAGATATATAGATAGAGATAGAGAGAGAGAGAGAGAGAGAATGGGTGTGCCAGGGCTTCCAGCCACTGCAAACGAACTCCAGATGCGAGCGCCCCCTTGTGCATCTGGCTAATGTGGGTCCTGGGGTCCTGGGGAATCAAGCCTTGAACAGGGCTTCACAGGCAAGGGTTTAACAGCTAAGCCATCTCTCCAGCCCAAGACCACCTCTTTCTATAAAAAAAAAGGTGAATATTTTTTCACATACCAATCTGATACCTTGTTGAACCAATATAAGAGATCCAATTGATATCCACATTCATGCCCACATTGGAGAAATGAGAGAGATAGCTTTTCAAATAGATGTGTGCGCCCATTATTTCTCCAAAGACCAAGAATGCTTATCAAGCCCATGATGGACACAGAGAAGCTCACATTATAATAGGTGAATAATAAAGAAGGTGAGGTTTCATAGAGAAAGTTGATTTTTTTTTGAACAAAGAGTACAACAGTGGAAGATTAGAGACAGAGATAGAGAAAAAGGGAGAATTTGGTTTGTTAACTAAGCCCATTTTAGCACTTTTTAAATAGATGAAGTTTAGCTAATCTATGTAAGAACTCAAACTGCAAAGGTTTCATTGTCTAACCATCTTGCCTTTGACGTACTTAAATTACTTTATTTGTTCCTTGTTCTCTGCCAACAGTCCTTAACATTTTCCTACCAGGTGTGTTTGTACTAGAAAGGAAGAGAGGGAGGGAGGGAAGATGTTGGAGAACATGAATGTTCTGTCTTTCTGTGTACACAAACACTGGTTTATGTTCCTGGCTAGATCCAGCCCCTTCTCTTTCCGATTCTTGTGTGAAGACAGAAACGCATTAAAGCAATAATAATAAAAAAAAAAACAGAATCATTGCTCTGTGTGGCTTTTGTTTTCTCACCAAAAACTTAGGAAGCAAAGCTCTGTTATAGTCTTATATATATGGATCAATTTTAGGATTATTGAGTTTGGATTACAATTTCATATTTATTTCCTCACAGCCTGAGATCATTGATTCTGTTTGCTTGCAGAATACTGAGTTTGAATGTCAAATGTAACAGCTCAGAAACACAAGTAAATGTGCATTACAGTAGAGTGCAGTTCACATAAAAAGGTAGCATCAGACATTAATAGGAAATCTGTAGGCTAACTCCAGAATGCATGACCCATATACCTCAACAAGGAGGGGCCAGGGGGTGGGGGTAGGACATAGATGAGCCTAACAACGGTACCAAATTTGTACTGTATTCACTGAGTACAAAACTAATTAATAAAATAAATAAATAAATAAATAATATAAAAGATAACATCAGACATTAATAGAAAATCTCAAGAATGAGACAAGAATTAGAATATTCTGTTTATTATTTCTCAAAAGGCAATCATAAAAACAGTCACTGGGGGCAAAGGACCAATATCTGTCCAAGTAACCAGTGGTCTAAACTACTCAGCAGCAAATAACCTGAAGTGATGCTCACACAAATGCAATAGTGGCACACAGCCATGATGGGATGTCAATTGTTCTTGATTTGGCTAACTGATATGCTCAATGGAATGGATCCCAAAGTAGGAGCTGGGGAGCAAGTCAGAACCATATCCAAAATGAGCCCATTGCCCATTATCAAGCTCCCACTGATCGTGGGCTACAAAAGGGCCTACACCTATTAAATTCTGTCTAAAAAACAAAGGTTATTCCTTTTATCTGCCTCTAACTTCACTCTCCATTGGAGAATTTGCTTCTCTTTTTCAGGTGGACACAGATTCTGAGGAGAGAACCAGCCCATCACACCTCAAAGGGGCCCCAGCTGAAATTAAGAGTAATTGGAGAAATGAACAAGGGTGCTCCTTTCTTGGTGAACCTGGTACCAGCACAAGGATGAAGGAGATAGACAGAGAGAACACTTAACTCCTATCAAACCAGATATCCAGAGACACAGAGGCTCCCAAGACCTCATCATTGAGGCAGATCTAAAATGAACCCAACATGGCTCAGGGAAATTTGTGGAAGAGGGGGCGGAAAGGATGTCAGAGCCACACATTGGGTCATGATACACAGAGACATTGCCTCCTACCCATAATTTATGGCTAACCCCACAATGCATGGCTCATATTCCCCAACGAGGAGGGTCCTTGTGGAGGGGGGAGGATAGGGAAGAGGCTAACGATGGTACCAACTTGACTGCATACACTGAGAATAAAAGTAATTAAAAATAAAGTCACCTCAACTGAAAATTGCCCAGTTGACATTGCTTATCATGGTTAAATAATTCTGAAAATTTGAGGAAATATAAGAAAAAACACTCAAAAATGTTATATTACTCCAGACATTAGTTTTTAAACTATCACACAAAGTAATGAATTTCATCATGCCGTTTTCATTCAGCTTGCTATTGATCCTCCTTCCCAACTCCCGCCCACTGCTCTTCCCCACTCTACTCCTCCCTTCCTCCTCCCACAGCCTCCCTTCTGCTTTCTCTTCACAGACATGCTATCATTGGCTCTCTCTCCATCTGTTGATGAGCATCTAGGATGGTTCCATTTCTTAGCTATTGTAAGTAGTATAGCAATAAGCATAGATGTACAAATATCTCTGTGACAAAAACAATATATTTGTAACCACATTATACCCATAGTATTACAAAGTAAAAACACCCTTTGTCAGTATATATGGATTTATATCAGACAGGTATAAAGGCATCACCACCTTCAATGAAAATGTCATTGTAAGAGAACAGTTTAGCAAAACATGGACATTCAAACAGTTTTAAGATGTGATAATTTCTCACAAAAGTATGAACAAGGAATTATTCTAATCAAAGTCAGAATTAACTGAAAGCAAATAATTATGAAACTTGTACTTTTCATTTTACTAAAAAGAGCGTAGCATATGTTCTAATAGGTATAGGTTTTGCACAAGAATTTCTTCTGTGTGTGATTCTTTTCCTTTCATCTCCCCACTGCACTACTTTATCATACTTTTTCTATGAATCAGTGATTTTCCATCTTCATCCTGGAGTGCTCCTTCCACACTCACTGTACTCAGTGAAAAGCCACCCTGAATGTAATCAGTACAATACCCCCACCTGGAGCACACACTGAATGAAAAGGAGAAAGACAGTTGAGCACCAGCATTCATCTGTCTCTGCTTCCTGAGTGGAATGCAATGTGATCAGCTGCCTCAAGTTCATGCTACCTTGCCTTCCCACACTCATAGACTGTATCTCCTCAAACCAAGAGCAAAAATAAATGTTTTTCCCCTTAACTTCCTTCTTGTCTGGTATCTGTTCGCAGCAGTAATGAAAAAACTAATACTTGTTTATTTAATAATCTTTATTTAATAAATATCTATTTACTCTTATTGCTTGTACCTTTATTTGGTCAAACTTTACTTCCTCTGCTATAGTTTAGCATAAGGCACTGAGAAGGTTTGCTGGTGGCCTGTACTTCAGGACCTTTGCCCACAAGATGTGGGTGTTAATGGTAGATAGACAAAGATTTATCATGGATTTCTGCTTAAAAAATAAGATAATAAAGGTAGATTACCTAGGGAAGATTTTGGAACATTGCAAACTCTCTAGATGCAGGGGAATACTATGAATGTAGTTCATTGTATTTATTAAGATGATGATTCCCACTGAATACAGCAGTCAGCCACCAATTTTGGAACAACTGATCATACATTAAAGATAAAGTTGATTTCCTGTCTTATAAATTAGAACAAACTGATTTCTTGTTTGCAAAGATGTTATTGAAGCATTGGAAATAAAATCAGTTGTCACTTGTATAGTATAATGAGATTAAAAACCATTAGGTATATATATTTTATCCTTGTGGTAAATGAAATCCAAAATACCATCACAGTAGATATTATGTGACTAATAGAAATAAGCTGCACTTTCCTTACATTTGGAGATGCATAAACACCCTACTTATGTTATGCTGCACAGGAAACAACAAAATTAAGTCATATGTTACTTTTTAAGACAATTACTTAAAATTAACTATAAGGTATTTTTCAGAGAATTAAATTCTTTCATGGTTACATGCTGTAAATATCTATGAACACTAGTTCAGAAGTTTTATAAAATATGGAAACAGTTAAAGCTTAATAGTATTCATTAAAGGACTTATTCACACTCAATAAATTATGTTAATTACCTATGTAAAATTCAACAAATTTAATATTATTATTTCTTAAATTTTGTTTTTAGAGATTCAGGTATAAAAATATACTCTCCAGGTTTTTGGGAAACCTCTGGGTAGTCTAAAGTACTTCACAACTCTATTTGTTAAATTTGTCCTTTTAATTCTACAATCATATCTTCATATAATTTAAAGTGTTTGGTTTGCATTACAAATTTAGATGGTAGGATGATTTTCTAAAAATTTAAGCCTGATTTGTCACTCAATTAACATTTTAATGATTGAAAATATCAACTCTTCCATGCAGGAGTCATTCCTTAGAGAAGAGTACGACTTGAAAATCATGCATTATTCATTCATTCTGATAAAACCAATATAGCTATTTAGAGATCACCTTCTAAATGTTATCTCTTTATCTGGAGTCTAATTAGTTAATTTGAAGGTGTAGAATTTCATTAAGAGGCATACAGGTGGTTCTGTGGTGGTCTTTGTGTGCCATTCCTCCAGGTTCTGCTGTGGGAGGTGTCATGAGCAATTCAGAGAAATAGAATTCAATTCTACCACATGAGCTCAGTATGGTCCAGCAGCACTGGTTTTCTTCCTGTGGCTTTGACTCATTGCCCACCTGCTTGCCCTATTGCATACTATTGTTCTGTCTGTCTGGAAAATTCCATTCAGACTCTCCCTATAGCTTAGACTTGGGTGGCATGCATGTCTTAACTTGCCTAAATTACTTCCACAAAAACAACACCATCATTCCCCTAAAATACATCCTCACACATATACCCATTCATACACTCCCACATGCATATGCCATCATGCCCATGCATACCTACACATACACTCACACTCAGCAAACACCACACCCCCTCACATACCCAGACACACTCATTCACACCCCTCCACATTTATCCCCATATATATATACAAAACCTACAGAGACACACATCCACACATATACCACACATGCACATGCTTATCCCCATACACACACCCATTCTCAACACACACACATATGCAGTCACCCCATATATACACAACCCCCCATACATATAAACCCTCCAATACATACATGTACACACACACAATCAGACAGCCTACTTCCCTTCTTATTATTTTGTATGCTTATTCTGTTTGGTTGTTTACCTAATTGTTTAACACTCTCTCTTGCTATAAGATCCCAGAAAAGAGGCTAGGTAGCTTATTTTGCTATTTCTCTCCACTATACTGCAGAGCCCCCTGTAACTTAGATACAGGTCTTCAAAGTTAATAGGGTCAAAAGAAATCAGGATTTATCAAAAGGAAATAGAAAGAGTGAAGCAGAGGGGTAAGAAAGAAGACAGAGGAGAGATATCAGTCCAGGTTTTAGCCACTTTTAGCTTTATGAGAGGAGCCACTCACACTCTCAAGTTCAATTTGTTACTCTCTTGACGCATCAAAATCCACTTGAGGTTTCAAATTCAAGGGTGCTTCACATGGGGGAGAGTTGGCAGTGTGCAGTCAGATCAGCACACCAGGCAACTGCTTTCCCCTGCAGGTCACAACAGGCTGAAAGCTTTGTTTTCCCGTACTCTGTTGACAAACTTCTTGAGTATGTTCCAGAGCTAGTGCTTTCAAATCCTCTTTTTATCCATATTTTCCTTCTTAAACTGTAATTTTCTCTCCTCTGATGAATGGTACTTCATGCACTGAAGTTTAATTCAACCAACTCCTCTCAAATATTTTTTTGTAAACAAGACAACTTTCTAAATATGTTTTAGTCACATTTAGCATTGTTTAGCCAAAATTTTTCTTGATAAAATCTTTACATGCTTTGCATGCATTTTAAAATCAAAACCCTTTACATTATTTCTAAATTTCAGTATTTCTGTTGCCAATATGTTTTAACATATTGTCCTATTCCTCATGAGTTTTTCTTTTTCTTTTTTTTTTCCCCTTTGGTTTTTTGAGGTAGGGTCTCACTTTAGCTCAGGCTGACCTAGAATTCTCTATGTAATCTCAGGGTGGCCTCAGACTCACAGCTATACTCCTACCTCTGCCTCCCAAGTGCTGGGATTAAAGCTATGTGCCATCACGCCTAGCTTTCTCATGAGTTTTTCTTAAAACAAGTTAGCAAATATTTAAACCACTGTTGGTGATAATCTTTAAAAGTGGAAATAAAATGTGATATAAACCTAACAATAGTGCTAATTATAGTGCGAGTTTTCAAAATTATTTTATTTATTTATCTATTTATTTGAGAGAGAAAAAGAGAGAGAGAGAGAATGGGTGTGCCAGGGCCTCCAGCCCCTGAAAATGAACTCCAGATGCATGTGCCACCTGTGAATCTGGCTTATGTGGGTCCTAGATAATCGAACCATGATCTTTTGACTTGGTAGGCAAATGCCTTAACTGCTAAGCTCCTTTTATTTAAATATTTTATTTATTTATTTGAGAGACAGAAAGAGGCAGAGAGAGGGAGATAATAGTGCAAGTTTTAATTGGAAAAGAGAATGTCACTTGAATCAAATGTCTGTTAGAATTAAAAATGATAATTGAAAATAATATATAAAATGTAATGAGAATCATATATAATAGCAAGTATTATATCAAAGTAAAATATATCACAAAGTGACTTTAACATCAAAATGAGAATTACATAAAATGAAATATTAATGTATTATGCACAAACTCAATCAATTCCCAAAACCCGAATATTCATGCACTGAAGAAAAGGATATTGGGATCTTTTGCACTCTTTGAATTTAAAAGTTTTGTTATAACTTAAGCTTTAAAATGTTGAGGAAGAAAGAAAGGAGTTAAACACGGTAAATTTATATGACCAGAAACAGAGTACACGTGTATTAAATTGAATTTTTGGTAGTTGTGATGGAGCTGGCAAGCACTCTACCACAGAGCCACATCTCCAGACCAAATGTTCCCTTTCTTTTGGATTAAAAAAAATCAATGTAATCTTATGTCACCGTTGATGTAGAGGCGATTTTTTTAAAGTTCAATTCCTAATGCTCAAGAGCCATTAATGTCATGAGATAGTTAGTACCATGCACACGATCACTGTAGGAGCAGCATGTTAAGTACATTGTGAGCTGAAACACAGAAATGTTTGGGAAGCAATGGGTAGACAACTGAAGGTTCTAGAATGAAGGTAGAAAGAAATACTTTGTGAAGTAAGGAGCATGTAAACTGATTCTTTTTAAAAATATATTTTTGTTTACTATTTGAGAGAGAGAAAGTGGCAGAGAGAGAGAGAATGGGCACGCCAGGGCCTCCAGCCACTGGAAAGAACTCCAGATGCATGCTCCCCTTTGTGCATCTAGCTTACATGGGTCCTGGAGAGTCAAACCAGGATCCTCTGGCTTTGCAGGCAAATGCCTTAACTGCTAAGCCATCTCTCCAGCCCTGCAAACTGATTCTTTAGCAATTAAAATAATAATACCATAGACTGTCAGCAATTTTTCAATTAAATGAATACAATTCTATCCTGATTTTAATAGTTTTTTCATTAATTATATGCCATAGGCAATAGGTTAGATTTAATATATTCTTTTCTTATAACCCTTTCTGGCTAAAATGTATATAAATTTGGCTGACTTGATGAGTTGTACCAGGTTTTTCTTTAAATATAGTCTATCTATGGAATATGAAGCCAAATAATATCCCACCCACTGTAAGAGTGCTATATAGCTTGGTGCCTCTCTCACTAGAAGTACAGTTTAACCATTGCAAATTAAAGATAATGAGATTCGCTTAAGAAAATAAATGATGTTAAACTTAAATTAGTGTTTCTAATCTTATGCTTTTTCAAAATCCTTTGGGTTAATAATTAACACGTGTGACCACTGGTACATTTACAAAGTGATGCAATATGTATAGGATGATCTGAAAGGCTTGTGATAATTTGGACTGTGATTTCTGCTTGCTTTCTGTTGTAAAATTAGGGTAATGTTTTCCTCAAAAAGAGATAAAATCTTTTTGTAGGTGAGGACTAAGCAATAATGCATAAAGTACTGTTATTGATGCCCAGCAGTCAGTAGGTGAAGTGAAAGTTTTGGAATGGCTTTCTTTGGATACTTAGAATTCTGTAACACAATAGTAAATACAATAAAGTTATGATCAGTGGTATAACAATTCAAGAAACTAAGGCCGGTCCTTCAGAGGGAGCTGCTTCCAAGCCGAATACATCAGGTATTAGATACGATACTTGAGATATTAGTTGTACAGGCCAATGTGTCTACTGGCCTTGCAGGCTGCATGATGTAAATTTCTAGTCAGCAACATATACCAAATGAACATCAAACATTTCCTTTTTTGGACCTATCTTGGATAGTGAAGGACCTTGCCTTTCTCTTCTCACACATTCTTAAATCCACATAATAGCTCAGGGCAGTGTTTTTATTACTAGACCTCTGATTTGATGTACTTCACATAGATGATACCATTCTACAAATTGGGATCTGACACATTTGAATTCCTTTTGCATAACTATAACCCTAATACTTAAAAAAATCCAAGATTTATTTTGGCTGATGGTTTCAGGCCATCATGGTGGAAATGACTATGTGGCATCTCTGTTTTTGGCAGTGGGAGTGTGTGGGGGACAAGAACTGGGGTCTGGTATGACCTTCAAAGGCATGCCCCAGAGGCCTTCCCTCAGTTAGGACACATTCACTGAAGGTTCACCAAAAACAGCTGGAAGAAAGAATTTAAAATATGTGCCATGGAGGACTTTACCAAACACAACAGGAAAACACATGTCTCTGATCATAGAAATTTATTCTCTTAGTTGCATGCTCCTCAGGGCATGATCCACTAGTGACAATGCTTCATCAGTTTAGGGATTCTCCCATACTTCAAGTTGAATATTGAAAGCTGAGAAGATAGAAAGATGGCTGCTCACAGCCTTCCTAATGGAAACTGTGACTACCCCTGGTATATATGAGTCCTGTGTCATCTACTGTATGTGTTTGTAGAGTTGTATGTGGTAGGGCTTGGGAGTCACATTTCCTGATAGTTAGCAACCTCCTGCCCTTGCCTGCTGTAATGGAGCTTTTTTGACTTTTGTCTTCTTGGATATTAGTAAGGGCAGAATAGGACACTGCTAATAATAAATTCATAGGTATGACCTAAGCATCACTTCAGATTTATACCCATAGCACTTTGTAACTTTTCACAAGACCTCAGCTTTAACATGTAGAAAACAGTAATGATGACTCAAAACATGCCCACTCACTACACTAATCACATGTGGAGTACAATGACTAAAGCACCCTGACAACATTATTCACATACATAGTAGAATTTTGCTAACAGCTGTAGTGTTCAAATTTTAGAGTTTGATGTTGATGGATATCTTTGCTGACACAAACCAAGTGACTAGGACTATCAGAGGCCAGGAGGAACCTCTTTTCTAATTATTTGTCAATGGACACTGATCTGATAGTGAAAGACATGCTCAAGCAAGTGTCTAGAAGCAATGAATGTTTGCATGACATATGACAATAGGAAAAATGCTCAGCTATCTGTTGTTTACTATTCTTGAACATTGCCACCATGTGTGACTCCTACATTGGTTATTAAAGTGGAATCACTTATAAATGTGTCCAAGACTCTAGGGCTTTGGCTCATAAGCATATGATGTTTAACAAGTGATGTCTTTTGTGTTAGCTCTAATTCAGCAGAAAATTAGGAAAACAACTTTGGAAGAACATGCATTATTTCTGTGATTTTTCAGTTTGGTAACTACTCATGTTTCCTTAGAAGCAAGAATAAAGTCAGCTTTTGTGTTCTCAGCATAAACCAAACCCTATTACTGCCCCAAAGGATGAAAAACTTTAACACAACTGTAATGAAATCAAGTCACTGACAATATCAGCAAGAAGCATTCTGTCACTTTTTTTTGCAGTAATTTTGTGTGACAACCTCTAAGGACATTCAGTATATGTCATATTTCAAGACTGCAAATAATTTGTTAACCTTTAATCAAAAAAATAGAAAAGGATTTCCTGTATCCAATACCATATTCCATCCAAAGGGAGGAAAAAACAGTGCTTGAAGCTTTGTTAGAAATCAAATTATTCAACCTGAAACAACATTGAAATTTATAGCATAATAAGAATTTTCCCTGTGGAATTTTTCTCATCACAACACTGACAAGGAAACATTTCTATGACACAATTGAAATAAGTAACTCACCAGAAAGTTGAAATATCCTATTCTTAATTTACTTTATGCTTTTCTATCTGAAAGAGGAAGTATATATTATCATGTAAGTAAACCTCCTTACAATGTCAAATTTCATGAATAAAAGTATTAAGGGACTAGGGAGATGACCCAATTGGTAAGTCTTTTACCATGAAGTGTGAGGTCCTTAGTGATCCCCAGAACCCACATAAATGCTGGGTGGGGTCATGTTTATCTGTAATCCAGAACTTTGTAGGCAGAGACAGGAAAAAGCCCAGGGCAAGCTGGCTAGCTAGACTAGTTATATCTGTGAACTCTGGTTTCAAGGACTGACCCTGTCTCAATAAATATCATAGAGAGCTATGGAGAAAGACACATATATGGACCTCTGACCTCTACACACACTCACACATATGTATCCACACACACATGGATAAACATGCATGCAAAAATGTACTAAAAATTTAAATATAAAACTAGTTAAATATGACAGTTAAGTGACAAGGGTGCTAGTACAAGGTAATTTCTCACTTGAGTACAACAGCCACTAGTTATAAACTTGTGATAATACAGTGACAGAGCATTTGTTGGCTTGCAAAAGTCCCTGAGTTTTATTTACCACAAAGTAAATAAATATACACACAGACAGAAAAACACAATAATTACAACATATAAGAAACAGAGTTTAAAGTCTTCATGGTTCCCAAATACTGTTTTCACATGAATATACAGTATTTTTTTTTTTACCAACTAAAGAAAATAATTATTTTAGAGGCCATGTTTCTTTGCAAAGAATCTTCACTAGTTGTATGATGTGAAGATTTTCTACTCATCATTTAGTTAGCGGTAAGTTTGTATTTCAAGAGCTTTGTATTTCAATTTAGCTAAAATTGTAATGAATGTGCAATTGGCAAAGAGAGCTTTTGTCTGTCAATAAAGTGCCTTTACCAAAGAACTGCATCATTTTATCTTATTGTTTAACTTTTTAAATTATTTATTTATTTTTTACAAAGGTTTTTTTTTTCCCCCTTTCCCCAATCCACTTTTCCTGATGATTCTCCTCAGTGGGGTTATTGGTATTCATTTTGGGGTAATTAAGGCCTCAGTTAATCTCTTCATTGGGGAACTGTGCTTCAAAAATTTCTACCCCTATGGATAGCATGGGTAGAACTGGGTTTATTCCAGAGTTCAGCATGAATTACAGAATCCCTGGAAGGAATTAAGAGAAGACCATGTGGTTATTTTCAGTCTAGCAGAGCCACACCACAGCCCTGGGAGCTGCCATGTCATGAGTTACCATGCCCCCCACCCCCACACTCACTGTCCTCAGAATTCCCAAGTGACATCTTTGCTAAACAAACAAAAAAATGCCATTTACAATGTCATTTCCATGCACTTATGATTCTATCATTTTGAACTAAAACTGTGTTCTGACAACTACAGTTGGAAAGAAACTCATGAGCTTTCTGTAGTAATCCTGCACTATCCTGGTAGTGGATCTTCCAGCCTGAGTTAGAGTCCTCCAGTTAGAGTGACACCATGACTGGATACCCGTGCCCAGACAGAAAACTTGTTAGCACACTCAAACTCTTCTTTGAAGTATATAAATTTTGTGTGTGTGTTTATGGGGGAGTGTTTTGTATTCATTTGTTCTGTTTTTTAAAATATAGCCATTCATAACCTAAATAGATGTTTCAGCATTCACACATCTATAAATATATAGTATTGTATGCAACTTCCACTTATCAAGACAGCCCTACATTAAATAACTACCCTGTCATTAGCATATAGGAGAATGCCCAATGAACAAAGATACTCAATGAGTATTGATAAATTCCCATGAATACCACTTTTCATTGGCAAATAAAAACTGCTAAGGATTTCATATGCCACACAAATGTATTTTTCTCTGAATATATCCACCTTGTTGAAATTCTTCAAAACGTAAGTGCATATATTCTAATTGTTTTCTTGGTGTGTACTATTTGGGAGGACAGTCTTACTACAATCACAGCATGCTTGCTAGAAATTTTGAAATATGATTCTTTTGTGTTATATGCTAAGAATCCTGGATGAGGGCTTTAAACTAAAAATGTCCTAGCACTAGTTATTACAATGTGTGGTTCTGAAAGCCTTCTAAGAGCAAAGCAAATAGACATGACACTAGGTAAGAAGAGAGCTAATTGTGTTTGCACTGAGAAGAATCCCACATTATTTTTAACAGGTCCATGAAAGCCTTTCTAAAAGAGTCTACATAAATTTCATATTCAAGTGTATGTGTATAACATGAAAGATCAAGAGACCCGGCATCTTCTCTTTTTTGAGAAAAAATAAAATAAAATGAAGGGAAAATGTTATTGGCTTGTCATAACATTTCAAGCTATGGAAAATATAGACAAGGTCAAAAATAAATGAAACAGAAGATTGAGGTTCAGGGAGAGATTGAGGTATCCCGCAGAACATAAAATACAATACACCAAATAACTAGTCATAGTGACAGAAAGTGCCAATCATGGCATCATGCCCTGAGGCAGGAGGATCTTGAATTCTATATCAGAAAAATAACTACAAAGAATATTATAAGAAAACTGGGCATCATTAAGCCAAAAAACTGGTGACTGTACATATTGTTATTTTCCATGCAATCTTTAAAACAGGTTAGAGAAACATGTGCTTATAGAAACAACAATACTCAGGATTTGGAAATTTAAATTTGAGGCTAGGTATGGTGGCTGATATGTGTAATCCCACTACTTGGAAAGACTCAGGCAAGAAGATTGCAGCTGGTTTGAGGCCAGCCTGGGATAGTGAATTATGTCAGGGGCTACAACGAAATCTTATTTTAAAGAAGAGTACTAGGAGGAGAAATACAAGCTTGAAACTTTCCTGCCATAATGAAGCAGCCACACCCATGTCTTACAGTTTTGTGGTATCAAAGTGTGTTTGCTAACAGGCAGTATGTGAATTCATTTCAGGCCTAGGTAAGCTTGCATTTCCTCAGGTGCTAATCTTTGCATTGAAGGATGAGAAAAGTTATAGCAGAAATAATGACAGAGAGAGAGAGAGAGAGAGAGAGAGAGAGAGAGAGAGTCTTACTGAGCCAGGGGCATTTGTAAGCATGCTACATAACCGAGTGTTTGTTGTAGGAGGGTACTTTGGCTTCTCCTGGCAATGCCCATGTCCTCGTGTGTTATTGTCTCCCTCCTACCTCAGAACCTGCATTCTAGCCACAAGCCTTTTAAACCCTTTCATAGGCTTATAAATAAGTCATACTGTCCCACCAGCAGGATGTTCATTCCATCACTGAGATTCCAGTTTTGACTTCTTTGTGCTACTCATTCCTCGTACATCCCTCTTTACTTACTTTTCTTCTATGATTTCCAATATCAGCTCAAGCAACTCTTCTTCATTGCAGTTTTTGCCACACTGTAGCACAACCTACCCCTGCTTTCTCTACTCCCACGTTGTCCCAGAGCTTTATGGAGGCCACTGCTACAAATCCTTATGGCTGTCATATCCTACCTTCCAACCCTTGTCAGAGCTTTGATTTCATACTTACTTGTATGCAGGGAGCTGCAAGCAGTCGCCATCTTGGCTTCCTGGCTTCCTGTCTGTGTTGAGGTAAACAACTCCATATATGGCTAAAGCTTCCGCCTTCCACCTCCCGGATGGTGAGTGCTTCCTCTGTCGTAAACAACTCCATATTAGGCAGTGCCTTGACTCAACCTGTCCCGAGCCTATCCCGTGGCGCCTGGTGGTGGCAAGCTGGTAGCAACCAATCAGTGGGTGCCTCATTGCACTTCCCTCTATAAAAGTAGCTGCACATTCCGCCTCCTTGCCCCTCGCCATCAACCTTCATGTCAACCAAGAGCTCTCCAATAAAAGTGTGATCAAGAAGGATCCTCGTCTTGTGGTCGTTCTTCCCTGCGGGTCAGGGGGCTCGCCGCAAACTGGTACCGAAATCCCGGGACGCCGGGAGCCTTGTGGTCACCAGGCGAGGGGTCGAAGAGGATTCAGAACTTGACACACGGAGAGGAAGACGTCGGTAAGTCATCCCCAGTCATGCAGTTTTCTGACCTGGACTTTAATCTGATCCTTGCCGTTTTCCTTCCCTTCTGGGTTTTGTTTAAAGGTAGCCACACAGACATTATTAGACAGGGACGGAGAGCATTGGCAAGGCATCAGGATAGTCTTTCTGAGTCAGATACAAATGGGGAAACCCCAGCTAGGCCTAGGAAAAGGAAAAAAACAAAAAAGGAAATACAAAGGGAAAAAAAGGATAAAAGCTTACAAGATGAGCTTAGAGAAATGGGTGAAGTTTATGATTATGCCCTCATTAAGCTTTCTAAAGGGAAGGAAAGACTGCAGAGGACTTTGTTGGAACTGGGCTACTGGCACAAGGGCTGGCTGCGTCCTGCTGCCCAGGCCCAGAGAGTTTGATCAAGGTTAAATTTGTAATGGACTGATGTGCTTGGCTAGAGATATTGGACTGAGAGATTTAAGATTTTAAGCTGGAAAACCTCAAGCAAGTTAAAATTACAGGCACTGAGACTGGTTTTAGGTTACTGAACCTGCTATTGTCAAACACATTAGCAATCTTAAGGAAGATGTTCCAACTGCTTTACATTCAAACAATGGAAAGGATGCCTGAGGAAAGGCTATCATAGAAATGCAAACACTTTTGGAAAGAGTTGACTGGAGGAGGAACCTGCTTTTCAAGGCTATTGAACTTGAACTGCAGAAGTTTGATGTTTGTTTGATGGTGGTTGAGTTTGCATTGTTTTAGTCTCTCCTTGCTTTAATCCCAGAGGAATTCGCCCATTACAAATTTGGCAGATGGATGTTACTCACGTCCCATCTTTTGGCAAATTACAATATTTACATGTTTCCATTGATACTTGTTCTGGAGTTATGTTTGCTTCCCCATTAACCGGGGAGAAAGCAGCCCATGTTATTCAACACTGCCTTGAGGCGTGGAGTGCCTGGGGGAAGCCCAAAATTCTTAAAACTGACAATGGACCAGCTTATACTTCTCAAAAATTTGGACAGTTCTGTCACCAGATGGGAGTGACCCATTTGACAGGTCTCCCGTATAATCCTCAAGGACAGGGTATTATAGAACGGGCTCATCGCACTCTAAAGTCTTATTTAATAAAACAAAAAGGGGGAGTCGAGGAGGCTCTGCCCTCAGTCCCGCGAGTGACTATATCCATAGCACTCTTTACTCTTAATTTTTTAAATTTGGACAGTCAGGGCCATTCGGCGGCTGACCGTCATTGCTCAGAGCCTAACAGGCCACAGGAGATGGTTAAGTGGAAAGATGTTTTGACTGGTCAATGGAGAGGCCCGGATCCTATTTTAATAAGATCCAGGGGAGCTGTTTGTGTTTTTCCACAGGACCAAGAATCACCCCACTGGGTTCCTAGTCGGTTGGTGAAGACGGTCCGACCTTCTCTAGAGGACAGCTTGGAGAGCCAGGATGATCCTGAGAAACCAGAAAAACCAGATGTGGACGAGTCTGTGGATGCTGACCCTCCAGTGCTTGGCACTCAGTAGAGGAGAACAACGCTGGGGCATCTTGTCAGCCTTTCCTAAGCCCCTGCCAGTACATCATGCTGCAGCGGTCTTCCCTCGCTTCTTCACAACTCAGAAGGAGCTGGGTCTCCCCACTGTGATTGGGGATACCACGTATGTCAGCTTAGGGGAAGATCGGAGTTTTGAGAAAATCGGAGCCCTTTGCTTCACAATTGATTCACCCCGTAATTTTTGTATAGGGCTGAGAAAACAGGCCTTTGGTTGGTTTAAGGATAATAGGATATGGGGAAAAATTTCCCAAGAGAGACGTAATTCCAGATTTGGTGCAGAAAATAGTACTTCTCAATATCTTTTGCAAATTATACAGACCGTCCTGGACGCGTCTTAATACTTCTGGGGGTATTGAGAAAGTCATATATACTTTTGGGAGGATGTGTGCTTTGCCTCTGGTTGGTTTGCCGCCTGCGAGCCCAGACCAGGCGGGACAAGGTGGTCATTTCTCAGGCACTTGCCGCTTTGGAGTGTGGGTCCTCCCCCCAGATTTGGCTGTCGGCCCTAAAGAGCACCTAGTTTCCCCTGGCCCTTGCACTCTTAGGGCCTGAAGTGCCCATTGCACAAGGATGGGCAGAGGGTTGGTGTTGGGAGCACGGCACTCATCACGCTCAGGATGTGAGACAAAGTACTGCACGTGGGGCGAGCTCTTAGCAGCCTCATGGAGGGCATGTCTGATTGCATATGGGTTGGTACTGTAATCCCATCTCTGAGAAAAGGTACCGGACGGGTGTGACACCAGCCTGGCTGGCCACTAGGCCTGGGGTCATCACAATGTCCTTTCGAGCATCAGAGATCAGACCTCTACCCTTGCCTGTTGCGTTTAAACAAAAAGGGGGAACTGCAGGGAGCTGCAAGCAGTCGCCATCTTGGCTTCCTGGCTTCCTGTCTGTGTTGAGGTAAACAACTCCATATATGGCTAAAGCTTCCGCCTTCCACCTCCCGGATGGTGAGTGCTTCCTCTGTCGTAAACAACTCCATATTAGGCAGTGCCTTGACTCAACCTGTCCCGAGCCTATCCCGTGGCGCCTGGTGGTGGCAAGCTGGTAGCAACCAATCAGTGGGTGCCTCATTGCACTTCCCTCTATAAAAGTAGCTGCACATTCCGCCTCCTTGCCCCTCGCCATCAACCTTCATGTCAACCAAGAGCTCTCCAATAAAAGTGTGATCAAGAAGGATCCTCGTCTTGTGGTCGTTCTTCCCTGCGGGTCAGGGGGCTCGCCGCACTTGTAACTATTTGATGTTGGGAATTTCTTTGAGGACTTCTATGAGGAATTTCTATGTTGGGGATGCTATAGCTGATTGCTGATCCCACTATTTCCATTTTTATAGTTTAAAACAGACACACATTAAACATTTGATGTTCAATCCCAGAGCAAGATGGACAAAGATAGAAAATCAAATCTATCACTCTTTGTTATGCTTTTGTTTAAATATGAGTTACTCCTGGCCTATGAGGTATAGCTAAGTGGTAGAATCAAGTATTTGCCTAGCTTCTCAATGCCCTAGCTTTAATTCCTGGCATCATCTCTGACCTCTTTTAACCACAGTTATCTAAAATTGTGTCATTTCCACTAATTATCATTTCTCTCATTATCTCTGCTAATAGCCATCTTATCATATGTATAGATGATACAGGATTGATTAAATCATAACAGTCAAACATTTGAATTTGAAAACTAATCAGATTATGTGGATAACCTTTATACTTCTTTATTAAAGTTTAAATTAGTTTGTATTGCAGTTACTTTAACATTGCTAGAACCAAGCACCCTACCAAAAGCAGCTTATGGGAGCAAAACGTTTACTGCAGGCTTACAGTTTTGATGGGAGGCTTCATCATGGTGGAACAAAAGCGTAGCAGAAGAGGAAGCAGTCACATATCTGGTTGAGCTAGCCACACTGGCAAGCTGGGATAATAAACCTCAAGGTTGGTCTCAAGCAACAAACCTTTTCCAGTAAGGTTCCACTTCTCCAATCCCAAAAGATGGGAACCATGTATTCAGAACACATGAATTTACAGGGGACATTTTACATTCAAACAACCACAGTTTGTCTGTATATTTCCTTATTTCTGGAATTTTAAGAAGGACTTCAAGATGATGAAGAAATAGTGGTGAAATTGTGTCATAAATAGTGGTTATGAATCTGGGTCTTAAATTAGAGCCTGACTTAGAAAAGATGTTTCCTATAATGAATTATCCAGTTCATTTAAATAACAACGTATTTCAGTGTCAAAATTGGCAATCATTGAGAGAGGATCACAATGTCTTCCTAATATTACAGTGGCCATGAAGGTCATAGTAAGACATTTAAAATATGTTACAGTGTTTTTGTTTTTGTTTGTTTGTTTGTTGGTTTTTTGAGGTAGTGTCTCATTCTAGCCCAGGCTGACCTGGAATTCACTATTGAGTCTCAGGGTGGCCTCAAACTCACGGCAATCCTCCTACTCTGCCTGCCTCCCTAGTGCTGGGATTAAAGTCATGTGCCACCACACCTGGCTACCTTACAGGTTTTGACTTCCAGGTAAGATGGCAGTGTAGGAGCCATGCCAAACCAGCCTATGGAGGGAATTAAGCATGACCCCCCCCCCAGCAAAATACACTCCTCATCTGAAAAGTGAAGGAGTATATGTTATTCTTAGACATAGCAGAGAAGCTGGAGAGACAAAGATCCACCAGGAAGGAGGAAAAAGGCCAGAATCGCACTGAGGCACTTGCAGCCCACCAATCCACTCAATCTGTGCACCACTCTGCCAGGCTTGCCAAGCGCTGGCAGCAGCAGAGACCAAACAAGGAGTGTTTTCAACCTCATCAGCCTTCTTGCCTAATCTCTAGAATCTACAAAGAACTCAAAAATCTAAACAGTAAGAAGTCAAACACCCCACTCACAAAATGGGGCAAAGAGCTCAACAGGCAGTTCACAGAGGAAGAAATACAAATGGCAAACATACACTTAAGAAAATGTTCATTATCCCTAATCATCAGAGAAATACAAATTAGAACAACTATGAGATTCCACCTTACCCCAAAAAGGATAGAAAACATCAAAAAAATCAAATAAAAATAAAGGCTGGCGAGGATGTGGAGAAGTAGGAACACTCATCCACTGTTGGTGGGAATGTAGAATGGTACGACCACTTTGGAAAGCAATATGGAGACTTCTGAAAAAGCTGAGTATAGAGATACCAACAGACCCAGTTATTCCCTTACTGGGCATCTACCCTAAAACCTTCAAACCACAGGCTAGAGAGATTTGCTCAACCGTGTTTGTAGCGGCTCAATTTGTAATAGCTAAGAGCTGGAATCAACCCAGATGTCCATCACTAGAAGAATGGATAACTAAGATGTGGTATATCTACACAACGGAATTCTATGCAGCAGCAAGAAAAAAATGACACAATGAAATTTGAGGAAAAATGGTTGAACCTGGGGCAGATCATTCTCCGTGAACTTACCCAATCGCAGAAAAAAAATCACCACATAGTCTCACTCATCTACAGCACCTAACCTGAATCTACCCAAGATACCTTACATACCCAGCAAGCATCTCGTGGACTAGATAGTAGGATGGAAGGGGAGGGAGGGGAGGGCATCAAAGGGGTGGAAAACACAAATCTAGACCCAAATGGCAATTGTACCATAAAATTCTACTTACTAAAAGACAGACCAAATGGCTCATCCTTCGCCAGGCCCTCACAGGGAACACCTGAACCACAAGACACTGGAGAGGGTAGGATCATGAATACCTTAATCTTCTACATCTTCCCTCCCTCATTCTCCCTCTCCCTCTCTCTCTCTTCTCTCTAACTCTTGTATAGTAGTTATCTTTTTCCTCATTTTCTTAGTGGGCACTGACCTGTAACTCCTAGTACCGGCATAGGGCTATCATCCACAATGAGCTTTTGATCAGAGAGACCTACAAGGTTTCCTAAAAGACAGACAGATTTCTGTCAGAGTACTTGATGACCCACCAAAGGTTAGTGGTAAGACCCTACTGCTGAAGACACCTTATGTGGTTGACATGCAAAATAGAATGGCATGGCTGGAAGTTGGAAGACAGTCAGTCCCCAGACAGTCAGCACATCTACTGCCAGAAGGTGCTACATGGGCGACTGGGGGAAAATGACCAATATCTGTCCAAGCAAATCATGGTCTAACATACTTAGCAGCAAATAACTTATTGTGATGCCCACACAAGTGCAATAGTGGCACACAGCCATGGTGGGAAACCAACTGCTCTTAATTTGGCTAACTGATCTCCTCAGTGGCACGGGACCCATAGCTGGAGCTGGGAAACAAGTCAGAACCATATCCAAACATAAGCCCACTTGCCAATATCAAGCTACCATCAATCATGGGCTACAAGAGGGCCTACACCTATTAAATTCTCTATAAAAAAGTAAGCCTTATCTCTTTTGTCCTGGTGCTAACTTACTCTCCATTGGAGAATCTGCTTCTCTTTTTCAGATAGACGTAGATCCTAAGGAGAGTGCCACCCCATCATACCTCAAAAGAGCCCCGGCTGAAACTAAGAAAAATTGGCGAAACGAGCATGGGTGCTGTTTTCCTGATGAACTGGATACCAGCAGAAGGGGGAAGGAGATCAACAAAGAGAAAAATCAACTCCTACCAAATCAGAGAGCCAGAGCCTCACAGGTCCCCAACACCTCATCACTGAAGCAGACCAAAAATGAACCCAACATGGCTCAGGGAAATTTTGTGGAAGAAGGGGCGGAAAGAATGTCAGAGCCACATGTTGGGTCATGATATGCAGAGGCATTTATCTTACACGTAACTGTGGGCTAACTCCACAATGCATGACCCATATACCTCAACAAGGAGGGGCCAAAGGGAGGGGGCAGGTCACGGGTGAGCCTAATAATGGTACGAAACTGACTGTGTTTGCTGAATACAAAACTAACTAATAAAGAAAAAAAAAGAAAAAAAAAAAACAAAGTTAAGAAATCTGAAGATTAACTACTTCCATGAAGCCAGATCACCCTCATATCAAAACCAGACAAAGATAGAAACATAAAAGAAAATTACAGAGCAATCTCCCTCATGAACATAGATGCAAAAATTCTGAACAAAATATTGGCAAACAAAATGCAAGAATATATCAAAGACATTATTTACCCTGACCAAGTTGGCTTTATCCTGGGGATGCAGGGATGGTTCAACATACACAAAACAATAAATGTAATACATCATATAAATGGTCTGAAGGACAAAAATCACATGATCATCTCAAGAGATGCAGAAAAGAATTTGACAAAATCCAACATTCTTTCATGGTAAAAGTATTACCGAAACTGGGAACAGAAGGAACATATCTCAACATAATAAAAGCTATTTATGAGAAACCTACAGCCAACATAATACTAAATGGAGAAAAACTTGAAGATTTTCCACTAAATTCAGGAACAAAACAAGGGTGTCCTCTGTCCCCACTTTTGTTTAATATAGTACTAGAAGTCTTAGCTATACCAATAAGGCAAGAGACATTCCATAAAAGGGGTGCAATTTGGAAAAGAAGAGATCAAATTATCATTATTTGCAGATGAAATGATTCTATACATAAAGGACAATAAAGACTCTACCAGTAAACTATTAGAGCTGAGAAACACTTTTAGCAACATAGCAGGATACAAAATAAATGCACAAAAATCAGTAGCTTTCCTATATACTAACAGCAAACATGAGGAGGACAAAATCAGGGAATCTCTCCCATTCACCATTGCCTCAAAAGAAAAAAAAATGCACCTTGGAATAAACTTAACCAAGGAAGTGAAGGCTCTCTACAATGAGAATTTTAAAGCATTCAAGAAAGAAATTGCAAAAGACACAGGAAATGGAAAGACATCCCATGTTCTTTGATTGGAATAATCAATATTATGAAAATGTCAATCTTACCAACAACTATATACACATTTAATGCAATTCACATTAAAATTCTAATGGCATTCTTCACAGAAATATAAAAATCAATCCTAAAATTCATTTGGAAGCACAAAAAACCTTGAATAGCCAAAACAATTTTGAGCAACAGCAACAACAACAAAAGAATGTTGGTGAGGATGCTGTAAAGGGGGAACCCTTCTACACTGTTGGTGGGAATGTAATCTGCTACATACATTATGAAATAAGTGTGAAGTTCCTGAGACAGCTAATGACTCTTCTCACTACCTTAGAGGTACTTGCACAACCATGTTTATTGCTGCTCTATTCTCAATAGCTAGGAAATGGAACCAGCCTAGATGTCTCTCAACTGATGAATGGATAATAAAGAGGTGGTACATTGACACAATGGTGTTCTATTCAGCGGTAAAGAAAAATGAAATGTGCAGGGAAATGGATGGATCTGGAAAGGATTATACTAAGAGAGGTAACCCAGGCCCAGAAAAGCAAATGTCACATGTTCTCTCTCATATGTGGATCCTAGCTACAATGTATAGACGTGTGTAAACTGGAACCAAAAATCAGTAGCAGAGTCCCATAAGCTAGAGAAAGGCTATTAGGGACAGAGAGAGAAGGTCTTAAGGGGTAGTATTGTATATATGTAAGTAGAAGAACATATTACAGGGAGGGTAAAGGCCTAAGTGAGGGCAGGGAAAGAGATCGTATTAAAGGAGGGTGGTGGTGGGGAGGGTCAATCAAAATTCAAGATATTCTGAATAAGGCATATGAAAATCTACTTTCTTGAATAATAGCACATCCAGAAGCCATATATTGCTACTAGAAAAATTTCAGTGCCAGGGATGAGATATCTTCCAGTGAGTTGTTGGTCAAGGAGTTCCCTGTTGCCTCCAGAACATTATAGGCTATTGCCAAGGCCCTTGGTTTCCTGTGGGAAAGAGATGCTAAGACCTTATTGCTGAAGAATTCACATGCGTGAGTGGCAAAGTAACTGAAAACTCAAGCTGGTGCTGAGCAGAAAACCTTCTCCCTGTAGCCCATCCAACTGAAAGCTGGAAAAAGCTGCACTGTATGCAGCCTTATGGGAGACAGAAATCAGCAGTGAAAACAGCGGACACTGGAAGCCTCAAGTTTGGCCCGACAGGCCAAATGACTGAAGGAGTGCAATAGTGGCAATTCTGCTCTGAGGGAGACCAGCTGCTCTCTAATTGGACTGAAGGCCTGCTCTATGGGTACTGAAAACCTAATCGAAAGTCTATGGCATGGGCTAGAGAGATGGCTTAGCAGCCAAGCGCTTGCCTGTGATGCCTAAGGACCCAGGTTTGAGGCTCAATTCCCCATAACCCACTCAAACCAGATGCAAAAGGTGGTGCATGCATCTGGAGTTTGTTTGCAGTGGCTGGAGGCCTTGGCGTGCCCATTCTCTCTCTGCCTCTTTCTCTCTCTGTCTGTTGCTCTCAAATAAATAAATATTTTTTTTAAAAGCCTATGGCAGGGGAGATCATGAGCCTTAGGGGTATAAAGCCTGCTCTTGTCTGGATAAACGCATATGTTATTCTCACCTAATTGCCCTGAAATCAGTACACTTAATGTTCATATTCATATACTAATGCTACTCTCACTTCTGGTTAGAGAAGCTTCACTTTTCAGATGGCAGTGACCACTGGGATGACCCAAAAGGCAACATAGTGCTGAGAAGAAGGGACAGAGGAGTGTCCAGAAATGAAACAACTCACACCCTCCAAGGCTCAAGATCCATTGCAGAAGAGGTGGCAGAAAGAATGTCAGAACCAAAGGAAGGGTACCACTCCTTACATACAACTGTCCGGACAGAAATTTCCCTCGATATCCATGACCTTGTAGTACCTAGCAATACCTACACAAGACCCTCATAATAGGAGAAAAAGATGATGACATCAAATTAAAAGAGATACTAATGGAGAGAGGGAGGAGCTATTATTCAGAGCATAGTTATGAAGGGGAAAGTGGGGGAGGGGAGGGAAATACCATGGTTTGTTGTCTGTAAGTATAGAAGTTGTCAACATAGGAAAAAAAAAAAAACTCTTAAAATATCTTACAGGTTTTTTTTTTTTTTTGGCATCTAGCAAGTACTTTAACAAATACTTATAATACCACTACCAAAATGATAACCTCAGAAAAGGAAATAAATTTCAAATAACAAAAGGGAGTGAAAGTACTACTAAAATTGTCCAGGATGTTTAATATTAGAGTTGTGTTATTTAATTCATAAGACCTGACTTTTCAGTACTCACTACCTGATAATTACCAGTGGTATAAAAGCAATCAACATATGCTGCCATATATAAAAGATCCTTGCTGCCGGGCGTGGTGGCGCACGCCTTTAATCCCAGCACTCGAGAGGCAGAGGCAGGAGGATTGCCGTGAATTTGAGGCCCCCTGAGACTCCATAGTGAATTCCAGGTCAGCCTGGGCTAGAGTGAGACCCTACCTCAAAAAAACAAAACAAACAAACAAAAAAAAAAAGATCCTTGCTGATTATCTTAGTAGAATGTGGGCAGTGGCATTTAAGAGCAAGTTCAAGGAATTTACATGAACTATGATCTAATTTATGTAAGAGATGATCTGATAGTTGTACAAAAATAATGATCATAGAAATTTGTGACCAATATTTTTCTCTGCTGTCATGTTTTCTCTCTTGTAAGCTAGTTAGTTAGTATTTATGGAGCCGTATTTGAACAAACAGCTTCACTTATACATTCACTTATACAGGAAAACATTGCAACACTGAGCTATATTCCAAGCCCCTTGCTGCACTGTTATCTGGGAAATTTATGTGTGGAGATTTGAATCTCCATCTGGATCTTCACAGGAAGACAGAAGAAATCTTAAGAGGAACCTCTACCAACCACAATCTCAGCACTCTCTCTGTACAAAATAAGTCTGAAAAATCCAATTTTGCTAGAATATATGAAAGGAAGCCTCATACACACAAAATTGTTACAAGCACTCTGTTTGAAAGTAAGTACAGCTTTCCCTGCAAGCCTAAATTCACTTTTCACAATTTCACACTCAACAATTTTATAAATTAGAATTCCTCAAAGGGCTTTCATCTTCACACAAAAAATAGATACATTTAAAATACTTTTTAACCTTCAAATATGCTTATAAACTAGAAACAAGACTTGTATTTTGTTATTTATTTTATCTCTTTATAATTGACACAAGTAGAGATTATTCATTTACTAATACATAAATTATTTCTACAAAATTTAGCTTTGGTGTGCTTGACAATTATTTATTCTTCTGATCCTAGAATGTACCTCTGCAATCTTTATTCTGTCACAAAGCTATCTAATTATTAGCAGGAAATGCATCTAGATAATAAAAACAAAATGTAGTTCTGCTTGAAATAAAATATTTCCTGAGTTGATAAGTTACTTAATAATTTACTATAGTAGAATGTATCAACTCATAAGCATATACACTTGTGTGTCAAGTAATAATAAAACAAAACTAAAGAGAACACCTCTTTTGTTATTTGGAAATAGGTGAGAAAGCATTGCTAATGAATGCAAATCAGTTACCTGAGCCAATCATTTTTATCTAAAATAACTTGTCCCAGTTCAGATAGAAAGAATGCAGACACAGCTTCCATGGTGATATGGAGCCTGGAGATCTTTGTCATTGGGGACATGTCAGAAGCTAATTTCACCAGATATAAATCAAGGTGGGTTTAGAGAAGCCTGTGCACTGAACAGGCTAGAGACATGTGGCCTCAGTGTCCCCAAGGTGACTTTGCTATCACATTTTACAAGGCAGAATTCATTGCATCTCAAGAAAGCAATTGTTTTCTCTAATTTCATGAGCATGTCCTAATTAACATACTGATGTCCCAGGCTAGGGCTCCCTAAGGAATCATGACAAGTGGCCCTATGCATAGAATTAGTTTTACTTGAGAGGAATTATCACCTTTTCTCTGAACCTAAGTGGTGGTAACTTTAATTTCAACTTTCCTGGCTTGCCAGTCACAAAATTTTTAGATTTTTTTCTATTCGTGTACTTTACTTTCATTTTATTCCTTTTATAATTCTTTTCTATGAATAAGGAGGAAGAAATATAATACCTCATTCAAGACCTGAGGAAGGACAATGCTTATATCAACATGCAGCTTGTACTGCTAGGTTAAATATACATTACTATGTCCTTTAAAAATGTGTTAAAGTGATAATCTACAACAATTTTAAAATAAAATAACCTTTAACAGAGCAATACTAGATTATTTTAATATGTACTGAAATGTTATACCAGAAACACAGAGAGATACAATGGTGTCTTTCCACAATATCAGAATATATTGAATAACAGTAAATTCACTGCATTTTCTGCCGTTTTCCAAGTAGTTTCAATTTCTCTTGATGCCCGGGCATTGATCAACACAGGTTCTCTTATTCCACTCTTTACTAATGTGAATATCAGATTACACATTACATACTATTTGTTTATTTTTTTGTTTTTTTCGTTTTATTTATTTATTTTTCTCAATTTTTATTAACATTTTCCATGATTATAAGAAATATCCCAGAGTCACATGTTGGGTCATGATATGCAGAGACATTTAGCTTAGCCATAACTGTGGGCTAACTCCACAATGCATGACCCGTATACCTCAACAAGGAGGGGCCAAGGGGAGGGGGTAGGTCACGGATGAGCCTAATAATGGTACCAAACTGACTGTATTTGCTGAATACAGAACTGACTAATAAATAAAAAAAAAAAAAGAAATATCCCATGGTAATGCCCTCCCTCCCCCCACACTTTCCCCTTTGAAATTCCGTTCTCCATCATATCCCCTCCCCATCTCAATCAGTCTCTCTTTTATTTTGATGTCATGATCTTTTCTTTCTCTTATGATGGTCTTGTGTAGGTAGTGTCAGGCACTATGAGGTCATGGATGTCCAGGCCATTTTATGTCTGGAGGGAGCACATTGTAAGGAGTCTTACCCTTCCTTTGGCCCTTACATTCTTTCCGCCACCTCTTCCGCATTAGACGCTGAGCCTTGGAAGGTGTGATGGAGATGTTACTCAATACTCCAGTCACTTCTTTCCAGCACTATGAAACCTTCTGAGTCATCCCTAGGTCACTTCCATCTGAAAAGAGAAGATTCTTGGCCTCTGCTACTGAGTTTTTTCCTTCTCGCACAGAAGCCCAATCATCTGTAGCTAGGATCCACATATGAGGGAGAACATTACATACTATTTATATCTACACACACACACACACACACACACACACACACACATTCCAAAGTGTCTAAAAAGGGTTAGCAAGGATACAAAAGCCTTTGAGGAGTCAGAGAGGTCTTAGGGAAACAGGCAAAGAGATGATATGGATACGAAGACAGGCACTGTGGCTAGACAAACATTAGCAAATCACTGGGGAGTGGCTGGATCACAGGGCTGGAGGGTGTAGAGAGCTGCAAAGGTATGAGACATGAAGGTGACAAGCAGGACACACAGAAGAACAGACGGATGAATTACAATATATAACTGATAAATATTTCCCTGTATGAGCAATTTTGCCAAAGCCTTGCATCACTTTTATGGATGAACCATAGTAACTGTAAAATTGGAGTATATCAGAAAATTCCTAATTTTTTATCATCCTGGATAATTATTTCCTTGGGTGTGCTCTGTTATTAGTGTTATCTTCATAGAAGTGTAGATCTTTTATGTCTCAAGGTCTTTAAATAATTTCAGCTACCAAGAGTGAGAAAAAATTAACAGACAACACAACCAGAAAGGACTTGTTCAACGTATCTGGATATTGTAAGTCAGTACTGGGATGAACCTCCAAACTAGACACAGTTTGTAGGATAAAAAGGATTTATTAAAGGTTTTTGGATCCAGGGCACATTCCAAATGTCAGAAGCTGGCTCCCTTTACATATCTAGTTCCCGATCAAGCAACTTTTCCAGGATATAGATTTTTGCCTGCCACTATTACATCTTTAGCACTTAATAACATTTAGGGTCTAGTTTGGGCAATGTGAGAAAGATCTACCTCTAGTTTAGCAAAGACCCCATATGTGGATGTACTTACCTGCACTTTTTCACTATAAGTAAAATCTCAGAAGATATTTCTATTTTCTCTCACCAACTATAAGCAGGAAAATAATTAAAACATGATCATTGCTGGGAGTAGTGTTGCATGCCTTTAATCCCAGCACTCTGGAGGCAGAGGTAGGAGGATTGCCATGAGTTTGAGGCCACCCTGAGACTCCATAGTGAATTCCAGGTCAGCCTGGGCTAGAGTGAGACCCTACCTAGGAAAAACAACAACACAAAAAAACGTATGCCCACATTATTAATTATCTAGGGTCATCGTACATTACAAACACAATTTACAGACTCATGACAGAATTGAGCTTTAAGTGGAAAGAGAAGAAACTAGCTTTTTTTTTTTTTTTTTTGAGGCAAGTTCAACAGTCTGGCCTTTTTTTGTAATCTGAGAGAGAGAGAGAGGGAAAGAATGGGCTGGGCACACCAGGTTCTCCAGCCACTGCAACCAAACTCCTTTGTGCACATGTGTGATCTTGTGCACTTTCATCACTGAGCATCTGGCTTATGTGGGACCTGGAGAGTCAAACATGAGTCCTTAGGCTTTGCAGGAAAGTGCCTTAACCACTAAACCATCTCTCCAGCCCTGAAACTAGGTTTTATTTTTAAATCATTTTTTGTTTTGTTTCTTTTACATTGACAATTCTAACACCATCTTGAAGACCATAAAGATATACCCACTAGCACTAACGTGAAACAATCCCTCTGCTGGGAGACATAATTTAAATTTCCTGAATGGCAAAGGGCAATGCTTATAAAACTTTCATTCCATATAGACATGCCTGGTATTGCAAAGACCAACCTCCTCTTGATTTACAGCTACAATATCACATAATAGTATGTTACCAAAAAATAAAAACAGCAACAACAGAAAACATTGGTTTCCAAGTATACTTAGAACAAACTCTGTCAATTGGATATATTTCTTTTCAATGGTGATATTATAGTCAGAAAAATATGGCAAACTCAACTATAGGCTTAGAAGAAAGCCATCATTCCATCACAGCAGAACAGAGCTAAGTAAATGACTAAGGTTCCCATGCTACTAACTTCTTCATCCAAATTAGCATAGAACCATTTTTGTTTTCCATAGGATATGTTTTTAGACCTTCGGGAAATAGGGAAGATTATATAAGAAGAACATATGTTTCAAGTGTAATTCCCTAGGTCTATCTGTCCTGAGGATAGTTTTAACTCATTTATAGGCTGGAAAATTTACCATTAGCACTATATGAACAGGACATTTTATTTTCAAAAGCCACACATACGTTTGGAGTTAGTGATGGAATTCAGAACTCACTACTCCAAAACAAAGTGCTCTGCAGTCTTGGCTACTTTAAACTGAAGGAATCTGCAGTATGTCACAAGTGTAGACAGGACATTGTGACTCTTCCCTGAGACAGATCATAGGTTCTTCAGTAAGAGGCACCTTACCATGTTTCCCCTATGTACTGAATGAGCTGTCTGAATCCTAAATATGAAAAACTCATAAAATCCATGCCAAGACTCTGTCATCAAGGTCCTGAAATTAAACTGTAAGAGCAAGGCATGGGGAAAACACCTTAAAAGAAGAAGAAATAAAGCAGCTCATCTACTGGTCTGCTTTCAGGAACGATAACATAGTACCAAGACAGGGTAAACATTAGAGTTCTCTAGAAGAACACAACTGATAAGCGGAGTGTGCATTATCCTGGGGGAGTTTTAGATAACCCTACAGAATATGGACTAGCCAGTCCAACAATAACTGTCTTTAGGCTGGAAGACTTGGAGAGACCCTCAGGGCTGGGTGCTTCAGAAGTCCCAACATTCACTGAAGACATGGAGGATTCTAAGCAAGCCACTGGTCTTCAGTCCTCATTAGAAGTTTGAAGAATCTGGACCCCAGCATCCTCAAAGGATAGAGGCAATAGGGCAGAAGCACTGCTAGCAAACAGAGAAGGCGGCCAGGCAAAAGGCCTAGTGTTCTCCTGGATCTTTGTATGTGATCCCCCACTAAAAGAGCTTACTCTTCTGGGGAAAGTCTTCCACCTTCCATCAGTCCTTTTCCGAAACCTGGAAACACCTCCATAGACCCTCCTAAGAAGTATGTCTTACTTACTTGATTCCTAATCTGATCAAGTTGACAGTAATACCTAGTCATCACAGCTAACATACTGAAAAGAGGTTTATTTGGCCACATTTTGGGTGACTGAATGATCTAAACACAAGCATGAGAGTGTCTTGGCCAGGGCAGAGTTACAACTGGCTTTGTGGAGGAGGAGCGAGTGGAAATCAGAGAGGCAGAAAAGAGTAATGAGGTTGGGGATCCCTGGCTCAATTATCCTACATTAGGCGTCACTTCTTAATGGTTTCACCACCTTGCCACCCTGACACTAGGGTTCTGTGGTAGTTTGGATAGATGGCCCCCAATATATTCAGTTCTTTATTGTTTGTAGTTTGTATCTGCAGCCACCTGGCTGGAGGCAGTGTGACTGGGTGGATCTTAAGGTGTGGTGGTGGGTTTCAGATTTCAATCTAAAGATATGCAAAGTGTGCCTAGCTAGAGTTCCTGAAGTGTCTGTGCGGCTTTTGGCTTTTTGGCTTGGACCTGTGAAGTCAGGCCAGCTTCTTCTGCCATTATGGAACTTCCCCTGGATCTGTAAGCTTCAATAAATATCCCTTCCTCCATAACTGTGTCTGGTCTGGAAGTTCATCTCAGCGAACCTGAAGCTGTCTGCTACAGGTTCCAACACATGGACTTATGTTGCAACTATATACACACCAGAGCACTTTCCTTGTGGGTGAAAACAATTCAATGTCGGCAGAGTTGTTTGATGAAAAGCCGTAGCAGCAAGAAAAACATGTCTGCATGTGTGTGTGTGTTTACATATATATATGCAAATAAGGGAAATTGAAATATTAGGACATCAGGAAAGAGGACTATAAACAAATATTGAAGAGAATGAGTAAATTCAGTCAACTTTTCTTACTTTTTGAGGATTTGAAATTGTGTCTGAGAATTGAAACAAAATTATAATATTATCTGATCTATTTTTCAATGGATATGAATATAAAACATTGAATTCAATCATATTAAAATAAGCAACATAAATGCAAATGAAAATAAGATTACTATACTTTATTCAGACTGGTAAAATTTAAATATCAGTAAACCATGACAAGTTATGGTTGTAAAAAATAATGTATCAGAGCAGAAACCAAAAAAATCTTTGTAAAGGAATATACTTCAAAAATTATGGATAAACTAAAGGAATGCTTCTTATCCATGGGTATGTCAGAAAAAGGGACAACAGAAAAAATACAGAGAATTAAAACTAAAGTATCAAAGTATGTCAAAATGTTCATTAAATTTGGGTTGTTGAGATGTCTCAGTGGTTAAAAATGTTTACTTGTAAAGCTTGCCAAGGGTCAATTCACCAGGACCCACTGTGGTAGTTTGAATGGATGCCACCCAATAGACACATGCTTTTTATTCAGTCCTGTAACTTGGATTTCTAGATGCCTGGCTGGAAGGGATGTCAACTGAGGGGTGGGGATCCTGGGGTCCAGCCCAAAGGTGTTAACTGGTGGCAGCTCTGAATTCCAGGCCAAAGGTATGCAGAGCTGTGTGAGCTCCACCTGGGTCCCGTGCTATCTTGCTGCCACTTTGTACTTTCTTTTGATGTATGCTGGCTAGTGGTGATTTCCCTCTGCTTGGATCTGTGAAAGAGGGCCAGCCTCTTCCTCTGTTGTGGAACTTTCTTTGGATCTGTTAGCCTGAAATAAATCCTGTTCTTCCTCTAAACTGTGCCTGGGTTGAATGTTCATCCCAGGAATGTGAAAGTTGACTAGAACACCCCTGTAAATTCAGATATGTAAAGTGGCACATGAGTTTGGAGTTTGTTTTGCAGCAGCCAGAAGCCCGGGCATATTCTTTCTCTCTCCAATAAATACGCAAACACATTAATAAATTTTTGAAAAGTTAATTACATTTAAAAATTCTGACTACACCAAAAAGTTTGGCAGTACTGGAGGATATAGTCCCCTTTATGCAGCAGCAAAAGAAGATAAATTGGTGGCATAATCAAAAGACTGAATAAGTCTTATTAGCATATGTGGAGGGGAACTATTACTAGCTGTCTAATTTAAGACATATAATATTTTCAATTTGACACATGATAGAGGTACTTAATGGCTGCCAAACAATGGGAGAGCAATAGTACTAGGATGGGCTGTAGCCATGACTTTGAAAGGGTGGCACATAAGTGTCCTTTTCAACGGCAGAATCATCCTGTATTTGATCTATGACACAGGTTCATACACACATCATTGTCAATTGATGTCATACACTTTGTACATAAGGTACCATTGTTGAAAGTGAGGCTGAATATATAAGATCCCACTGTGATATCTTTGCATCCTCTTAAGAGTGCAAGTTATTTCACAATGGAATTTGCTTTCTAAAGTTATACTTCTTCATAGTAAAAGCAGATTTCTCCAGACTTTCAGTCCCTCCTCATGGGTAGACTCTGTTCACAATTATTTCTGTGTTTATTCAGAAGCACTATGCAGATCTTCTTCCTCTTACAATTGTGTTTTGATCATCCCATTGTTAAAATTTCACTCACGTGCCTACTGAACATCATAGATAAGCAACACAGCAGACTATGATGTGTTTTCCCTCATGCTCTTGTAGTGAGTATGAGCTATGCCTACCTTCCACTTCAGTCAAAAGAGAGAGGACTGGACTGCACATCTCTAGTGTGAGAGAAGACCACATCCAAAACTGGAGGCACTGTTTCGACTTAATGCATATTGCTTTTTGCACTATTATAAAATTGAAAATTTATAAAAATGTTACATATCTTATATACATATAGAGAATAAGTTGTGTATGTGTATGTGTGTGTGTGTGTGTTGAAGAGAGAGAGAGAGAGAGAGAGAGAGATTGCCTTTTTATTATATTTTTTTATTTTTTGTTTTTTGAGGTAGGCTCTCACTCTAGCCCAGGCTGACCTATGTAGTCTTAGCTGGCCTAAAGCTTGTGGCAATCCCCCTACCTCTGCCTCCTGAGTATTGCAATTGAAGAAGTGTTTTTTTTTGTTTGTTTGTTTGTTTTGTTTTTATCCAAGTCAAGAGTTCAAACACTATGAAACATTGAGGCATGATGATGGATTTTCAGGTGATGATGGAAATGGTGACAGAAGTATTAGGAGGAAAGGCAAACTCAAATTCAAATATGTAAATCATTGCCTTGGTAGAGAGATTGGTTTCTCTAAAGAACTGGGTCAACAAAAGAGTATAATGGTTCATCTTTGCTGGTGCCCTTAGTGAAGAGAAAACCTGCTCTGCAGAACAAGTATGCTCTTGTTGTCTGTAATACTGAGTTCATATATACCAAGGTCATGAACCTGTTTCACAAGGACCAAGGTGTAACACGGTTGTCTAAGAGGAAGACTGTTCAGTTGCCATCAGGTGACTGAACAGTCTCTCCACTTATTTAGTGACTTGGTGCTGCTCTCTGACGAGTTTTAAAGTCCAGTTAGAAGACCTTTATATTCTGCACACTATTAGCCTACATGCTTCTCATCTGGACTTCCTTGTATCTACATCCTCCTCAGTTTATTAGTCTTTCTCCTTCCAGATTCCTAATGACCATTGCCCATAATTCAAAGAATGTTTTTTTCTTAGTTTTATTATTTATTTATTTGGCAAAGAAAGAGAGAGAGAATGGGCATGCCAGGACCTCTAGCCATTGCAAAAGAACTTCAGACACATGTGTTGCCTTGTGCATCTGGCTAACATGGGTTCTGTGGAATCGAACCTGGGTCTTTTGGCTTTGCAGGCAAGTGCCTTAACAACTAAGCCATCCTTCCAGCCCTGAAAAAATATTTTATCAGTAATTTCTTGTCTTGTAAAAGTTGATGAACTCCAGCCCTATTGAAGGATTTATACCCAAAAATATCTTCAGGGATTCTCTGTGTGACTCTGTGTAATAGAAAATACATCATTTTAACCAAACACTGGAGTAGGCCCGTCAGTCATCTGTTAATCAAGTTTATAACACCTTCCTTCCTGTCCCTGAGAAGAGGAAAACCCCTATGTTCTGTGTGAGATGAAGAAGACATACAGCAGCACCCGGGACATGAAGTCCTTTCATCTTTTTCTTCAGTGCCATCCAGCTACAGAAATCTCCTCGCAGATGCACTGCAGAAGTCTCCTGACAGGTGTTCTGAGGTGAGTCCTCATAGTTGTGCTGAGGAGGACTACACACAGGTGTGCTAAGGAAGACTCCTCGCAGGTGTACTGAGGAAGACTCCTCACAGGTGTGCTGAGGAAGACTCCTCACAGGTGTATTGAGGAGGACTTCTCACAGGTATACTGAGGAGGACTTCTCAAGGGTGTACTGAGGAGGAGTCCTCACAGGTGTACTTAGAAAGACTCTTCCCAAGTTTACTGAGGAAGACTCCTCACAGGTGTACTGAGGAAGACCCTTCACAGGTGTGCTGAGGAAGACCCTCACAGGTGTGCTGAGGAAGACCCTCACAGGTGTGCTGAGGAAGACTCCTTACAGGTGTACTGAGGAAGACCCTCACAGGTGTGCTGCAGAAGACCCCTCACAGGTGTGCTGAGGAAGACCCTTCACAGGTGTACTGAGGAAGACTCCTTGCAGGTGTGCTAAGGAAGACTCCTTGCAGGTGTGCTGTGGAAGGCCCCTCACAGGTGTACTTAGGAGGACTCCTCACAGGTGCGCTGAGGAAGACTCTTCACAGGTGTGCTGAGGAAGACTCCTCATAGGTGTGCTGAGGAGGACTCCACAAGGATGTACTGAGGAAGACTCCTCATGGGTGTCTGAGGAACACTCCTCACAGATGTACTTAGGAGGACTCCTCACAGGTGTGCTGAAAAAGACTCCTCACAGGTATACTGAGGAGGACTCTTCACAGGTGTGCTGCTAACAGTTAGTGAATAGTGAATTGTTTCTGGTCAACTGTTATTAAGATTTTGTGTGCCTGACAGCTGTATTTTTAAAGTCAGAAGTCAGGTTCATCTAGTCTAAGCAGAATATTATGACACTGGAGTTGCAATCATAGCTATTACTATCTAGAATATTTGCTGTGGTCCAATGGCATGTGAGTTTGAGGCACTTGATCCCTGTTTACTTCACCAGATGGAATGGAGTGATGTCCACCACTTCTATGTCCATCAAGGCTTTAATTTCGTGGCACATGATTGCCAATTGCCCATGCCTTATGGTATTTTCCTCTGATTTATTGTCTCAGAGAGAAGAGTTTAAGGAGCTTCTTCTCAGATACTCTTGCCACATGACATTGATGAAGGTGGATAATTTTCCACCTATGAATTATGTCTGACCATTTGGATTGTGCACCTAAAATCATGAACATGGATACTGTCTCTGTGAACAATTGATGTGTAATATGAAGAAGGTGGGATAAAGCCCCTTGTATTTTTGGAAACCATGTTCTTCCACTCACACTAAGCAGTTATAAGGACACTTGGGTCCCATGTATCAGTGCTAGCTCCAAACATATATTTAGTAATAAGAGCCCTCAACAGTTGTGGGTGTACCTCTTTTCCCCATAAACCTTTAGCAGCACATCTTTTCAGGTAGAGTTTCAAAACTGCACTGGAGTCACAGGAAGGCACATACACACACACACACACACACACACACACACACACACACACATGCACTTCCACGTTGCACCCAGAAACCACATGAAAAAGTCTGTGAGAAAATCCAGTATGGGGGCATCTCAACTGAGAACTGCTTTGCCAAACGTCTTGTTTTCAGAAGATATCCTGGGACTTAGCTCGAACCTGACAACTTCCTATATGAGAACAAGTCAAATAACAGGATCCCAAGAGCAATAAATCAAAATCCTTTATAAGCATCTATTGTTAGCCTCTAAAACCTGGAGAAAAACATTCTCTTCCAAGGAAATTGTTTATCTCATAGCAAATATCAAACAATAATCAAAGGTTGAGTAGATGTTTGTACTTATTTTATTTTCTCCATAATGTCCTTTAGTGTCTTGTGTTAGGTTCTTAATTTTAATTAAAGGGAAAGAAAATAAAAGAGAATTCACAAACAACTGTACAATACTCAGAAACCAATTCTTCTTATAAATACAAATTGCTTTAGAAAATTATTAGAATTTTAAAGATACCCATAATATTTAATATCTAGTTATCTATCTATCTATCTATCTATCTATCTATCTATGAAGGCATGCGTACATGTCTAAACATTTGGATTTTCCTGTGGAAAACCCCAGTGTTTTATTTAAACTTGATATTTATATTTGACAGTCCAATTTATCCTAAATTACCTTATTTTAGCATCTATAAGAAGAATCAAGTGATCTTCTTCACAACTTATTTTCTTTGAAAATAGGAGTGTTCTAATATAAAACATTGTAGATAGATTTAAGTCATGTTTTAAAAATCATTTGCTCATAATGACACTTATAAACAATTATTTTTCCTTTATTGTCTGTCAGGACTAATGCCACTTCTAAGCTAACACTGGCTGAAGTATGGAGAAAACAGACCAACTGTTCATTCATCCACTGTATATGCCTAACTATGTGTCTATATATTCTGCAGCAGATCTTTAGAAGTTGCTCATTTTGCATACATGAAATTTAGTAGCTATTCAATCACAAGTCTCCATCTTCCCTGACTCTTGGACCCTAGAAAATCACCATTCTCTTCTCTGCTTCTATGAGCTGAGGGATTTTGTTTATCTCATGTAAAGTGGAGTCACGTGTGTTTACACAACTGAATGAGTACGTTATCTTCACATATGGTCTCTTCTGAAAGGGGGCATATTCCACTGCATGCACATAGTGCTTTTTCTTTATCCACTCATCTCCTGGTGGACATTTGGAGTTGCTTCCATTCCCTGGCTATTGGGAATGAAGCTGGATTGTGCATGAGGGAGGGACAGGCGGCATCTTGAGATGCTGATTTCAGTGGCTTTGGGGGCAAGCACAAATGGGATGGTCACACTGTTTAGGAGTTATATGTTTCATTTAAGCTGATCTTGGCTTACATAACTGGTGGCTGTTATGCACATCCAACAATGCACAAGCATTTCAATTTCTCCACAGCCTCAACACTATTTACCTTTGAAAACTACACATCATAGCTACCCTAAGAGATATGAGGATCAGGAGTTCAAGATCTTCCTTCTGCATGTAATGAGTTTGCCACCAGCCTGGACTATGTAAAACTATATAAAATAACCCAATGGAAGAAGTTAATCAAACACTAATAGATTCCCATGTTCCTGGATTAGAAGAATTAATATTAAACTAACCACATTTGACAAAAGCATCTAGAAATTAAATCCCTCACTATTATAAACATGGAGCCCTTTTAGAAGAATTTTTAAAAACCTAAAACTCATAGATTCATTAAAAAACCCCAAATAAACAAAATAACTTGAGAACAAAAAGAAACCTGGAAGTATAATTCCTGACTTGAAACTATATTACCAACAACAGTAATTAAATATTATCTACTCTAATGAATCCAGACATGTGCACCAATGAGACAGAGTAGAGAACCCATAAATAGTTCTTTACGTAGGATGAAAAGAACACAGACAATTAAAGGATAGGGTTTTTAATATAAATGTATTTTTATTTCGCCATTTTGGCCTACCCTGAGCCACACTTGACATGCTCATAGGCCCTGGTAGGTCCGGATTTATTAAGAATTAAAGTAGAGTTATCCAACATCTGTCTTTTGATCCTGTCCTATTTAACTTTCTCTAGCTGTGATAACTTTGTCCTCATCTAACATGACTACCACTAATACTTCAAATTTTAACAACTCTACAATTCCCCTGTGTTTCTTGGGCAATTTGACACATGCCTCGTTTTACATTGAACTCAGATTCTGAGCTGTCTTCAGAACCTCTAGCGAACTGAATGAAGTAAGTCTCCTCTGCTCACGTCCTGTGAGCTTCAAGCACCTGCCATCGCAATCCACACATGAACAGAACAGCATATCCCCTGTTCCTTTCAGTGAGTGAGTGAGACAGTACTTCACAGGCCCTGATGAGGCTCTTTGGCACTTTGTAGTGGACTACGTGAATTCTATAGTCACTATTAACCAGCACTGACTGACTGAACATACAGGGATGCGGCCTTCCATGTGCTCCATTCACTAAAAATAAGTTTTCTTCACTAGAACATCATCTTCTTGTAGTGGGATACATACAAAATATGAGAAAAATAAGATGTTAATTGTCATATGTCTGTCAAAAATACATCTATATTCAAACTGGTTAAGTGAACATATATCTCCACTAAAGAAAGTAGTTTTGGCAAATATTTAAAGAAGAAGTGAGCATTCAATTTCTCAATATGTATAACAAAAAGTGAAAATTTTACACATCAATGTAATGTAGCTTATCTCTTTATAAAATTAAATCAACTTAACAAGATTGTTTTTTATTCAATAGAAATTTAGTCCATACACATAATGTATTGATACCATCATTTCTCTCCTCCCTGCTCCAATTCCACTGAGGGCCCTCCTCAGTGGGGTTGATTGTATTTACCATTGGGTTGTAAGTTATGAGATGGGAGAGCACAGTTGGTCACTGAGGGAGGGAGACAATGCCTCTGGATATTGCCTCCCACCCTGTGGCTCTTCCAATCTTTCTGCCCTCTATTCCACAAAATTCCCTGAGACTTGGTGACTGTGTGTTAAGTATACTTTGGTGTTGAGATCTCAGCAGTTTCTGGATTTCTGCTTTGGTATGTTTTCTGTATCCTCAGTGTCTGTCTCCATCACTCTGGTGCAGGTTGTCAGGCTCACCACGGAAGCAGCATTATTGCTCATCGCACCAGTTCCTCTGTGGTTTTACCTGGGCACAAGCTGATGTTCAAAGGGTAGTTCATCTCCTGACAGGGAGTTTTCTTATCTTGTTGATAGATTTTAGTTGTTCTTGGTTCCTGCTGCCTAGTCTGAGTGTACAGACCCCCAAAAGCCATGACTTCCGTGAGTGCACCTAAAATTAATTTTAAGTAAATATGACTGACTGTAAAGATTTTTTTTCTTTGTGACCAGCTATGGTATGGATGAAATCTAGGTGTAATCTACTTTCTGCATATAGCCACATTTGATGTGAGCCATATATTCCTATGTCAGATAATTCCCCTATAATTATGGGTAGATATCAATAATTTGTGAATATTCCATTTAAGTGGTATTTCTTCATGCATGTACATAACTGGTATATCCATATTTCTAGACCTTGTGCCCCATGACTATCTCTGTAATCCCACAGATCCAGTTCCCACTGATCTCTGATATTATAGTCCCTATATCAAGGCTTTATATTGGTTACATCATTACATGAAATAATTATACTTCAATTTGTCAAGTTTATTAGAATCTTCTAGTAAAAATCAATATATCAGCCGGGCATGGTGGTGCACACCTTTAATCCCAGCATGCAGGAGGCAAGGTAGGAGGATCTCCGAGAGTTCAAGGCTACCCTGAGACTCCATAGTGAATTCCAGGTCAGCCTGGCCTAGAGTGAGACCCTACCTTGGAAAAAAAAAAAAGAATCGATGTATTTATTCTAATTTCTCTATCAAAATATAGAAATGAGGTAGAAATGTATTTACTTATTTATTCATTTATTTTTACTGAGAGAGAGAGAAAGAGAGAGAATATGGGTGCACCAGGGGCCCTAGCCACTGCAAACAAACTCCATACACATGCACTGCCTGATGCATTTGGCTTACATGGATACTGGGAATCAAATTAGGGTCCTTAGGCTTCATAAGCAAGCACCTTAACAACTAAGCCATCTCTCCATCCCATAGAAATCTATTTATATTTAGGGAGAGTATGCATTTTTTTGTGTTAGTCTTGCAGTGTTTTTTTTTTTTTTTTTTAATGGGGAACTCATGAATGTCCTGATGGGATTTTCTAGCTTGTTCGCTTTCTGGTACCTGTTCAGAAATTGAAAGTTTTGGTTATTCAGCTTTTTGTAGGGTGGTAAACATGACAACCCTGCCATTATAGACCTAGTGACAGGGAACAGTCTGCCATTATGCAGAGGGTTGTACAAATTGCACTAGAGGTGGCTATAAATGGAAAAGAACCCACACAAAACAGATGGTCAAGAATAAATGTTTGTTCCATGAGCCACTTTAGACCAATTTGATAGAACAAATATTATTTTCAATGTTCCAAATGTGTTTTATATTAGTTTTAAAGAAATTTGCTAACAAGAAAGGAAGAAAATACTGGCAAAGTTACTTTTGTTATATTTATATGGAAAATAATTTTGTGCAAAGAAAAAGTTTACATATTAGTGAAATGTTGCTTTCAATTAAAAGCAAACATATATCTATGGTAATTTTTTTCAATTATCCTCTTCTCTAATGAAAAAGTTAATAAATTTAGTGGACAATAACATCCAAAAGAATGCAATAAATGTATATAAAAATATAACAAGCAGTTTCAAATAGATATACACATTATTTTCACAACTTAGTATATTAGATTTTGTTAATTATTTCTAACTACCCTGGGATAGTCAAGAAATATTTGTGTTTCATTTAAAAAATATTATTTATGGGCTGGAGAGATGGCTTAGCAGTTAAGGGACTTACCTGAAAAGCCTAAGACCTCATGTTCAAATCTCCAGGTCCCATGTAAACCAGACAAACAGTGATGCAAGTGCACAATTTCACATTTGCACACAAGGTGATGCACACATCTGGAATTCTTTTGCAGCAACTGAAGGCCCTGGTCTGCCCTTTTATTTTTTTTTCTCTCTCTCCATCTGCCTCTATCTCTCTGCCTCTTTCTCTCTCTCTGTCTCAAAAAATAATGTTTTATCTATTTATTTATTTCCGAAGAAAGAGAGTGAGAAATAGAGAGAGATAATGGGTATTCCAGGGCTTCTAATAGATGCAAATGAACTATGGACACATGTGTTACTTTGTGCCTCTGGCTTTATGTGGGCACTGGGGAATTGAACTTGGGTTGTTAGGCTTTGCAGGCAAGTACCTTAAGTGCTGAGCCATCTCTCCAGTCCTTGTGTTTCTTTCTTTTTCCTTTTTAAAGCACTTTGATGCGGCTCCTTTATATATGATGAATTGTTACTTTATATTCTATTAGAATTATGTGAACAAAATTAAGCCATGCAGTAAAACACATTTATTTTATTAATTTGTAGTTGAATATAGTTAATTGGGGGCTGGGAAGATTTCTCTGTGGTTAAAGACACTTGTTTGCAAAGCTTGCAAGCCAGGATTCAATTCCCAAGTCATCCATGTGAGCAGAATGAAAAAGTGGTACAATAATCCTGTATACATTTACAGCAGCAAGAGACTATGGTGTGCCCATACATACACATATACATGCACATACACAATAACACACATACATGAAAATCATAAAGTAGTTTATTTTTCCTTATCAATAAAATTAGTTTAACAATATAATTATTTAGTGATATAATCTTTTTAGTGATAATTGTGGCAATTGTGTCTTCATTTGCAAATGCTATTTGATTACAGCAAGAAAATTTCAAATATGTATATTAAGTTCATTCCTCAAAGTCCATTGTTGGACTAAGTATTTTATTTCAATGGAAACACTTATCTATGAAGTATAGCAGCATTGTGTTTCTCTGAATCAACTTCAATGGAAAATTAGGCAAATCAATACACAAATTTCATGCAGCATATATGTCACAATAAATTCAAGCCCATCATGACATTATCTACACCCATCAGTAGAAGACATTAGCAAGAGTATGTAGTTGTAGAGAAAGGCAGAAGGAAATGACATATGCACCTTTGTACAGCAGGTAATGGTCTCAGATTGTAGCTAGAAAGAGAGGAGATGGTTCTAGGAAAAATAAGTTTTCCTAGAAAAGACTTAATATATTCTTAGAACAAGGTTAAGATAGCCTTAGGCATAAAAAACATGTTCAAATCTTCCCAAGTCTATAACTCATTCAAAGCTGTTCTATAAGATAATTTTAGCCTGTCTATACAAAGGATTCAGGAGAACCACTTAAAAAATAACCTTACCCTGTGTAGTAAGTTTCCATTCTGAAGCCTTGCTGAAGGAATCACATTGACACTGATACTTGAAGAGTAAAAGTTGTTCAGGTGAAATGATGTGCATAAGAGTGCAGAAAACATGCAAGAAATGAGGTGAATAACAGTCTTGGCTCTACACGGAATCACTAAGCCAGAAAATGAGATCTTTGCCTCCAGGTCCCTCTGAGCATTCCAAAAGCACAAATGAAAACCCCATGTCTTTACCAGCAGAGCAAGCAGTCTGGTCTTTACATCCTTTCTGTACCAAACAAACTGCAAGGGACGTAACAGGTGACCCATACATATTCATTAAGTAATTATAGCAGTGACTAATGGATGCCAAGGGCTCATCAGCAGTTGTCCATGGTCTCATTTCCTGCCCTACTTAATGCAACAGATTATTTACATATTTACTGCCCCCAGTGTTCTCTCTCTTGTGAATTATAAATGAGAACAGGACATTTCTCTATTTACAATCTTTCACTGATTATGACCATATTATCCTGAAACGTGAGGACAATGTGGCTTTGAATAACTATTGTGAAAGTGAATTTGGCATCAGAAAGTATGAGTTGTTTCTGGTAATAATTCAGTGCCTTGAAATATAAGATGGCAAAGAAAAATAAATAAATAAAGGAAAAGAACAGATTTATGATCAGAAACCATTAGACATATTGCCTTTTATAATAGTCAAAATTCAGTCATTGAGACTATCTATTATCTATCTATCTGTCTATTCTCTGTGTTCAATTAATAGACTCTCAGTTTATAGCAATAATATGAAAGGACTCTAAACTAACCCAATGACTACATTCCTATCTATGAAAATGAGAATTTAAAATGTAGTTTTATAGCTATATATTCAAGTATCTTCATATTTGATGAACAATTCATACATACATACTATGTGGAATGTGTAGGAATAGGAAAGGCATATAATATTGTTGGTTAAACTAGTGCATGCTCACAGTGAGGAGAAGAGATTTCTGAATACCTTGAACACTATACCTAATAAACATAATAACGAGCAATAGCCTTAAAAGCTATTTAAAATGTAGGTTAATTTATGAGAATAATTCATTTCTCTCTGAAAATATACAGCTTTAAATCTTTGAGAATTTCTGGTTCTTGTTGCTTTCCTTGGCTGTTTGTACAGTTCATGACCTCCCATACCTGCTAATGGAAGTGGTTTAAAGGACAATCTTGCCTTAATTCCAAGAATATATGTTTGTTTAGGATTTATATGATCATATGATATATCTCTGAACCCTCCTATAAAAGTTCTTTATCAGAATGAGCATTGTTCTTGAGTTCCTTATTTTCTGAGAAACATTGTCAGAAAACTAGAATTTGTAATTTTTTTCTATAATGCCTAATTTATTATATAGGAGGACTATTATATCCTTTTTATGCTGCCAATAGAAATAAGATCAACTGTGTATCACTTATGATACTGAAATCTTTTTTTTTTTTTTTTTTTTTCGAGGTAGGGTCTCACTTTGGTTCAGGCTGACCTGGAATTCACTATGTAGTCTCAGGGTGGCCTCGAACTCTCGGTGATCCTCCTACCTCTGCCTCCCTAGTGCTGGAATTAAAGGCGTGCGCCACCACGCCCGGCTAAAGAGAGAGATAGGGAAGAGAAAGGGACAGATACAGGGAATGGGCACACCAGGTGCCCTACCCCACACGAGCGCCCCCTTGTGCTCGCGTGCATCCCGGGGATTCGAACCGGGGTCCTTTGGCTTCACAGTAAAAGGCTCTAACCCCTAGGCAATTTCCCGGTTCCTGGAGGATTTCTATATCTTTATTTGCACTCAGTTTTATTGAGAATATGAGCTTCATTTTCTAAGAAAATAAATTTGACTGTTTTCACTGTTATCTTTTTTCTACTCCATAAATTTCTGCTTTTACCTTTACATTGCTTCCTTTCTGTTTATTTTGACTTAATTTATCTTAATTTACTGTTACCTATTTAATTTACTATTTTTCTAGCTTTGCAAGGAAGACATCACTGGTGTTTATTTTTAACCTTTCAAAATTATATAGTAAGATCTACACTTTACTGTCACTGACTTGAACTGTCTATATTTCACCATGGTTTATTGTTTGAAACAAGAGTAACAGATAAATCATTTAATATTTTGATGCCTGTCTTTTTCTAGGCATCTTTAATTATAAACACCTAAATTGATTACTTTGTCGCCAGAGACATACATGATAAGTTCCTGTGTTTCCTGATCCCTGTGATGGACTATTAATAAGCAAATAATGAGTTTGTCAAAATCCCTAGAAAATAATGTAGATTTTATATAATGGGGAGAGAGAGAGAGGTAGAAAGATAGATAGATAGATAGAGAGAGAGAGAGAGAGAGATGCCCCAATAAGTTATGCTTTTCAGCTAAATGACTATAATTTAATCAATATCTTCCATATTCTGTTCTATGTCTAATATATCCATTAGTGAACTTCCATCTCAGATTTACCCTTTTAGAGTTATTTTACTTTATACATTGTTTGTAGTTATTAGTTGCAGATTTATTATTTCTAAGAGTTTTTGCTTCTCTACCCTTTTATTTTTATGATCACTTTATCTCATATAAAACTACTGTACACTTCTACTTTATTTCAAATAATAGTTATTCTAATGTTATGCAGTAAATTAAGTGTATTTTCATTCTTTTTATTGTTTAAGATATGTTTCCTGTAGAAAGATCAGAATTATGCATTTCTTCCTTTTTCTATTTTCCAAATACCATACACACACACACACACACACACACACACACACATATGTATCTATCTATCTATCTATCAGATAATACTGTGACTGGTTATAAGTGCAAAACTTTGTGTGTGTGTGTGTGTGTGTATAATACCATATATATATATATATATATATATATATATATATATATATACAAGTATATATATTATAGTGTACATTTTCTATTTATAGTATATAAATAGACGTTGGTGCAAACCCCCCAAAATGGAAACAATTAGCACATACCGGATGGAAAAAAAAAACAGGGCACTGGGGAAATGGCTTAGTGGTTACAGCATTTGCCTGAGAAGCCTAAGGACCCGGGTTCAATTCTCCAGGACCCATGTAAGCCAGATGCATAAGGAGGCACATGTGTCTGGAATTCATATGCAGTGCCTAGAGGCCCTGGCGTGCCCATTCTCTCTTTCTATCTGTCTCTTTCTCTCTCATAAGAAAATAAAATATTTAAAAAATCAGAAGTCCTACTATACCATTAAACCACCACCATCCATGCTTTTAGACTAAATGTGAACCACAAAGCAAGGACCAGTATATCAGAGACATTAAACCATGTTCATGCAGTTACTTAAAGGTTATAAAAATGTAAGTATCAAGAAGGGCATGGTGGCACACGCTTTTAGTCCCAGCACTCAGGAGGCAGAGGCTGCTGTGAGACTACATAGTTAATTCCAGGAGAGCCTGAGCTACCCTACCTCAAAAAACAAAACAAAAACAAACAAAACAAATGTAAGTATTGACTACTTTCATAGTGTTGTCAAAGGAAGTAGAAGAATGAACAGATAAACAAGTATTTCTACTCTCCTTGCTTTTTACACCTTCAGAAATTAAAGTACACTTAAACAATTCTATAATTTGTAAAACTTCAGAATGGTCCCTTTAAATAACTTTGAAGCTTAAGTGCCCTCTGAATTTCCCAAATTTTCTTCATTGTTCTTCAAATGTGACACTTCTTTATGAAATTGACCATTCACTCTTCTTCTAGGACCAAAGAATACTCCAGACATTCCACAGAGGAATTATGTTGCCCAAAGGATGCAGTCTCCTAAGGTTATTAAAATAATTTACATAAAATCAGCTACAGAGAAGCCAGAAGAACAGCACTGACTTTTCCTACCTCATATGCACAGTCATCACTTCCTGTGGATTGTCCCCTCAGTTCAAGGTCATGTATGTAGCCTGTATCCCAAGTTCAGATCCTTCAGAATGCCAACAACAGCCACTGCAGTAAGAATTTTGGAAATGCCTTCCACTTTGAAGATGGAAAATGCATCTACTGGTATTTCCCACTATACTTTTTCACAGGACTTCCCTGTATATATTAAAAACTGTTCACTAGACTCAAGCAAAGTATACCCCCCTCCTCTGAATATACACATTCTGGTGAAGACTAGGTTCAGTTTGCAGAGATAAAGTAATCTTTGCTAGTAACCATATTTGCCATTGTCACAAAAGGACTGTTGTGTTGAATAACCATTGTTCCTCACTTCAGGTTGCTTTTCCTGGCATTCTCGTAGGCAAGTCCATCACCTGAGCCTTTCTTTCTTTCTTTCTTTCTTTTTTTTTTTTTTTTTGTGAGGTAGGATTTAACTCTAGTCAGGCTGACCTGGAATTTACTATGTAGTCTCAGGGTGGCCTCAAACTCATGGTGATCCTCCTACTTCTTCCTCCCAAGTGCTGGGATTAAAGGCGTGCACCACCATGCCCGACTACTTAAGCCTTTTAATATGATGCTTGTGGTGGTTTGATTCAGGTGTTCCCCACAAACTTAGGTGTTCTGAATGCTAGGTTCCCAGCTGATGGAGAATTGGGAATTAACACCTCCATGAGGCAGTGTATTGTTGGGGGCGGGCTTATGGGTGTTATAGCCAGTTTCCCCACTTTGGGCATACTCTCCTGTTGCTATTGTTCACCTGATGTTGACCAGGGGGTGATGCCCAACCTCTGCTCATGCCATTGTTTTCCCCTGCCTATTGTGGAGCTTCCCCTCAAGCCTGTAAGCCAAAATAAACCTCTTTTTTTCCCACAAGCTGCTCTTGGTTGGGTGATTTCTACCAGCAATGCGAACCTGACTGCAACAATGCTGATTCCAATCCTCTGCACCCGACTTAACTATCATAAATCTTGATGAATTCTAGATGATTCCACAACCATTTTCACTTAGGCAAGAGGGGTAGTACTTCTGCCACTGAGAAGAACTACTGTGGTCAGTGACAAAGATAATAATGTGTTTGGTGCAAATGCAAACCTTCATTTGAATGTGAGGTGTAGTGTGAATGGTGCAAACACCTCTCTGTGGCTACAAAGGCAGCCTGTTTAGCTCATTCAGTGGCTGGGCTTTGAGACTTTGGCGCTACCTTTCTGATGTTGCAACATTAGGCTCAATGCAAGGTTTCTCTATAATGAGCTTTTAGGAATGGAAGCTGAGTTGCAGAAGCCCCAAGGATGGTGGAGATTCGGCAGTTGAAGAAGAGGCAGCTGAACACTGTGAGAACAGCCAGGACAACAACAAGGAGCATGGCAAATGTAGACAGGATGGACAGAGGAGACTGAAGAAGCATAGAAGGCTGTGAAGAGCCATAAAGGAGAAATCACAGGCAGAGTAATTGGATGATATCCAGACAGATGTTAAGCCTTGAATGCCAAGAATGTCAAACCCAAGGCCTTGGAGCTGTAACTCTGGCTGTTGTCAAAGCTAAGGATTCCTGACACCTAGGCCTTCCTGGAAGCTAGGACACTAGCTCCTGCTAAGGCATAAAGAAAACCAGCTTCTTGGTCTACTGGTATCAGAAGCCTGCATGACAACTGTAACACCAGAGGGTGCCTCCTGTTGCTGCTCCTGCCTGCATGAGACCTGTAACACTAGAGGACACCATCTGCCATGGCTTCTGCCTACTGGTTGCTGCAGCTGGTATTGTCAAGCTCTGGAGGATACAAAACACCCATGTAGTACGTCAGAAGTACCTCAGCCAGCTAACAGACTTTGGTAAACTTTGGGGACTTTCTGTGTGAATCACTGTCTTGTGGCTGGGTATGCCAGGCTTCCAGAAGGATGGGTAGTGATAATTTTAACTTAAAATTCATGAGCACAAAACATTATTTCTCCAGGTTATACAATTTTGGGATCTTTTTTTCTCTAATAAATTAATCCGAATCTGCAGTACTTCTTTTTGTCTTGTCACTCTCTAACCAGTGCTGTGATAGGAATCTGTAATGGGAACATGGGAGATTGGCTTTGGAATCATGTGATGGGTAGTAACTGGAAGGATCTTGAAAGAGATGGTCAGGGAAGGATAAAAAGAAGAGAGAGAAATTGCTGATACTAGAAAAAAATGTTTTGCAAAAATTTTGACAACAGTCATATATAATAATACTATAAATGCACACATTAGTGGGTTGCCGCGATATATACAGATATAATGGCAAAGGATCGACTAGCTCATTTTAGCTGTGTGTAATGGAGTAAGTGTAGAATGAACTGATTTGTTTGTAAGAAGAGTTGAGGAAACCTTACCAACCAAGACAGGTAAGGTAGAAGATGAAACTACTTCTTTCCAGCTTTTTTCCAAAATGGTTTCAGGACAGATAAACCCCAAATTTATTTTTGGATCAAGATAACCTTGATTCAGGCAAGAAGGCTTCTTTATGTCCTCATAAATAAGCAAATATCTCTTCACAATTTGTAAAACACACAATGCAGCTTATAATAATCTTAATTCTATGTTGCATTGATCTACTTCACTAAAAAAAAAAGGGCTTCTATATCAAATAGCCTTTTGAATCTTAGTTCAAAAGAGAGGCAAGCTTGGCTCAAGTAGATTTGAGGGGGTGGTATTTTTTTCACTAAGGGAACACTTTATAGGCTTTATACACATTATTAGACTCTATAAAGTCTTTAACTTGTGAAAGAATATTAACAGTGTGAACAAAATCAAACCATACCCATTTGAAATAAAAGAAAATCAAAGATCTTCAATCAGGTACTGACATGAAAAACATTAAAAAGCTAATCAGCTACAAAATCAGAATATTTCTTATGTTAAAGAGAGGCTAAGAGTACAGCTAAGAACATAGATAGGGAACCAAGAGCTGTAGAGAAATTACCTACCTATAACATATCCTTAGTTCAGAACTAATCTTTCCACAGCTAGAAATCAATCAATTGTATCAGGAAAGTACAGAGTAAACCAAACTTGTATAGGAGGCCTTCCTGAGTAATTTGGTAAATTTTCCTATTCATGCATGTATATCTGGTAATCTGTGACATCCTTCTCCTGCTAAGTCTCCTCCATGGCATGACCAGGTGCTAGTTTGGCATTGTGGATGGTCTGTGCTGACAGGGATTGCCCTATCTCACACAGTTTCTTCCTACCTTCTTTCATGGCTAGTCCTTCTATGTGCCACAAGTGTTCCCCCAAAGAATTCACACATTCATACCTTCTGTACCTTTCCTTTCCCCATTACTTTTCTTTGTTTTCTGTGTAAATGTGGTATGTGGTATATGGTGTGTGTGTGTGTGTGTGTGTGTGTGTGTGTATTTGTATGTTTATGAGCTCATGTGTGTGTGAAGGTGCATATGTACATGGAAGACCAAAGTCAACTTCAAGTGCCTTCCTTAATCACTCTCTACCTTATTCTTTTGAGATGATTTCTCATTGCTTCAGCAGGACTATCTAGCCAACACACCCCAGGGGTTCCCCCAATCTCTTTCTCCCTGGTGCTGAGATTATAGGCATCTATCTTGACATCTGGCTTTTATATGGGTACTAGGGATTCAACTTTGGTCTTCACACTTGCAAAGAAATCACATTACCACCTGAACCATCTTCCTGGACCTATTTTATAGTCTCTTATAATTTCTTAAGAAAGTTGTCCCATCTCTTCACCATTTACTTCCTCCTATGGTGACACTGTGGCTTTCTTCTGAGACTTCTCCATTCGGTGTGTGACTATAACCACTGTTAGCACTTGGCTTCTCATTGTTGGGACTAGACACCTGACCAGAAATAACTTGAGGAAGGAAAGGGCTAACCATATCAAGGGGAAGTTTCAACAAGGCAGGAAAAGAATGGCAGGAGAAGACATACAGTATCACAGCACCACAACAGCAGGGATGTAGTAGAGAGAGTGAAATAGCTAGCAATGGCAAGTGGGGCTAGATTACTAAGTCCCAAGGCCCACCACCAATGCTGTAATTCCTCCAACAAGGGTCCACTTCCCAAAGGCTCCACTACCTGGCTACTGAGTATGAGGCTTAATAACAAACATATGAGGGTATGAGGACATTTTTGCATTCAAACCACCACATCTTGGCTGCTCACAGCAGACCCAGCTGTGCAGCCCACTGGGGCTCAGGAAAGCTGCATTGTTGAACTGACCTTAGAGATATGGGTGAGTTCCAGCAACCAAGACTTTTAAAACTATGATAATCTGTGTTAAGGTATTTATGACAGTTATTTCCTTCATCCTGCTAATTTATTCTTATCCTCTAACACTAATGAAAATTAATCTTGTCACTGTATGCTTTAAATTCTGTATGATAGTAGTACTTTAATATTTTTTTCATCTCTAAGTTTGACACTATTCCTACTGTAATAACTTGATAAAGAAGCATTTGGAACCAGAACCTTCACTTCACAGTGTCTGTATGAATATATTTCAGATTCCACACAAATGTTCAGTAAAACAAAATTCAGTAGCGTGGACCATCAGTAATCAAGTAGATCATGACTTTACATTACATCTTTATTACTCAATTTCACTCAAATTATACGTACCTCAGTTTTTTCTCTGTGAGTCAAAATGACCACACGAACCTAGCAGATGTCTTGCTCACATGCACTGGAAGAAAAGATCATATGTGTGTCTTTCTCACCCACATGAAGCTGAATTTTAAAAATGAATATAGAGACTGAGGAGATGACTCAGCAGGAAAAAGTGATTGCTGAAGAATCACGAGAGCCAACAGAGTCTCAGTTCAATACCCATCAGCCATGATAAAAAAAAAAAGCTGTTCAATGGTCACACATCCCTGTAACCTCAGTCCTACATGGCACACAGAGGTAAGAATGGCTGGGACTTATTGATCGTCATGTCTGACTGAAAAAATGGCAACTCTGGGTTGGGGGAAGAACTCTTTCTCAAGAAAACAAGTTCATGAGGCATGCACATGGTACACAAACACCTGTACACACATGTGCATACACTATATACAAACCACGGCATACACAGTACACATATACACACTGGGAAAATGCCTCATATAAATTTGAAAACAATTGATAAAATGCATGAGTCTGTACTAAGTCTTTCTAAAAACAAGTCAAAACACTCTTTGATGATAAGAAAAATATGTCTTCCACTCAAACTACACAAGTTGAGATGTTTTATGGGAGTAAAATTTAAAAGAGCAATATTGGAATGCATTTTCCATAAATCATATCTCTCAATTTTGTTTTACAATATCCAAGGAGTAAGAAAATGAAATTACAATGTTTTTTCTATGTCAATTAATGTTAGTCACAAAAGTTAAATCATTCCCTTCAGAAGTGTTAGAAAGTAACTGATAATTCTGTAACTCACATGACCTTAGTATAGCCTGAATATCATGCCCTATTTATCAGAAATGACAGCTTGTTTTCTATACATTATATAAAAAAAAGTATAGACAGTATAAAGTCATTGTATTTTCTGGGTTAATGACACATGCTGATGCCAACACAGGCCCTGACCTGTCAGTTTTTTCCAATGGGAACAAGTAAGGCTGCCACTGGCTCACGTAGACACACTGTGTTGGTGCTCACATTTCATCATTGACATACGAGTCATCGAATAAAACAACAACACAGAACTTATGACTGTCACTGTGAGAAATCTCCGTAATTGTTTTCCCTGGGAGTTGTCACTCTTCCAAAACAGCAGCATATGTCTTCCTCACACAGTAGTTGGAAGCTTACAACTAAAGATAGCTTGTAAGACACTGGTAAGTATTAACTACATGATAGTTATTTTGTTATTATTTAAACTGAGAAAGTAGGAGAACAAATGGTAACCAAAGCACAGAGTAAACCTCAGCAGAGAAGAAAATCCAAAGTGCTGGGCTGGTTTTGATGTTCAGATCTCACTCTCAAATCACTCATGCAGAATAAACATGTACAGTGAGGTTACACAGCGTGTGATATAAGGAACAGTCCTCCAGAATCCCTTGTCTACTTGGTAATACTGAAGACTTAATTAATACATATGCATAACCTACATGTTCAAGCTGCAGAGGTTGAATACCCTTGACATTCCTGTGTCTAAGAATCTGTAGTTTCTCCTGGAAGGTTAGAGTCCTAATTTCTTTCCTTATAAATAGGCTAATTATGGCCAAGACATCTTAGCATAATAAGAATGAGGAAAACAGTAGAATTGTTTTCATTTAATGAGGGACTGTGGTACATTCATAAAGCTCACATGTTTGACATCCTGCATACCCAAGTGAGGGATTAGCTGAGTCTTGCTTCAAGACCTCATGGTGTTCTCCTTCTTGGTGTCACATCCCTGAACTCATGACCATGTTTCTTACAGGAACAGGGGAGTTTTACATGTATGATGTCTTTAAGAGAAACTTTCAGTGGGGTAGGAGAAAAGGGCAGGGATGAAACGTAGCACATTTATGGCTGTAGAATGATTTTTTTTTTTTTTTGCTGCATGTGTCCATGTATACACGTGAGTTCATATGCATGGATGCAAGTGTGTGAGCAGCTGAGCATGTGTGGAGTGAGAGGAAAACCATGGGTGTCCGTCCTCCCCTAACACATTGCTTGAGGCCATCTTTCGTGGTTCATGGCTGTGTTTGTCACACTTGCTGGCTCACTGGCTTCCATGAGGTACTCCTGTGTCCACCTTCCGTCTAGCCCTAGGTGGGGTATCCAGTGCTTTACCCATGGAACCATCTCTATCAGGTTCCAGGTTTGGGACAGAGGAGAACCTCAGTCTAACTATATCTTGGACCTGTAATTTTATTTCACACCAGAAGAAACTGGCAGGATCTGAAAAGAAGGGGAAAAAAAAGAGCCAAACTTTGGATCCCAGAGTAATGAGAAAGGGGGCTTTAAAGAGTGTTATGGAGAGAAGGGAAGGGCCTTGTATGCTATGGCTGAGCTGGGGAGCATGGGGAATAAAATTTCCTCTTCTCAGTGTAGGCGTATTTAGTTACCATAAAAGGAGGTGTTTCCAAAATTCCAGTAGTCTGAGCATGACCAGTTGGGAGAAGAAGGATAGGGGAGGAGAAGACAGCTGTGGGACTTTTACCAGTTCTCAACCTACAAGTTTTAACTTCATGTTGTTAAATAATCCACTCCAATATGTCCTCATCCCAGGTTGCTAGGTTAAAGAGTTTTACTGAAGCATCGATCAGACACTTCATGTTATGAGGGGAGATAGGAGAGGGTATTATGACCTTTGAGACACCTTCAAATGTGATGAGACATTTTTAGCTAAGGATTGTCAACCTGGAAAGGGTGAGGGTATGAGCTGTTGGCAACTAAACCACATAGGAACTGAGACATGGGGGTGCCATCCCCATAGGTAAAATGACTTAAGGGCACAACACTACCATCTGTCAGTGGGGGAAAACATTGTTGTAGCCACAGTAGAATAGTCACATGAGGGTTTGACTTTGTGCACGTGGTTTTGTGGTCAAATTGAGGGTTTCATGCATGCTAAGCAAGCTCTATCCTACACCCACAGCCCTCAAGAAACATAGAGGAGGGACTGTGAAAGACATTGAAGTAATCAACAGAAATTCACAGAAAATCAAGATAAGGAGAAAGAAAGCAAATTATGGCAACCAAGCATTCCCAAGTGCATAGGACAATATAGAGTATTGAGTTAGTTGTTCTTCTTGCCTTGTGAGCTGTTCATGGAAATGGCATTTCTCAACTGCTTGCAGTTATATGTGACACAAATGGAAGAACATTTAGCACTAACATGGAGAGCCTTGATTCAAAAGGCATATCACAATGTGAAGGATGTATTATGGGTAAAGAAGGAAGATGGCCTAGGGTGTGGAGTCGGGGTGACGTTGAGCAGAGGCTGGACCCATCCCCCAGTCCTCATTAAAGTTTTCAGTAGGATCTAAGATTAAAACAGGAACATAGTTCACTTTACCTTGAAGCAATATCTATTGCAATTGACTGTACTAGGTAATACTTCAAGGTACCCTATGGCTTGTGGGTTGAGAAATTAGAGTCATTGTTTTCTTAATATTAAAATAAATGCCAAACTAAGACAACTGAGAGGAGCATAATGAATTTTGAGCTCCAAATGGAGATTTTCAATGATCAGTTAATATTCCATATTCAGATTTTTAATTTTTATTTTATTTATGTGCAGAGAGAGAAAGAGAGAGAGAGAGAAGAGAAGAGAAGAGAAGAGAAGAGAAGAGAGGAGAGGAGAGGAGAGGAGAGGAGAGGAGAGGAGAGGAGAGGAGAGGAGAGGAGAGGAGAAGAGAAAAGAAGAGAGGAGAAGAGAAGAGAAGAGGAGAGAAGACAGATAGAGAAAAGGCATGCCAGGTCCAACCACTGCAAATGAACTCTAGACACACGGGCTCCCTTGTGCATCTGGCTTATGTGGGTACTGGAGAATCGAAACTGTGTCCTTTGGCTTCACAGGCAAATACCTTAATTGCTAAGGCATCTCTCCAGCCCTCCATATTCAGTTTTAATGAGGTATATTTTAGTAGATATTTTTTGATATAAATACTCTTTTCGAGATGATGGGATTTAGAATGATCATGGAAACAAATCTCTGGGCTTGTCTGTTAGGCCATTTCTGAACTAAGTTAATTGAAGTGGAAAGCCCATTCTAACTGTGGCCAACATCCTTCTCTGGGCTGAGGATCTTGGGGTGCTTGAAGAGGAGATAGCTGATGGCTGATTCAGGCATGGCTTCTACTAACAAGGACACAAAGACAGAGCTGTTGAAGCTGTTTCTTCCACTACGTTAGAGACGCATCTAATCACTAGAAAAATATAACCTGGAAAAAAAAACTTATAGTCTAGAAGATTCTAGATCATATCTATGTCTAGTTATACAGAGACATGCAATGGTAAATAGGGGTTTAATCCTAAAAGTGCACTTACAGGACACAGTTTGCCTTATTGTTCATGTATCTAAAACCAGGTCAGGCTGGAAGGCTGCTGTTGTTCCAATCCTGAACCTATCGAAGAGTATATTGGAATGGACACTGATCATGAAGAATGGTCACTAAGGGTGAATAACTAGCTCATTGTGTAGATCAGGGTGTACGTGCAGCTCAGTCCTTACAGGGGGGTGTCCCAAATTCCCAACAGATTTCTCAGTGCATTGCATAGATGGGGGTTTGCACTGCTCAAGCAAAGTTGTGTCATAGGTGACTAAACTATTCCCGATGCTTGCCTGACTCACAGGGTCTACTAAATGAAAACATTTTTCCTTAAATAATTTTATGTATACCTGAATGAATTATAATGAAATGGATTGAATATAACCATTCCTGTGAATGTTGGATAAACACTTGAAAATCAGAGTTTCAGTCTCAAGTGGTGAGATAACTCCAAAATTGCATGCAATGCTAGGCTATGGAAAGTAGAATACCCCATGTTTGATTCCTTCCTAAGTACACTTGAGAAACCTGGCTAAACTTCTCAAAACTACCTTCTACTACTTAAAAAAAATATATTCGGAGCTGGGAAAATATCTTAGTATAGTGCTTGCCATACAAGTACAAGGTCCTGAATTTGATGTCTGCAACTTCATCCTTGGTTCTTAGACTCCAGAATAGAAGGACTATCATTTTTAAACTACACAGACTGAGATATATTTGCTATTGCACACAAATAAGGGAGATCGAAATTTTAAATGTGGACATATAAAAGATCTAGTGTGACAGGCTGTAATGCCTGGAGACCAATAATGTTGTGCCAGTCTGACATTTACCAGGCTCAAAACCCAGAGAAAGCTGACATTTTGGTGCAAGTCCAAATGTTGGGAAAGAAAGGGCCAACTGAAAGCAGCCAGAGAGGAGTATTGTCCTATTGCTTGAGGAAGGTTATTGAAGAGGTACATGGAGAACAGGAGAGAGTCAGTTTTATTAAGTTCACTATTAATTTCTTGGATAAACATCTTCACAGACACACTGAGAAGAGTTATTGATCATATGTATAGAGACTACAGAATCTAATCAAGTTGGAATCAAAACTTCTTTATCATACTTCCCATATTTCAATAGACTTTTTCTGTTTGCTTTGGAAATCTGGTTAGAGTTGGCACAGAGAGACTTGTCATAATCCAGTCCCTAATTTGATGCATAGAACTCATGGTACAATTCTTACCCCGATCAAAATGATTCCGTCCTTAGCATGCCCATTAGAAGGCCATGGACACCACCCACAAAATGCTTAGCCTAGCAACCAACAAGTCACAGACACCCCCTCTTCCCATTCCCAAACAAAACATCCATGTGTTAATAAAAATACCATGAATATTACTAGCTTTAGTGAAGTAATGTTGCCTTAACAACGTTGAAATATTTTACAAATATTTATTATGACAAGATAAAATCCTATAAAAGTATGTCTGTTGTCAGAATGCATGAACTCTCACAAAAATAAAGAGCTGATTTTTCACAAAAATATGGTGTCCAGGGTAATATTTTTCTAAGCATCAGTCTATAACTTTACTTTAAATATTAAACCATATAATATAGAATGTGTTCTCCTCCAAGGTTTGGTAGAAGGCCCTACTTTTACTATAATAATGTGTTCCCATTGTATCATGTAAAGCGCTTGTAATACTGAAACTTCACAGAAGTGCAGTGAAAACACCTACCAGCTCTAAGTTCCAGTCTTCTTAGAAAAAGTTATGTCTTAAAGATTCTAGATTTTCCCCATAAAACCTCAATTATGTACACATTTTTAAAATGGCCATTTCATCTTTCACTCTGACAAGTATCAGAAAAGATGAATTATTAAAAATAATTCGCCAGTAACAGTTTTCAGTTCTCTTTAGATTCATTCCATATGTGGCATACGACAGATTCTTTATTGAAAATTTCCAAGTTGGGCCTGGAGAGATGGCTTGGTGGTTGAGGAGCTTGCCTGTGAAGTCAAAGGATCCAAGTTAGATTTCCTAGAACTCATGTAAGCCAGATGCACATGGAGGCACATATGTCTGGTATTTATTTTGCAGTGGCTAGAGGCCCTGGAGTGCACATTCTTCTCTCTCTCTCTCTCTCTCTCTCTCTCTCTCTCTCTCTCTATCATCTCTTACTGCCTCTTTCTTGTTCTCTCTCAAATAAATAAATAAATAAACAAAATAAAATATCCAAGTTAGTTTGGAGTTAACAATATTTTTATCCCCCCCCAAAAAAATTCAAGAAAACTCTTACTGTTACCACAGTATGTAAAGTTTATTCAAATCAGCATGAGTTCATTTAACTCTCTACAGCAGAACCTTTAGAGACAAAAGTCTTCATAATGTTCATAATGCATCATATTCTAAATTTTAAAAGAAATCCCATGTCCACTCCTACAACATTGTGTATATCTTCTTTATGTCACAATAAAAACCCACTAAGATTATACTCCAGTTTTTCTAACATTAATAAAATATTTATGGGTCTAATAGGAGTACCCTACAAATCTGATAACAGATCTCAGAAGATTATAAATTCAATAACATTCCCATCAGAGTTTATCCATTCTCTTTTTTGTGCTTTTGTGTTAGTGTATGAAAATTCATACTGGGTATTAATAAATCACATAATGGTCACTTGTGCCCACATAGCATACAGATGTTTTCATGGCTTTTACCACTGTCAAAGGCAGCTGGACTCAGCTGGGTTGGGATGAGTCTTGGACGTGCGTTATACAGTGAATATATATTCAACATTGGACTGATAAGGTTTCTTCCATGTCTTAAAACCTGATATTGTAAATCAAGTGGCTCACAGGATGTGTTGAAAAGTTTGTAAAGAAAGGAAAACAGGGCTGGAGAGATGGCTTAGCAGTTAAGCGATTGTCTGTGAAGCTTAAGGACCCTGGTTCGAGGCTCGATTCCCCAGGACCCACATTTACCAGATGCGCAAGGGGACACATGCATCTGGAGTTCATTTGCAGTGGAAGCCCTGGCGCACCTATTCTCTCTCTCTCTCTCTTTTCTCTCTCTCTCTGCCACTCTCAAATAACTAAATAAAAATGAACAAAAAATGAACAAAAATTGAAAAAAAAAAAAGAAAGGAAAACATAGGCTATAAAGACCAAGCAAAAATCTTGCTTACAGTTCTAGGACTGACCTCTAACCCATCCCTTTGTGAATTTGTCCAGAGTGCTCACCTCACTGCATATAAGGAGCTAATCAGCGCTCCTCACACACACTACATAGGATGAGTAGAGGAGTATGAGTTTGTATGTCCTCTGACCACTGCTCTGCTGATTTCAAATCTTTTTCAAATTAAGAGCAACAGTTTTCATTTTAATAAAAATATCTACACATGCTATTTATATATAATACCCTAAACCATATGAAATTGTGACATCAACTAGACAAACTGGAAAATTCCCAAGGACATTATTTGTCTCTTTCTTCTATGTGCACAGACAGAACCAAGCACGTTTAACCCTTTCCATTATCCCTCTCTTATATTCACCAGCTGTCCAACCAACCCAGGCTCTACGAACCTGCCCATACTCCCAAATCTAGTCTCAGATATGCATAGGACTTTCTTTTTTGTCTGAATCTAAACTTCTATATTTTGTGCCTAATTCATTCAGGTCATATTCTGACAGGTCTTATTTAGTTAGTTTAACCCAATACTCTGAAAGTATGGGTCCTGTTTGCCAACATACTCTTTCATGTGCTTTCCTGAGCAATAAGCAAGCATTTCAAACAACAGGAAATAAACAGTATCACAACATATGCCAATCCCTAAACAAAAAAAAAAAAAAACCCTCATGAAAGTCAAATAATTAACTGACATTTTAATCTTAAGGCATTAGTGAACAAAGAAGGAGGTGATGAAACTAGTTTATCACAAAAAGAATAACAAAAACCAATACTGTAAACAAAAACAAATGACTATTCTTGTCACAGTATGATGTCAAGTATGACAAGGAAAGAAAATAAAAGATAATTGCTAGATTAATTAGCCATTAAATTCTCACTGCTAATGAATTTCAGTTCAATCATACTGATAACTCTTTTACATGCAAAAGACCTTTATTATTTTTTCAGTAGACTTTAGGCAATATATTATTCACTATAATAATAGACATGGTTACCAATTAAAGAAATTTCAACTCTTGTAAACCACTGACAGCTCTGGAACCATTAGTCAGAAATCCTGATGCTTCTGAGAGCCTTCTTGAGAAAAGCCACAAATTCTTCTGTTCATCAAAAGTAGGAAAAAATGTGTTTGTCTCTTAAGTTGTTTAGGAACAAAGAATAAATCTGTGATATTTATGAAATATTTATGAAAAATAAAGGGCTCAGGAGAAAAGTCTGCAAGATGTACACAGAGGGAAACAAAAACAGAATTTGCAAGGATAACCAGTATAAGCCATAATTATGACATCAGCATAACTGGGAATTTTAATAAGAGTTTTCATAATGTTGACATGGCTCTGCCAGGTCCATGTGAGGGCTGACATGGCACAGGTATACAAGTGATAAGAAACAGTGAAGGCAAAAACCTCTGAATCATTGTCTAAAGCTGGTCAGTGGAAGCAGAAGACTGAGCGTCCACTTGGCAGCAGCCATTGTGGGTACGAGTTTATCTGTCTTGGGGCTTCCAGTTATTGATTAAAAAAAAAAAAAAAGATTTGGCTTCTGGGCCCTTGGAGGAAAAGCCTTCTGAATTCAGCTCAGAGGCCATGAAACCAAGTCTGTGCTTTCAACTAAAACTGAATACCCAGGGGAGATGAGCACTCAGCTTTGTGACTAGAACTGAAAAGAAATCTAGAAAAGAAGAAACAGATGAACAAAAACATGATGAAAGAAAGCACATATGAAACAAAAAAAAAAAAAAAACTTCAAGGACATCAGAATAATAACAAATATAGTCAACAAATTATCTAAGCAAATATTCTCAGACTGGACAAAAATAAACTTGTCAATCTACAGGTAAAAACACAATGACAATGTGAACATGTCTTAAAATTAAGAAAGTGTATTTGGTTGGGCATACCAATAACTGTGGGCTAACTCCACAATGCATGACCCGTATACCTCAACAAGGAGGGGCCAAGGGGAGGGGGTAGGTCACGGATGAGCCTAATAATGGTACCAAACTGACTGTATTTGCTGAATACAGAACTGACTAATAAAAAAAAAATAAATTTTGTTTCTAAACAAAAAAAAAATCAATCCATCCATCTACCAATAAATCAACACTAAGTTAAACCTGATGGAAGAAAGCATTTAAAGTAAGAAACAGATCTTGAGGCAAAATATTAGAAGAAATAAAGAGAAGCCTTAGGACATAAAAATGCAATGTAATAAGAAAATAAAATGATTGAACACTAATGTTTTCTTAGGGTTTTAAAGTGTATGATGCAAATCATTAACTCCAAGGTGAAAATAATAACTCTAAAGTGGAGAAATAAAAACAATAGTCAATAATAGTAATTTCTTCAATGAGTCATAAATGAGCATCAAACACATCCAGATATAATATCCTAACAAAGAAAAAATAGTAATTTGGAAATGTTCTAGCTGGGAATGCATAACCTGATTTTCATTACAAGAAAACATGAACTCAAAATAGATTATTTTCCTCAAGTGTACTAATATCATAGATGCATAGAATGCTATGGGGCCTTCTATATTACAGTGAACACAGGAGACACAACACTTAAGCATGAGACCTCATGCACTGGAAGGGAACAAGTACCAGCATATGTATGATTCAATCAAGAGACAGAACTGAAATGTGAATGACGTAAAATATAACATTGCTCTATGGAAAGAAAACCAATGAATGATAAATTTATGAGTAATAATTCACTACTGCTTTAAGCCACTAAGGTTAGAATGACTCATTGTGCCATCAAATTTAACTTATGCTCTTAATTCTCCTCATATCAGTACTGCATCACCACTTATTCCACCTCTTATGCAAAAGTGTCCTAAAACAAAGGGGACTAGAGAAATAGATCCACAGTTAAAGGTGATTGATTGCAAAGCCTATGGCCCAAGATTGAGTCCTTAGTACCCATATAAAGTCAGATGCACAATGTGAGGCACACACATGTAGCAGCATGAGTCCTGATGTGTCCATACTCTCGCTGTCCTCTTGCACATGTGTGCATGAGCAAGCAACTAACTAACTAACAAATAAATAAATAGTATGTAAATGTAATATAAAGTGCTGATACCACTACATTTTCAGGAGATATTACATACTTCCATATGATAACAACGGTTCCATCAATGAAACTCTACTAAAACTGACTTAAATAGAAAATTATGCAAACTAATTGAATGTACTCTTATTTATTTATTTATGTGGTGTATAGTACAGGGCACACCATGGCATCTGGACACTGCAGATGAACACCAGACACTTGTACCACTTTTGTGCACAGCTTATGTGGGAAGTTTGGGAATTGAACTCTGGCCAGCAGGACTTGCAAGTGTAGCTTTAGCCACTGATCCATTTCCCAGCCCCCAAGTAGACTTAATACTACATAAGTAGCATACACGTGCCCCTGATTTTCACTCAAAACCATCCAACACTGCAAAGGTATCCATCCCTTAAAATATACAAAAAAAAAGGCAAAATAGGAAGATTGAAATGAAGACCTGGGAATCCACATTTCAGGAACAAAAAATAATAAGACTGTATCTTTAAGGTCCACAAGTTCTTCATCAAAAACTATTGACTCACTTTGCCTGGCTAGAATCTACAATTCTACAGTTATAAACACATGTATAAACCTCCAAGTAAAGTATCAAATATTCCTTTCTTATTAATTATTCCTTTCAGGATCATAACATCACATTGGACTTTGCCTCAATGACATATTCAAATTCTTTGTAAACATTTAAAGACTTCATGACTGTAGGCCAGCTGTTTCTCCTTTGTAACCACCAGTTTCATCACAAATAAAATAAGCATAGCACTTAAACTCAACACTGAGCATCAGATATGAAGCTGTCTCTACCATAGCCAGCTACAATAAACATGAAATAAATGATATGTGTTATCTGCTTATTACAGAAATACAATTTCTTCTGAAAGACCTGATCAGCAGCCCACAAAATGCAGCTAGGAATATTTAATATGGCTGCATTTATCTAAATTAGAATTTTCATAATACCATCTATCCACATATAAAAAGAACTTATCTTCTCAAAAAAAGTCTGAGGTATTACAAAGAAATTATCAAGATTTATAGACAGGAATTGGGAATGGGAAGGTATTGATGAGGACTTATATCTTCTCTTTTTTAAAAATGTTTTATTGGGCTTAGTGGTTAAGGCACTTGCATGCAAAGCCAAAGGACCTAGCTTCGATTCCCCAGGACCGACGCAAGTCAGATGCACAAGGTAATGCATGTGTCTAGAGTTCATTTTCAGTGGCTAGAAGCCCTGGCACACCCATTCTTTCTCTCTCCTCTTTTTCTCTGCTCATTCTCTCAAAGAATAACTAAAAATTAAATAAAAAATAAACATTTTATTTATTTATTTGAGAAAGAAGAGGTGAGGGAGATATATAGAGAGAATGGGCACACCAGGGTCCCCAGCCACTTAAACTCCAGAAGCATTCGCCACCTTATGCATCTGGCTTACATGGGTCCTGGGGAATAGAACTGAGGTCCTTAGGCTTTGCAGGCAAGCACCTTAACCAATAAGCCATCTCTCCAGCCCCCCATCTTCTCTTTTCTAATTAGAAGGAATATGCTGACTCATTCTCACATGTAAGAAATGTTTACCTGAAATAGAATGTACTGATGCAATATATTTGTTTGTTTTCTTTATATTTCTGCCCTGACCTATTATAGTAGAATCTACCTAAGTCACACATAAAATTTAGACTTTCAAATAAACACCTCCACTTTCACATTATCAGAAGGACCTTCTTCTAGATACTCACAACTTAACTTTATGCAGTAAACAGCATAGAGATGGGGAGAAAACACTGTGTATTTCAGCTAAACAGGTGAGAACTATTTTCTGCTCATTGAGGCAGATTACATTCACCTGCCTGAAGGAAAGAACGAGATCTGAAAACTGTGACAATTTTTGTTGCCTTCATTTTTTGACCATATAGTTCCAGATGTGGAGTTTAACTGGTGCTCCTAGCACTCCATAAGGACTTGGCAAAACTGTCAGAACTAGGAAAGATGCTGTAAGCCTGCTGTGGGCGAGTGAGAAATTCTTGTTTGCACCACATCAACATACCAACACTCCAAGAAAGAAAGTAATCCATAGAACAGAGCCTTCAGCGTTGGAGGGGGAAATGGCATATTTAGAAAAGTGCCAGTGTTGGACTTGTTTCTTTGAAGTGTGCAAATGTTTGCCTAGCACGACAATTCCACCTAAGATGCATGTGCAGCCTTGATCTCACATGCTAACTTTGAGAGAGAGCTGGAGCATGCCTTGCTAAGGTTTATGTAAAGTAAGTGCCTTGGCTAACATTCATTTCTTACAACCCTTATTCTTCTATGGATAAAGTCTATTATCCAAAGCATCATAATCTCATCTTCAGAGTCATCTTGTTTTCTTACAAAATGAAATAAAGGAAAAATCAATTAACTATGTAGCAATCCATCAGTGGATTTTTTCTCCCTTTTACATTGTCTAAGATTAAAGAATGACATTTAACCTTGATTTTATGCTTAGACTATGATTAGGAACATTTTCTACAATGTTTGGGTGAATGCACTTGGATTTTTCACTTTTGCTCTGGGCTTCCATACATCCATGAACATTTATCTTTTTAAAAATATATTTATTTATTTATTTGAAAGAGAGGCAGAAGGAGAGAGACAGAGAAAGAGAGAGAGAGAGAGAGAGAGAGAGAGAATGGGTGCACCAGGGCCTCCAGCCATTGCAAACGAACTCCAGATGCATGTGCCCCCATCAGCATCTGGCTTATGTGGGTCCTGGGGAATCATCAAACTGGGGTCCTTTGGCTTTGCAGGCAGACACCTTAACCACTAAGCCATCTCTCCAGCCCTATCCCTGAACATTTCTTAATGCTTTTGATAAAAGATAATTATCTCATCTCTTTCCAAAAATGTCAGTGAGAGAGTACAACACTAGCAACTTGCTTCCCTATCTCATGGTGTGCATCTGAATACTCCATAAGCCAAGGTCAACTCAGAAACCTAACCGTCATCAAGCCCTGTAAGGTACACATGAGAACCACCATAGATTCAATAGCATATGTATAACTTTAGTGGCTATATTCCCCATTCCTCACTCAGATTTAACTAAATTGTCAGGAAAGCAAAACAGGAAAAAAATTGTGAAGTGGTACTTTGGGCAATTTCCCCAAAGATATTTTAATTCTAATTATAAGAATGTAATTAAATCATCAAACTTAAAAATATGACTCTCAAGCTATGTTTAATCTCCACTTTTTGTTTAAAAAATCAACTCTTACACAGAATTTCCAATGTGCAAAATAAGTAAAATTTATTGCTGATGTGAAAGTGGGGACATTTGAGGAAATGCAGAAGCCCAGAGTTTCATTTTCCAGAACATGACATCCTCTGAAAAAACGATAACTATGATCAGTTTTCTCATAGAGAGGAAGTGCCCAGGGATTTCAGTTACTTTCTTTCATCTTGGAACATCAGCTGGAATCAACAATATCACCTGTTCTCCTCCAGCCTCAATGTCCTCATCACCTATACATGCTGTCTCAGGGGATGGAGCAGGCAGAATTACTTGTTAGAACCATCTCTATCTACTGCTACCTGAACTTCATGCTACAAGATACTTATTTAATTTTTTGACCTATCACATAAAGAAATCAAGTATCCCACACACCCACAGATTTCTCTCACATGTGATATGTTTAGAATTAGGTATATGAATAATTATTTTAAAAGTTTTTTGAATAAATCAATTAGATTAAAAGTAGATATGCTAAAAGCATTTCAAAGAGTTTTGAAATTTCTTCAATGAGTCTTTTGTTTTGGAATAGGATGAATTTAGTCATATCAAGTAACTTTTCTTCTATTTTTCTTCTAAAGTTGGGAATACACATACGTCACTCATAATAAAGCATAATGAATAAGGGAAACATAGTCATGTGGGGATTTTGTATTTTTAACCACACATAAAAATTGACAACAAATAAAACTATATAAAATAATAACTTCAAATAATTAAGAAGATGGTCTGTCCAACAAGATTCTAGGAAACCTGGATATGTACATATAGAGGAATGAAGTCAGATCCCTGTCTCTCATGGACCTAGTCAGTGTAAAGGGTAACAAGCACCGTAATGTGTGACCCAACACTCATAAGTCCTAGAGCAAAGCATAGCAAAAACACTTCAAGATGTTGACACAAGAAGGCCTTTCCAAAAGGACTTTCAGGAAATAATTCTGAGAGTTGACAAATGTGATTGCATGTAATTAACAAGCTTCCTTACTGCAAAGGAAATAATCTGCACTGAAGAGACAGGCTAAAGAATGAGACAAAACCTTTGTCAGCTATACAGCAGTTAGCATCTGTGAAGAACACAAAAAATTAAACAGACCAAGTCACTCAATCAATAAATGGGCAAATGCACTGAAGAGAGTGTTCTCAAAGAAAGGAATATAAAGGCACAGGTACTATTTCAAAAACTGTTCAAGGGCTAAAGATATGGCTTGGTGATTAAGGCACTTGCTTGTTAAGCCTAAGGACCCAGATTTGATTCCTCAGTGCCCACGTAAAGACAGGTGCACAAAGTTCATTTTCAGTGGCTAGAGGCCCTGGTGCATCTATTCTCCCCCCACTGTCTCTTTCAAATAAATAAATAAATAAATTAAATATAAAAACCAACTGCTCAACATCTATTGCCATCAGGAAAATGCAAGTGAAAACTACATTAAGATCCCATCTCATCCCTGTCAGAATGGTCACCATCAATAAAATAAAGGACACCAAATGCTGGTGATAATGTTGGTAAGGAGGAAAGCTTATACAGTGCTGGTGGGACAGTACCCTGGGCAATACTATGGAAATCAGTATGGGCATTCTTCAAAACCTGAAAAGTATAACTGTGGTGTAATACATGTAACATTCCTGAGTAATACTCTTTTTCATACATATGCCCACATTCTCTTGTGATTCTTCCTTGCAAATAAATAAACAAAATATCTTCTTAAAATATTAGGGATAGGGAGATGGCTTAGTAGTTAAGGTACTTGCCAGCAAAGACAAAGGACCCAGGTTCAATTCCCCAGGACCACATAAAACCAGATGCAAAGGGGACATATGCATCTGGAGTTCATTTGCAGTACCTGAAGGCCCTGGTGCTTGCTCTCTCTCTCCCCCCTCTTTCTCTCTTTCTGAAATAAATAAAAAAACGAATTTTTTTTAAAAAAAACTAGATATTGAATGCAGAAATTGAAAATCATTTCTTGCGTCTACTTATACTCTCTTTGATCTGAAACCCAATGTACCAAACTAACCCTGAACATATAGGAAAGAAGGCTCCCGTAAAGTACAATGCTGCCCATGCTACCCATGAAAACAAGTTTTGTAAATGGTTTGAAAGAACAAGACTGCCTCTCAAACCCATATTATCCTCTTTGGGATTGACAAGAAAGAGAAAAATGCATGCTTTGGCACATTAGGCTATGTTCAGTTGGATCTCTATGGAAGTCTCACCCTAATCAGTGTCGTATCTTAACCAGTGTGCTTCCTACTCATTTAACTACATTTTAGCCATTGTAATTTGCTAGTTCTCTGACTTACCGATCAATGACTTCTTTTTTAAATCAGTTAACCTTGGTACACTATAGAAACCTGGAGTTTTAAAAGAAAAAAATTCCTTTTACAAAAACTTATTTTTAGCATATTCAGAAGATGTGCTCAATATATCATAGAATTAAAGCTTAGATATCACAATTTCCAGTGCCGTGTGCCCCCAATTAACCTAAAGGCAATCACAGAAATAGAAGAAGACATTCACTTTGAAATCACTGTAATCAATAGTCATAGTGTTTCTTAAATTTTACTCTTCTCTATATCTACTACTTTGAAAGGTATATTTTATCACTTTCCAGTTTGTGTTTTATTTTTGTTTCTTTTGACAACTGGATTCCATGGAAAAATATAATCTCTAATTTATTCAATATTATTACAAGCCTGTAAAAAAATTAGTGCTGAATTGTTTATTTAGGGAATACTAATGAAAAAACACAGTGTCTGCTCTAAGAATGCCCTCTGTTTCTACAAAAGATGATTGCTGACACGTCCCCGCGGCCATGTGGTAAACAGCTGGGGATGAGCTGTGGCACTGTTGGGTGGTAGTAAAACCTCTAGGAGAAAAAAAAAATGGAAGAGATATAAAACTTAAATTATAATAGCAGGAGAAATAACAGTTCTAAAAGTTTTGAGAACATGTCTGCCTTATGAAAACACATTTTCCAAATCTCTCCATATATATTTTATATTATCTTAAATATTAAATTAAGCATTAAGCAATTCCTTTTTAAATTTTCAAAGTAGATAATTTTTAATATATGAGTATTCTATAAACTCCATGAAATCATAAAAGAGAAAAACTATTACAGGATGTCTGCATTGTATACTTAAGTGCTCAAATGTTTTCCTTCATAGTCTCCCAAGAAGTTTCAGTAAACTAATGACTGGACATTATCAGTATTACTCAAATAAAACCAAACATTTACATAAATATCAAAACATATATCTTTTTTAAGGAATATAAAACTATTTATTGTCTACTGTGCACTATAATTTACAATAAAGTAAACAATATACATCTGGATATCATTCTGATACTACAAAGTTATTTCCTGAGTTCTGCTGAACCAGTGATCCAAATACTGAAAAGACTGCATGTGAGGAATGAGTCAGGGTCAAGAAGAAGCCTGCAGGTCAGGAACTCATAGTATCAAGTTTTGTGCCAGTAGACCCCAAACTGCCATTTCTAACCATGATCACATCTCCATGCATTGTCTTAGAAATTTTATGAACTGCAATTTTTTAGTACATATTTTAACACTCAGCACAGGAATGGCTTCATAAAGGAATTATGTAAGTCTCGTTCCATTAACAAACTGGGATTTGTCTAGTTTCCCTGATTGAATAGTATATTTTGTTGTGTGTGTGTGTGTGTATGCATAAAATACTTAATGTAAGTAGCTTTGTTTTTAATATCTCCCTGCCACACATCCTCCTTCGCTAGCACCAAGTTGGCCTCATCGGAGTCCTTCCATTTCAAGAGAAACGTCAGTTCTGCACTGCTGTCTGTGGCACCAATTATGTGTTCAGGATCAAGACCTGTGGCCAAGCCTCTGGGTTTGTCAGCAGTATCTCTTCTTTGATTTGCTATCATCAGATTCACTGTCAGATAAAAATTTTCTTTGTGTACCATCTTTTTCTTTGCCAGCCTTTTGAGAATTAAGAAATTCTTCAATTAACTCTGGACAATCCAAATTTTCTTCAGGTTCCCAAGTGTTGTCAGCGCCTGTAAATCCCTTCCTCTTCAGGAAATACTCCACCTTCCCATTCACTACACATCGATCCAGTACTTTTTCTACCACAAATTCTTCAGGCTCTGCCTCTTCAACGTTTTTACTCTGCATTCTGTTTCTTTCCTACCTTTGGCTGTTTATTAGTATATAAAGAAACCCAAGAAGGGTGAATCAGAGTAAGGCTCATTATCTGTGAGAAGGTCTTGTATTTCAAATTAGGAGGATCCTGGAAAACATTTTGCACTTCAGATCTCCAGTCCCTAATGCATGGGGCCATTTCCTTTCAGACTAGTCTGAGAAAGGACAGCAGTCAAGCATCTTCCAAGGTTCGTCCTTGTACTGTATCCAGCTTTCTTTAACAAAATTCCAAACATGCACTTCGGCCCTGCCTTTCTCTCCCTGAGCAGCAGTGAACAGTCTTGGCAAGGAGGCTGTCACACCTACTCTAGCTGTCAGCCCTCCCGGGGCCCTCAAAAGATATATGTTCATTATAAAATATTAAGGTAATTAATTAGCCTTCCATGGATGCTGGAAAAGGACATGAGACCCTTGGATCAGAGGGAAGACTTCAAGCCACTATAACATAGGATATGCGTTAGATTTAAATTGACCTTCCCAACTCTAGTAGGCATGATCAGGGAACCCAGATAGATGGGACACATGCAGTGCAGTTTCATTACGTTTGATTACTGAGCTCTGTTCCTAATATGGGTGTATTGTAACAGGGAAACACTGGCTTCTTCTTTCTCTGGTAAGGGCAAAGAAATTCTCCTAATAGTGATGGCATGACCCCATCTCTCAATGCTTATGCTGAAGCACAATTCTTAGAACTGCTATTGGAGAGAGTTAGTTATGAACTTTGTGGATTCTCAATGTCTCAAGCTCTGTAGTGAATTGCATCTCCCAACTCTACAATCATAATTAAAAGTTCAATAATTGAATTTTTGCATATACATATATAAAATGTATGTATAAAATATGAATGTATGTAGGCATATATGTTCTTATGAGTGCAGAGCTAACATTTTGTGTGCATTTACATGTGCATATGTGTGTGTAGAAGCCAGAGATTTATGCTTAGAGTCTCCCTTAGTTACTCTGTACCTTCTTCTTCAAGAAAATCCTAGAGCTAAGCCTACAGCTCACAAAACTGAGATCGACTTACTATCCAGAAAGCCCTATGATTTCCCTGTCCCTGTATCTGCAGCAATGGGGTTCCAGGAACATGCCACTATTGCCGACATTTTATATGGGAACTGGAGAATCTCAACTCTGGTACTCATGTTTGTAAAGGAAGCACTTTACCAACTAAATTATAGCCTCAGCTCTGAAGCATTAGATAGACTGTTATTGATTTATATAAAGATTTATATAATTTAATTTGAATAGAAATTGGGATTAACCTGCTTCTCTAAAATGTTAATTTCACTAAATGGTACATTTTTATTTTAAAATAACATATATATATATATATATTATACATACATATATATGTTATTTATTAATGACATGAATATATATGTATATACATATACATATTTATACACACACACACACACACACACACACATATATATATATATATATATATATATATATATATATATATATATATTCATGTCATATAAGGGATGATATAGAGAAATCCTGTGAATCCATCTCACAGAACCATCTTCCCATAGGACAAACAGGATATGGACTCTGGCAATCACAATATTCTGAGTGTCTTCATTACATGAGATTTGCTCAGGCTACCTTGTGTAATGATGCTCTCTTCCCTTCCTTGCCAGTACTCTCCTTATCCCTGGCAACGAACCATCTGTATTCTGTTTCTATAATTTTAATAATTTACATAAATGGAAAGAAATGGCATGTAGTCTTTTGGAATTGTCTTTGTTAATTTAGCAAAAGTATCTGGTGATTAATTCAGATAGTTTGTCCCTTTTAATCACCAAGAATTCTTCTAGAGTATGTGTTTTCCAGGGTCTTTGCAGTTAATTTGTGAGATGGACCACTGAAGAACTTCTAGGTTGTTTATGATTTAGAGAATATTATAAAACATGGTGCTGTGTACATTCCCATAAAGACTGAGGTAAACATAATTTGCAGATACCAGGAATATAGGCCCAAGTGTACTACTGCTGAGTCATGTGTTATTTACATATTTAGATACTTGAGAGACCAGTAGGCTATATTCTAAATGGAAGTTATTTCCTATTCTGAACAAGAACACGTGAGTGATTTAATTTCTCTTTATCTTTTTCCGCATTTGATCAAGTCACAAGATGTCTCTTAGCCACTCTGTTGGATATGTAGTGGCATCACATCATGGTTTACTTTGTATCTCCTTAATAGCAACAGACATTGCTTATTTTCTAACTAGACACCATCTTGGGTAGAATGTCTATTCTTGTATGTTTTCCAAATTGTTGGAGGGGGTTTTTGCAATAAGGTCTCATTATAGTCCTGGCTGACCTAGAACTAATCTGTAGCCACAGGTTGGCCTTCAACTCACAGTGCTCCTCTTAACTCAGCCTCCCAAGGGCTAGAGTAAAAGTACAGATTTTAACTAGACTTTTAATTTGTACTTTTATAGTTCCATTTCTAGAGTTTGTTACATATTTAAGGTAAGAATTTTCAAACTTTCTTTCCCATGTGTAGCTTAAAGTTTTAAGCACTTATAGTTTTAAATTCTTAACAGTCTCGGAGAAAAGGTTTGAAACTTTATGAAGTATAATTATCTATATTTTTTGTGATTCAGGTCGTTGGCGAAGAATTTTTTTCTTACTCCTAAATGCTGAAATTTTATAGTTTCATGTTTTCTTTCATATATATGCTCCATTTTAAATTTGATCTTTACACTGGAGACTTGGGTTTAAATCTGTTCATTTACTGGGACACCATAGGTTTACTTTGTGTAAGACACTGTACGAGCATATTGAAGGGGATGTAATATTTGCTTGCCAGAATATATTTTCCAATAGATCAGTTAAGTTTAGAATTGCAAATGGGAAAGAAGCATATTCAAGGTATACTGTCAGTGCAATGGTATCTCAAAGAATAAATGTAGGTTGGATTCTCCTTGATGGGCACTAAACTCACAGTGTTCTGCATGCCAAGGTACCAGCTGGCCACTAGCACATAGTGAAATGATTGGCCATGCCTTCCATGTGTCACATTCCTTCCTCCATCTCTCCCGCAACCTCCTCTAGGAACTACAAACACAGTATCGGTGCTGAGTAACCATAGCCTGGATGAACCTGCACTCCACACGTCATTTGGATGCTATTTGTGTTCCAGAAAGACACTTGTTTCTCATTCTGGAAGATATTTTAGGGTAATCAAAAGTTCCATATATTAAAAAAATGATCATTAAAAAAGCAAATGTGCAAAGAAGAATGAAGTCATGTCAAATGAATAGTGACTCGCTGTCCTGCTGTGGTTCATGTGTAGGCAATGTGGTAAAGTAAGATAGGTCTGATGGACTAGGGGGCATAAGTGAAAGTCAGCACATGCTGCTCAAACACTTGCCATGGGAATTGTGCTAAAGGATCAATGTGTATCGATGGATCCAGCTTTGGTTCATGGCAATCTTTAAAAACCTTATTTGCCAAGAAGCTTTTATTCTCAAGCAATTTGTTCCTCTGCTAATCTAGGACATTACAAAAAGCTTAGAGACACAAAATCAATCACTTGGCACTTATGTTCCACATGGATTTGAAGAGAGAAAGAAGCATTTTAGCTGCAACCAAGGTGGATAAACTGCTTATTGTCACATAAATGATGAGTAATGGTTTTCATAGGAGGGAGAGCTTGGATCACTTCAGTCTTCTCTCTGAGGGGTGATGTACCTCATCTCCAAAGGAGGTAAAATGTCAGTTTCAGTTTTGCAATGCATATTATTTTATGATAAAGGCAGGGAAATTAAAAAGAGACAGCTTATATATGTGTTTCAATGGCATAACATTCTGAATATGTTTTTCTGTCTACAGTGACCTTTTAAACTCAAGGACACTCAAGGCTTATAAAGGTCAATACCAGCAGAGTTTCACTCTTCAGTTTTTTGCTATAACAAGCTAATTATAATTTTCCTGAATTTGTTTTTTTAATTTACTTTTCTTTCTTTTATAATTTCTTTAAATATATTTACTAAGAGCAATAGAGAGATTTAGGCCAACAGAGAGAGAGAAAGGGTGTGCCAGGTCTTCAAACGAACTCCAGACACATGTGCTACCTTGTGTGTCTGGCTTACGTGAGTCTTGAAGAATCTAATGTGGGTCCTTTGGCTTTGTAGGCAAGTGCTTTAACTACTAAGCCATGTATCCATCCTTGTCTATTGTTTATTTATTTATTTATTTATTTATTTATTTATTTTGTGGTGTGTGTGTGTGTTTCTAGCCACTGCAAAGGAACACTAGATGCTTGTACTGTTTTTTTCCATCTGGATTATGTGGGTGGCTGGAACTCTAGCTGCTAAGTGCCCTTCACCACTGAGTTGTCCTCCCAGCACCACCCCCAGCATGGATTTCTTTTGGCTGTTCTACCCAGCTTATCTAGAAGTTCCTTTTATCTGGATGTTTTCTTTAAATACACTCTAGCCATCATCACTCACTCACTTTTCTGACCTCTAAACCCACATTTCCCAGTTTTGTGCTACCTTCTTCCTGCAGGAGTTCTCCCATGATCTACCCAATATCAATTACTGACGTTGTATAGCATCCCTTAGCACTCAAGGCATGCTTCTTAGATACGGGACATTTACCAAACCAGTAACTGGCTGCTCAGTGGTGGTCCTCTGAATGTAAGATTGTGAGAAATGACTGCCCTGAGGGTGGAATTGTACCTGATATTCTTAAATGAACATATGTTTCCTTCTGTCTGAAATGCCCTTTCATTCAAACACTGATATTCATCTTTACCCTGTCTTCAATTAAGTTTTGACAAATTGATGTACTGACCTAGAAATCATACAATTGTTTTTCTTTAACTTAGTTCCAGACTGCCCATTGGATCCCAGGGATTCATTGTCAAAGCATGACAGCAATTATGGGTAAGATCTAGCCCACATCTCTTGGTTTACACTCATTTTCTTATTTCTCTCTCTCCAGCATTCCTTTCCCCATGAGAAGTATCAACTTTATGGTCTAGAAGTTCTACTTTCAAAATACCTTTATTTATACAAATTTTTATAATTATCAAGTAGGATATTGACTGTAAAATGGTCTTTGAAAGTCTTTCTGAATTATCACATTTTGTGACTGGATTCTTAAATTATTTTAATAAATTCATTTAATTTGCATTTTAAAAGACTCAATGATTTCAAAGAGAAAATGAGAAAACTACAGTGCGTATCTTCTCTGTAAGGTTTATGTTGAGCATTAGGTTTCCACAAACGTCCTGGTTTCTAGGTTTTTTTTTTTTTTTTTTTTCCTCAGGAGGCAATTCCTTAATGAAGAAGACAGAAAAGTTATAGCAGTATTCATATGCCTGGGTTAAAATCCTAGGCGTAATTTTTAATTCATCTATTCTAGGCCAAGTTGTTAATCAGTTTTCTTGTCTGGAAGGTTTGGTATAGATTACAATTCACATACAACAGTCACGTAATAGGACGTTTAGAACACAAGCAACACAGAGGTAAAATCATGACTGTTGCAGGCATTAAGTTGTATCCTGCATTATTTGAATCATATGTCCCTGAAAAGTATTTCTTAAATGTCATTCGTGTCTGTGGAGAAAACCTTCTTGCCGGGTGTGGTGGCGCACGCCTTTAATCCCAGCACTTGGGAGGCAGAGGTAGGAGGATTGCCGTGAGTTCGAGGCCACCCTGAGATGACGTAGTGAATTCCAGGTCAGCCTGAACTAGAGTGAGACCCTACCTCGCAAAACCAAAAAAAAAAAAAAACCTTCTTATAGCTGGAATGTTCACCATTACTTAAAACTTTTATGTCTCTGCATAGAATGTCTTACATATCATGAGAAACTTTAACACAGTTATAAGCAATTTTTATTAAAATATTTTAAGGAGAAAATCTGATGATTTTCAAATATAGGAAAATTTCAAAGTTAAAAATATATGTTTTTATGTTTGGCATAATATCTTAAATATTCATAGAGAGACTACTGAATTGCATGTCCATGTCACCTGTTCTCAATAACACTATAGAAAGCAATTTCACAGAAATATAGCAGTCAGACCTATTTTTCTATGTGTTCAGTGAACATTAAATGAGGCTTCATAATATGATTTTTTAATAAAATTAAACCTGGTATAATCATTGAAAAAGCCTTGCTATATTTTCAAGAAGCACTTTTCCTATCATAGAGTTACCCAAGGGAATATAAGTTTATCTTGCAAAGGGAATCCCTGATTTATGTATCTCATGCCAAAATATGACAATGTTGCCTATTATCATTTGCTGAAAAGTAAATTATTTGCAAAAATTTCAATAAGTTTATATCATTAGTGTGGTGGTTTGATTCAGGTGTCCCCCATAAACTTAGGTATTCTGAATGCTAGTCTCCCCAGCTGATGGCAATTGGAAATTAAGACCTGATGGCAATTGGAAATTAAAACCTCCTGGAGGTGGTGTATTGTTGGGAATGGGCTTATGGGTGTTATAGCCAGTTTCCCCATGGCAGTGTTTGGCACATTCTCCTGTTGCTATTGTCCACCATATGTTGGCCAGGGGGTGATGTCCACCCACTGCTCATGCCATTGTTTTCCCTGCCATCGTGGAACAACCCCTCATGTCTATAAACCAAAATAAACCCTTTTTTGCCCCAAAGCTACTCTTGGTCAGATGATTTCTGCCTGTAATGTGAACCTGACTGCAACAATTAGTGAACCTTATAATTATATCAAGTGGTTTGGAACATTCTGGGATAGTTGCAGCTGTCATGAAGCTATGGTTTATTTAACTGTATACTAACTTAAGAAAGCAATGTTCCCCACATTACAAACATCTGCTTTTGACAGCTGCACTCAAAACCTCCATGTGGTTTCCCAGCACCTCCAAAATTTCCTGATACTAGGCAGCAGAATGTCACATATGCCCCTCTTCTAATCAGCCCTGGTAGCTAACAAATAAATGTTCATGAAATATGAGATTCACCTTAGGATATAAAGTCCTTTCTTGTCTCACACAAACCTTTACAAGGGTATGTTCTCCCTCCTGGCTTTAGCTATTTTATCTCAGCTGAAGAAAAAAATAAGCCAGTTATATAAAACCTACAAAAAGATTGTTAGAGAAAAAAGTCAATCTTTGGAATGCTTTTGGCCCTCACTTTCTCCTATCTATTAATTAGCACAATACATTCTATGTCTAAAAACAAAGTTATTATGTAAAATCAAATGAAATCACGAATATGTTTACTGTAACTTTCATTATGTTCACATATTAAATTCCCAGTAAAATTATTTCAAGAAGCATTGAGTAAATGTTTTTTTTTAATATTGTACTTTATGTCTAACCTTTTGCTAAGGAATATGTATTCCCCCCATACTCAGTGATACAATCTAGGAGAATGACCAAATTGTGATGGTGCATTGTCTCATCTGAAAACTGAATTGTCAAAATGGCTTCATAGGTAAAGACACCCATGCTGTACTATGCACCTGAAGCAGTAAGTCACCATTAGCCAGGTGTTTAGCATTGTAAAGTAAACCAAAATACCACTAAAGGTAACACCAGCTCTGGTTGTAAGTCTGTACTGACTTAGTATGCATCTCCAATTAGGTATGCTGGACTCCTAGACTCAAGTCAATTTCCCATGATTTTCTCTGGGATCCCTCTTCCAATGCACTTCAGGAGGTGTGACTAGCTCGGTAGTAACTTCATGCTTCCTGATAGACTATGTTCAAGTATCTTCCTGAAAGGAGAATTTCTACCTAATGTGAGTTGAAGGTAGAAGATACAATGTTTAGTAAATTTCTAGTATTATTATCCATAACATTGCGATGGTTAAGTAAGGTGGTCCTACTCAAAGTGCATGACAATGCTGATGAAAATGAACATAGAATGACTTAACTGTTTGAGAAGCTAAGAAAGAATACAGAAAGTATCTTATTGAGCTATGTCATGATCACCTTTGGCAATACTCATTAAGAAGTGATGCAACAAGAAATGTGAATTATCAAATATGCTATACTTAAGTGAGGTCTTATAGACTGGTTTTACATTTGACTAACTCACTGTAGAATTTGTGGAGAATGTACTGATGTGCATAGTTTCCAGATACACAGACACAAAGCTCCTTAAAGTGGAAAGTGGGAGTCATAAATACAAATTTTATTATAGTTGAAAGAAAAATGTTTTCTTTTTATCCTTCCAGGCATAAAATTTGATAAACTATGATTTTATCATCCTGGACAATCGAGGAATAACTCAATATTCTGCAAATTTGAATAAAGTCATCTCATTTAAAATGCAGTTCTCTTTTGAAATCACTACAGAGGAAACATTCTCACATATATGCATACACTACGGAAGGGATGCCACAGTAATCCCACATGCGAGGAAAGCAATTGCATCACTGTGTCACTATGGTCTTTCAGCTGTTGGTCAGCACAGCCTACTTTTCCACATTCCTTGGTCGCTTAGTCCTTCAATCAGCTTATGATGACTCGCCTAGGAATGGGGATGACCACCTTTATTTTTATAAATTTTTATTTTATTTAATATCTAATGAATATATGTATACCAGTTTATTTTATATTACCTAAAACAGGAAATTAAAGAAAATCCTTCACTACTAACAAGATCTCACTATTTCTCTTTACCTACCCATGGGACAACTGAGAGTCACTGTGAAAGAACAGTAATTTTGAGCATAGGCGTAGGAGGTCCCAGAAGAACTGTATCCTCCGTTTCTGTGCTTGATGGTCACAGGTCCATTCCAGTTCTCTAAAGGAATTTCTGCAATGAACTGGTAGCTGAAGACTACTGACGGGAAGTTTCTCAGTGGGATGATTGATGGGATGAGTGGTTTACTCTGCAGCCAAGCATCATGTCTAAGCATGTGTTTTATGAAGTGGAGAGTGACTGGACGTTTTAAGTAGGATACACATATTGTGGTTAGGTATCTGCCCAAAAAATAGTCATTTTCCAAGTTGAAATTGTAGGGATGATAGTATTTTATAAATTTGTGTTAATAATTAGATATATAGCTTTCACATGTTTATTGTCCTTGTCTTAATTTTTCTCAACTCTTTGTGCCATGAATGATATTAATTATGAACTATTATTATTATTTGAGATATTTTGTTCAATAGAAAAGTCAATGGTTTTTGACCTTCATTATTTCATTTATGTTCCTATTTTTTAAAAAAATATTTTATTTCTTCATTTATTTGAGAGAGAGGGAGAGAGAGAGAGAGAGAGAGAAGAAGAGTCAGAGAGAAAGAGAGAATGAATGTACCAGGGCCTTCAGCCATTGCAAATAAACTCCAGATGCATGTGCCCCCTTGTGCATCTGGCTTACATGGGTCCTGGAAAATAGAACCAGGGTCCTTAGGCTTCACAGGCAAATGCCTTAACCACTAAGCCATTTCTCCATCCCCTCATTTAAGTTTTTTTAAAACATATTTTTATTTATTTCAGAGATTGATACAGAAAGACAGAGATAGAGGCAGATAGAAGGAATGGGTGTGCCAGGGCCTCTAGCCACTGCAAATGAATTCCAGACACATGTACCACCTTGTGCATCTGGCTTACTTGGGTCCTGGGGAATTGAATCTGGGTTCTTTGGCTTTTAAGGCAAGTGCTTTAATCACTAAGCCATTTCTCCACCCTCACTTATATTCTTGTAGGAGTTATGATTCACAGAATCCCATATTTCCTCATGTTTAAGAGAAAAATAGATGCAGAGAAGTGAAGAAACTTAACCTCCTTGAATGCAGTCAAAAGAAATTTACCTCTGGGATGGTTAACCTTCATTGCTGACTTGACTGAGTTAATAAGTACACATCTTCTTAGTGAAGCACACCTTTAGTGTGTGCCTGTGAGAGAATTTCCAGAGAAGATTAACCAAGGGAAGAAGACTTGCCCTAAGTATGGGTGTTACTCTTCCAAAAGCTGGCGGCCTACAGTGCATGAAGACTGGAAAGTAGAAAACCAGCTGAGTATATGAGTACACACATTCCCCTTTCTCTGATTCCTGGTCCCCTGAGATCTGAGCAAGTAGCTTTCTGCATCATGGAAAGGACTGCTATCTGCTGATGGACACAGCCATGATGGACTGCATCCCCTGAACCATGAGCCAGAACAACCCTTCCTCCATTAGTGTACTTCTTGTCAGGTGTTAGATTGCAGCAATGAGAAGTATGACTGATATGATCCCATTTTTCTGATGCAGTGCCTGAAATAAAGTGGGCCCTGAATGAAAGCCCATGGGATTGAATTTCTTACACAGTGTTTAAATGGAAGTCTCACAGGGTGGATTGATGTTTGTCTTTTCTTGTTGCAAGAGGCTATCTTGTGCACTGTGGGAGATAAGTAGCACACCTGGCCTCAACTTAGTACCTCTTCTACTTATAACAATGACAAGAAAATGTCTCAAGTTACTGCTAGCAACTTGAATATGAAAAGTCCCCCATAGACACATGTGTTAAATGAAGATAGTTGAAGGCTTCACTTGGTCTGTTGACCCCTGCTCTGTCTCCTAATTCTTCTTAGTCACCATGAGGTGAAGAGTCTCTGTATCCACATGATTTCCTCAACATGACAATTGGCCTCTCTATAGGCCAGGTTCAATGGACTGTCAACTGACACCTCTAAACCATGAGCTACATAAATCCTTTCAGTTTACATTATTTATGTCAGGAATTCCTTCACAATAATGAGAAAAGTATGACTTTGCTGAATGCTTTTTTCTTGGGGTAGGGGTACCCTCAATCAAGAGCTGCCTTCCTAACTGTCTTCATTAATCCATGCATTTAACATTCTATTGATTTCATGGGGTAATAGTATGAAGTTCACAGTGTTCAAAGTCATTAAAGCATGTTTAACTTTATTTAGTTGGTAATCAACAAATTTTCTAGAGTCCTTGACCTCCAAAGTTCTTAAAAGGGGGAGGCATCTGGACAAAGACAGAGGTTCTGTAACCTACAAGAAACAATGAAGAAAAAGATGAGGCAGAGGAAGAGACAGGAAAGCAACACCAAATGCTGCAAAAGGAACATTAAAAATTATCTTTGTCTTAAAGAACTTAAGTGATTCTTTGTGTTACTGTGTGCTTTACTTGCAGGAGAGGGTTGAGAGTCAAAATAAGCTTACTCACTGTATGATAATATTTCAGCCAAATCTTAATGTTGATATGCTACCTACATGAATTTTCTTATTGAAGGTCCAGAACTAAGAACAATTACCATCTCCATTTTAAAAACTGGATCATCAGGGCTGGAAGGATGGCTTAGTGGTTAAGGCATTTGCCTGCAAAGCCAAAGGACCCAGGTTTGATTCCCCAGGACCCACGTTAGCCAGATGCACAAGGGGGCACACGCGTCTGGAGTTCATTTGCAGTGTTCATTTGCAGAGTTAATTTGCAGCACTCATTCTCTCTCTCTCTCTCTCTCTCTCTCTCTCCCTTCCTCCCTACCACCCTCTTTCTCTGTCAAGGAAATAAATAAAATAAAATATTTAAAAACTGAATGATCAAATAAAGGGTCACACATCACAAACTAGAATATATTATTAATCTGAGATTTAGAAATCTTGAGAAGTGTCCCCTGCCTATTGCATTACCTGGACCATATTTCCTCCTTTGGACATGTTCATCAGTCTGAAATATACCCCATGTCCACCAACAGCTCTTCTTTCAGAAGAGCTATCCCCTAATCTATTAGTAATGTAATACGGTGCATTCTGAATTCTCAAAGGCTCTCTTTAATCTGGCCACAGAGAATTAAAATTTATGAAAAATATTTTTGTTGGCAGACTTTTAACAAACCCACTGATCTATGTTCCCAGGCAGCATGTCATGTGCTGTTTGTAGATCTAACAGCCACGACCTGCTATGTCAGGCAGAGATTCAGACTGTATTTTACTTAACTCATAAACACAACTAAATTCCACAAATGTCATGATACTGGCTACAACCATCCATATCCACTGACGCTGGATTCATGCTCTTGGGACTGTCTCTTCACATTTATTTAAAACCAGATAGAACAGATCGCAAAAGGGTCAGATGAGGAAGGACATAATAACTTCTCCGTTAGCATGCAACAGGCTTTAGAATTATAATTGTGAAGCCAGAAGCAATGCTAAGACAAGTCACTCCTCTGAATATTAAAACTATGATCTAGTGGCCTAGACATAAAACTCAAAAAAGGGCAATTCACTTAATAACAGCTGCTTGTCATGTTGTATTTGGTAACCTCATGCTTAGCTCTGTTTCACAAAGCCTTCTCATATATTCAGCCATGCGTGCATCTGTTGCTTTTGGATTTTCACAGATGGAAAAAGGGTATACTAAAAGTGATAGAATCATACATAAATTTCATGTGTAATTTGCATATAAATTTAAACATAAGTTTTATGTTTACATGAACCACACTAAAATGATACAATGATCTTTGTAATTACCCATCATATATTGCAAGTAGGAAATAGGCTAGAAAAAAATCAGGAAGTATCAATCATAAACATGTAGCAAGTGTTTGGAATTCAAGGACAAAAGTGCCTTGGAGGGTGTGATAGAGATGTCTCATCTAGTGTTGAGCATGCAACTGTCACTTCTTCTCAGCACCTTGACAAGTTTGAAGTCTCCCCCAAAAAGATAAGCTTCTCTAACCAAAAGTGAGAGTTAAACTTACATATGTGCACAAATGTAAATATTTAAAGGACAAATTTGCAGGCATAATATACCATTTAGCCAAACAATGGCATTGATTATCACACATTCTAAGGCTCAGGGATCATTGTAGAAGAAATGGTGGAAAAGGGCCAAAGGATGGGGAGGAGCATTTAGAACACAATCTTCCAGGCACAAAGTGACAGATGCCTTCCTGATCTCACAGAAGCTATTGTTACCTGCACAAGACCTGCATAAGATTGGGCCCATCAAGATGTTGTCATGGACGATGTAGAATAACAAATAAATTAAGTGACATCAAAATAGATGTGGTAATAGTTGTTAAAGAAGTGGGGTTCAGTAGAGGAGATACAGGAAAGGAGAAATAAAAAGGTGATGGGAAAGGATTATGCAAATTTTAATAGAGTTTATTTAAATAAAAGAAGAAAGTGGTAGCTAAAAACGACAAAATTCTAGAATTTGAAGATTAATATGTTGTGTTGGCTTCATAATTCATGGCTTACTGTCTGAGATTCCTTGAGGATTCTCACTGAATACTTTAATGATGAGACAAATATTCCTGATAACTACCTGCTAATGGCTATCAGAACTTGACCTGTACTTGTTGATCTTAATTCTGCTTTTCCTTCTCAGAAAACAGACATGTGTGTAACTAGGAAGGACAGGGTTGTTAGTGATCTCTAAAACACTTCTATCTTCACAAACCACATATGTTCCTGCCATAGCAGAAGGAAGAACTTATATTTTCTCATCTCGTGTGGAATTAATCTGAGAACTCCATGAAACTCTTGGACTGTAAATCAACTTTGCTTGCTCTCTCTTCTTCTAAAATATAGAAAAAAAATTACTTTTATAAATGGGGTCTTCTTTTACAGATAAAGTGAAGCATAAGGAGACAATAGCATATAACCAGCTCATTATACACAGCACTTATGAAATCATGAAGGTAGTTACAGACAAAGCCAGAGATATTGTACTCATGGTGGGTAAGGAAAGGCACTCTTTCTGCTCCCTTTTTTCCCTGTTTCAAATTCTTCAATGCACAACAGCTCAAAGAACAGTCCCTGTCTCTTCTGACCTGAATCATTGGAGAAGCACAGCATCTTGTCCAAATGCAATGAAAATGATAAAACTTAATTTTTACTTTTATTTTCCTCTGATTATATCAGGACCTCACAGTTCTTTGCACAATTTGACTAGCAAATAACACTTAATAGGATATTCCAAGTTAAAGGAGTTAATTTCTTCCTCTGTCACACTGTTAAAAAAAGTTTTTAAATGGGTTCAAATTACTATTGTGCAAGAAGAAAATCTGACCTTACATCTAGCATATTAATGAAAATTGTATGAAACTGCTTGTGCAAAAGTTAAACTTTTTTTCTTTAATGGTATTGCTGAAATGACAAAACAATTTTGGTTCAATCAAGTAAGTTCTGTCCCTAACAAAAAGAATAGCATTTTAGAAAACCAAAATGTTTTCTTGTCTAATAAACCTACCTGATACCTCAGAGGCCAGCCATCACTCAACACTGTGGAGATGATTAGATACTTGGCACTTTCAGGCTCCCTGGTTACCCAGATAGGGTAATTGGAATAACAAGATTTTTTCTTTATAGGAAAGTACATCAAATTTAAATTTAATAAAGCATTTTAATATGTCCAAAATACAAAAATCAACTCTGACAAGTGCATTTCTTAATCTGAATTCTTTAATGGCTATGGGACATCCTAGGAATGTTAAGTATGGCAGATCAGAACCTGTCTGCTTAGGTGCTATCAATATTCCTCACAGGCAAAGACGGCTGGCACACAGCCTGTGTTTCAGAATGACAGATTAGACTAATATTCATTTAAAGTAGGCTCTTTTGTAGGGGAAAATGGCTTTTACTCTAAGGAGAAAACAATATAGGTATTCTCATTTGAAAAATATCACACACTTCCCAGAGCATCAGTGGAAAAGACCATGTTTTAAATGTAATTTTCCTTTGATGCATAGAGGAATTGTCAATTCTTTCTCCTTTGTATCTATAAATTCATTTCTTCATCTCAATCTGATTACAGCTGCCTTTGTTCAGGGGCTAATCAGTTCTTCCTGGAATTACTGCAGTAACATATTCTGTCTCTTTCTCCCTTCTCCCTCTCTTTGTTCTTTTTTTCCTCTCTTTCATCTCTCTTTTCTGCATCCTTCCTCTTTTTCCTTTGTTTACTCATCTCTTTCTATCTCTTCTCTCATTTTACTATGAGTTAATGCAATTGAAACACATATTATGAGTATAAATGCAGACTGCTATATAGAGTCTACAAGCCCAGTGTCTTCTGTTTGGAGGCTTTAGAAGTTGCATAGAAAGCTCCTTAGCATTGAAATAATCCCTCCGGAAGGAAGCAGGGAGATTCAAGAGATCCAAGAGAGCATGTCTGGGTGACCTGAAAATTAAAATGTCACAAAACTTCTCCCCAAAGTTATTGGAGCAGAAAATAACTGTTGGGGGGGGCCAGAATCTGAACATCGGTCTATAGCTATTTCCTCTGAAATGAAAATTCCTTTCTAGTGGGAGAAGGAGGCTCAAGAGACTCAGGAGGTTAACAAGTCAGGAGGAAAGGTTGCAAGACTCCTCCCTAAAGTTCTACAAAGGTGAAAACAAGTGCTTTGGAAGAGACAGCCAGCAGAGCTCCCTTTTGGTTATACAGTGTGGCCAGAAAGGCACCTTCTGTGAGATGTCGCCTATGCTGCTGCACTTTCCAGTGATGTAACTGCCTTTGAATCAGCCATGCTCCTGTCAGTGACCCCTCACTCGGCTCTGTGAGTAACCCCAATAGGCTTATAGTTCTCCAAAACTGGTTTTGGTGAAATGGTGCTTTGTTCTGTTACCTGACCTATAGCTGAGGTAAAGAGCTGTGTGTTTTTGTGTCTCCCCAGGGAAAAAATTTCCCACAACAAAATTTAAATTACAGGGAAAAATAGTTTTTCAAGTTATATCCTCAATTTCGTTTTTCTTTTATTTATTTTTATTCTTTTCATTTTTTTTATTTTTTTTCCAAAGTAGGGCTTTGCTCTGGTCCAAGCTGACCTGGACTTTAGCATGTAGTCTCAGGATGACCTTGAGCTCACAGCGATTTTCCTACCTCTGCCTCCCCAGTGCTGGGATTAAAGGTGTGTACCACTATACTGGGCACTGAGTTTCCCTTTCTGAGGAAGAGTCATCTAACATTGTTGGTGTCATGATTATCTTAAAGGGCCACGTGGGTGGATGGCACCTGAGGAGCTGCAGTCCCTGCTCTGCTCTGGTCTTCACCCGGGAAACAGAGGGAAGACAAAGATGTTAATCAGCTCCACTAGGCCATCTGTCATTGGTGTCTCAGACCGAGACCCAGGCTAGGGCCCAGGGTCAATTGTTATGCCTCTCTTAAGCAAACTACTGAAGTTCTCCCAGCCTAAATGTTCTTATCAGACAGATTATGGGGAAAAATATAAGATGTATCTCCCTGCTTTTATGCCATGTAAATAGAATATATATGGAATACTTTTCATAGGCATAATGACCCCCTCAGTCATAATCCATAGCCAATGTTAGAATTATAATGAATTCAACATTCTTGTGATAGAAAACAGAAAGTAAATAATTTCAGATGGGTAGGGGAAATGAGAAGGAGGAAGAGGAGGACAGGGAGAAGTAAGATTATTTCACAGCTGAAAACACTGCCCAGCCAAAGCCAGTCAAGAGAAATTGGTTACTAGGAACCACATGTACATGTTCTGCTACAGGGACACTACAAACCTTCAGGGTAGGTCACAATAAGGAGAATGGTGTTTACTCATCCAAAACCTAAACCAGACCTAACCCTCTACCCACAGCTATGCCCTGCTCATGACTCAGAGTGCAACATACCCCACATGTCCACATCACATGAGGGAAGAGTGGGCTGCCTCCATGTCCCCATGGTGTTTAAGAAAATAATTGGCCAAGTTCAGGTCCATATCACATAAGAAAAGAGCAGGCCACCTCCATGTCCACATCATATAGGAAAGAAGGCTACCTGTATGTCCATATCACACAAGGAAAGAGCAGACCATCTCCAGGCCCATGTCACATGAGGGAAGTGCAGGCCACCTCCAGATGCTTCTGGTCTTTTTCCAGCCTTTTCTAACTCACAATTTAGTCCCAGTGTAAAAGCCCTTATCAGAGTGTTTCATGATGCAATTTTGAAAAGATGGAGCTAAGTGAAGTGGCACCTACCTGAAAACCTTGCAAACAGGAGGCTGAAAGAAGAAATAAAGATATCTGAGTAAGCCTGAACTACATAGAGAAACTGGTTCAAAACACACCAGAAAAGCAAAATTTAATTAATGTAACATTATGATTTTTTTTCTAAGGACTATTTTTTTAAATTTATTTATCTATTTTTTTGAGGTAGCTTCTTCCTCTAGCCCAGGCTGATATGGAATGCCCTATGCAGCCTCAGGCTGGCCTCAAATTCACAGCGTTTATCCTACTTCTGCCTCTTAATTGCTGGGATTAAAGGCATGTGCCACCACATCTGGCTCAGGACTATGGTTTTGATGTCAGATATAAGGTTTGAAGTCATTACAAACTATGAATATTTCTTCCTATTTTATAAAAGTTTCAGATTTTTATGTCTATTACAGTTTGTGGTATTTTGACATAGTTTTCACATAAGATGACTCTCCAAAGTAGTGATAAGAATCGTTGGCAGAGAACTGATACTGCAACTCTGTGATGATAAGATGAGAACTCTCACGATTCCTTCCAGGAAAAGAGAATTCTCACTTACAAATGAGACCCAGAAGAGCTAAGCAATTTTCCTGCAATGACTCAGTGACTAAGTGGCCATCTAACTCCTTGACTTGTGTTTATTTGTGTTCAACTTTGCACACATAAGCAGTGTCCTGCATGCATGAAGCACAGGTAGAACTAATAAGCAGTCACAAATGACAACATAATATCTGTGGTGTCCCAATTGCATACAGACAACAGTAGCTATGTAAAACTTAATTGGTTTTGTAAACAAATAGGATTTTCTACATCTTCCTCTTCCATGTAAACCACCTGCAAAGGTTTACTGTCAAACATTGAATTTTGTCCTTCATTGACAAGTATAGAACGTATCATTGAGGAAAAAAACAAACATATTTTCCTTAATTGTGTGTTTGCAAAATTCTCCTAAGCATTTTATAAAACAACTTTGAAATAGAAGGACAGAAGCTAATTAATTTCTTAAAGATAAATTACTGACTGAAAAATGTTGCTTGAATACCCTAGCTATTGGGTGGAGAAGTGGCTCTGTGGTTACAGGCACTTGCATGCAAAGACTAAAAGCCTAAGTCCAATTTTTCAGTAACCACATAGAACCAGATGCTCAAAGTGGCACATGATTGTGGAATTTCTTTGCAGAGGCAAGAGGCCCTGACACCCATTCTCTCTCTCTCTCTTTCTCTCTCTCTCTCCTTACAAATAAATAAAATAAAATATTTTTTAAAAACCCAGTTATTACAAAATATATGCTTGTCAACCTCAGCTCTGACATAACTCCTTATTTCTTATGATCATTAAAAACATGAAACATCAATAAGCAAAATTAGATCACCTTGATTAATTAGTATCAATACATTTAATATTAGAAGTCCAATTCATGCTCAGTTAAAAACAGCACTGTGTACTGACAAGTTACTCATTTGTCAAAGGCAGCATATAAAGAGAGGCTAATTCAAATAGGTGATTTTTTTTTTTTAGCTTCTAGTATTTAAGAGTTGAGGTCCATTGCAATTTGTTGTAAGACTTTATGGACTAAAAACTTTTTTCAGAGGAAGAAGTAACTTCTCACAGAATAACACTACTCATGCTCATTCATGCTCAGTTTCTCTAAAAGGAAGAAAAGAAGAACAAGGAGATACCACTCAACTATTTCATAGCTAAGACGTCCTAACAGTGAGAGATGCTCCTGCAAGCTGCCCATGGTTATCTCATGCCTATCTTCAAAACATGGGAAAAACACTGGGGTTTCCTCCATGGCTTGACTTTCTGCTCTGAAGATTCCTTTCCCCAGCACTTACTTACTTTTCTCTTATTATATACACAGTGTACTTGGGCATTTCCAGTTCACTCAGTGTGCTGTATTTTCACGTGGACATTGTCTTTGATGCTCACGTTGTGCATGGTTTAGTAATGTAAGCTATTTCCAGCTGGCTTCTCAATGTTTTCTGATCTCTTCCCATCTTTGTTTGAGAATACTCTCAATCTCTACAACATGTTTAATGTTACTCCTTAGGTCTAAATGTAGGAAGAAGACAGTATAGGAACTGGGTCTAAGGATCTTCTGGCTAAGAGGACAGTATTAGGCAGGAGCAATCTGTAGGAATCAGAGAATAAAAGGGGAAAGCGCACTCCTTAAGTGAGGGCACCACCTAGCAACCCTGACTCCTGTGCAGGTCACCCTCCAAGTTGTGGTATTGAGTGTCTGTTTTCTGGCCTGATGTGAAATTCTCTTCAAAATGACCTTTTGTGCCATAGGCAGGCAGAGAACTAGTTATGCTCACTTGCAACTGAAATTTTCTGCAGTGAATTATGAGGTCTCACTGCCCCACTGACCTTGAGCTGGGATAATGCAACTGGGTGGTAGCTTAGCACATGTCAGCACCCAGTGAGGCAGGCACACTTCCCACACAATCATGCTATTGGCTTGCAGAGGGTGTCAATGGACAGAAATCCCACACTGTGTTTGGCAATTCCCCACCAGACATGGCAACCTCAGTTCTCACATCCTCACACCCATCCCCTTCTATATTAAAACTAAAAAACAAGAAGCAGGCATGAACATTTTATTTACCATCTTGAGAGTATTTTCTTAGTCTCTACTGACTAGAATTTTAATGGGCCAGGAAAGATGATTGCCCAACATGGGGAACTTTAAAAGTTTCTAGGAGATAAAAATAAATTGTTTTGTAAGTATGTCCCTTGATATGTCATACTTGTACAAAACTGCAGTTATATGCACACAGTATTAACTGGCTTTTATCACTCTTTTCTCTGCATTACTATCTTGTACAAAAAAAGAAGTTCATTCATGTACCTTTTTAAGTGTTTATTGAATTGCTCCTACGTGCCATTCTGTATTACCTCAGAGATGACAAAACACAAACCCCTGCCCTCAAAAAAGTCAAATGCTTAAAAGAGTTAATGAGACAATGTCCAAGCATGAAGTTCTTTGGAGAGTGTGATGTGAACAATCAAGGGATGTAGAGGAAGACAGAAGTACCAGAGGTTAATCAGGAATGATGGTTTTATGCTTCCTGCCCTGACACTAGTTAAAATGGTATTGCCTTATGATGTCATTCCTGTTCAGACTAGGGAACTGTTTTTATCATTGCCACAGTGCAGGTCATAGTAAATCTCAGAAAATAAAAGCTAGAGTTTTTCCAATATTAGGAGCCCAATGAAATTTTGAAGGCAGCAGATTTATATATATCTAATATGCACTATGGAGTAATTTATTTCTTCTTGCACATTTTGTTCCTCAAGCATTAGCATGAACATACCTTTGCAGAGCAAATAGATTGTACTGTTACATGGGTGACTTTTACTATTTCTTTATTATGAGCTTTAGTAGAAAAATGATTTTCCTAGGAACCATGGGAACTCACCATTGAGTCAGAGAGGAAACATGTTGGGAAGGTTAGCTGAGCACAATTCTTTTGCTTTATCATTTTTCTCTCTTATACTAATTTATTTCTTTACTCATTGGAAGTTACTTCAATGCTCACCAGCTTCTCATATCTCCTCCTTGTTTCTGGATTCCTAAGCCTCCTTTTTAGAAAGCAAACATAAAACTTGTTTGTAAGATGTAAAAGAGTCCTCTAACAATCTCAGCTTTTCTTGTTATTAATCATGCGGTTCTCTAAGCCAAAATGATTCACAAAAAACACAAATTACTGTAAGCCTGGGGTCTCATCCTTTCCTCAGTGCAGAGGTAGAGGTTTGAATCCTGTCTCAATGACATATCCATGACTAAGGCTCAAGGAATTTGCTTTATATAAAACGTATCTTAAAAATACAGTTATCTATATCACCAGCCTGCCTTGGAAGCAAATGAATCAACTTTTGTAGGTTGCTGGGCTTTGATAAGGGGACAAGTATTAACTCTCCTTTGATATCAAGAATTCTCTGTTACCAGAGGATTTGAACTAGTACTCCTAGATCTACATCCTAGAGACTGATAGCCAACCCCTCTGTATTGCCAAACACAATGTGAGTGCATTAGTTTACTCAAAAACATCTCCTCTTTGGTAGTGAAAATGACCATGGAAATGAAGATCTAGTGATAAGCGAAAAGCTGTCCTACTTTTGGGGAATCTCAAAACATCCCCGTTTAAAAGGGATGGATTTGATATCTGTTTTCAAAAGGATACAGTTGACTTTCTGGAATAGAAAAAAATCACCTGTCAGGACAATCTGTGAAATGTAAAACATCCTTTGCCAAATCCCAACAGAAGAAATGGTCATCAATATGATTCCTCCTAAATCTGCATTTTTATGTAGCATCTTCTGGTGACCACAGTGTCTGTGGATCCTGAAATGAGTTCCACTGATAACGCCGTTTTTCCAAATGACAGTTTAATTCAAACCATATTCTGGTATGCAAAGATAGAGTGGGATGTTGGCTATCTCTTACAATGTGCTCCCCCAAGACACAAAATGGCCTGGATATCCATGATCTCAGTGCCTGACACTACCTACACAAGACCATCATAATAGGAGGAAAAGATCATGACATCAAAATAAGAGAGAGACTGATTGAGATGGGGAGGGGATATGATGGAAAATGGAGTTTCAAAGGTGAAAGTGGGGGGAGGGAGGGTATTACCATGGGATATTTTTTATAAACATGGACATTGTTAATAAAAAAATTGGAAAAAAAAGATTACCAATAATTGATGCTGAGTCCTGTGAAGAGCAGAGGCCTGGCACAGTGCTGGCTCCTCAGGGAAGCCTGGTCACAGTGAGTACATGCATGCATCCTCAGACTCCCTGGCCTGATTCTTCCATAGCTCTAGTAAAGCAATTGCTACTGAAATAAGGAAACTGTACTTTGAAAAATCCAAGCTACTCAAACTGGAGGAATGAATTCCCTTACCTTTATATCCCAAGTGTTTTAATGTTTTGGTTGCATTCTTAAGGAAATTGAGGATTAAGTCACGAATTAAGCCCATACTTGTGATCCTATGGAGAATAAGATTGTTGGATGGCTTATTGAGATGAAGAAAGGTCTGGGAACTCAGGGTAAGTGACTTGTGCTGGATTCTCTAAGGAGGTTCGGCTGGTGGCAGCCATCTGAGCAAACAGACTTAATGAAGTTGGAATTTTGCAAAGGGGAAACTGTTAGCAATAGGTAAAGTGCAAAGGGAGACTAGAAAAGGCATAAATTGGTGAGTTCCTCCAAGAAAGCTAGGTGACATATTAAAAGGAATAGAAAGAAAAAAGATTATGAGATACTTTTCAAACAAAAGGAATGCATTTGGACTGCTCTATTGTGTAAAACTTTTAAATTTGAAGTGCATTATGTGTAATCACATCTGGTTTCCTCTAGGAAGTGACCTATCTGTAGATTTTGGTTGGTAAAGGCAGGAGCTCTTGGAACTGCTGTGATGAGCAAATGATACAATGCATTGATAAGGGAGGCCTTAGAATGAACACTGCCCAACAAGTCCTCTATTTCTTACACAATTACTCTTATTCTTATTAGAGAAACAGAAAATTGGGTAGAATATTTTGTGAATAATCTTCCTTTGGTATTTTATGTTCTTTTAAAGTTCCAGGTGGAAGTTTAGGTGATTGGGTTTTAGAATAAAACATAAGTGAAATGATGAAGGGAAGAAAACAACTTATTTTTCATCATGTAGCTCTTGTTTAAAGTATGATCTATTCAGCAAAAATATACTTGAACTAAATAAGAAGAAAAATGTCTTGTGGTCACATATGAAATTTAATGCCAAATGTGTTTTTATTTGACAACTATGGTAACAGTTGTTATCGAGCGTTTTCATTCACTGACTTCCTACTCTATGCCTGATCTTTCCTTCATTTATGAAAGATACATGAAAATAATAGTAATAACTATATAACTCAGAATTCATACCATTCAGTGTTGATGCTCAAACCATACAGAATTGAAGGGAATATCTAGTGATCTATAGTTCGACAGCTTTGTACATCTGATTGCTCAGATGCATTTCACTTTTGTTTGCATGTTATCATAAGAATTATGAGTGTGCCTATCTTAGTTTTTTGTCTGTATCTTGAAAAACATTCCCCACATTTTAAATGTTTCATATTAGATATCTCTTTAATGCACACACACACACATGCACACACACACACACACACACAGACACACACACACACACATATATTTCTTTTCTTGTTTAATTTAGACGTCAGTTCATGTTCATGTTAGGGTCCTTCCACAAACTGTGTTTTTTTCCTGCTTCTGTAATGCTTTTTTATTTGTTTACATGGTTTAAATATATTCATTTCTTAAAGTCCTAAAATTAAAAAATAAATAAATAAAGCTCCAAGGGCGACCTTATTAGTGTCTCCAAGTTTTTCATAAATCACAGGAAAATTTACTGACATCTTCAAGGATACTCAGGTTATTAGTAGCAGAAGTAAAAAATGAACCCAGATAATGTGATACATACATGTACATACTAATAAATGCATCATGTATGAAAATAAAATGAGGAGCAAGTCTATGTGAAGGCATTTGGCTCCTTCAGGTACAATATCTGGGGCAGATGTTTGTGCAAGGAAAATGTGACATATTTCTTTCCATGTTTGTGAAGCTTAACACTATTTTCCAATAACTGGCCTTATCCTAATTTGTTGATGTTCAAGATATTCAACAGACCATAGGGATGAATCCACTTTTTTCCAAGAGAAAAAAGAACAAATAGTAAAAATCTCTGTATACATTTTGGAACTTGTAAAAGATTCCCAATATCCAAATTAAGTGCCAGCATCCAGAAGCAAATAATCAATAGCTCATTTTCTAATCCCTTCAAAGTCCTGAGATTTCTTCATGAAGTGCCTGCTCTGCACCTGCACAGTGAATGACTAAGAGGTGATGCACACCCAGAGCTACTGCTCAGTAAAATTGGCTGCAACTGTGGTGGAGCTCACCACTGAGAACTCTAGCAATGGGTGGCATCATTAGAGACTACTAAATCCCCCATAGAAAATGTCACATATGGACTGTAGTTGGATGCCAGATTTGGGAGAGAAATTATTTTTAGAGACTTTTAAAGCTTCTCAATGATATTGAGCTCATCGAATCCCAATTTAGTTAGACTGCATTTAGAGGGAGTGTGACCTGAACTATCTTCTTTTTATAACAGTTTTATTTGATTTTATTTATTTACATATGTGTCTGTGTGTCTATGTGTGTGTGTGTGTGTGTGTGTGTGTGTGTGTATCTCTGTGTGTGTAGATTGACCATGGCCTCATGCTGCTGCAAATGAATGCCAGAAACTTGTGCCCCTTTTTGCCTTACCTGGGTGGCTTGGAAACTGAACCCAGCCTGGCAGGATTTGCAATCAAGTTCCTATAAATGCTGAGCCATCTTCCAGGCACCCTAACTAGCTTTTTGTAACAAAAGCTTTTTTTCCATAAAAATCTCTTTTATAGAAAACAAACTCCATTGCAGAACTGCACAATATTCCAACTTGGGGGTTGTATGCAAACTCCAAGGCAAAGCAAAGTTCATGAGTTCATTCAGAATTGTTTAACTCTGAAGTGACAAGTAACTCTGTAATATTTGGCAGGGTTTATCCTTAGCTGATTGTAGCCTACAATGCATGTTAGCAATTTCAAGCCCCTAGAAAACCTCTAGGATGCATATATTCAAACACAATCATCCATATTTCAAATCAAGGCAGACTAAGGTACACATGCTTATGAAGTAAGTAGTATCTTTGAGTTGACCTACTATAAACTGAGTTTTCATTCAAAACTGAAAGGGTTTGTGTAGTGCTGAGTTATGAATGGCACATACTTCAAAACTTGAAAAAGATCTCTTTCTTTACTATAACTTTAGGTAATTTTTTATTAGAGAGAGAGAGTGAATGGGTATGCCAGGGCCTCTAGCTACTGCAAATGAACTCCAGACACACGCACCATCACTCCAGCGCAAGTTTAGGTAATTTTTACAGTATATCAAGTTTTGAGTAGGCACCTTCACTTTGAAAATTCTCAGAATTGTCAAGTAGAATTATCCCTAAAACATTTCTAGTGTTAACTTAAGGCTTTCAGGGCTTTGATTATTATAGTTTTATTTTCATTTTATTCTATTTTTATTTTGTTTTTATTAAGTTGAAACTTGGTATGGATACATCAAGTGTTGATAACATCATTCCCTTTCTCTCTGCCCCAACTCCACTGAGGGTCCCCCTTTTGGGGATTTCTGGAATTCACCATGGAGTTGTGTGTCATGAGTTTAGAAGCAACAGTCAGTCAATGTGTGGAAGGGGCAAGGCCTCTGGATATTCCTTCCCAACCTGTGGTTCTTACATTCTTTCCTCCCCTTCTTCTGCAAAATTCCTCAAGCCTTGGTGAGTGTGCTTTACATCTATTTTAGTGTTGGTTCTCAGCAGCTTTTGGATTTCTGCTTTGGTGCATTTTGAGTCTCCTCAGTGTCTGTCTTCATCACACTGGTTCAAGTTGTCATGCTGGCCACCAAAGCAGCACTCTTGCTCATCTCTCCAATTCCTTTGTGTTTTTCACATGCTGTTTTATTTTTAATCATGAATTATTATTGGCCTATTGTTATCATTTTCAATCCAGTGTTTCAATTAATTCTACTTTGTAGTGACTATATTTGCATTTCTAGTATTTTTGGTCTATAATTTTCCTATGTTGTTTTCATAGAATATGTTTTATAAAGAATCAGACAAGTACCATATTCATGAAAATAAAAATGCATATGTGCATAATCATCCAATGTGTATTTCATATTGTGACCAATGTCTCACCTCTACAGAACCTTCCAAGTAAAACTAAAGAAGGAATAAATTACAAATCAGAACCATATACTCAAGCAACTTTGGAACACGTGCCTCCTATGCAGCGTTTTAATGGATTCTGAGTACCTACCTAGCTGCATACTTGAACACAACTTGCCCTGCCATTGACTCATAGTATCTAATCCCACAATTCAGTCAAGGTTCTTTGCAGACAAGTCCTAAAGGGCCATGCCCTGGGGTTCTCAATAATGTGGAATTAAGACTTTGAACTAAAATATCTAACTATTAACATTTAAGAGAGTGTATAATATCTTGAAATGAGAAATATTGATTTTAAATTTCAGGTATGACATTGACCTGCCATATAATCTCTTTAAATCTCAGTTATTTCTTAGTGTATTATGAACTAATGCATATACAAAAATATTTTTTAAGTTAGTTACTGGGCTGGAGAGATGCCTTAGCAGTTAAGCTGTTTGACTGCAAATCCTAAGGTCTCAGGTTTGATTCCCCAGTACCCATGTAAACCATATTCACATAGTGGTGCATGTGCTTAGAGCATGTTTGTAGTGACTAAAGGCCCTGGCATATTCATTCTCTCTCTCTTTCTCTTTCTTTTTCTTTTTCTCTTTCTCTTTCTCTCTCTCTCCTCTCTTTCATAAATAAATTAAAAAGTGAATAAATATAAATTGTTATAGGAATGGGGGATTGCTCAATGGTCAAAGGTAATTCTTGCAAAGCCTATTGGCCCAAGTTCAGTTCCCCAGTCCCAGCCACCTATGCAAAGTTGAACAGGCATTCTTTTGCAGAAAAAAATCCTTCTTATGTGCATACACAGACAACACACACACACACACACACACACACAAAGAGAGAGAGAGAGATAAAAAATTAAAAATTTTAGAATGTATTGTTAGTTTATAGTAAATGTGTGTATCTACATGGAAATACAGTATATATACATACAGGTATATATGCATAGAAAAATTAGCAATGGGTAGTGAAATTATAGTGATGTATTGGTTTCTCAAAATTTTGCATCACCTTTACAAAGTTTATATTTTAATTAAATTTATACTTATCTGCAGGATACAGTCTGATGTTTTAGTGCATGTAAACAATGTTAAATGATTGGATAATGAAAATATTTGTTACCTCAAATATTTTTCATTTCTTTGTGTAAATAGCATTCTAAATCATCTTTCAGTTACTTTGAAACATGCTATATATTGTTTCTATTTATTCTGCCTACTGTTCATTGGAAAATAGTCATATCCTTTCTTTCTTGTACCTACAACTTTTTATCTGTTGACCAGTTTCTCCTTACCTCTGTATTATATTTTCAAATGTATTAGGTTTTCAATCAGAGAAGTAAAATTATTTCAACTATAAAATTAAACATATTTAATATTTCCTGGAGCCAGATGTGGTGGTGCATGCCTTTAATCCCAGCATTTGGGAGGCAGAGTTAGGAGAATCAGTGTGAGTTTGAGGCCAGACTGAGACTATGCAGTGAATTCCAGGTCAGTCTGGGCTAGAGCAAGACCCTACCACAAAAAAAAAAAAAAAAAAAGAAAAGAAAGAAAGAAACAAAGGATTCCCTGAATTGGTATGTTGCTCAAAAGTCAGAGACCACCTCAGGAAAAGCCACTGGATTAATAAATATAGAAAGAGTAGAGTATTATTTTGATTTGATTTTTTTTTTCTCAATGACTTGGAGAAATGCGAAAGACTCTTCCTTCAGCAAGTGGTGATACTGCTGTTAGCTCATGTCTTATGACATCTAAATAAAAACCAATTACACACAGTCAATACTGCTCTAAGCAGAGAAGTCCAGCCATAACCAGTAATCCAAGAAACTGTGTGTACAAGTCAATGAAAGAAGGCAAGAAGCTTACTCTGTCTTAATAGTTTGCTATATCTTCACTAGGTTATGCTCATTTTTATGTCTCCAGCACTTACAAAACCCCTCCAAAGACCTGTGCTCAGATTTGTTTTCTCTGTGAATGGTAGTAATGCTACTAGGAAAGAGCTTAGAATTTGAAATCATAGTGTTCACCTGGCCCCATGCTGACTCCAGTGTTTAGTAAGTATTATTTACTAACTTAGACCAGAACCACTGACTGTAGTCACTGAATATGCATACTAACTCTCACTTGGCAAAGTTATGTGGGCAGCTGTATCCAATGACTGCCTTCTTGCCAACAATTTTACAACTATGGAGTTAAGATGACTGATATTCAACCTTCTTGAAATGATTAAGCCTGGTTTGCATAGGCAAATATCATACAGTACTATTACTCATTGATAAGTTCAACTATTGAATAATTATCTTCACATGCTGCTAGTTTTCTCCTAGAGAACGTTTCTTCTGATTTCTATGCTAATTTTAATTGAGGAGCTTAGTGCTTCTTTCTACAAATAATTATACTGAATACTGAGAATTAACTCTCTTGCAGGGCAGACTTCCTGAACCCCAAGTCCCCCACATAGACAGAAATCAGATACTCTAGTATCTCTTGTGATATGCCATAGTCAAGAAATTGTTAAGTAACTTTTGGGTAGCCTATAGATATGAATTAACTACTTTCAGTATATGTTGGTAATGATCTTCATATAACTGAAAGTCCAAGAATAGGAAATGGACATGCTATAGGAATCAAAAAGTATGTCCATAAACAAAGGAATGGAAACATTGTACGCAAATGACTTAGGAAGAGTGTCCAACAACCAGGGGAAATGGTCATGATGTATGTAGTGACTCAGCATGAGTATCCAACAACATATAAATGCATATAGAAAATGGGGTATTTAGAAATAAAGACATATGCATAAAGTAAATGCGGTATATAGACATAATGGAATTTTGTTCAGCCAAAAAGAAGAATAAAGTTATGTGGTTTGCAGGAAAATGCATACAGCTGGAGATAATCATATTGTGTGATGTAACCAGTCTCAAAAAGACAAATAGCATATAATTTATGTGATTTATGGTTCCTAGATTTTATACAGACAGATAATATATATATATATATGATATATGTATATGATATATGTATACATATATAATAAAATAGAAGTAAAACTGTCTTACAATGAAAGAGAAGAATAGGAGGGGGAGAAAGAGGAAAGAGGAAGACTATGAGGGTAATATGTTCAACATACAATATAAACTTGTATAACAATCTTTAAAAGTAATAAAAAGATTTTAAAAAGTTCTTCAGTGTTCATATTACTAGAGCTCAAATCCTTGTGATGTTGGAAGTGAAAATAGAAAATAAAGTGTCAAAATATCACAAAATTATTTTAGTCTGAAATAACCAAAAGTAGTACTTCGTAAACTGTTTCTTCAGTCATGACTTGGCTTCTGTTTATAGCTGGTTTTGGGCTTTGTTGGGGTTGTTGATGATAGGCAGGTTATATATGATAAATTCATTTTTGTTCTAGTAACAGTGTTAATAAATACTAAGGGTGGCTGGGTGTGGTTGCGCATGCCTTTATTCCCAGCACTCGGGAGGTAGAGTTAGGAGGATCGCTGTGAGTTCGAGGCCACACTGAGACTGCAGAGTGAATTCCAGGTCAGCCTGGACTACAGTGAGACCCTACCTCATAAAGCCAAAAAAAAAGACTAAGGCTGTTAAGCTTTTACTATGTGCTTTTTTCATATTGATTTCTTTAATTCCCATAAGACCTTATGAAGAAGTATACCAGTATAAAATTGTTATTTCAATGATGAGAAAATTGATGCATAAACATAATACTTTGTGAAATGCACTCAAAGTTCCACAGCTACTAAATGATAGAGCTTGGACTTCAAACTTGTCAATTTCATTTTATCCTACATATTTATCACTTTCACCAAACTGCTCCTAAAAGATCAAGGAAAATATAAAAATGCTTCACTACATATGCTGCTGTGACAGCAGAACATGCACTAAAAATAGCAAAATGACACTTACTTGATTACTCAGTAGGAGCTGTCTATCACAGGTTGTGTTTATCAGACCCTGGATATTTAATTCTTTTGTTATGGTTCTGGTGGTCCTAGGCCTGGTTCTCAGTAGACTGGCTAACTCTATTTGAATGCATAGTGAAACACTGGCATCAGTACTTCCCAGTGCCCCTTATATAGTTAATTCCATGGAGTGTTGCTTTCTATGGAATATTCTGCTACATCAATTCATCTTCATTCCTTTAATCCACATTTCAGAATATTCATGATATAGGCAAAGCATATTTTAGCAAAGCTCTATGAGAGAAATTAAAACAGCTAAAATACATGTATACATCATATAAAGTTCACAGATGAAAACACTTCAGTATGCAACCCCTTCCTAATGAATTCATAATTGGAATTAAGTTTTCATTACCTCACCCAACCAACTCCTTTGGAATGTCAATGCACTTTCTAAGTTTTTGACAATCATGGAAATAGCATAAACTATGGTGATGTGTCTGTAAAGAGTTCATATCCTGCTATGACGAAGAATATTTACTACTCAACAGTTGACTCTATGTTTTTAAAATTAGAGCAATGGATTGGCAGAATTCAGCTTCTCTTTTTTCTATACAAGCAGTAGATGAAGGCTTCCACTGTACATGGCGCAGACAAGCTTAGACCTTTGAAGGCTGCAGTCACAAATGGAAATTTTAATTAGGTTCCATGTTCCCTCACCTATTAAAGAAGCTGACTTGTCTTTAAATTCCTCTGCCTATTAATCCAAGCATTAGTTGATGGAGCTTCCTGTGGTTCCTGATGCTTTATTGGTGCTGGTGGAATCTTTTAGGCACATACAGTCTTATGGAGACAAGACAAAGAACACATGGATAATTCTTTTAGGAATTTTGGGCACTGTAACACTGTAGTCCTCAGATGTGGTACTTTGAAAGGAATGCCCCCCATAGACTCATGTGCTTACATATTTTCATCGTAGTGATGCTGTTTGGAAAGGTTATGGGACCTTTAAGTGGTAAAAGCAGCTGCAGGACATGTGTGACTAAGGGAAGACCTGGAAATACTGCAGCCCATCCCTGTTGCTGGTTCTTTTTCTTTCTACCCCCTTGCTGCTGATGTGCTCATAGGACATGTGCTTTCTGATCCCACCATGCTTTCTTTTCCATGAGGGACTCAAACATTTGGAGTTATAAACTGACATAAACTCTTCATTAATTTGTTTATGGTCAGATATTTTGACTCAGTAATGAGAAAGTAACTGACACATTAGCACTGTCATATCTCCTAGTGGTAGATGTCATTTTAGGATCATTTACTCCCACACCAAATCTCTAGGGATATTTAATAATCCTCTCCCAGCCCTATTATAAAAAGTATCTTCAGTTTCCCCACTAGATCCACTTGCAACCTTGTCCGTGCCACTCTTCTGTAGAGGCTATGAATGCATCACCAGACTTCCTTACTGTCTGTCCTCTAGTTGGATTTAGCCAGTTGAAAATATCTGACAATTGACAGATGAATTAAGGAATAGTATGAATGGGTTTGAAAAGAGAGCCACCATTGTTATCCTTATTACAAGCCTCTACACAAGCTGGCTCACTACATTCCTAACTGATCATCATGGCTGTTATAGTGCAAGATTTTGCATGAGCCTTTCTCTTCTAAAAATTAAACTATTTCCATCCCTGCCCCGTTAGCCTATAGGCCATTGTCGTGGTTCAAATAAAATGTCCACCATAGGTTCATGTGTTTTGAATATATGGTCCCTATTTAGTGGCAATTTGGGAAAATTGTTGGGCCTTTGGCAGGTAGAGCTTTGCTGGAGGAGATGTATTGCTGGAATGGACCTTTGGGCTTATTATTGCAACCTCACTGATGTGAACTAGCTAGCATACTCACACCAATTCCTTGACCTACTTTGTAGATGTGATGCACAGCAGTCTGCCATGCTTTCCCCACCAAGACAGTGCTCCCCCTAGGAACTGTAAGCAAAAGCAAACCCTTTCCTCCCATGAGTTGTTCCTGGTCAGGTGTTTTGTTCCAGCAACAAGAAGTGATTGCAACAGTCATCGTGTTTATTTTCCCTTATCAATGGCCTTGGGCTTCCCTAATCCATATTCTTTCTCATGTGCTGCTCAGTCTTTGCAATGATCATCTAGAAAATTCTCTTCAAGTCACTAACTAGAATTGTGGTGCTTCTTAGAATGTTCATGAGCTGTACAGATGCCATTCGTGTTTATTTTCTTATGGGCATTTTATGTGTAGAAAGTTACTTGTAATATTACATGTTTTTGTTTGTTTGTTTTTTCCAAATCTGTTCCATGAAATGTAAGTGAATACCCACTACATACTTGATGCTACTATGTTAAATTATAAGGAGACAAAGATATATAAGGTATGGACTTTGCCATGAGGAAACTTTACTAAGTACCAGAAAGACATAAACTGATGGGATAATAGAATTTATCATCTGAGCTCATATATTTTGAATAAAAAGGGATGCTATCCATAGTTATGCTACAGCAATGGCCTAAAAGTATTGTTTTATACAAACCTAAAGAAAAGTGATCATCCATGCTGCACTGAAATGAGCAGTCTGATAGAGGTATGAATAGATTTTATGGTGCCATTTGTATGCCTGGAATCTGAAACTGAAAGATAAAATGAGGAAATGTTCAGCTTCTAGAAGCTCAGAGTACAGTGAAGATTATTAAAATAAAAATACTTTCAACATATATAATCATGGATTTAAAGAGCACATTCTAACAAGCTAGAAAATTAAAAGGAAACTAGAGTATTCATGTTCATCACAGGACTGACTGAGTCTGCCCCAGTAAACTATGGGGCATGGGTGATGCTTATGAGGCTCTGTGGTCTTGAATGATGTCACAATCCAGTCTGTAGACTAATGCACATGGATTGCCAGAACAACTGCTTCTGGAATAATCATGCAAACTGCCGGGAAATACAGACAGCAAGTAGCAATAATTGAGGATTTTGGATTTTGCCTGGTTTCACCAGTTGTTGCTCTTAATAGTCTTAACATTGAATAAGAACATCTTAGATGAGGTCTTGCCCAGGCAATTGACCTCTCAGGGGTGTCTGTGATGAGGAGCAATAAGATAAAGTCAATTCCTTCACATTTACTCATTGAACACCTCACTGTAAAAATAATAATAATTTGTAAGACAACCTGATTTCTCTGGTGATACATGTAATACGATAATACATGGCCACTTTTCTCGTCACTGTGACCAAACATCTCACTACAGCAACTTAAGGAAGGAGAGCATGATGGTGATGGTGGCTCACAGTTTGAAGAAATGTAGTCCATTTTGGTGGGGAAGATATGGAAACTGGCAGCTATTTGCTTTCTTCTCAACATACCAGAAAGCAAAGATAGGACAGGGCAGAAGGACAAGATATAAGCCTCAAGGCTGATCCTCCAGAAATCCGTTTCCTCCAGCTAGCAGCTACCTCTTCCAGCTTCCACAACCTTACAAAACAACTCCAGCAACTGGGGAGCAATTGTTCAAACTCATGATCCTTTAGTAAAATTTTACATCTAAACCACAGCACACATCATTATAAAGTGAGTCCAGGGATAGAGATTATGGGTCAATATTAGCTCTTAACAGAATCCATATTGTTCTATTTCTTTAAAGAGCCATTTTTATGCTTCTATAAAACCAAGCACTGGTTAATAAGTGATCATTTCCCCTTTCCTATAAAAAGCCAGTGAGGAAAATATTTTTCTCATAATATGCTGCATTTATTCATCATTGTTACATGAACCTTTGAAAACAAGCCCCCCCCCCCATAGCTTTTGCCATTATTCAGGAATCTCTTAGAATTTAATGTCTAGTAATTCATTCCTTTAAAGGGAAAGAATCTGTTCTCAGGGATGAAATGTCAGTGAAACTTAACATCCACCCTGCTGGAGCAGTAAACCAGACACTAAGACATTCACTTTGCACCAAAACAGCTATACCTGGAATCTGTGGGAGAAGTATCTTAAACTTAGAATACTCATTTGACTTAATTTTTTGCTTTGTCTGTACAATGTCTTCTCAGCTTTTTTCTTCATTTTGTTTACCAAGCAGCTTAAACAGCTACCTAAGTAACTTAAAAAAGAAATATTGTCAGAAATAGAGCCTCAAATGGGTGATGTCATAGTTTGAATGCATGTCCCCCATAGACTCAAGTGTTTTACTAAAGCTTATAACTGGAATCTCCAGCTGCCTGGCTAGAGGAGGTGCCACTGAGTATGGATCCTGGGGTCCAACCCTAAGGTGTGTTTGGGGACAGATCTAAATTCTACCACAGTGGTGTGCAGAGAGTTGAGCTCTGCCTGGTCCCTGCTTACTGTCAGCGGTTAGTACTTACAGCTTTCTGGTGTATGTGCTGGTGCTGGTGTTTTGTTTGCTGTAGTTTTTCTTTTCTGTTTGGATGTGTGGAATAAGCTTCTTCCAACACTGATGGAATTGCCCTTTGGATCTATAAGCTTGAAATAAATCTTTTCCATCAATAAACCATGTCTGGTTTGGATTTTCATCCCAGCACCATGAAGCTGTCTTCAAGAAGCCACTGAATTAACCCCCAAAAGTGCAACCTCAAAAAGCATCTCTTGTTTCACATTAATTTCAATAAAAAGAAAATGAATAAATATCCATTTTGTTTAATCTACCTTGTCTCCCATTGCCTCAAACCATTTCAGCAAATAATCTCTTGTATATGTGAAGGTATTATTCTTAGGCAAATGATGACTAATTTGAAATTACTAGCCTAGTTCCAAATTCTGATTTTTTTAATTGGTCTCTCTAGCAAGCAGGAGTTCATGTACTAGTATCCATGCAAATAGATTTATAAGCATAAAAACAAAGTGTATCAGACTTTAAGAACTAATCTGTAATCATGAGTAAATGTAGATAGCACCATTTTATGAAATGAAAACAACACCATATGCAACTAAAATATTTTCAGGAAATTAATGAAACAAGATAAATGAAAGATAGGAAAGGTCATATCTTATCTAGTCTTTGGATAAAAATTAAAGGGCATGGAATATTTTATTAAGGTGATGTTTTGGCATAATAAATTCAATATCAACAATATATAATAAAAACCTTGAGTCAATAAAAACATAAAAGGAAATTATTAACCTGATAAGAAATCATTAGAATGTCTGGATAGATTGTTCAGTGTTTAAGGTGATTGCCTACAAAGCCTAAAGACCTGGTTTCAGTTCTCTAATACCCATGCATTTGGAGTCCATTGACACTGGCCAGAGGCCCTGGTATGCCCATTCTCTCCCTCACACTTTCTCTACCTCTTTCTCTCTCTCAAATACATAAACAGGTTGAATAAAAAAATTTTAATAATATTTTTAAAGAAAGCTATTAGAAGCCTATATCATACAATATGCTGAATAGTGAAACATTAATATCATTTTCCACAGAGTCAGCAGGAAAGCAGTATCTGTGACTACTCAGCTTTGGACTTTGTGTTAGTGACTTGCTCACTGCTAGAAAAATATATGACCAGAAACAGCTTAAAGGAGGAAGTGGTTTATTTCTGGCTTACCAGTCCTAGGAGACATGTCTATTGTAGTAGAGAAAGCATGGTGGGGCAGACAGCCAACATCACACTGTCAGCCAATAGAGAAAGGAAAGATGGCACAGCAAGCAGGGCTGGGCTGCATCATGTCACTGGTACTGCCTTCAGTGACACGTCTCCTCGAGCAAGGCTCCACAGCCCTCCAGTAGAATCACCACCAGCTGGGGACCAAGTATTCAAACACATGAGTAAATGGGGGACATTTTACATCCAAACTTACACAGACTACAAATCCTACCTAGTAACCTAAGACAAGACCAAGAATACATAAAATGTTTAAGACTTGAAAGGCATAGATTTGTAAGATGAAATGAATAAATGGGCAATAGAAAGTAAGGACACTTTGCAAACAATTCTGCTATCTCAAGATTCTATGCACTCAATCCCATCAAATCACTGGCCTCAAGTTGTACCTTCTTACTCCAACTAAATTTCAGCTCTCTCTCTCTCTCTCTCTCTCTCTCTCTCTCTCTCACTCACACACACACACACACCAATATCCCGCATCTTTATAAATCTGTATGTCTTATTAACTATAGGCACCTCACTTCTGAGGCTTTTTACATAACCGTCCTTTACAAATTGTCCACCATAGAATATTTTTTCAAGTTCACGTATTTTTATTCATAGCACTAATCACCATTTGGAACATTTCATTTGCTTCTTTCCTCTCTGTATTATCTCCATCATATTGCAGCCAAATGTGAGTGGACACACTCTATTCTTTATTAGCTAGTATAGCCTTGAGGCCCAAGGAGAACCTGAGACATAATCAGTGCTTGATTGATATATGTTTAATGAATGGAAAAAAGAGGACCTTTCAGTACATGTAAACATCTGCCAAGGTTCTTGAAGAATGATTTGTCTGCAGTGATTTGAAGGTGATTTTTCCTCCAAGAATTCACACATTGCTAATCACATATGATGTTTAAATTTGTACTCAAATTTCATTGCGAACATAATGGTGGAATTTTTGAGAAATGAAAAAAAAACAGTAAAAAAAGAAGAAAGAGCTCCAATCAAATAAAATCCTTCAGAGTTCAACATTATGTCTCTATTGAGATAGAGAGTCCAATTTCATTTAAGATGTAAGGAAAATCCCCTGTTTGGTTTTGTCTATTTTTGCCTGCTATTTTTATTTTTATTTTTATTTTTTGAGAGTATGCTTTGTATGGACATACATGTATTGGTACCACTACTTCCCTCCTCTCTGCCCTCAGTCCTCTCAGGACCCACCTCAGTAGGGTTGCTGGTATTCTCTATAGGATTGTGGGTTGTGTGCTGTGAGAGAAGAAGTCAGTCATGGTTGGGGTGCCTCTGGTATGCCTTCCTGACCTATGGTTCTTATAATCTTAATTCCTCCTCTTCTGAAAAATTCCCTGAGCCATGGTGGATGAGTTTTAAATCTACTTCAGTGGTAAATTCCCTGGAGCTTCTGGATTTCTACTATTTGAAAATAAAACTACCAACATACCCAGTTATTCCTTTACTGTACATTTACCTTAAAGGTTCCACATTTCACTGTAGAATATTTGCACAACCATGTTTACAGCTGTTCAATTCACAATAGCTAAGAACTGGAATCAGCCTAGGTGCCCATCACTAGATGAATGGATAATGAACAGGTGGTACATTTACACAATGGAATTCTACTCAGTAGTAAGAAAAAATGATACAAAAAATTTGTAGGAATGTGGACAGACTTACAACACATCATACTCAGCAAACAAACAAACGCAGAAAGATACTACACTTGTGTGTGGTTCATAACTTGTAAAAGCTCAAGTTTCTGGCATACCTGAGAATCAACTCAAGAGCTGGACAATAGGGATGGAAGGGTCAGGAGGAGGGAAATGGAGGTTGAGGGGATATAAACCCAAAACTGAACCCAAAATGAACTGGTACCAGAAAAGCGTTTCTCCTATCATCTGGTAAGAAGGACCCTGGAGAGTGTGGGATGAAGCTTAACCTTAAAATATTTGACTCTGGCCTGTAACACAGTACCAGCAATTACTTGCTAAGTCCACTGAGCTGTTCATCACAGAGACCTACAAGGCACCCAAAACAAGACTGGTTTCTGTCAAAGCACTTGATTACCCACCTGAGGTAAAAGGTAAGACTGTATTGCAAAAGACACCACATACTGCCAACACAGAACACCGTGTGATCCGGGTAGAATCCAGAAGGGAGCCAGTCCCAAGATGGTTAGCCCATTTAGTTCTGGACAGCACTTAATGAGCTACTGGGGAAAAGTGGCCAACAACGTTTTGAGCTAGCGAGGGTCAGAGTTACTCCAAAGCAACCATGCTGACAAGATGTTTGCACCTGGGCAATGATGGAACACAGCCTTGGTGGGTAACCAGTGACTTCTTGACTGGCTAAGAGACCTGTTCAGTGGAAAAGAATACATGGCTGGAACTGGAAACCAGGTCAGAATCCCATGGAGACCAATATTATAGTCTCCAATGACAGCTTCCACTAGCCTTTGGCCAAAAGAGGAGCTACACCTATCAAAAATCACTCTGTGCACACTTCCCTGACTTCCTGTAAGATAAGACCATGCCAGTGCAAAGTAGGACACAGCAGTGGCAGCTCAACATCCATAACCAAGTCACAAAGAAGCACGCATGTACTTTGACATAAAAGAAAAGCATGCAGTGCTTACGAGAACCTCACCACTGTCTTTCTTAACATGTTCAGAGTCCTGTATGTCTAAATGCTTCCTTTACTGGCCTTGTGTCTCAAGGGAAAGCAGGAGCACAGATAGGAACATACAATAGGATCAGCCACATCAATTCATTACCTGTGCAATCACCTGGATTCTTTAAAGCAACACACCCTTGACCAAACATATGTTTTACTTATTAACATATGCACTCTCTTATTATCAATGGATATTCAATGGGAAATCAGTAGTTCTTTATTTTCTAGCTCCCAGAGTACTTTTTTACTTAAAAGGTAAAGTAAAAACTATTCTACATTTTCTGGGTGCTTTCTAGTTTCTGAAATTTATAGAAAATACATATCACTGTAAGAAATTGATACTCTTTTTTCTTAAACAATTATTTTGAGGTAGTGTCTAACTCTAGGCCAGGCTGACCTGGAACTCACTATGTAGTCTCAGGCTGGCCTCACACTAACAGCAATCCTTCTACCTCTGCCTCCCGAGTGCTGGGATTAAAGGTGTGTGCCACCATACCCAGCTAGAAATTGTTACTCTGAAGAAAAAATATACTAATTTTAATCAAGGATAAATATCTTTGTCAGGTTCTTGGTTGGCCTGATACTGTTCCATGCTACAGTGAAAAAATGGTTAAAACAATATTTGGTAAAAATGAAGTTAAATTTCTGCGTCAAACCTACTTACTTAAAAGGGACTTTTCTAGTCTTGTTTTTCTTTGAATACCTTTTAAAACATCTTTCAAATAGGCGGTATGTCACCATCTGAGATAAGAATCATTTAGTTAATCACTATAACAGTCCTCAGCTCTGGGCACAGACTTTTATATTCACTCATTTATTTCCCCTTGGACAGTGTTTGTGATAAAACAACTTCAACATGTGTTGAGGAATCTTATCTGTTCTTTCTATTTTTATTTCTCTTCACAACCTTCAGGAGCTAGGATGCCCTTAATTTACATAGCTATCTTTTCAGTCTTTATTTGTTTAGGTTTTGTGCAATATACTTAAATAAAAGAGAATTTTTCAAATTCCAAAAATGGAATCATAAAATAGCACAGTTCTAAGGAACCTTGGAAATCCCAACATTTTCCAACTCATTTTGTAAATTGAGAATTCTGAAGACAAGGCAACAGCCTGCTGGTTAGAGCCAACTACTCTTTGTAGGGTCTTCCTCACAGGTTTCTTGAAGTCACTCATTCCTATCCACTAAGGAAAGTGTTCATTGTGATGTCCACAAGCATACAAATAGTAAGGCAAACGCTTCGATCTTTTGAAAGTGTTTTGGCAATGCCACCTCTAAATGCTCTTCTTGCATTACAGAAAACAGAGATGCTATCATCATTCATCAGTCAAAGCCTGAAGGAGATTTGCAGGCATGCAGCTGCTTAGCAAGCTGTGGAGTCAATGTGATGTTTCCCAAAAGCCACAGCTTCGATGTCGGACACTCCCCACTGCCCCACAGGTTCCGTGTTTGAACACCAGATCCTCTATTGGTATCCATTCTGTGAGACTGTGGAATCTTAGGGAAGCGGAACCTAGCTGGAGGAGGTAGATCACCTGTGGATGGGTCTTAAGGTTCCTATCTAGCCCGTACACTGCCTATTCTGTTTTCCTGGTTTCTCTTGGGTAACTATTGTCACATATTTTCTATCAACTTCATCGTGAGCTCTCAGAGGACAGGACATCATATTCATTTGTCAATATTTACTTTCCTATCAATTAAATCCCCATCCCTAATCAAGAACATAATTTCCATGAAGATGGTTTGTTCCCCTACCCTCAGCACCATAATTCTTGAACAAATGAAAGTCAGACATTGTGTCTGGAGCTGACTTCTGTTTCTTTATATTAATTTATAAAATCAAGTGTGTTAGCGCCTTAACAAATCTATGATCCTTGTCTCTGCAAAAATGCCGGGAAGTCTTTCCTTTTTACTTCTGCTTGTTGTTCTCAGAGTTGCTGTGATCATTCTATGTTTAATTCATGCAGATGTTTCAGAGGCGGTTATCAGCCAAGAGCTCAAATCTAAAGTACCAGGATCAAAAGCTCCCTAGAGAATATTCTGATAGACTGGAGGTGGTGAAAACATTCATATACCATGAAAGTAGTTTCATTATTTCCCTGTGCTGGCTCTCTGATGTTATCCTCACCCTGGGTGAGATATAAAACTAGGATGGCTTCTCATCCTCTCCTCTTTCCAGCCCCCACTGTCCTATGAATTTCTCTCACACAGACACTAATCCCATTTTAATGGAGACCATGCTTATCACGGAAGGAGACTGATAGTTTTGATGTGGGCTAACTGCAAAGGCATAATCCAAGTCTCAGTGAAATTTTTCACTTAGAAGCCAAGATATTTCATGTGTCTTCTCCTATATTTCCCTGAGTGCATGCTTAGAGTATTTTGATGTTATTGTTTTTCAGTGTTAATATAACCTATGAATCTCCCTATATCTGATCAGTTGCCAGTTGAACGACAGGGTCACATTCTCAATTTTCGTTCAAATTTCACTCAGCCTACCATGTTGTAGACTGGCTACATTCTCCCTAATTGCTCTCTTCCTAAGGGCTTTATTACCATAGTACATTCTGAATGAAGAGAGTGTTCAACCCCCAAAATTTGGATGAAGCACCTCTGTTTAGTAGGAATATCTTGGAACACACCTAAATGACACTGGGCCTGTTGAGAGAGCTTAGATACTAGAAGTAAGGAGGACTTTCCAGGTGTCTAACACAAGTCTATAAATGTGGTGTCAGTTACATGTTCCTCAGTGTGAAAGCTTTATTATCCTGATGCCTGTCTCACACCTGCTCAGTGCAAATATCACTTGCACATCCAGTTTTGCTCTTGGCTGGCGTTCTATTTCTTTGGATGAAAATTTAATGTAATTACATGCCCTCCTAACAAATTTACATTGTGTAAACCCCATCAAGACTCTCATATGTTTACAAATGGATATGAGACTGAAAGTTACTGAAATTGTAAATATTAATACAGATTAGGAGGAAGATCACTTTCTTTTGCAGGTAATCAGCTAGAGTCACAGACCCAAAAGAATGCCACACCCTGGTGAGTCTGGTCCAAGGTGGTGATAAGGAGCAGCTTCACCATTCTTCCCCAGAACTTTCCTGGTTTTTCACTGCTCTCCACCAGCAATGGGCCCTTTAGGAGTCTGTGCCTCCTCCTGGGCCCACCAACAAATCCAGCTCCTTCATATGTAGTTGAACTTAACAATGAGCATCGTCCCAATTGGTTGCCTGAATCATAAAAACACCTGATCCTATTGCCATGTGGATTTCCTACTTTTTGCTTCTCTGGACTCCTCTCAGAAACAGAGCTTTTCTTATTTTCTTCTCTCTTATTTCTACTCTCTTTTATTAAATATATATTTATTTGAAAGAGAGAGTGAGAGAGAGAATGGGTATGACAGGGTATCCAGCCACTGCAAATGAACTCCAAACACATGTGCCCCCTTGTGCATCTGGCTTACATGGGTCCTGGAGAATTTCCTGGAGAGTCGAACCGGGATCCTTTGGCTTTGCAGGCAAATGCCTTAACTGCTAAGCTATCTCTCCAGGCCCTCTGCACTCTTTTGAAATAAATCCTTCATCATCTACCCTTCTTTAAGTCTACATTTTTCTGTTCTTTCCTAAAATACTCAATAACTTGAAAGCCACTGGTGGCATAAGTGTGTTCTTTCAGAGCCACTGACTTGGGGAATTCTAAACTCATCTAGAGACCAGTCTGTCAACCACACAGCAATTATCTTCTTAGAAAATTTATTTCCTCCATTTTCCAGGGCATGTGCAATAGCCTTGAGACAGCTGAAGTTACTTTCCTGAGACTATAATTAAAACATCCTTCCTTTCTTCCTTCCTTCCTTCCTTCGTTTTTCCTCCCTCCCTCCCTCCCTTCCTTCTTCCCTACTTTCCCTCCTTCCTTTCTTTGCCCCTCCTTCTTTGAGTGAAGCGGAGAAGGTTGGGGTAACCTTTCATGCTTGGTAACAATGAAAACACAATGGTCATCTCAATGTTGATTTTCACAGTCACTTGGCACAGTTGTTTGTTCTTATAAAATTCCTTGGAACCTTCACCAAACACTCCCATCTGCAACCGCTTGCTTCTAGGAACCAATTGGAAATGGAAAAGTGACTTGAAAGAGAAGAACTATTAAAATTTAGTTGGTAAATTTTTATAAGCATTTCTTTAATAGAAAACAGTAACTATGATGGTAAATGTGATCTTTTGAGCTTTCAGTTCTCAGTGATGGAGAAACACTGTATAGCTCAATGACTTCTTTGTTTCCTGGTTCCTTGTTTCCTCCACTGGTGCTCTCCACAATCAGTATGGAAAGCATTTGCTGTCAGGAAGCTGACTAGTGCTTAGCCCCTGCTAGTGCCTTAAGGTCTCATGACATCTCACCTCAGGAAGTTGGTCAATGAACACTTCTGCAAAATGAAGAGTTATAGGCATGATGTCTTTAAATATATCTCCTTTCTAGAAATAAAATGAAAACGACAGGTTTTTAATTTTATTTATTTATTTATTTTTGTTTTTCAAGGTAGGGTCTTGCTCTAGCCAAGGCTGGCCTGGAATTCACTATGTAGTCTCAGGGTGGCCTCAAACTCACAGTGATCCTCCTACCTTTGCCTCCCAAGTTCTGGGATTAATGATGTGCACCACCATGCCAGCACAACTGAGATTTCGTCCACTTTGGAAGAACATGTTCTTGTCTCCACCTTTCAGTGTAAGTAAGTACAGCTTCACATACAAGAAATGAAGACTAAATATTCAAAGCTGTTCAAAAAGAACAACTAAGAGCAATGTTCAGATTGGAGGACTTACAAGTGAATTATTTAGTAGATATCAGTTAAGAGGTTTCTTTGAAGAAATATTTTATTGTATAAGTGACTCCAAAGAACTTGGCAAGACAAAGGCTTAAGATACAGTTAAAGTATAAAATTTCATATATGGCTATGAATTCTATCTACGACTATGTCACATAATAAAATGGCCTTTCTAAATAGAGTCACTACCTAATTCTAAAGTGAAATGTCAGGAATGTGGAGGGCAGACAATAATCAAAGACTAGAGGTTTTAAAGGTATAAAAAAGAACAAAGAAGCTAGGTATGGTCACACATACCTTTAATCCCAGCCCTCAGGAGGCAGAGGTAGGAGGATCTCCATGAGTTCGAGGCCACCCTGAGACTACATAGTGAATTGCAGGACAGCCTGGGCTAGAGTGAGACCTTACCTTGGGAAAAAAAGAACAAACATAAGAATAAGAATATGTAGCCCTGGAAAAAGTAGGGGAAACCCTTCAACATATTGGGCTTGGCAAAGACTTTCTGAATATAACCCCAATTGCTCAGGCAATAAAACCACAGATTAACCACTAGGACCTCATGAAATTATAAAAATTTTGTAGTGCAAAGGACACTGTGAATAAAGCAAAGAGGAAACCTACAGAATGGGAAAAAATCTTTGCCAGCTATATATCTGATAGAGGATTAATATCTAGGATATACAAAGAACACAAAAAGCTAAATAATAAGAAATCAAACAAGCCAATTAAAAAATGGGCTATGGAGCTAAATAGAGAGTTATCAAAAGAAGAAATACTGATGGCACATAAGCATCTAAAAAATGTTCTACATCCCTAGTCATCAGGGAAATGCAGATTAAAACTACATTGACATTCCATCTCACTCCTATTAGATTGGCTACCATCATGAAAACAAATGATCACAAATGCTGGCGAGGATGTGGAAAAAGAGGAACCCTTCTACACTGTTGGTGGGATTGCAATCTGGTCCAGCCACTGTGGAAATCAGTGTGGAGGTTCCTAAGACAGCTAAAAATTGATCTACCATATGACCCAGCTATAGCACTCCTAGGCATATATCCTAAGGACTCATCCAATTTCCTTAGAAGTACATGCTCAACCATGTTTATTGCCGCTCAATTCATAATAGCTGGTAAATGGAACCAGCCTAGATGTCCCTCAACTGATGAGTGGATAATGAAGATGTGGCACATTTATACAATGGAGTTCTACTCAGGGGTAAAGAAAAATGAAGTTATGAAATTTACAGGAAAATGGATGGATCTGGAAAGGAGTGCTGCATGTTTTCCCTCATATGTGGATCCTAGCTACAGATGATTGTATTTCTGTGTGAGAAGGAAAAACCTCAGTAGCAGAGGCCAGTAAGTTAAAAAGGAGATATAAAGGGAAGAGAAAAGAAGGGAGGAGGGTACTTAATAGGTTGATATTGTATATATGTATGTAGAATAATAGATTAACAGGGGTGAAAAGGCCCAAAGTGAGGTCAGGGGAAGAGACTGAGTAAAGGAAAGGTGGAGGGAGGGCTAATCAAAATCTAAGAGGATGCAAATAAATCATATGGAATCCTCCAGTTTTGGACAATGGAACACTCAGGAGCCATAGATCATTGTTAGAAAATTTTCAGTGCCAGGGATGGGATACCTCCAGTGAGTTGTTGGCCAGGGAGGTCACAGATGGCACCAAAACATTATAGGCCATTGTCGAGGCCTTTGGTTTCCCACCAGGGATAGATGGTAATACCCAATTGCTGAAGACTCCACATACTTGGGCAACAAGGCCACTGAGAAATTCTGCTGGAACTGAGCTGATAACCTCCTCCATGTAGACCAGCTGAGAGAAACCTGGAAGAAGCCATTCTACATGTAGTTCAATGGGAGAAACAGATAACACCAGTGAAGATACTCAACAGTGGACACTGCAAGCCTTATAATTGGCCAGCCAGGCAAAATGAGCCAACAGGTGTAATAGTGGCACATCTGTCATGGTGGAAACCAACTGCCCTCCAATTGGACTGGAGGCCTGCTCCATGGGGGGGGGGGTACATCCCTGATATTGAAAACTTAAAAGAGGGGTAGTCATGAGCCCTAGGGGTGTAACATCTGCTGATGTCTGGAAAAATGTATGTACTATGCTTATCAAACTGCCCAGTAAGCACTTTTCTTAATGTTTATACCCTTATATTAATGCTACTCTCACGTTGGGTAGAGAATCTTCTCTTTTCAGATGCCAGTGACCTTGGGATGACTCAGAAGGTATCATAGTGCTGGAAAGAAGTTACTGGAGTATTGAGTAACACCTCGATCACAACTTCCAAGGCTCAGGGTCTAATGTGGAAGAGGTGGCAGAAAGAATATAAGAGCCAAAGGAAGGGTAGGACTCCTTACAACGTGCTCCCTCTAGACATAAAATGGCCTGGATATCCATGACCTCATAGTGCCTGACACTACCTACACAAGACCATCATAAGAGGAGGAAAAAATCATGACATCAAAATAAAAGAGAGACTGATTGAGATGGGGAGGGGATATGATGGAGAATGGAATTTCAAAGGGGAAAGTGGGGGAAGGGAGGGTAGTACCATTTGATATTTTTTATAATCATGGAAAATGTTAATAAAAATTGAGAAAAGAAAAAAATAAAAATATATAAAAAGAATATGTAGCCCTCATGGAAAGCTTTATAATTAATAAAGTCACTATACTAGACTAGTTGATTTTTTTAATAGTGTGTTTATTCACCACTTACAGGAGAAAAATTGCATTACATGCAGACTGTAATCTCTCAAGCATATGAGTATGATTTTGTCACAATAAACTCATGATGAAATGTCAGTCTTAAATGTATTTAAGGTCACAGGTCTTACATTTTGAAAAGCTGGCATAGATTGACACAAATCTTGACAAAGGTAATTTGTCATTATTTCATTTCCCTCTATCTCGCTTCCATTATATTTTATCTCTTACAGATAAATCTGTTATGTCTGTGGTTCACAGCAATCATATAGTTTAAGATTAAAATGTTTGTCATCTGGAAATATTGCCACAAGCATGATGTATGAGAATACAAGTCTTAATGCAAATTGCTTACCTTTTGGGAAAGCCATGTCAGATAGTGAGGGAGGTTTGGGGCAATACTGTCTGAATGGTGCTTAGTGATGCTAAAGCAATAGCTGTAACTGCATGTGAAAGCAACAAAGGCTCCCATTACTGAAGATAATGAGATGCCTTACCAACACTGCAGGCTGCCACCATGTCAGCTACAAAAGAAGGGGAGGATAGTTTTTTGCTTACCTCAAGCCTTTTATTTTTCATATTAATAAAGAACAGAAGATTCTTTGCATAGTAACCTTGATTTCTTTGTGAAATAGGTATAACCTCCCTAACCTTCCAAAAAAGATTCAGATTTAGAGTATAATTTTATCATATCATGAATCATATATCATACAGTGGTTATTAATCAGATATGATATATAATACATCAATCATGAGTAGTTAAGAATTCAAGCTCTAAGAAAGACAGATCTAGGTTAAATTTAACATGAAGTGCTTTTCCACCAGCCTTCTTAAATGACAAATTAAGTTTTCCTGAGCTCTAGTTTTCTCATATTTAGTGTTGTAATAATGAAGCAGCAAAATTTTAAGTGTGTGATAGGGGATTTAATGTGTCCACTTGGCTGTCTGTATCTAGATATCTCAAACATTATTTTAGAGGTTTCTGTTGTTTTTATTTTAGATAAAATTAACACTTAAATCAGTGGACTTTGGATAGAACAGATGTTTGTGTGCCTCACACAATCACTTAAAACAAAAAACTTAAAACAAAATGACCAACTTGAAAATAGGGATTCAACTTATATCCCACCCTGCATATTTTGGATTTTCCTATCCTCAGAAATTTCTTAAATAAATTATTGAAAATAACCTTTTCTGACTGTCTGTATCTCTCTCATTTGTATATGCATATATGTATTTCTAAATGTGTATGTGTTGCACACATACTATTGGTTCTTTTGCTCTGACGAACCTCAAAATAAACATGGTTGTTATGTGAAAAATTAATAAAACTATTTACAGAAAGTTAGAAAACCATAGAAAGTGATGGGCAAGACATAACCTTGTTTTTGTAATTAGCATTTAGATGTTGCTATTCCATTGCATGAATAAGATAGTATTATATGGGAAGTTGTGCGAGAACAGTTTTAAAGGAATAAAAAACCTTTGCAATTGATTGTACCATGCTAGGTACTGAGTGCTTATCAACCCTATGATATTTTATTTTTTGACAGAAACCCTATAATAGACTATTATTGTAGAGACAGAAAACTGAGGTCTGGGAAGATTAAGCAAGAAATTCAAGGTCAGCAGAGTCACCTATTAATAAATCTAACCTACTAAATCCAGCCAATTTTACCCAGAGGTTGATGCATTTAAATTTTGCACTACTATTCTTCAAAATATAACAAAATTAAATACAATTCCATTCAGAACAAGAGAAATGGATTGACTTCCCCCCTTACTGTGAAATGTAGCTTTGGGGGTTAGCTTCACAAAGATGTGGACCTGCCGGCAAAGGTAATCACAAAAGTCACAGGAAACTAAGCAGCCTATCCCACAGTTCCTAAGTGCAGAACAGGGCGAAGCCTCTCCCTTCTGGAAGGAAGACACAGGGTTCCCAAATGCTCTTCTCTCTCAAGTCCTTCCCTGAGGAAAGAGGAGCTCACTGGTGACTGCATACTTTGTTTGCATTTGCATCTGTTCAGAGGAATTGAATATCACGAACATGAATAATATCTACAGATAAGAACCTCCCAGTATTTGTTTTTTGATGCAGGAAAACAAATGGAAGTGCATCTCAGCCTCATTCCATGCAGATAAAAAGGGGTGTATTACAAACTATGGAAACTCCCCATGTCTAAATTGGGCAGCCATGAGTCAGCACTAATCAATTGTTTAATAAACAGAGACACTTTCCCAAATGCTCAGTTTCAAGAAAAGCCACAAAGGCACAAGAACTATGTGAACAAGCAATATATAACTATATGCATATTTTATATCTATAACATATATGTATATAATGAGATCAGCACAATTAAACAGACTGTAGAAGAGTTTTCACATAAGGAATCCCAATTTATAAATGCTATACATATTTAAGGAAATAAAATTATAAAACTAATTCCTTCTGGTTTTACTTCAAAGCAAAACAAATATTAATTCCCTGAATATATTTATCTTGTGATTTAATAAAGTGAGCTATCCCAGCTCCCATTCAAAAGTTAGTGATATTCCCTTCAAATAACCTGGTAGCTTAACAAGTGTAGCTACAACAAAACAAATTCCCAGTAAGTCACCTTGATAACCTCCATGAGCAGGGCATACATATAACATTCAGGACACTTGCTGAAATTTAATTTCAAATTAGGCAAATTAATGAATTGGTGAACCTGATAAAGACTGCTTGCACTTATCAGGGAAAACCATAAAGGTAAGAGGTAAACATATCCACTCTTATCCTCAAAATTATATGGGGCATTTAAGTTAGTTTATCTTTGAAAGCACCATTCTGCAGGCAAGAAACCTGATTGTGAATGTAGAAAGGAAAACAAATGTCATTGTCCAATACCCATTATATAGCCTTCACATTACACACACACACACACACACACACACACACACACATATATTGCTGGATAGTCACTGAAAGTTAAATAAAATGAAAAGGTATAAATCTCTCTTATCCCCTCCCTTGAAGAAAAATAAAGATCGGATTCAAAGTTAAAACTTGATACTCCACCATTGTACCTACTTCCTGAACTGGTGACTGGCAACCCTCTAACCCTGTGATAATCTTAAACTTTTAGTTACTATGTCCTACCAACAAGCAAAGAGCTAAGCCTGACAATCTTTCTATGGCTTGTGATTCACTCTTTGACTCGTGTTCTCGTTCCAGTAATGGCAGCAGAAATCCTGGCTCTTATTTCTTAAGAGTGCAAGAATGAAAAGCATTCAGTGTAACATGTAAAAAAAAAAAAAACAAGAAAAATACCCATCAAAATCCATCTCTAAGTTAAAGTTACATGGGACTATTTTACCTCCAATGCAATAGGTAAATTTTGCCTAAGAAATAATTGCAACCTCCATGCATGTCAATACTAAAAATTCTATTTTGCTAAGCACAAGGTTTTAGAAACTTCTTTCACATGATTAATTTGATGTAGTTTTATCAGTAATAGAAGATATTTTAGATATTTCTCTAAGCAGGCAGGAGGTTGAGTCTTCATTGTCAAATTGACTGGATTTGGAATCACCTAAGAGACATACTTCTAGGCATGTCTGTGAGAACATTTTCAGAGAGTTTTAACTAAACAGGAATGACTCACCTTAAATGTAGTTGGCACCTCCCATGGGCTGAGTATAAAGGACAAAAGGAGGAAAACAGAAGAGCACCAGAATTCATTGAGCTCCAATTTCAGACTGTGACCACAATATGACCAGCTGCTTCACACTCCTGCCATCATAACTTCCCTCCATGACATATTGTGACTTCAAATCATGAGCCACAATACCTACCCTTCCTGCCTGCCTGCCTTCCTTCCTCCCTTCCTTCTTTTCTTCCTTCCAAGTTGCTTCTTAAGGAAGTAACAAGAAAAAATAACAAAAACAGCAGGTACCCTGTAGAATAACATTATACTAAACATAGAAATCCTGACTACCCAAAACACACATGATTATCTGCTTTGGATAAAGTCTGTATTAGTCACTTTCTTGTTGCTGATATCAAAATAACTGACAAGAAGCAGCTTAAGGAGGGAAGGGTTTTGTGGATGACTATTCCAGTGACACAGTCATTCCATCATTGCTGGGAAAGCATGTCAATGGCAGTGGGCAGTGAGCTGGTCACATCAGGAAGTCGAGAGAAAGAGAGAGAGAGAGAACCAGAAGCAGGACATAGCTGTAAAATACCAAGGCCCACCCCTAGTGATATACTGCCTCCAGCAGTGCTTCACCTCCTAGAGGTTCTACAATATTCCTAAGTAGCATCACCAGTTTGGGATTAAGTGTTCCAGTACATGAGCCTGTGGGGGACATTTTACATCCAAACCACAACAAAGACTTTATGGTGCATTCTGTTATCTTTATTGTACATACATATAATCATCCATCAGGATTAGATGCAGATCATGGCAAATATAAAAAATTCTAATAAAACTGTTTCCCAAATGATATATTTTTGAATTTTTTTAAACCAAATGGATAACTAGGGAAATGACAAATGCATAGAAATAATTTTGCTGAATTTTTTCTGTTGAGGGCAGGTGGTCAATGTAGAGCCAAAGGGAAAGATGTTTCCATCCAAAATGGGAAATTGACTGTGGGTATATTTCAATAGTTGAAGCTAGCAAGGCCAGACTAGTTATTAAATGATCACATGTGCACTTATAGTGACATTTAACTGGAAGACTTTTATACTTCCCATCACAGAGTGACAAGTTCAATTTTTTTTTTTTCATTGAACTGAATAGTTGTTGCACACAATGGTCTTATATTGAGTAGTAATTCAACCTGGGCCAACATCACACTAAAATAATTGTTCAGACCAGAGGCAGAAGAGAATAACAATGAAATTGATTGGGTTCACACAAATTTAGCTAATTGATAGAATTTTTCAACTTCTAACCCACCCATTCCATATCAGAGATACACAGCTTCCATAGCTCAGGTGTAAATTCTGTCAAATCCCCAAATCTGCATACCATTAGAGCACCTGGCTGGGTCTGGATTTGAGCCCCTCCACTATCATCTTAGGGAAATTACCCTTTATTTGCCTCCTCTGTGTTAAGTAGGGGTTTGGCCAGTATCTGGGAAAATAGTGAAACAAAGTCTGCTTTGGTCATGCTGCAAAGACCCCATTTCTTCATAATTTTAAAATCCCATTTCAACATTTACTGGATAGATGTCAGCTTCTGTGCAACAGGAAACTTATACCAGTCCTTCCCAAAAGTCTTCAGTGCATTTAGAAGGCTCCCTAGGTTTCTGAGGCAAGCCAGGAAATGGCCATGTAGAACAGACTGGGGACTAGTCAGGAGCTTTTCAGACCTCTACCAAGGTGAACGGAATCAGGAATTCAGAATTCCAGGTTTAAGCTAATCCTGAGGAGTCTGCTCACTCTGTAGTTGAGATTTTATAGTCATCTTTGTGTGAGGAAATACTTCTTTTCAGTGCTGGGAATCAAATAGCGGCTTGCGAATGCTAGGCAAGCAGTCTAACACTGAGCTAAATCCCTAGCCTATTGATGCACGTGTGTGTGTGTGTGTGTGTGTGTGTGTGTGTGTGTGTGTGTGTGGTGCACACATGCATGTTGTACATGTGTATGTGTACATGAGTGTTTCTATGTGACTTAGTGTAGGAGTTCATGTAGGTGGACATGCACTTGTGTACCCACGTGTGTGGAGGTCAGACAAGAACGCAGTTGCCATCCCCTCAGACCCCATCTCCTCCCTTTTGAGATGGACTGTCATTGGTCTGAAGCTCCCCAGGTAGTCTAGACTAGCTTGCCAGCAAGTTCCAGAGACCCTCTTATCTCCACCTTCCAAATGATGGGATTGCAAGCATTTTCCACAATGCTAAGCATTTAAAGTTGGGATTTTAGGAATGAACTCAGGTAAATATGCTTTAGTGCTGCAAGTGCCTTAAATACTGAGTTATCTCCCCATCCTGAAATGCAATTTTTCAATAGCTAGAGTTAACCTACATCCAAACATTGTGCCAAGCATGGGGGTGAATTCCTGTAACACCTGAATTACACAGAATGAGATAAGGAGATCATTACTTCAGGCCAAGTGCGTGCAGGGATCTTGCCTCAAAACTCAAACCTCCTCCCCAAAGTGCACCCCATTGTGCACCATGCATATGCTGTTACCTGTCAAATAAAGAATACAAATTTTAAAGAACTTACAAATGTCACTCCCAGAGGAGGAATCCTGAAGCTTCTTAAATGTAAGAGAGCCTCACCTGCTACCCATCTCCAGTAAGGAATAACATTTGTACCACACCCCAGGAACATTTATTTTTAAAAGTGACATGAGTTAGTTTGAGGCATGGCCAAACCTCACTTGTGTGTGCCCACTACACTTTGTGGCTAGTTGGTGAGCACTAAATAATTACGAAGAAGCATGAAACCCTTTTGCTATGCTAAAGGCATCAATCACAAAAGTCCTTATGCTGTATGATGCCATTTATAAAACACAACACAAACAAACATACAGAGAAAGCAGTCAGTGGTAACTAGAAGTAGAGAGCAGTGGGGAATGAGAATGGGAGGGTTGTAGACGAAACGCATGCAGTCTTTGTGAGGCGATAGAAATACCTTAAAACTGATTGTGATTATGACTGCACATGCTTGTTAGAAAACTAGAAATCACTGACTGGTGTTGACTTCACATGTTTGAATGGCATAGTGTGCTTATTTTTTCCCCAAGAAAGCTGTTGAACAAAATATATGTGACCCTCAATGAAATGTGTCTTTACACAATTGTGGAAGAAAAATTCATCACTCTGTCTCACGCCTCTTGACTCTGAAGACTTACAGAATTTCAGTACCAAAACTGCACTCAGCTTTTAAAGTGTGGATTTCATTTTTCACCTCACATTCACCACTGATGAATTAGTGGTTAAACCCCATGGAGACTCCATTCTGTAACTGAAATCCAAACATACAACAATCCTCAAAAAAGCATCAGGACCAAGCCATGGATCCTGTAAAAGAAATGCCTGTGGGTGGCAGGGTTGGCGACATGCTGAGTGTGGTTAATTAAGAAAGCACATCATTTTTGGTGGAGACAAGGTTGCTGTCCTCCCCTGCTGCCAATCTCAACCAGGCAATTTTGTCCTCAAAGTCAATATTGAAATCTATTGGACCTGACAGAACATGGCTTCCAAACAGGTTAATTTCAGCTGTTGATTTCCAAGGCAACAATCAGCACAGCCGTATTTGGGGCCAAGGAGGGGCACAGTGAAAAGGCAGCGCTCTCTAATGTGGTGTAAAGAGCAGTGTGAATAAGTTTCTTTGCATGAATTGATGATAAAGCTGTGTGTAATCACTTTGTATTTATTTCTGGCATCTACTATTCATTGAAATTAAGGATATTCCTTGTAGAAGCATGATTTGGAATTTTTCTAATGTTTTCTGATTTACATACTCTTGAAAAAGATGATATAAGATAATAACTACTTAGTATATGAATGGAATATATCATGTTTATTTATTATGATCTGAATATTTGTTGAGATTTAAGATTGCATGTATACAAAATAAATCTTTAAATACTAAATGAGAATCTATTAGATTTTTTATCACCAATATGCTTCCCTTTACAAAGCTTAATTTTCATACAAAAAATTTCATAATTTTTGTTATCCTTAAAAGTAAACTTAGTCTTTTCATTTTCTAAATAAAAACAAAATGAAGGCAAGGGTCGCAGCCAGGTTTGCATTGCTGGCAGGAATCACCCGACCAAGAGCGTCGCTTGGGGACAAAAAAAGGTCTACTTTGGCTTACAGACTCTAGGGGAAGATCCACAATGGCAAGGGGAAACAATGCCATGAGTAGAGGGTGGACATCATCCCATGGCCAACATCAGGTGAACAATAACAACAGGAGAGTGTGCCAAACACTGGCACGGGGAAACTGGCAACAATACCCATAAGCCCGCCCCCAACAGCACACTGCCTCCAGGAGGTGTTAATTTCCAATTTCCATCAGCTGGGGAGCCTAACATTCAGAACTCCTAAGTTTATGTGGGACACCTAAATCAAACCACCACAGCAAGTGTGTTTCATAGGCAGAAAGTGGCAGTATTATGGCCAGAACTAGGGTTCTAGAGTAGAAGTTGTGTTTACATGTTTATATAACACTCAACAGCCTGGATAGAGTTACAAATATGTTAAATTCAAACATAGTGGTTCAAGAAAAACAGCAGAAGTCAAAGCCAAATGGCCACATGGCCTCTGAATTTATTAGGCCTGATGAGCCAATGCTAAAAACAGTACTTCTGGGTGAAGAGATGGCTCAGTGGTTATAGGTATATACTTGCAATGAGTGCTAGGCCAGGTTGGATCACAAATTTCTCTTCTTTTACTTAAAATGTTTGTTTACTCATGAGCTATGTGTCAGTAATATATTTTGACATGTGATTTTTTTGTACAAGTCATCAACTGTTGTATATTTAGACTATGCATTAAAAATAAACCACATTAACATCTTGGAAGACTAGAGAGATGGTTTAGTGGTTATGTGCACTTCCTGCTCAAGCATGAGGCTCTAATGGAGCTTGAAACTACCTGAGTTCTAATCTCCAGACCCTACATAAACAGCTGTGTATGGCCATACATACCTATAACCTCAGACCCACAAAGTGCAGCAGTGTCTAGGGAATCTTCCCAGGCTTGTGAAAAACAGAAAGCTCCAGAATAGCTAAGAGACTCTAGCTCAAAATGAGAATGGGTGGAAGCATGATAAAACAAGATATCCAATGATCAAAGTTCTGCTCTGGGCACAACCAACCAGCATATGAGGTGCTGAAATGGCACATTCATGTGCATACCCCATGCGCATACCACATTGCACACACCTACATACACAAAATTCGAATATAGAGCTGGAGAGATGGCTTAGCGGTTAAAGTACATGCCTGCAAAGCCTAAGGACCCCAGTTCGATTCTCCAGGTCCCACATTAGCCAGATGCACAAAGGGGTTCATGCATCTGGAATTCGTTTGCAGTGGCTAGAGGCCCTGGCGCACCTATTCTCACTCTCTCTCTCCCTCTCTCTGTCTCTAATTAATAAATAAATAAAAAAGTAAAATCTTTAAAAAAATTCGAATATAAAAGTAAAAATGTGGCATAATTTAATCCTTTACCCTAAATATCTTCTTATTCAAAATGTCCTTGTAGAATGCATTGACCTAGTTAATCTTACTGAGTAACATGTAACAATGGTTGCTGAATTTTGCCAACCTCCTGTGAAATGCTTTGTAGTAATGAGGTGGGTTTTAGGAGAGGTTTTTTGCATTTTTTTGACTAAGAATGATTGAATATTCTTCAGCATAAGCTACTTTAAATTCTACCCAGAAAGTATGCACACAAACACACATATTTATATATGCACATATATACAAATGTATAAATAGAATGATTTGTAATCATAAAATATTTGATCTTGACATTTTTCTATATCCTTCCTGTTAAAAGTACTGACATTCTTGGCAAGATGTTTTCAAACAAGTAATGATTTAATCAGCATCTGGAAATATTCATTTTCAACATAGGTAAGGAGAAGGAAGCATTAATAGGAAAAGAAAATGTATTATCCCCTACCAGGATATTGATTGGACCATACAGATGAGACTTCACTGCTGTATTTCACTAGCAGGGATTTCTGGTTTGGCCCCTTAGGACTAATTTTCCACTATAATTTCAAACATTTGAAAGTCACATTCTTTCAGCAGTTGCAAAAATTGTTCCTTTTTTGCATCAAAAATTGATCCCTTTGAGTGTTTTCCATTTTAGCACAAATAATTTATTGCTAGATGCCTTTATGAGACAACAGGAAATATGCTTACCTCTCCAATATCCTTTTAATAAAAATATGGATTGGAATCCACTAGGAACACTTAGTCACATCAGGCATGAGAGAAACCTGGCTAACTTGTTATTTTCTTAGAAAAGTATAAGCACAGGGCATTTTCTCAATACGCTCTGATCCTTGTTAAATCTCACTCCCTAGAAAGAATGACAATATTTGACTGATGTGAATAGGCAAAGTTATTTACTGTTTGTACTTTCTACACGAAGTAAAGGCAAACCTGATGCTCTGAAAATTCAAGAAACTCAAGTGTGAGTTAGGCAGAAGTGATGTGAGCTAAAGGGACACTTGCTTATTAAGAACTGAAGGAAATAAAGCCAGCATCTTCCCCATTATTAATAATTTTCCATTCTATTAATGTAACAGGGTTCTTATAGGCTAACTTTTAGAAACTGGGAAATTCACTATAAGGGTTTTTTTGAAAGTATATCATTTATTATTTAAGATGAAAGTTACAGATTATTTTACTGCCTATCATCCTGCCATTATATTCCCAATGTAATAAGACATAGGGAGAAAATATCAGTGAATGATTCATCCAGGGAAACCATTCCAGGAAGAGATATTAAGCAATGACATGGGTTGATATTGAAGTCTTATCTCCCAGGAGCTATGAATGTTATATTTGGTAAATGTTTCCCAGTGATGAAACTAAAGGTTTAGAGATGAGATTGATTCGGATTTATCTAGAAACACTCTATATCCAATGGCAATTATTATTACCAGAGACATAGAAACAGACACACTAGGGGAACAGGTGAAGTCAGGGGAAGAAGATACTTGGGCTATACTGAACCCCAAGCCAAGGAATACCTAGAGTTCTCAATCACCAGTAGGGGCAAGAAACAGAGCTCTCCTGAGACTTCAGTGGGAATGGACCGGACAGTATGTTCAGTTCACATTTCTGGTCTGCTGAACTCTACAGAAAATAAAGTTCTATTGTATTAAGAGAGGATATTTGTGATGATGTGTACAGCTGCTTTAGAAAATTAATACAAATTAAACCATCTAGAAGACCAGTTTTGAAATATTGAGAAAAAGTAGAAGTTATCACTCACAGTTGGGACTTCTCCAGAAAACTCACTTCTGCTGTAAAGACCTCAATGAATTATTAGGTACAGCCACTTTACCTATGATAAGCCCCTTTATCCAAACTCAGCCTAACCAAGTCACCATGCCAAATGACTATCACAGAAGATGAATTACTTGCTCAAATTTCCTTATTTAGTAAGAAGGTTTTATTTTAATCGAGTCAAATATTAAGGTAGCTCTTAAATCAACCAGTTAGCATGGGAAAAATGGATAAATATCTGTATTAGCCAGAGTCCTCTGGAGGAACATAAATGATAGAAAGATGTATTAAAATGACATTTTTTATACTAGGTTACAGGTAAAAGCCTGTAGTCCAACAATAGCTGCCTGCAGGCCGGGGAGTCAGAGAATCTAGTAGCTGCTCAGCCTGTGAAGCTGATACCTCAGCAGTCCCGATCTGGTACTGAAGGTCTAGAAGATTCCTAAAGAGCTGCTAGGCTAGGTTGAAAGGCTGAAGAAGCTAGGCTCAGATGTCCAAAAAGCATAGCAGCAAGAGAATGGATACATGCATCAGTAAGACTTGTGGAAGACAGGGAAAAGGCCCTGTTATACTGTGGTTTATTTATATATAGTACACCACACAATGGGCTGTCCTCTCTGGAGGAAGGACTTACTCTTTCCATCAATCTTTCCTGGAAACAGCTTCATAGACCTGACCAAGAATCATGTCCTTAATTGGATTCCTAACTGATGAAGTTGCCAACAGAACTTAATCATCACAACAGCTAACATTTATTTCTATGTGCAGACAACTAAGTAAATATTATATTGAATCCCAGCCAAGTCTTTGGCACCAATAATTTGAAAAATAAGAAAAACTACCTAAATGACTTTATCTATAGATGAACTGGGAAGAGAAAATTCCCCAGGACACTTGTTTGTATACAAGCAGGTGTCAACTATTCAGCAAGCTAAAGTGTATCACCTCTTTCTGAAGGGATTTTTCATTTAGTGAATGACTGATTTTGTAAGACCATATAGAGGCTTCTGATAATTCCTGAGGAAAAAGGGAAAAACAGAAGGGTGGAACAAGAAGGATAGGACAAATATACAGATTTACAAATCTGATTATACAAATTTGATTAAGCAGTTATCATCTGTCATAATGTGATTCTTTGTCCTTATATGATAGACCAAGTATGTGGCTCTCATTCCTGCAACAGGAAATCGGGCACATCGGAGGTTTGTGTCAAGCAGAGACCAAAGGTAAATGCAGGGCAAAAGCACAGTCTCATAGTGAAACCTCCCTGTGTTTACAGCGGTGTGGCCCTACTAAACTTCCCCTAAGCTTAATTAAACTTCAGATGTTTTTCCTGGCCACAGACCTCAGGCCTTGCTTTTATTAGAACATTTGCTTTAGGAAAATTGGAATTGTAAATTCCTTCTCTAACTCTTTGTTATGTATCCCAGAAAGGCATGGCAGCATCCTGAGAGAGGTGGTCACACTGAAGGAGAGAGAGAGAGAGAGAGAGAGAGAGAGAGAGAGAGAGAGAGAGAGGAACATTGCAGTTGCACCTGCTCTCTCGTATTTCTCATATTTAATATGGGACTCTATTCCATGGGATGGTGTCACCTATATACAGGGTAGATTTTCCCTCCTCAGTTAAAAAATTCTGGAAATGCCCACCAAGACATGCTTGAACTGTGTCTCCTAGGTAATTCTAAATTCCATCACGTTGAAAATCAAGACCAACTACCATAGTGTCCTAATCCAATTGGCCAACTTCCTTCCCAGCATCCTCCAATAATTTTCATTGTCTCACCACAGTGGTTTAACATTCTCTCTACTGTTGTTTTAGTGAAGTAGAGCCTTGCTTTTACTGTAATAGTCTTGAATAAAGCCTTCCTTGAGCTGGATGTGGTGGCACATTCCTTTAATCCCAGCACTAGGGAGGCAGAGGTAGGAGGATCACTGTGAGTTCAAGGCCACCCTGAGACTACATAGTGAGTTCCAAGTCAGCCTGGGCTACAGCGAGACCCTACCTTGAAAAAGCAAAGAAAACAAAAAATCTTTCCTTGAGTCTTCAATTTTTCCTGTGCAAATTTTGACAGTTAAAATCAATGTGTTTCCCACTATACAGACAAATACATAAGGCTTTCTGCATCTGTGTTAGAGCTATGCAGAAATATCAAAATTCTTAGCATTCAAAGAGTCAGATAGCAATCTTTGGACACAAGTATCCCCTTTGACTTAGCCCATATTCATTTACTTTCATACTATTTTCTGAGATGTAATGAATAAGACATGATAGATGATAATATGGATGGCAGAAAGGAGTAATCTTCCTATTCAGTATATATGTCTAGAATGCTGACACACATAATATCACATTCAAACATGAAGAAGATAGACATAGGTATAATGGTGTTTGCCTATAATCCCAAAAATAGAAGCAGGAGGATTATAAATTAAAGGCCAGCCTAGTGACATAGTGAGACCATCTCCAAAATAAAATACCTAAAGATATGATGAGACAAGCAAGATAGGAAGTACAATAAGAATATCAAGAAGGATGCCTTGAAGAATGCAAGAACAAGTTACACAGCAATAGTGGGATCAATGCAAAATGTTCCCATAGCCTCATGTGTTTGTGATTAAGCCCCATAATCAACTCCTGGCTGGTGGACCTTTTGGGAGGTGGAGCCTTGTGAGGTGTATCACTGGAGACAGACCATGTGGGTTATTATCCCAGCCCAACTCTGTGTTCATAGCTCAGCTCACAGTTTCCTTCCTCCCTAATGACATGTAACTGTGTGACACAATTCCATGCTCATGCTGTACTTTCCCAGACTTGATGAAGTTTTCCCTAGGAACTATAAGGTAAATAAACTTTTTCCTCCCTCCCATAAGCTGTTTCTGGCAGGGCGTTTTGTCCCAGCAAGAAACAGGCAACTGAAATGACTAAAGCAACCACATAATTGAGAGATAGAGCGAAAAAGAACAGCAGAGAAAGAACTACTCTATGAAGTGTTGCACAAGTATTATAGGAAGTAGGCAATTATATGATTAAGTAAAGAAGGAGAGCTGGAACAGATTTTTCTCAGAAAAATACTTCAAAATTAGATGTGTGTCCTTGGGTTAAAAAATAAGGATAGACAAGCAAACTCTCACTTGAATCTTGAGAATGAAGATCAAGTGCTTCTCAGGTGCACAGCACAAGATGTAGTTACATGCTTCGTTGCTGCCAAAGGTTTAACCAACTTGTTGAACAGTTTGCTTCCTGACAGCCACAACTCTGATAGTGTTCCTTGACATGGCCATTTCTGCTTTGTTTTATGGTTGGTGTACATTTGTTTCTTTCCTTCATCTATACTTGTGAGAAATTGATGCTAAAATATATTTCCTAATTTTTTTGAGGTAGGGTCTTGTTCTAGCCCAGGCTGACTTGGAATTCACTCTGTAGTCTCAGGGTGACTTATGGCAATCCTCCTACCTTTACCTCCTGGGTGCTGGGATTAAAGGTGTACACCACCATGCCCAGCTATTTCCTAATTCTTGACATTGTTATCCATTTACCTTGAAGCCTAAAGACTTTGATAGTGGTAATTCCTGTGAGGACTAATTTTCTTTCACAGTATACCTGGTTCTGTAATAAGTCCAAGATTTAAAGCTGAAGGTCTCACAAAAGGCTACAGCAGCACATGAGCCAAAGGTGATCTGGCACAACTCACCTCTCTGGGAGCCCCTTCCTCCCCACTGTATGCAATCATGTGTGAACTAGGCAGAGTTCTCAGCTCAGGGCACAGCCATGCCAGCTCTTCTTTTGGCATTGACATTAGAAGACTAAATGCAAAAATGTAGGCTATGTCTAGTGTGCTGGGAAAGAAGGAAGCTAAATCTGGCTGGTGGACCCAGAAATGATTTCAGGGAACAATGTATTAGCAGATGAGGACTGAAGGAATCACAAGAATTATCTGGTTGACTGTCTCATCACAAAACCATCATCATCCTCACCATGATAATCATACCATCATTATCATCATCATATTATCATTGTCACAACTAACATCATAATACCATCATCATCATCACCATCATCATCCTCACCATGATCATCATACCTTAATTATTATCATCACCATCATGATCACATTATCATTATCACCACTAACATCATCATACCATCATCATCATCATCACCATCATCATCATCCTCACCATGGTTATCATACCATTATTATCATCACTGCCATTATCACCATCATCAATATTATCACCATCATCATTACTATTATTATTACTTTGTAGATTTTCGAGGTAGGGTCTCACTCTAGCCGAGGCTGACCTGTACTTCACTATGTAGTCTTAGGCTGGCCATAAACTCACAGAGATCCATCTACCTCTGCCTCCCAAGTCCTGGGATTAAAGGCATGAGATACCACACCTGGGTCACCATCACCATTATTATCACTGCACCATCCTCATCCCCATCATCACTCTCATCACTGTCAGCGTCATAGCCATCATCATGCTATCATCACTGTCATGTTATCATCACCATCACTGTCTCTATCATCAGTCAATATCATCACCATAATTATCATCAACATCGTGCTTATTATCACAGTCTAATTATCATCATCTCCATTAACATTATCATCTTGAGTGCCATCACAGTGATCAGCATCATTATCACTATAAGCTCCATCACCATAATTATCAGAGCCCTCATAATTATCACCACCACCATTATCACCGTCATCATCTCCATCACCATTATTATCAGAGCCCTCATAATTATCACCACCACCATTATCACCATCATCATCTCCATCACCATCATCATCATCACCAACACCATCACCACCATCATGATCACGTCTGTCATGATCATCATCATAACCGTTATCACCAAAGCTGATACTCATTCATTTGCTAATATGGTAAATGTCATAGAGGTACTGTGTAATAATTAATCATTTTATCAACATAACAATTTTGTGATTCGTTATTATTTTTGTCCTGGCTTACCCATGAAAAAAAAATGAGGCAGGAAGTGATGGAATATTTGTGTAATGTCAAACGCAGTTGGGTCCATAACTCACAGCTGTTCTCCATTTACTCTTCAAATATCTGATTCTGGACTCTCGTTATGTCTGTGGCACAGTATTTTTTGTGTTCTGCATTATGAGAAGCCTGGCCCATCCTTTTACTACTGGCACCATAGCAGAGATGCATTCCCCATGCTACAACTGTAGAAAATTTGCAGCTGTATCTTGAACTTGCAATCACAGGGTCCCTGAATGTGTTAATCCTGTTCCACCTAGTCACTGCTAAAATGAAAATTTCATTGAGTGGATGGGAAGGAGCAGGTAAAATGAAAGCCTCCAGCCTGAATTGTTAGTGTCCTTTCAAACAGCAGCATCAGCCTCTATTTCTGACATTAGCATGAACATCCATCAAGCCTCATGATGCATTGCCTCTATTCCAAGGTCTGGATTAGTTTCACAGAAGCAAATAGAGAAAATGTGATACTATCAGAGAACCCTGTGTCTTTTGTCACTCTGCAAGGCTCTGGCTGCTGGTTATCGCTACTGAAGTGCAAAATAACAATGAGAGACTTGATTGTTTTCTCAGTTAAAACTTGCAGGAGACTTCCTTTGGAAGAGACAGAAAATTGAGAATCCTATAATCATTTTCAAATGGAGGCTGAATGTGTTACCACTTACGAGCATGTCCAAGAATGCTCTATGTCTAGTGAGATAATAACATGAGAAAGCAAGACTGTGAAGCAAAGAACTAGCAAGCCAGAAGCAACAAGCCAGAAGCACACCATGCATTCACATAAAGAATTCACCTAAGGAAGCTATATACTTATAGACAAAAAAGGTCAAACCATGGTTTTCTGAACAGCCCTGCCTGGTTTCTATTCTAAAAATGGAACTGGACAAGGAGGAAGCCTTTAAGTTACTAGCCCATAGTGTTATTAGAACAGAAACTCTGTAAGTTATTGATCAATAACTGATGTTTGGACACCTACTTCAAGGCTATTTCTTAGAAGTAAAGTTTTTATTTACAAAGGTTATCCTTATGTTTTCTGCTCCTTTACAACTATTAATAGCTCTGTAAAGTGGTCAAGTAGCAGCAAAGTGGAGGGTCACTTTTGGAGCACATTTCAAGGCACAACCTGCTGTGCACAAGCGTGTTGCTCCATGGGGCAGGAAGAGCCCTAGGAGTGTGGGGTATTTGAAGGTCAGAGTAAATCACACTTTGTACAGTAAACATGTGGATGTCACCTTGAACTAGAAGAAGGGGCATGTGGAGAGATAGCTCTCTATGGCTCTTCTAATCAAATGTGACCTATACTTTGTCATTTTCCTTGGCCCTTTCTCAAGTATTAGTTAGAATGAAATGCCTCCCATGAAAGCTCATAGAGGTATTAAGTAAGGAGAGTCATGTAAAGACCACAGAGCCAAGCCTGAACTCAGCTAATATCAATCATTACACATACAAAGAAAAGGATGTAGTAGACTGTAGGCACTTTACAACACAGCCTTCTTCCTCAGAAAACAATTACTAGGCCAGGCCATGTATGTTTTGTTATTATTAAGAACATATTTTGTATGGATATGTCATGTGTTGGTACTACTTTTCCCTCCTCCCTGCCCCCATTCTGCAAAGGGCCCTCCTCATTGGGGTTGCTGGCATTCCCCACGGGGTTGTGGGCTATGTGTTGTGGGAGCAGCAATGTTATTGGGGGAAGGCACTGACTCTGGGCATGATACCCCAACCTGCAACTATGACAAACTTTCCACCCCCTCTTCTGCTAATCCATGAGCTGTAGTGTGTGTGTTTTAAGTCTACTTCAGTGATGAGATCTTAGGAGCCTCTGGATCTCTGCTTTGGTAAGTGTTGAGCATCCTCAGCCTCTGCCTTCTTTACCCTGGTGCGGCTTATCATGCTCACCATGAAAGCAGCACTCTTGCTTATCTCCTCACTTCCTCTATGGCTTTGCCAGGGCCTTGACTGAGATATAAAGGATTGTTGATCTCCTTGGGTCTTACTACCTTCTGAAAAGGAAAGCAGATTCTTCAATGGAGAGTAAAGTCAGAATAATTTAAATTGATAAGTACTATTAATTTAGGGAGAGTTTTGGGGGTATAGCACCTGTTTTAGCCAAAGACTAGTGGGAGCTCGACATTAGAGAGCATAATTTTTATCTCCATAGGATTTGGACCTGCTTCCCAGTCCCAGATATGGGTTCCTTTACACTGAGAAGATCTCTTAGCCAATTAGAAAGCCATTGGTTATGCAATAAGGCTGTGTGCCACCATTGCACTGGTGTGTACTTCTTGTCAGGCTGGTTGTGTTAGTAGTTTAGACCCCTGTTTTCTCACACCATTGTTGGCCACTTTCCCCCAGTAGCACATGAAGTGCTTTCTAGCACTAGATGGTCTATCTGGGGACTGGATCTCTTCTGGATTACATCCAGGTCTCTCTGTGTTCTGCGTTGGCAGCATATGGTATCTTTAGCAATAGAGTCTTACTTTTTACATCAGGTGGGTAATCAAGTGCTTTGGCAGAAGCATGTCTTCTTTAGGGGATCTCATAGTTTTTTTTTTTTTTTTAATAAACAGCTCAATTTGGGTAGTTCCTACTTCTGATACTAAGAGTTATAGGTCAGAGCCAATGGTTTTTAAGGTTAGGCTTCATCCTACCCTCTCCAGGGCCCTTCTTTGCAGGCATTTCCCCTATACTCCTGTTAGGGGTTATATCTTTAACATAGCTCCAAGAAGAAAGGTTTCTATGGTACCAGTTCATTTTTGGTTTAGATTTGTGTTCATGATTTCCCCTCCTCCCCCCCCTCTCTCCCCAAATGATTTCATCCCTGTTGTCTAGACCTCAAGTTTCCTATCAGGAATGGCAGCAACTCAAGCTGATCCAGGTTAGGAACTGAAGATTAGTGGGAATAAGTGGCCCTTGTCTTTCTGTAAGTGTGTGTGTTCACTGGGTATGATCTGTTTGAAGTCCATCCATTTCCTTACAAATTTGTTGTATCATTTTTTTTCTTACTGCTGAGTAGAATTCCATTGTGTATATGTACCCCAACCCATTATCCATTCCTCAAATTATGGGCACCTGGGTTGATTCCAGTTCTTAGCTATTATGAATTAAGCAGCTATAAACATGGTTGAGCACAAAGCTCTGTAGTGAAGCATTATTCATTTATTTGCAAGGAGAGAGAATGAAAGAGAAATAGAATGAGAGAAAAAAAATGGATGTGCCAGGGCCTCTGGCTGCTACAAACAAATTCCAATTGCATGTCCCACTTTGTGATTCTGTCTGTACATGGGTACTGGGGAATTGAACCTGGGCCATTAGGGTGTGTAACCAAGTGCCTTAACTGCTTATTCTTCTCTCCATCCCTAGCCCATAACTTTTAAACTTTAAAATTAATTAATGAGCCAACTAAATTTTGGCTATTTGAAAAATTCACATTGTCTTACATAGAATGAAAAGTATCAGTGATAGTGCTAAAAAATTCTGAAGATAATGTCAGAATAGCAACTAAAAATTATTGGTCAATAGAAGAATCATTTATGGGATGATCTTAAAGACATCTGGCATTTTGTTACATGACGTTTATCTTATTTGAATAAAATTAGTGCAATGTCAATGTCAGAGAATGTCAATTTTGCCTGACATTTTAACCTTAGTTTAAATCTACAAACATGTATAAAGCAACCTTGCAACCATGCAGTGCTGTAGAGTAACTAGTACAACTCTTAATAAGATCAACTCCTACACTCCCAACTTCATGTGTTTGTTATAAACATTAACATAAAATGTGTTACAGACTTGGTGAGTCCCTAAATAATAAGGAAAGTATTATCTAGGAATTGTTTGTAAGTGACAAGCCCAAGTAGCCTAAATATTGGAAAGAAGGTGGAATAGGGTGGTACCTTTGTGTTCCAAGGGATTGAAGTCACAGGCTGACATGTAGCTCAGCAGTACAGCACTTACCTATACTGTTGGGACCCTGAGTTCAATTCTCTGCACAGAAGAACAAAGGAGAATAAAAGGATCAAAGTACAGCAGTATTTAGCTCCAAGTGTGGCTGCATCCAGAGCTTCATGATGCCATCTCCCTATGCCTCCTCATCTCATGATGCTCCCTCTATGTTGACCTATTTAGCCACCTGGGCCCCATGTCCTGTTGTTAGCTAATAGCTATGCCCAGATTCTCATGCCATAGTTTAGCAATTATGGAGGAAAGGACACTCTTCTTCCCCAAAGTTAAAGCAAAAACCTCACAAGTCTGAAACCTTATTCTGACATAGATTGCGTGACTGTCCTTAGATTACCAGTGGCCCAGACCCTGAACCAGAACAGAATTATATGCTCATTTGAGGACTACGGAAATAGCTTTTCTAAAATGCTGATATTAGAAATAGAATAATTAGTCTAGATTGTATGAATAATAAGAAAGATAAAGTGATTTTAAAAAAAAGAAAGGAAAAAATACATTAGTTAGTGTCATGTTCAAAAGGGGTCAAAGAATAACCCAAAATCAGAGATGCTGGACAATGAGTATATTTCCATTTTAATAGTTTAAAACTGCATGGTAGCCATCTGAAACTGATAAAATGTGCAGTATCATATGAAATTAGGTTCATATCTCTTATCATTCCTTTACTGATTTTATTTCTCATAACATAATATGGTCCAAGATAATGGCTAGGATCCCAGTCATTATATCACACTCAATCTAACAAATAGATTATAAACTTATAAAATGAGACCCTTTCCTTTCAGGTTACATTCTAATAATTGAAGTTAACATTGCTAGTTCCATTTCCTTAACCAAAGGCTGGTCACATGGGGACACTGAATGGGAGAACAGGTTAAAAATATGTCATCTTTATTCTGAACAACAATAAATAGGGAGTATATTGTTGAGAAATAGATAAAAAATAGAGATTATATGGGTAACTAAATATGTAAGCATATTTGGAAATTAATAAATACAATGAATATAAATTGCAGTGCAATCAGAAAGTCATAACCTTGGGATTTATCTTTCTGTAAAGCTATGAAACTCAAAACTCAAACTAGCTTCTTCATATACCTAACAAATCAGAAAAAATACTGATTACTCTATACAGAGATAATCCTAAGTAGTGTTTAAAATGTGGGGCTGGAGAGAGTGTTTAGACAGTAAAGCACTTGTGTGCAAAGCCAAAGGATCTTGGTTTGATTCCCCAGGATCCACATAAGCCAAATGTACATGGTGGTACATGCATCTGGAGTTCCTTTGCAGTGGCTAAAGCTCCCTGGAATGCCTATTCTCTCCCTCTCTCTCTGTGTCTCTCTTTCTGTCTCTCTCTGCCTCTTTCTCTATCAAATAAATAAATAAAAATGAAATAGTTAAAAATGAATTATTGGGGGCTGGAGAGATGGCTTAGCGGTTAAGCACTTGCCTGTGAAGCCCAAGGACCCCGGTTCGAGGCTTGATCCCCAGGGCCCACATAAGCTAGATGCACAAGGTGGCGAATGCATCTGGAGTTCATTTGCAGACAATAGACACTCCTGTTTACTAGGTGGGAAAGTTAATAATATAGATGATGATAGTTAAAATGATTCAGAGGAAATGAAGACCACAGATTTCTTCCCAGTATGTAAGAGATGTGTTTGTGTAGCTCCGTCATTATAATTGATGAAGAAGATCAAGTTGTACCACAGGTCTTGCAGAAATGAACTGACTAATAAATAGAGAAAGCCCTCAAAACCTAAGTAGCATTTGCAAGGAAATCAAACAAGTTAGTTAAAAGTAAAAGAAACCTGTGAAAGGAAAAGTAATGAGTCAAAAACAAGACTGAGCAGATGTTCAATATTTCGGATATAAACAACAATGGCTTGTAGGCATTTCATTAAGTTATGTTACCACAGTTTCTTAAATCTTAGGGACAGAATCTTTCAAATGTGCTTGCTGAGGGAATTTGGATGACTCATGGCAGAGATTGATCAAGTACCACTGTACAATGCTACACTACAGATCAACAGACCAGGTGCTGGTTATTCATGCAAGTGGAGTGCACAGAACAAGCAGATTTTTTTTCATGGCAATTTTATGAAAGCAGATATTATTAATATGGAAATTTATTCAGAGTTATTTTATCTGAACATGGTAGTGATATAAAAATAGTTTATGTAGCTTAATTGCCAACAAACCAACTCGCTCTGAAATGTTTTAAATTTTGGAGGATTATATGTGAGCACAAATGAACAGAGATTACAATGTTTTGATCTCACAAGTGCATTGACAGGAAAGTAGTCTGGAGATTTCAATCAACAACCCTCACCTTTAAAAGCTGGGTGTAACACAACCCACTTTTATTCTACTTCATCCTACTACTACTTTGTGGAATGAACTGGAGGAATAATTAGAAATTTTAATAAAATTCATAGCAAATAGTTTAAATCATGTATAACTTGGTACATATCTCTGAAAACATGGTAATGACCACATAACCTTTCAGTAAAATTGAATGGTCAAAGATCTTGTAGTGAAGCCCTTTCTGTTAAACGGACAGCTGTGAGAATGCCATGTTTCTACCTGTTCAGTAGAAGAAATGTTAATCTCTCATGTGTGCTTAAGGTGGAAAAACCAATGAGCCAAGGACTTCTAGCCAGAGGTGCAGATTCACGTTACTGCTGCCATTAGAGAAGTGAATGTCATTCTGTGTCTTTTTGAAGACTCATGTGATGCTAATAATTGAATTATATATTCTTCTGTCAGTTTTTTACTTTTTGCCATTTTATCAAAAAAGAAAAAGTTACAGCCAGAAATGAACCACCAATGCTGTGACTTTATCTTATACCTTCCTAGGAAACAATGGGCAAGCTGACCATAACCCTGAAGGACAGGTGATTATTGATAGGTGTTGCAGTCAGGTTCACATTGCTGGTAGAAATCACCCAACCAATTGTGGGAAAAAAGAGGTTTATTTCTGCTTACAAGCTTGAGGGGAAGCTCCACGATGGCAGAGAAAAACAATGGCATGAACAGAAGGTAGACATCACCCCCTGGCCAACATAAGGTGGACCAGAGCAACAGGAGAATGTGTCAAATACTGGCATGGGGAAAATTCCTATAACACCCATAAGCCCACCCCCCCCAAATAAACTGCCTCCAGAAGGCATTCATTCTCACATCTCCATCAGCTGGGAACCTAGCATTCAGAACACCTAAGTTTATGGGGGACACCTGAATCAAACCACCAGATTCCAGCCAGATATCTCAATAATGCTCTGTGAACACAGCATGTGGTGTCTTCAGCAGTAGGGTCTTATTCTTTGCCTCTGGGGTTAATCAAATGCAGTGACAGAAGCCTGTCTGGTTTTGGGGATCTCTAGGTCTCTCTGACCAACAGCTCAATATGGATCTTAACCAATTTTGGGTAGTGGGAATTACAAGCCAGAGCCAAATGTTTCAGGGTTAGACTTCATCCCACCCTCTCCAAGGTCTTTCTTACCAGATAATCCCCCATACAGGAATATTGAGGTTATATCTTTCAGTCTACTGTCCAGGAGAAAAGATTCTACAGTACTAATTCCTTTTGGATTAATTTTGTATGTATCTCCCTCTGTTTTCCCATTCCCCTCCCCCAAACCCTTCCATCTCTATTATCTGTCCCTTGAGTTGCCTGTCAAGCATTCCTGTAACTCAAGCTGTTCTAGGTTAGGAACCACAGATGAGGGAGAAGATGCAGCATTTCTGTTTCTGTGCTTGTGTGAGTTTGCTTAATATGCTCCGTTCCAAGTATGTCCATTTTCCTATAAATTTCATTATATCATTTTTCGTACTGCTGAATCAATATGGAGACTCCTGAAAAGGATGGAAATAAAGCTGTCAACTGACCCAGATATTCCTCTAATGGGAATCTACTCTCAAGGCCCCACTCTTCATTGAAGAGGTATTTGCTCAACCATGTTTATAGCTGCTCAATTCACAATAGCTAAGGATTGGAATCAACCCAGATGCCCATTTTTTTGACAAATAGATTGTGAAGATGTGAGATATATATATATATATATATATATATATATATATATATATATATATATATAATCAAAGTCTACTCAGATTTCTAAAATTATTTTTGAGAGAGAGCAAAAGAGACAAAGAGAGAGAATTGGCACACCATGACCTCAGCCACTGCAAACAAACTCCAGATGCATGCACCACCTAGTGGGCATGTGCAACCTTGCACTTGCCTCACCTTTGTGTGTCTGGCTTATGTGGGATCTGGAGAGTTGAACATGGGTTCTAAGGCTTCACAGGCAAGTGCCTTAAGCTCTAAGCCATCTCTCCATCCCTCTAATGTTTTATTACAGTTTGTAACTTGGATCCAGTCACCTGGCTAGAGGAAATGTCACTGGGAGCAGATTTGAATTCCAGCCTAAGGTATGCAGAATGAGTTTTTCTGGGGTCCCTCTTGTTTCCTGTGGGTTTCGGTGACTGCTTTCAGTGGTGCTGATGGTTGTTTCTCCCCTTTCTACTTGGATCTATAAAAGGGGCTCAGCCTCTTTTGCCATTATCAGATTTCCCCTGCATTTGTAAGCCTTAAGTAAATTCCTTTCCTCCCATAAACTGTGTCTGTTCGGAGGTTCATTCTAGCAGTGTATAGCTGACTACTACACAGTCTGAATAAAAAGAAGTGAGCTGAGCACAAGCATTCATCTCTCTGGCTCCTGACTGTGGGTATCATGTGACCCACTGCTTCCCACTTCTGTTACCATGACTTCTTTGCCAGGATGTATTGTACCTTCAAAGTATAAGCTAAAACAAACCCTCTAGCCCTTGAATTGCTTTTCTTCAAGCATTTTGTTGCAGCAATGAAAAAGTAATGAGTAAAAATTCCATGACAAATTCTATAATATATCTCTTGCACCTTAATCAAACTTAGCTATCCTGACACATTTGATTCTATAATTTAAGAACATGTTAATGTGGTAGGTGCTGTTCTCAATATTACTTATGCACAAAATATAAAATGGCCTCGATATCCATGACGTCATAGTGCCTGACACTACCTACACAAGACCATCATAAGAGGAGGGAAAGATAATGACGTCAAAATAAAAGAGAGACTAATTGAGATGGGGAGGGGATATGATGGAGAATGGAATTTCAAAGGGGGGAAGGGGGGCAGGGAGGGGATTACCAGGGGATAGCTTTTATAATAATGGAAAATGTTTAAAAATTTGAGAAAACATAAAATAAAAAAGTAAAAATTCAAAAACACATTATAAGTATAAAATAATACTTTTAATTTTACTTTCATCCAAAAAGGTCCCACATTTATGAAGTTCAAATTCTTCCACCCTCAGCCACTGTAATCAAACTAGAACTTCGCAGGACAAATTGTTGGAACTGCTTAATGAAAGAGTTTGAAGATGAAATTTAAAAACAGTACATTATTTGCTTCATTTTGAGTGAAATTTTAGAACAAATACCTAGAGGCCAGTAAGATTGATTTTACTCTCTTCCCATAATCCTGCTGAGATACTTCTCAATTCTATTCTCTATTGAATTGATATAAAACAATTCTTACAAAATTTATATATGCTTGGTCCCTAGCAAATAGCTTTATTATCAATCCAAACTATACCAAATAATATGACAAGCAAGAAGTAAGCCTTGTCACATTAAAAATTTATATCCATAGTATTTCTTTAGAAGCATGTGGAGAGTATTATTAGAGGGTTTCTGCATTTCATGCCTAAATTTTTGTGAAGTTACAATTACAGAATGACAAAAGCAGATTTCAAATTTAATGATAGTGTATCTATCTATATATTACTAATAAACAGACATTAAGGGAACAATCTGGGGCTGGAGAGATTGCTTAGCGGTTAAGCACTTGCCTGTGAAGCCTAAGGACCCTGGTTCGAGGCTTGATTCCCTAGGACCCACGTTAGCCAGATGCACAAGGGGGACACACGCGTCTGGAGTTCTCTTGCAGTGGCTGGAAGCCCTGGCACACCCATTCTTTCTCTCTCTCTTCCTCTTTCCCTCTGTCTGTTGCTCTCAAATAAATAAAAATAAACAAAAATAAATTAAAAATAAAGGAACAATCTGTTGAGATTTGAGATTCATCTTTTCTAGTAATTTGCTTGTTATATTTGTTAAAATATACATTGTGTCTATTTAGTATAATATTTAGAGATGGTTTGTATTCATATTTTCTGTTAGCAATTAATACTGTAATTTTTACAAAAGTTTAAGGCGAATGAAATTCACTGCTCCTTTCACTTTGGATTAATTTTAGAAATCTAGTGTAGAACTTGTTTTTAATTTTCCTATCATTTTCCCTGAGCTGGTGATAAGCACTCTCCCCTCCATAATCTTTTATTCTTACCCTAGTGGGATCTTTTCATGTTGCCGACATGGATGGACTGGACATTGACCTTATAGTTAGCAGAATATAATGGAAAAGATATAGCTCATTCCCTAGACTTGGTAACACACAGGCTGCGTCCTCCATTGTTGGATCCCTCTTTGGCCCTTTGATTTGAGGGAAACCAGCTTGCATGTTCTAAGGGACTACGTTGATGGGTACAGTCAGGAAATGGTCTCTGTGTACATTAGCCAGAGAGAATCTAAGGTTTCAAATACTCATTTGATAAGGTCTGAAGGAGCTACTCCAAGTGGAGTCTTGTGATAGTACAGGTAACTTTGATCTCAGCCTAGTGAAAGAGTCTTTGCTGGACCCCATAACTAAAGCGAAACTGGAATCCTAACACAGAGACCTTAAGATAATAAAGGTTTGAAGTTTAAGCAACTAGTTCATGGCAATTTATAACACAGATGGATCATAAGAACCTTGATTGTTAGGTTCAGGCAATTTCAGTATAGATGTTAGGAAGTCTATCAGGGTAGGCTATAAAATTGAGGAAGAAGATAAATTTTTATTCTTGACAATGTCTAGGCATTGCCTTATGAATTAGTGCAAAATCAGAAGGAAGTAGAGGAGAGAAATTAGAGGGTTCAGTAACACTGAGAAAATGTTTCATAGGCACAAGCCAAATATTTTTGAGATACCCCCAACATCAACAACAAAAGAAATGGAGAGATGGGAGAAATGGCTTTTGTTTCTGTCAGTCTGCCACTCTGGGCTCAGAGTCAGTAATAGTGTTTGTGATTTGGTACCTTATGCATCACATGATCAGCATTAATTTCAGTTTTTAAACACTGCACTAATATATCAGTAATCTTGATTAGTAGGCCCTTTTGCTTGCCCTGCTCTTAGGGGTTCCATCCTAAACCATGCCTTCCATCCTCTCATCCTGGCTGGCCTAATGTAGGATTGTCCTAGGCTATCTCTGCCAAAGGGACCTGTGCCCTGCACAATTCACAGGAAAATCAGGAAAGGCCAAGGCTGTGGGTCGCTCTCCCTGAGGACTTCCCAAGTATACACTTTTGTTTGGTTAGTGGCGCTATAGAATATATAAATCCTGGAGACAGCCTCTGTAGGCCTCACAGGTGAGCCTAGTTATCATGTCTGCTGATTTGAGGGGATAGGGGCAGCAGTAGTGAGGTAGTGGTGATATGTCTGCCTGCAGCAGGAACTCAGCATTTAAGTATTTGAAGAATGCAGCAAGATCCCACTTCCAGCCCAAATTTCAGGCCTGGGTGAGCTCAGGAGAATGTTATGTAATTAACACTTCATCCCAGAGTATGTGATGGAAAGCTGCACCTGAACCCTAGGGGATCAGGTGCTCAAGGGTCCATAGCCCAAGCAGAGAAGTTCCAGTGCCAGGTGGCCAAAAGAACTCAATGCAGTTTACAAGGCGGGCATGAGATCACCTGCAGGGCACCAAACCACTCCCAATCTTCCAAGGATCTATTTGACTCACAAAGCCGAAGCTCCTGTGGACAATTCTAGCATGAATTATTGTCCTCAGGATGGCTTTTCCTCATGGTGAGAAGAAAGGACTTTGCCACTCACAAAGGTTACCTGACCCCCCGCCCCCCCAGGCCTGATTCCTGTGTCCAGATGGCTCTGCCTCCAACTCCTCCTCAGTGCTTTGGTAGTAGAGCCCAGAAATAGTGAGCAAACATCACCGCAGGATAGAAGCGATGAATGAGAGCCAGCCATCCCGAGTCTTGGTCAAGCACAGGGCAGGGTGAAGGGTGCCTCTGGTGTTATGGACTGCTGCAAACACACAGTTCTCTACAGGAGCGAGAGGCTGAGCAGTGGGTGCTTCCTGGATGTTCTTTTATGGAAATTACTCATCATTTACACGAAGAGAGAACTTGTGTCATATCGTGAATTTATCTGATATCATTCCTAGGGAACGTGATGGGCCCTGTTATTCTTATTCCATCCTAGAAAGAGTGAGAGAGAGAGAGAGAGAGAGAGAGAGAGACAGAGAGAGAAAGAGAGAGAGTAGTGTGTGTGTCATGGGAATATGAGTTTAGTAGTTTAGAAAAAAAAATGATATGGGGGTCTGGAAAGAAATTTCTCAGAGGTTAAAGGTGTTTGCTTGCAAAGCCTGACATCCTGGTTATGACTTCCCAGTTCCCACAATAAGTCAGATGCACAAAGTGGTCCATGTATCTGGAGTTCATTGGCAGCAGCAGGTGGCCATGGTGTGCCCATATTCATTCTTTCTCTCTCTGTCTCCTCTCTCTATCAAAAAATATTTTAAAAATATATTTGAAGCTGTCTGTGGTGGCACATGCCATTAATCCCAGCACTTTGGCAGCAGAGGTAGGTGGATCGCTGTGAGTTCAAGGCCACCTTGAGACTACATAGTGAATTCCAGGTCAGCCTGAGCTGGAGAGCAAGACCCTACCTCAAAAAAAAAAAAAAAAAAATCGACATAGGAAAAGGAAGTAGCAACAATATAATGACGTATACCAAAACTTTTATTTTAATCCCTTTAATAAATGATGGCTGGATAAAAACCAACCTTGGAATAAGATAGTCAAGGAATTTCTAAACAATGTAGCTTTTATCCTTAAATATTTTTCTCATAGTTATTCTTTCTTAAATCACTCAGAGATACAATGTGAAAAGAAATTATACTATAGATTTAATATTTGTCTTGAATTTGAAAAGGGTTTGAGATTTTCAAAAGAATAAAACACTTACTTTGGAAATATTTTTCCAAGGAAACTTCTGAATATGAATTTAACTCCTCTGTTGATAACAAGAGTGATCTATGAGGATTTGACCTGCCTAGTGAACACTCCTTTGTTAGGGTTGGGACCTTCTCCAGGCTTATTCGTTCAGATTCAAACTCAGCTCATAGCTTGCTGTGAAAAGTACTGTGAAACCTTCATTTTATTTTAAAGTTATTCAATTTGTATCCAAGAAAGAAATTGTTTCAGGATGCCATTAATCTGATTTCTATGAACTTCAATGAATTTCTGGAAAAGGGAGGATGAATAATGTCAGAGGTAAGAATAGAGCATCCCTGGGCAGTCAAGTATGAATGGACATCTGGATATCAATGCCTTCCTCCTTTTCCTATTCCTTCTGAGGACTGCTTCACACTGCACTTTATATTATAGGGATACAGACTGAATTCTTTCATGTTCCAGTATTTTCTTTCACTCTGAGCCTAATTCATGTAATTTCAAGGAAAAATATGTAGTTACCTTGATTTTTATGCATCTGTGTCTTCTCAAATTCAATATTGCTGGTGAAACCACACAATTTGGGATGAAGAGTCACACACTATGTTGATATATGCATTTATTCTACTAAACTAACAGTTTTTGAGCACTAATCCATATTATTTAAAATGAGACCACTTGTTTCTGAAGGATTAGGAAATGGATAATTCAGTGAGCGAATGGTTGATTTGTGAATTTTTAATTCCAGTGATCCTTCTAACATAGTTTGCTAACCCTAATCAAATGTTAATATGATGTTTGCCATGATTTCAGCGTGTCTTCCCAGAAAGTGTTTATTAGAATCTTAATATTCAGTGTAACAGTCATGGGAGATGTGCCCAATGAGAGGTAAGAAGGGAGGTCCTATGGGCACAGTGACGGGTCAGTTCCATCTAAGCACCCCACACACACCCACATACATCTGACCTTATTCCTTTTTGTATGGTTTGGGAGTAACCAAGACCATGCAAACCACTCTGAGGCAAAGATGAAAGCTGTTATTTGGGAAAAACATGAGCTGCCAAGATTGACTCTAAAGAGCCAGCACAGCCAACCTGAGGTTCCAGATAGTGCGCTTTATAGCGCTCTTCAGTTAGCCAGGGTGTGAGACCAGAACAGTGAGCGGGGTACTTACGAGATAAGGGGGCAGGAAACCACAGCCTTGGTGGGGGCACTGTTAGGCAAGGAAGGGCTAATGGCTGGGCTGTTTCTCGAGGAATGTGGAAAAGTCTCTGTCAGCATCCTGCTGTCCTTGGTGACTTCATTTTTGGGAGTCTGTCCCAACCTAACACTTTTCATTATGGCATGAAAGATCACTGATGGTTAGCAAGAAGGCCCTCCCAGATCATCAGAGGTATAATTTTAAAACCTTAGAGGACGTCTCCAGAGTTTTAAAGCCTTTGTTTCAATACTTGGTGAAGCATTAATTTTGCAAGAAGAGATCATAAAATTAAAGTTCAGTAGAATCTCATGCATTGTAGAACGTGCTGGGTCTTTCAACGTTAGATTGCTACTTCAGATAAAATGTGAACACAGAAAAGACTTCTTTCTTTGATACCCATAAAGACCAGAAATTTGATCTTACATATTGATTCCATTACTAATAAATTCATAATGATAAAAAACTCAAGATCAGATATTGTAGATAAAATATCTACTGATAATTACAGTATCACATAATTCCAAAAGTCTTTCAAACATAATAGCTTTTCAATCCAGATGAAACAGTTCTGAGACAGACAACTCTGTTGGCCTTTCAAATTTTACTTATTTTAAAAATAAAAATGGATCAACAAAGTATATTTTAGTAGTTTTTGAGGAAACACAAAGACACACAGATATATGACATTTTTCAGTTGGGCAATACATTATACTTATTGACTGAGTTAAGGTTAGGCTCACATGTATTTCTTATTTTTAAAAATAATATTTTATTTATTATTTATTTGCAAGGAGAGAGAGAGAGTGTTGCAGAGAGCTTCAGGTTTTCTGAGATGAACTTCCAGACCAGGCACAGTTATGAAAGAAGGGATATTTATTGATACTTATAGATCCAGGGGAAGTTTCTAATGGCAGAAGAAGCCGGCCTGCTTTCAAGGGTTCAAGCAGGAACTCCAGCTAGATACATTTTGCATATCTTTAAACTGGAATTTCAAATTCATCACCAAACCTTAGGGCTGGGCCACCCAGTGACATCTCCTAAGTATTTGCCTAAAATTGACCCTGAGTCTAATTGTATCCAGTTCCAATTACTAGATTGCAATAACTATAAGAACATAAAAACAGTGTAGGTGAAATTACTCATTGGCCAAATACAAATTGTGTGATTTCCCTGAATAAAAAAAATCAGTTTTTTTCCTGACAAAATATGCGAGACTATTACAGTGAAATTATTTGAGTGAAAATCTTAGTTTTTTCCTGGTTTTATGAAGTTGGGTCTCACTCTAGCCCAGGCTGACCTGGAACTCACTCTATAGTCTCAGGGTGGCCTCGAATTCACAGCGATTCTCCTACCTCTGCCTCCTGCATGCTGGGGTTAAAGGCATGCGCCACCACACCCCGGCTTGAGTGAAAATCTTTTGAGTGAGGTCTCTCTCAGTTGTACTTCTCAAAGACAACTGCAGAATGCACTGGGAATGCAATGCTCTTAGGGTTTACTGGAAGAAACTGGGCTGTTTTTTCCCCCATCTGTCTCCTAACAAGATGCATTTCAGTGCTTTAGGCCTATGGGTTACTTGCTCCCAGCTTCCTGTTGGAGCCCCTCAACTAAAGTATAATAAAAAAATAGATAAAAATCTGGGCTGGAGAGATGGCTTAGCGGTTAAGGGCTTGCTTGTGAAGCCTAAGGACCTTGGTTCGAGGCTTGATTCCCCAGGACCCACGTTAGCCAGATGCACAAGGGGGCGCATGCGTCTGGAGTTCGTTTGCAGTGGCTGGAAGCACTGGCGTGCCCATTCTCTCTCTCTCCTTCTCTCTCCCTCTCTCTCCCTCTCACTCTCAAGTAAATAAATAAAGATAAAACAAAACAAAACAATAGATAAAAATCATGTCACAGGAGACAGATTTTGTAAGTGTTGGGTGACCAGTCCTTTCCTGCTTATCTCTAAGTGAAGAAACGGTTCATGTATCTTCGTAGGTGCTCCTTATCACTCAACTCAGACAAGAGGGTAACTGGGCAATGGGTCTGCTTTATAGGTACTGAATAAAAGATTGTCTGTAATCCGCCAAAACTGTAAAAGATGGTGAAGTTAATAATGACACATGGTGATGATTATTTGTAAGGGTTATTTCTGATGTGAAATAATACAACTGAGTAAAGGCTCTTTTCTGTCAAATTTATGATATGACCCAAAAGAATAGGGACTCAGGAAAGAGCAGGCCTGAGAATCAAGATTTGGGGGGAGGAATTCTAGCCCCCTTTGGAAGTACCATAGCAGTTTGGGGGAGACTCAGGGTAGAAGAGGTTTAGAACAGTCACTGCAGAGCAGACAGAGGTGAAACACTCAGGTCAGAGGGCTGTATGCAAGAATGTCCCCAGCAGTGTGGATGTCGATAGGAGTTTGTCTCTGATCATTTAAACTTGGTAAATTTGAGGCTTCCCTCACCAGAAGAGAAATCCCCAGCATGGCATTTCCATCACTGGTAGTTCACCACAGCATCTTCCTCCTTCATCTGCCTTGTATTACTGGAGAGCCCTTAGCATTCAAAATTGTACAGAAGTTCTATCCTACAACTGCTGACTGGAGGGAAAGAAACACTACTGACTAGTTAAAGGGCATTACAGTAAATTATTCCTCTTGTCCAGAATTTCTATTAGGACACCTTGGTTAGTTTTGAATAAATACAGCAGCAATGCACCAGTTGGAAGGAAATAATGAGGTCTCAGAAGCCATTGCTAACCCAGGTCTGGTATTCATAAAGTCAAGTCATTCCAGATAAGTCTTTCGATTTCAAAACACACCAGGTAATCATTCTCTACATGAAGCTTAGTTGGTTTGTAAATGCAGAGATTGACCTAACACTGCATATGTGTGAAGTTAGGTTAATACAAAATCAACGATAAAAGGACAAGGAGGCTTGGTTAGTGTGCTAACACCCTGAAAAAGTGGTTTGCATTTTTTTATTTAAATCTGTGAAGTTTTTCTCAGGGTACATAAGAATTCTTACATATGGATATTACAGAAGACTGCATTATATTGGGATGATTAATCAGTTACATTAAGAATGAATATGGTTACATCCTAAGAAATGCAAAGCAGAAAATAAGAGTAAAGGAAAAATTGCTTCACTTAATCAATTGCTAACACAATTACAACCCCCTGTGTAGCTGAAGAAATGGCTTAGCAGTTAAAGTTGCTTGCAAAGCTTGTCAACCCTGTTTCAACTCCTAGTACCCACCCGTAAGCCAGATGCAAAATTTGACGCATGCATCTGGTGCACTTTTGCAGTGGCAGGAGCTCTTAGTGTAACTTTACACATTCCTTCACAGACAAATAAGTAAAAATTTATAAACAAAATTGACAAATTTCGTTGGTATTTGTGTGAGGTCACTAATCACCACAAAACACATTTTGGCCATCAAATGATGTTGCTTGGTAAAAACAAATTGAAAGTCACTAGCAGTTCATACCCTTAAATTTATGCTTTAAGTGACAATACCAGAGACCCATAGCAGGAGAATAAAATAATAAAATAAAATTATAGGCCTAGAGAAATGACTCAGCAGTTAAGGTGATTGCCTACAAAACCTAAAGATCTGGGTTCGATTCCCTAGTACCTAAGTAAAGCCAGATCCACAAAGTGGTGCACACATCAGGAATTTGTCTATATTGGCATTAATTAATTAATTAAAATTACAACCTAGATGTTTAGTTTGTAGATAGTTCTTCAAAATTATCTATTTCCTTCACAAATTAAAGGGGATTTAAAATACCAATGTGAACTGGAGAGATGGCTCAGCAGTTGGAGGTGCTTGCTTATAAAGCCTACTGACCCCAGGTTTGATTTCCCTGTACTCACATAAAGCCAGATGTATAAAGTGGCGCTTGCATCTGAAGTTTGTTTGCAGTGGCAAAAGGCCCTGGCATGTCCATTTTCTCTCTCTTTCTCTCTTTCCTGTCTTGTCCTCTCTCTTCTCTCTGAAGTAAATAAATTATTCAAACAAATAACTAAAATAAAAGACATATACTCTGTAAATAAAAGACATGTTCCACATAGTTCACCTGTCTGCTTTTGAGTAAAGGGGTAAAATATGGATGAAAGAAGTATGAGGCTAGCAGAGTGGCTCATGTCTGTAATTCCTACACTTGGGAGCCTGAGGCCCGAGGATTGTCACCAGTTAAAGTCTAACAAGCAAGATTTTGTCTCAAAACAATTTCCATATTTTATCCTGAAGAATTTTTTTGCTACCCTAGTCACTTGAAGTTATAATTACTGAGGACAGACTTATAGCATTTGAGACTTCTTAGACATTTTGAAAGATTGCTAAATAATGGTATACTGAAAAAGTAAGATATATGTATATTGTAATGAAAAACCAAGTTTGCATCAGTAAATACATCTGTTGTATTTATTCTTTTAAAAATGAATTAGCTCAAAATATTTTTCAATCTGAACAATAGATACAATAAAATATTAAGTGGATGAGTAATACAACAGATAAGATATATCAATACACAAAAAGCTATTAAATCACAGAGAATTTCAAACAAAAAGTGAAATAAGTATTTTTTTTCTTACATTAACATTGGAAAATATGTGGTAAATATTTTAATACAGGTAAAATGTATGCCATCACGTGTGCCCTGGCTTATACCAGTTAGAAGTAACTCATGAGGTGGAGTACAAACAAGAAACCTCAGACCATGATTTTATAGAATATTCATTCCCTGTTAAGACAGTCAGCAGTGTATTACCCCACCCAATATTACTTGTTGTTGAAAAAGAGTAGACATCCCTTGAAGATGAATGCACAATGTTCTATGAATTTATATTCACCAGCACTAAACTTAGTGCTTAAAATTACAATAGCACTCTTCATAGGCAATGTTAGACAATCAGTGTTGCCACTAGAAGGTAAGGAGGGATTCCACTTGAAAATTTGCCAGGTCGACAGTACTGTGCTTTTATACTTTTCCAATGTGGTATTAAAAGACCTGGATTTTGCCGGGCGTGGTGGCGCACGCCTTTAATCCCAGCACTTGGGAGGCAGAGGTAGGAGGATCACCGTGAGTTCGAGGCCACACTGAGACTCCATAGTGAATTCCAGGTCAGCCTGGACTAGAGTGAGACCCTACCTCAAAAAACCAAAAAAAAAAAAAAAAAAAAAAAAAAGACCTGGATTTTTAAAAAATAAAAATGTCTCTCTTATCTCTACTTTTTCTCTTTAAGCCAAACCTTTTTCAAAAGAAAGAGAATAAGTACAGTGAAGGTAGTTTTTAATGTATATGTGTGTATGTACTTATATATGGGAAGAAGCGCACATGTGTACATGCATGTGGAAGTCAGAGGGGGATGGGATGTGGGGGATTTTTCCTTTATTCTTATAGACTGGATCTCTCATTTTTGCAGTGACCTTTCATTGCTGGGACAAATATCCAAACACAAGGAGCTTATGAAAAGAAAGGGTTTATTTCAGGCTTACAGAATCCAAGGGAAACAACATCAATGGTGGAAGAAGCCGGCTCATTTCCATGAATCCATAGCAGAGAGGCATCATCAAACAAGCAACAGACATGGACAACCAGAACTCAAAACCAGCACTTTTATACACCTTAGGCCTGGCCTCAAAGAAATGCCCCCAGTGACCTCTTCACCAGCAGCCTTCTAGAGACTTAAGTAGGAAGCTTAACCTTAATCCTCCTGTGGGTATGGGAGTCATACATTCACATTGAACCTAGAGATCAACAATTTGGTTAGATTACCAAGCCAGCAAGCACCAAGGATCCTTCTGTCTCTACCTCCCAACCACTGAGATTACAGGTACGTGCTGGTGTACCCTGGTTTATGTGGTGCTTGTGGATCTAAATCCAGATTTTCTTACTTGGACAGCCAGTATTCTATCCAGAGCCACAAGTGAGAAACTCAGTAAATGGGGAAAGTTCAATGAAGACATCCATTATCAATGACAATGTCTGGCTTCCAAATATACATAGTTTCTCTCTCTCTCTCTCTCTCTCTCACACACACACACACACACGCACACACACACAAATCTACAGATCTATAGACAGTATTTACCATTTTCTGATTTCAAAATATAGTGGCATTGCACAGTAATTGAAATAGAAATTTAGCATAAAGGTTTTATATATATATATATATATATATATATATATATATATATATATATATATATATTACATTAACATACAATAACAGCGAAATGGATACAGAAAATGTATATATGCAATATCACTTAATTTAAACAGGAAACCCAACTATTCCTTCTGTCAGACACTTGACTCCTAGATTGACACAATTAGGAGTGTTGATGGAAACCTTTAGAGCTATGGACCAAGTGGGAGGTAGTCAGGTCGCTGGGAATGTGCTCTCAGAGGAGATTGTGGGGTCTCAGCTTCTGTCTCTTTCACTACCCAGTCAAGGAATGGTTACTTACATGTGCTATGGCAAACCTGGAGCCATAGGCCAATTCAGACTGAAACTTCCAAAACTGGGAAGTACCTCTGAGGGAGTTTCCAAAGACACTAGTGGAGTGAGATATATTCCAGTACTCAGTGGCACCATTCCATGGGCTTGGGTCCTGAGCTGAATTAAATGCAGAAAA